>CM029536.1:31144136-32389727 GCA_017141395.1 Laodelphax striatellus
CCCCCCCACACACCATCTCTTTCCCTCCCAGGGCCGCACTTTATGCGTTTTTAATGAAGAGTCAAATGCTTTTTGACCCTTTTCACTTTGTAAAATGTGCAAACGGGGAGATATATGTTGCGAGCGCGCGTGTTTTTGGAAATTTGAGAGCACCTGTGAAAAGTGCGACCGTTAACGCGGCTATAAGTGTTGATATTCGTTCGCGCTAAAATTTACACATTTTTTGTCGCGCGCGCTTTCATTTCTGTTTTACTCAGTCAGCACAATCCATTAAACAATCAGCCAGTCGTTCCCTGGCTCATGGACGTAAACAAAATGTTCAGCGTAAAATATGAAAACTCTCTCCAGTGCAGGGCGGTGCTATTTTTTGTTATTTGTCAGGGTTTTTAGTGCCGTATTCGACGATGAGATATAATCCAAAATGGCGTCGGCGAAGTTTTGTGTCCATCCCATCATGGAATACATTTTCGAGCGAGTTAAGTTCGGCTTCCGGCTGCTTGCATATTAATTCACTAATTCGATGGAACGAACGGCTTCCACTTTTCTGCTCGCTCGCTGTTTTTATCACCTTTTCAACATCTCCTGCAGCCTGCCCTGTAGTTTCCACTAAAAATAAAACCAATACTTCATCCTTATGAAACTGCCTCTAATGACAAAAAAGTACTCTCCAGCCTTTCCAATATATCATCTTCAACTCAATTGAAATTATGTAGTAGAAATCAATTACTTATAGTTATTCACTCAAAGTTCAAAAGAATATAGATATTTATGCTTCAAAGTCCTCATACTAAAGAACCTGAACGCTAAACCTGTTCTTCTAGATCAATGAATATGGAATTTTTTATTGTAAATAACACACCCATTCAAATATTTCCAGAGTATTTAAAACTCTGAGTACGTGATAATGGGAAAATTGAAATGAGGAAGATAGTAAGTTATTCTTACATAGGCCAAAGTTAAATGAGATGAAAAAGACAATACACAAAGAATGGACCTTTGGCGGTGACGTGGATCATCTACTCTTTACAAACAAATAGTCCAATGCACACCTAAAGCAGCTGTTTTGTTATGCATTGGACTATTTGTTTGAATAGAGGAGACGAATGTGATCCATGTCCAACGCCCGAGGTCCGTTCTGTGTGAATTGAGCCTGAGGCTGACTGGTAGAAAGGACTTTCTCTTCCTAACTCCGCCTAATCAAAAATATTTTCATTCCATTTCATTGCCCTTCAAACATCTTGAGACTGTCTCCATCTCAAATTACAATATAAACTGAACATTTAGGCTAGGCGTACACCGGTTAGTCAAGACAAGACAAGACGAGATTAGTCACAGTACTTCACATAGTTTCTTATGAAGTAACACACACCGATTGTTCATTGCATCGGTGTGTACTGCTTCGTAAGCAACTATGTGAATTACTGTGACTAAACGTGACTAATCTCGTCTTGACTAACCGGTGTACGCCTGGCCTAAATGGTCAATGAAATGGAATGAAAATAATCTTTATTAGGTACGTCTAGCCTAATATTTTCCCGGTGAAACCAATTATTTATTATAGAGCCAACGAAGCATAAGTAGATTGTGCAAGCTATATCTAGCATCGTCAAGTGGTGATTCTATTTAGAGAGCTTTTAGAAACAAAAGGCGCCATCGTATGAAAAAGGCGGGAAATGCGACATTTCGTGAGCGTAGAGGAGAAACAGCATAGAGAGGCTGCTCGGGGTGAAGAAGCCGGCGCCCGGCTGAAAAAAGGGACAGTCGTATAAAACTGCAATTGTCACAATAGGGTTGCTGCGTGGGGAAAGGGGCGTTCAGTGAGTTTTAGGAGCTCCCGAATAAAACTAGTAGCTTTTCAGACCGGAAGCGTTGTTTTCAAACAATAAAGCCGCACCAAAAGGCATAAAGACAGAGTTTACAATGGTTGACTGGCTGAATAAATTCGTGTCTGTGGCTGTGTGCAGCGCTACTGGGCAAAATAGATCATAAATCGGGGCCGTCATACATTTATAGCGTTGAGCTCGCTAACAGCTATAAAGTCTTATGGTTTGTGTGAATAGCTTCGCTTGGGGCGAATTAGGAGGAGGAGGAGGAGGAGGAGGAGGAGGAGGAGGAGGAGGAGGAGGAGGAGGAGGAGGAGGAGGAGGAGGAGGAGGAGGAGGAGGAGGAGGAGGAGGAGGAGGAGGAGGAGGAGGGAGGAGGAGGAGGAGGAGGAGGAGGAGGAGGAGGAGGAGGAGGAGGAGGAGGAGGAGGAGGAGGAGGAGGAGGAGGAGGAGGAGGAGGAGGAGGAGGAGGAGGAGGAGGAGGAGGAGGAGGAGGAGGAGGAGGAGGAGGAGGAGGAGTAGGGGGAGGAGGAGGAGGAGAAGCAGAGAATTATGACTTTGCAGCGCAAACTTGGTCATGGAGCGTAGATTCGTCAAAACGACAGTGCAGTGAACAGCCAATGAATTATTACAGCCTCGTTCATCATAACATTCCACTATTCTGCTAACCAACAGCCAATTTCAGAGCTAGAATATAAATTAAGCAAACAAGTTTCTATTGCAGAATAGAGGAAATCAGAATTGATTCATCACTGAGACACTGAAAATTTAGCAATGCGGAAAATAAATTGATTGATCCGAATCCAAAGTATGATTAGTTATATGAGGTTATTGTGAGGCCATTATGTCAGGTTACTTTTATCGTGGGTTCTTGTTAAATGAGGAATTACCGGATTTTAAATTAATGAAAATGTTCAGTAATTCCTTAAATGTTTGTCCATCCCGTTTTTCATTTTTCCCATCCTCCTCTTCGGTTTACGAAACTATTTATTTATTCTCCTTTTTGTTTTTTCTCAAATTTGATCCGTTTCTTGTAGACCTACCCCTTGTGATTTCTGTAGCAAAATTTCCAAGTTTCAAATATTGTAACTTGATAAAAAAAATTTCAAGACAATGTTACAAGTTTCAATGGTTCAAAACAACGAGAGTGCTCATTAACATGAATTATTATATTGGGCATTTTTATATTGTAAGTTAATTGTGAGAGAAAAATCAATTAAACTATTCTGTATTTTGGTGATATGCCAGTTATTGTTTTTTCTTAATGGTCCTAGATGTAACTATGAGTTAATGTGACTAAATGTTGAATGTAACACTTAATTTTAATAAGTTAAATGTAACTAACTCGTATTATAGTTATATCACAGAGAAAGCATACGCATAGTGTACGTTTGCTTTCTATATGGTTATATACATACAGGACTACAGGAGTTACTGAATTACTGAATATGAAGATTGTTACACAACAATTATTTTATGCTCATCAAAAGAATCATATCAATAAGCCTAACCATGTATAGGAAGATGATTGGAATGGTGAAATGACAAATTAGTGTCATATTTATATTGATTCACTATAAAAAGCAACCACAGTTATATTATATCGACTAGAATGCGTTAAGTGCCAGTACAAGTGGCTCATAATAGGAAGGGTGCTAACATTGCAGTCGAGCTGAAAGATGATACAGTTCTTGCCGATGGAAATGCTTTACGAGCCCCAAACGGAAATGAATGATGGTAATAAGTACTGTAGTTGTAACAATATTACCCGCTCTTGTACAGCCTACCCTCTTTTCATCATAGCCTCAACCCCAGTTCCATTCGTATAGCCCACCCTTCCCCTTCAATACATTCTAATATGAGACAATAAAAGTTGTAAAATAGTGATCCGTTCACCAAGTTTCAGGATTAGAGAATTTATGTGGAAAATGAACTGGGATAACCTTATTTTTTATGGTAGAATTGATCATAAGGTAGATGCGTAATATTGATATGATACTGTGTCATATTCATATCTATTTGACCCCCAATTCAAAGTCCTGGATCCGTGCCTGTTCAATAATCATATCATATCTACATAATAATATAATGCATTAGCATTAGATTAGAAGAAGAAGAAGAAGAAGAAGAAGAAGAAGAAGAAGAAGAAGAAGAAGAAGAAGAAGAAGAAGAAGAAGAAGAAGAATAAGAAGAAGAAGAAGAAGAAGAAGAAGAAGAAGAAGAAGAAGAAGAAGAAGAAAATTAGAAGAAGACTATTAGAAATAGTCCCACTTATATCCATCTATCACCTAAGTTCAAATCAACAACCCTCCCCCTCAGTTCAAAACAGTCTCAAACCAGTCTTATTATCATTACCAGTCAACATTATCATTTTTAAAATACAGCATTCAACATAGAAATTCATTCCCAAATTTCCATTGAAATACACTTATCAATATCACATCAAACCTCTGGCTCTGCACAAATCCTCACTAGAAATTCAACTTCAGCAGAGTAGAAGATTATTACTATTTCCATGAATCATTTTACTCGGAAAACGGATGTCTTTATTCAGAAGCGCTGAAACGAATTGGTGGTAGACAAATGAAAGAGTCTTGCCTTACGATCAGCTAATCCAACCCCTAATACGTAGTCCATTAAAAGAGGGTTCGACTAATATTATTGTTGCACATGAGTGAGTAACGGGTTCGCAACACGGAACTATATACATATTTGGGGGTAGAGAGTGATGTATAGTAGATAAAATTGAATCATTTACATATATCAAGAACTGAATCAACTATATGTATACATTTTCATTACATACTATACATGTATTACCTACTAGACTATGTACATAGACATTAACATTATATACTATGTACATTATAATACAGTTATATGAGGGTTCCATGGTTCATATAGCCCTAGAAGCCCTAGCTAGGGTGGATATTGGTCTTTTGTGTCATTCTGGCTCCTGAAGCACACATGTCCCATGCTAAGTGATCGCCTAAACATGCTTGAACACTTCAACGAATCTATTGTACCACTACGCAAATGATATTCATTGTCCACTTCACTTAATCGACCACATGTAGTAGACCACAAGGGAAACTTCAGCTGAACATGTAAGTCTAGTGTAATTATTGTTGTGTTTCACCTGCATTGAGAATAAGGCTAGGCATACTGTTTCTCTTGTGACAGTATACTCTCTTGCATCTTATCTTACCTTGTATGTTATCTCTCTTGTCTGTGACAAGTGATTGAGAGTAGAAGTCTACTAAATTTGCTTCACAGGATGAATTTTTATCAATTTTAAATGTTTTCAAATCAACTAGAGTAGAGAATTATTATTGAAAGTTTTCAATTGAGTATCTCAATTATCAGTATCAATGATTAGGACCATGTCCTATAGGCTACGCATGCTTAGCCTTCTCAATGAGAAATCCACATTATAATTTCATATTTTTTTTGTAAATATCTTGTTTTTGATTGTTCAATTCTCACTATTTTCAAATTTATCACTTAGAGTATCTCTTGTATCTCAGACTCTTGTACTGAAAATTCCATGAATAGGATTTATTAGTCGAGAAAAACTCTTAAAAATAATGTTGAGTGTTATTCTGGAGAACTGTTCAACGCTTTTCTGAAGAATGTTTTTATTGAAAGCTTCAATCCTCTTACCTCTCATACCAAATACATTCTTCTCCCAATTCCTCTACCTTTTTCTTTTTCTTACCTTTTTATGTTCCACTCTTCCACTTTCCTTTTCCTCACTTTTTCCTTCATCTGTCCGTTCCACTTCTCGAGTTTCCATCTTATTTCGCCTCGTCAATATTCTTCCTCTTTCTCTTGTCTTCATTGTGTATTTTTCTCTCCTATTAACTGACAATAAACAGGACGCTAGATGAGAGCCAATCTCCAGCAAGAACTTGACATTTTTAAATTGCGGTTCCAGCCTCCGTTTGGTAAGCTGCTTGATGATTGTCGAGAGTTGATGAAGTAAGCTGAGGGGTAATAGGTTTCGTGAGTTGCAAATGGAAGCTGAAAAAGTATGGGGAAAAGAAGGGAAAAACATGGGATTTGGGAGAGAAGAAGAGAGGTGTGGAGAAGAAAAATAACACACCCTTCCAAGTTCTGATGGAGTAAAACACCTGATTAATTGTATCACTTCACAGACTTGTGATTTTGCAGATAGGAGCTGGCAAGAGGGCCTTTAGCAAGCCTAGCAAGGCTTTTGGCTTGCGGAAAGAGACGGAAAATGGAGCAGAGACTCGAAATAAAAAGGCACTTTACCGGGTTTATCGGGGATGGTGATTGAGACTAGATGGTGTAAAGTGAGAGGGAAAGTGGTTAAAGGAGTAAGAGAGGAAAGGATAACGAATGAATGAAGCTGAAGGCACAAAGCCCAAAACGACTGGCAAATCCTCTTTCTTCTGGTATTAGCCTACTGAACCTGTGAAAACACTAGAAAATACTTTTCTCGCTGCTTTTCATAGCTTTACATAAACATCAAATGCCTCACGCATGCCCAAGAGTGCGAAAACTCTGAAACCTTTTCCATTCCCAAGTATATCACACCCACATTGTCATCCTTCTTTCTCCCACGTGCTGTGCTGGCTCTCTTTCTAGAAATTTATCGCCTACAGTAAGTTGCACTCCTTCAGCTCAACAAAATAAATTGCCTTTTAGCATTAGGCTGATGCTGATTTATCTAGCCTATGAGTAAGATTGAGGATGCTTAGATACTTCTAGATTGTCTGTGTTACCTAGCAATCTGAACAGTTCGATAAAGCTATTCTCAACAACTGGTTCAATGAGATAATAGTACTAACGAATAACCCAAATTGATGATAAATAAATAAAGTCTCAGCGTCAATTTTGCATTTAGTTGGAAGTTTGACTCCATGACAATATACTGTCATTCATATTCATTATCGCAATCAAACAATGTATCAAACAGCAATTAATAAATGTAACCAGCAATCAATGTGATCCAATTCTGAGCGATTTACTAAGTTTCTATTTCTTGTATTTATTTAAACTAATGCACGGGTGTCAATTAATTACTGTTATTAAGAAAATTAAGATATGCATTTATGGTTTCATAATAAATTAACTAGGTAAACTATGAGGGTTCCGTGTAGGTGAGGTTCAGCTGCGCCTTTAACTTATAAATCCCAAAAAAATTAAAAAATTAGAAGCAGTTATTCTATTCTCAGGATGTAATATAATAATGTTATGATCAATTATAAAATTGATATTTTGATTACCGTAATGAATAATTGAGATTACAATGGGAGAACACACTCTCACATGTATGTTATAACCTCTCTTATTATGTGAGAGAGGTTATATTCCTCAATGTATCCGATCTTTTAATATGAATAATTCCAGCCAGTGAACAATAGATGCCTAACTTTCAAAGGCTCAGCTTGCCACCAGTCCGTACCAAGACCTTTTTCATACGCTATGAGTGCAGGAAAATGGGAAATTAAATTATTCACTGCTTGTTCAGAAAAGCATCAGAAATGGCGACAGCCATTAATCACTGTGATGGATTACAGTGCTCTCTCTCACACATTACACTTCTCCCTTGCTTTTTCTCTCGCTCTCTCTGAGAATAAGTCTTGATTGGGGGGAGAGTGTTGAAGGGGTAAGAAATTCTGAAACATTTCTCTCGGTTTTTGGGTAGTTTAGATTGCCAGCTGAATAGCAAAAGTAAATTGAGTGCGTTTTTTTCTATCTGGGCCGGGTTATTCTTCCAGAAACGGTAAACACCTCTCTCTCTCTCCCTCTCTCACACTCTCTCTCCACTGACAACAAGGAAAAGTGTTGTTGAATAGATGATAGCAAAGGACAACTCCTATTCAGGGCTGGTGATGATGATGTCAAAATACTTGTCAGGTTTTCTCTCGCTTCTATTATCATTCATATGATGCCTTTATAAGTTGTTTACATTGCTCATGAATAAACCAAGGAGAAATAATTTATTGGGGTTTGGTTTACAGCATAGTATGGTTGAAGACTGGAAAGATTGTGTTGGATGTCACCATTGGATAATTCGTTTAAGAAATGATTACGTATTGTGTAAGTGTAATGCTTCAAGAGTTGCGTAAATGTGAACAATTTGGTTTTGTGAATTTGAATGCAAACAAATCCAAATTCCATAAAAGCTGAGATAGTTACCATTAATGAAATTTTCATTAGATCTTTCAAGATGAACCGAAACTGAACTTATCAACTTGATTTAGAGCGAATCGTTTTGCGATTTGTCTTCAAAATCTTAAGGAGCGTTCAAATTTTCGAACAATGCTACTCATAATATCAATCATAACAATGTCTTTATAACAATAAACTCGTCTTTAAGATCTTAGAGAGCTTTTAAATTTGCGAACAATGCTACTCATAATATCCATTACAACAATGTTCATTCTAACAATCTTCATTAGGCCTACACAAAATACTAACATTTAAGTAGGCTACTTATGTATCAAATTTACTGTACAACACCTCACAAAGCTTAACTGATGTTGATGAATAAAACAATACAGTCATAATTATTAAGTATCATCATATTTCTGATATAATCTCATCATCTCTGGGGTAGGCTATCTATGACGTTCGTAGGCATACGAATAGAGAGAAAAATAATTCAACCAAAATTAATTCGACTCTTACAATTTGTTTACAATAAAACGTCATGCCTATTATCCAATTATAGGTGAACGTGAATCTCAAAGGTGATTCTGTGTGGATACCGTCTCAAGTAATAAATTCACATACAATTTTAAAACTAAGTACAAATTCAAACTCATTTTATTAATAGACGTGATGTATTTTTGTCATTCACAATCATTATCCAGTTAAATCAAGCACTTTAAAAAATCTCCGACGTGGAAGCAAGATATCACGGCTCCCTTATTCGTTGCCTGAGGGAATCCTGGAAATAAGAACAGCTGGATAGAAGAATCACCCACTAATCCAAGCCCACTAATTCGACCCCTCAGTGCGCAGATTATTCATTAGCCTCCTGTTGTTTCCATTATGCCAAGATTAGCTAGCACCCCACACAACGCTACAACTCGGCAGCCTGGATTTGCAGGTGAAAAAATAAGTTGAAAAAAGTCAGTTCCACCTCTGTCACAGCACTCACAATAAGGTGCTTTGAAGAGGTCCCATTGTTGTCATCCAAACAAAACTTAATTATTTCATTACTGGCCACGCCAACCCCTCTCCCCCCTTCACCCTCACTTTATCATCACCCTTTTCGACTACTCATTTTATCCGTTCATCCCTTTGACACTGGCCTCCCCTACACTCTGACCAATCCCCTGGTCGACATAGAAAATCTAATCTGGAATTAATACTGTCCGAACTTATGATTTATTATGTGGACCCCTGCAGAAAATCGGCCATCCGTAATACTTGTTTCCTTTTCGTGTCCTGCTAGAATAGAAAGAGAATTAAGTTGATGTTGTGTATTTGTGCGAGTTGTGATCTGATAGACCCTTCGAAGACAGGCCTGTTAATTTGAGGTTCTTTGACATTGCAATATTAATCCGGAGTTGAGGCTGACCGATGACCATCTATATTATTCCGGTGTTGAAGGAATGATTTACGGCGATGAAATAGATTACAACTTCATTATTCTTATTGGCTCAAAGTACAATGTCAGATTCATATTTACAGTAGAACAGTACAATTGAACTTACTTTTCTCTTCTTATAATTAAGGACCCGATAGGGCCTTATTTAATTATTATTTCAAACTACAGTTTTTATCGCTATGAGCTATTAAACATTGGTACTAATACAGATACCTGTATCATGATAAACAGTCTCTGTAGGTGGTACTAATATATAAACTGTGTAATAATAAAATACAGACTTTGTAGGAACTATAGTGCGATTCACGTCAAGAAGTGAGCATTGCTTAGATGAGAGTTTGCTATCCTTGTTCAGCACAAGGCAGTTGCTGATGTCTCTATTCTATTCGCACTGTTCATAGTTGCCGCACTGTGCATTGTTGTCGCACACAGTCCCAACAAACACGTTTAGTGCAGTTTTCTCTTTCTCTCTCAATGAAACTTGGCATCAATGCTCCTCATATAAACAATGCTGACTTCTTGACGTGAATCATACTATAGGATGTACGATTCTCATTATAGTTGAGTTTAGTTTCTTTAAAAACGCTATGTATAATTCGAAATAAGACAGTGAAGAAATCGAGAAGAGTAGAAATTTAAGGATAATGGAAGTGAAGAATAATGGAAGTGAAGAATAATGATGGATTAACTTATTGGTTAATTAAAAGAAGGCTTTATCATCTGTCATCTATGAATTCTTGTGGGGAGGGTTTCAATGAAATTTTGAATTTGTATTCTTCAAATAACAAATTTATTAACAAATCTGAAATTGATTCATTTCAATGAAAATGATTCTCAGAAACCTAATCCACGCAATATCTCAACTCATTAATTCTGAGCAATTTTGGACGCTTCACTTTTCCTATGACCTAAATCAGTCACTATTCACACCCAGCTCCATTCATCCCCTTTGCCTGTAAAAAGCGCTGAATATGCATTAACAGCTTTCTTGTTTCTGTTATGGAGTCCATTACGGAGAAACACTGAGAAGTTCTCTTCCTTCTCAGCTCCCTTTGCTCTCTCTCTCTCCCTAGCTCGTTCAAGAAGACATCTTTCCCACTTTGGACTTGTGCTCTGGCAGAGAGCGAAAACCGTCTACTTATCGTAACTTTGTTTGTCGCGCACAATCCGAAGCAACTGCAACTAAGAAAGGAAGGAAACGGAAATGAATGAAGAAAGAAATGAAGAAAGAAACGACAGCGAAGCACTTTCAAACCGTTTCCGATGTTAGACGCCATCCAAATATTGTTCGCCGTATTATTCTTTTATTTATTTCTTTTCCGGCACTTCAGACGACGGCGACGCTAAAGCCTCCTCTTATATTCTTCTTATACACTCTACTTCCACCTTCCCCTCCTCATCCACCTTCTTATCCTTCTCCTCCTCCTCCTCCTCCTCCTCCTCCTTCTTCCTCCTCCTCCTCCTTCTTCCTATTCTTCTCCTCCTCCTTCTCCTCTTCATCTTTTTCCTCTTCCTCTTCCACTCCTCCTCCTCCTTCTCCTCCTCCTCTTTCCTCCTCCTCCTCTTCTCAATCCTCATTCTCCTCTTTTCTTCCTCCTACTCACCTCCTTCTTATCCTCCTGTTCCTTCAACTCCTTCTTCTTCATTTCTTTCTCTTTAATTATCGCATTCTCCATCTTCTTCTCCTCCTCTCCCTTCTCTTCCTCCACTTCCTCTTCCCCCTCCTCCTCCTCCTCCTCATTTTCTCACTCCTCTATTCTATTCTCAGACCGATACCAGACCGAAGTTGCGACGCTCCAGCCGACTATGCTACGTCGCCTCGCTGATGGTTTGATTCATAATATTCTTTATATGTTCCCACCATACAGTGAAAATGAAAAACAGCGAAAAAGCAGTCTCACCTACATTATGTAGACGTAAATTTGTGCTCGAAATTTCAAGCTCTACCTTTCAAGCATGAATTCCAAGCTCAACCGTCCGAGAAATCTCGAGCACTTACTCGAGCATTTCTTGTCGTTCTGGCGCAGACAAACACCTTTCATCCATAAGTTATGGAGACGCCTTTTCCATCAAACAATCAACAGCTTTCTGTCTTTGGCTGCCTTTCAGCGCTAACTGTCCTCTACTGAAAGAATAAACAGGGTCACTCTGACTTTTGGCACTCATCTCCTGCCTGAATCTGTTATCAAAGCATGAAAGCTGTTTGCCAGTCTTGCGAAAGTGGAGAGATGTGACTGGAAAAGGTGGAAAAATCTTGAAATCACTTCGCACCTATCCTTGGGTAGTCTACTCCTCAAGTCTCAAGTTTCACTGCGTTGAATCAAAGACAATTTAACTATTGTATTTTAACTACGTACTATAACTATTAACTATACTAATATTAAGTAGTTAAATAGTCTTCGGTTGAATGCTTTTGAATAGCGTAGTGGGGCATGGAATTTAACTTTTCATAAATCAAATTTTAAATGTTGATTGAACATTATGTTTGCAACAGCTGTTTATCCCATAGATATTTAGGAATCCTTAAAATACAAGAAAAAGTCGGATGCTCACTGGACTAGGAATTTTATTTTATAGTAAGCTGTAGGCTACTATTCATTGAAGCTGAGAACGCCTTTTCCTTTTCTTATGGGACTTCTGAAATTCAATGAAACAGGCTTCTGTTTGAACAAAGTTTAATCACAATGAAGTGCTGTAAGGTTTATAAAATACGAAGATGAATAAGCTTACAAGTTTTTTCCTTCGCTAATAATTACATACCACTGAGCTTAGTTAATTGATATCTTAGTTAATAACATTATCTATTCAATGAAAATATTCATCCTCATGAGACTAGAAAATAGAAAAATATAATTGAAATTCAATCCACGCACAGTAAGTTAACTAACACATGTTAGTTAATGAGCGAAATTAGTTCAATATTCCATGCACTATAAACATTTTTCACTATAGGAGATTCATAATTTGCAATGCTGAAGGAAGCTTATCAATATTAACAATTACAGTATAATAGATTCCTCGAACAAATTACACAGGTTTTGTTATGGGAATAGGATATTAAACTGGATAGGATGATGATAAGATGTACAGGTACAGTACTAGTGGATCTCTCGAGAGGAAGTTTTATTATTCTTTACTTTTACTAGTTTCGCATTTTACTTTACATTCTACTTTTTCTCGAACAGTTTTTCAATCAGTATACAGTATTCACTATAAGACAATTTTTGAAAGCAACATTTTCTCTCGCCAAAAGCGCTTACATCTCAAGTCTTGCTCCCTGAAACATATTTTCATTTGCCAAAATTTCACAATACCCAACTTGCACGTATACGGAAAGCTTATTGTTGGCCTCATTGAAGGAGCTCAGAGGAAGTGAACCACAAACACATATCAGACAAAGATAAACAATAAACCCAGCCAACAAACGATAACTCGAGAACTCTGAGTCTTAAGAAATCATCGGCTTGACAAAACGAGAGAGATTTATCTCTTCTCGCGAATGATAAAGGGGAAACGACCCCGTAATAAATACGTGCTTGGTGTATTCTTTAAAAATAGAGTAAGATGAATGACTCTTAGCCTCCTTCATATATACAATAATACACACATGATAAATACAAGGCCCTTGAAGGAAATTATTATTTATGTCCTGCAATGTCACACTCCCGGTTGTTTATCGCCCCCCTTCCCCCCTACCTATCCCCTCTTCTACTCACTCACCTCATACATTTATTGGTCACTACTGGTCATACAGCCATTCTTTCATTGAAATAACAATGCATTGACTGAATCGATAAGAAATAAATTTGCCATAAATTTTCACAACTGATTGGCTAGGAGTGAGAATAATTGTGTATGCGATGAACCACGAAAGACTTTCCGAACTTGATGGTGTTTCTGATCAACTTGGGTTATGCGTTTTTTACAAACTAGTCAATTTAAGGTCATGATAATTTTTCATTTCAATTATTCTTCAAATAATATCCCTAGTACTCACTTATTTTTGTATATTTTATGGGGTTTGGCCCCTTCGATAAATTTTCTTAATGATTGATTCAATTATTGATGAGACCATGAGAAAAATTGAAATGAAAAATCAGAGCAGATCGATTGATCTTGAAAATTGTTGCATTTTCATACTCATACAGGAATGATAGTTGATGTAGATCGTTGTCTACTTGCTTCCCCACCCTAATAATCAATTTTATTCTTGTTCTACTGTCATTTGTCAAACAATTCTTGAATATTAATTTTATTAATGTAGCGTATATTTGCAGAGCACTCAGAAATTTGATGGCCCATACACTTTATCTTGCTTTGCATTATACTAACCTTCCCTATATTACTCAGCTTCGATGTACGTTTTGATAAACAGTTTTCACAAGCCTTATAAGTACAGCAGAAACCTTTTAAACCCTTCGAAATTCGATGTCTTACACTATAATATGATTGATTCAATATACACTATATTACACTCTAGTTCATAGAGTAATATACTAGTGCATTCACTATAGTTCTATTGCATTACTAAGCTTTGATAAACGTTTTGATAAAAAGTTTTCACTAGCATTATTAATTCAACGAAAATTTTAAGAACCCCCTGAAACTCGATTGCTTATAGTATAATATTTTGTTCACTCTCACTCACATTACAAAGCTTTGATAAGTGAAGTAAAAAATGAGGCCACTAACTCGAATAGCACGTTTGTGCATTGATTAATCCTTTGATAAGTAATAGCGCACATGGCACATGTAATAGCGAATTTGATAAGTAATAGAGGGACTTTATTCAGGGCTTTAAGTAGTAGAAGCAGGGATTAGGCCGCTTTGTTCATATTCTAACATAAGGTCCGAAAGCTGTGGTACCTCGGGGATTTATTAAGATGGATTGCGTAGATAAAATTGTTTACTAGAGATGAATATGTTTGTAAGTGTCGGATGAGCGAGTGAGTGGTGATGCTATCTAGGAAAGCACACCGGAGGGTTGATGTCGGTATTGGTTGATGGGAGATTTCAATCGGTTTCGAATCGCCCGAAATCACCCTTCAAAAGAGCAGACCAAACTGGCTGGATCTGCGCATCCCCCTCAAGTAATATAACACAACCCTCCCACACACAGAACACCGGCGACTTATTAGCCCTCTATTAAATAAAAAAGGGTGGTCCACTCGTGGAGAGCTGATCTGACGCCCATAAATAAAACATCATTCTTATTGTCAACATCATCATCTTCTCTCGCGCCTGTAGGAATAGAGAGAGAGGCCAGTGTGGTGGTGATTTATGAACTATTTGCTGGACCGATTCCAGCAGAAATGAATGAAAGACGCCCGGCTTCATCATTGCTGGCTGATATTGCTTTTTGCTGACGATTGACTTTTCTCGACACTCCAATGAGCGAGCGATTTCTGAGTGTCGACACACTTGGGGAAAACATTTTTTTTCTTCTCATCTTCGTCTGTTTCTTCTTCTTCTTCTTCTTCTTCTTCTTCTTCTTCTTCTTCTTCTTCTTCTTCTTCTTCTTCTTCTTCTTCTTTCTCTCTTCTTCTTGTCCTTCTTCTTCTTCTTCTTCTTCTTCTTCTTCTTTCTCTCTTCTTCTTGTCCTTCTTTTTCTTCTTCTTCTTTTCTCTTTTTCGTTTTCCTTCTGCCTTCTTCTCTTCTGCCAGCAATCTCTTGGGAATGACCAAGATGCGCCGGGCATCTTTCAGATGAGTTGTCAGCTCTGAATTATTTTGTCGATACAAAATAGGCTGCTATATCCCTCAAGCATTGCCTATCTTGAAATGTGATATGAGACAGCAATGTTCGATTTAGGAATGTGATGAAGAGTTCTCTGAACAAAACTGGAAAGTCTTCGACTGCTATCTATTTCGAAATCGTTCTACTGAAATGTGAGCGTTTTGTTCGGAAATTACACAGAAAATTCGTACCGTGTTTAGAATAGTTTTATAGATAAATTAATTTTTTACAGTCAAAAGTAGGCCCGTTTTCTGCCCTCTATTTATTTTTTCAATCTTTTCATGATAATACTTGCCTACTGAGAAAGCATTTTACAATCCCCTCTGTATCTTACATAATGATATTATTTTATTGAATAGAATTATACTAAGATATAAGAACTAAGATATAGAATTATATCCCCTTCTTCCATTGTCATTCATCGTTCTAAGAGAAAAACGTAGAAGAAGTAAATCCAAAATCACACTTGCATAACCACACATCTCTACTTGACCATTGAAGGAAAACTTAGGGAAAGGTAGGAAGGAAGGGAAAGGGAAAGGATAAAAGGGTAGAGGGTAGTAGTGGGTGATTTTAATAGCAAGAAGGAATCAGAAGGCATTAAGTGCCAGCTAATAACGGATGGTGATGTTGACAAATGATGAGCGATTGGTTTACTGGGGTTGACTCAAGTGCTGGCCCCTTGAGAATATCGCCCCTTGTGCTTGTGTGGGTTGGCTACCCTTGTCCTAGGCGAGGTGAACCCTTCTCCTCTATTTACAAGTAGGCCTTCACACAGGGCTTGTTTTGTGTGAGTGAGCCGTAATACTCACACTAGCCCCGACGCAAATAGGGACGTAAGTTTGGGCCTGGAGTGGATTTAAGTTAATCCAAAAAGTGGAATCCAAAAGTGGATTTAAGTTGATCTTTGATTACTCATAAAGTAGGATTCATTTAATTTGATGCTTGGCGATCAGTAAACAGCTGATGTTACGCAGCTTTGACACAATAATCCACAGACTTTTTAAAGTCTTAAATACCATTGAAGTATTTAAAAGACCCTCTTAAAGAAGACCTTTTTAACGGACCTTTCTAAAGTCTTTGCAATAATCTGCAAGATTCAGCATTATTTTGTAGGTTGAGGTATTGTGTCAAAGCTGCGTAACATCAGCTGTTTACTGATCGCCGAGCGTGAAATTAAATGAATAACATTGTAAGAATAAACAGAAAGTGGAATCCAAAAGCATATTCAAGCGATTGGAGATTGAACTGAACAGACCTTTATGCAACTGGGACCTGGCCTTGATGTGTGGCATTTTGTGAAGCTAACTACCATTGTTCCTATTTTACGTACATCATACCTTACTTTCAACATACCTAACTACCTTACCTTTCACGTGCACTTCTCGTGTTCTATTCTGGTATTTGAAACCTATATTTGAGTCTGTTGTTCAATTCATTAAACTAAAATATACTGTATAACTTAGTAGAATATAAATCTCTATTATTATAATTTAACAAATAATTAAACAATTAATTTAACCTTAATTTGAACAATTTATCAGACTAAATTTCGGAACAGAAGAAGTTTCAACATCAACACCTTTTTTCTTTCTACTCAAACTGTTTTGATTGATCCAATAAATTTCAATATTAGAGAATGGAAAATAACAGATTATACTTGTTATTCCTTTTACTGTATTTTATCTCAAGAACATAACATACATCTCATCATTCTCTTAATACTTAGAATATTTAATATTTCATAAACGATTATATAAGAATACAGGGCTTTTTAACACAAAAATCACCAATAAACTAATTCGCCAACTATGCGTTTGCTGGTACGCGTGCGTCACTGAGGTGGTCCGCAGAGTGTTGATCTGTACAAGTGTTGCGGAGAAGGGGTGAGGGGTAAATCAGCCCCGAAAAGGGCGTCCGATGTCTTTGTGGGGTAACCTCCCCCCCTTGTTCAGCAGCGGTCTCTGATCCAGAAGACATCTCCCCCTCCTTCTCCCCCTCCTCCCAGTACCATTAGGGGGTTGCTGTCACCCTCAACTCAAATGCTCGCCTTTCCGAAAGTGTTGAGATCAACTAACCGTGTATATTTCCTAATTCGAGGGCGTGTTTATTGGTCTGAGTGTATTAGTTCACTGCTTCCTCTTTCTCTTCATCCTCCTCATTCTCTTCCTTCTCCTCCTCCTCCTACCTATCTTTCTTCTTCTACTTCTCCTCCTCTTTTTTTTCTTTCACTTCTCTATCTTTTATTTCTAAGCCAACACTTTTTTCTTATTCACTTTTCCTTATTCTATCCCTCCCACTTTCTCTCTCGTTACTTCTTATTCTTCTCTTCCTCTTCTTTCTTTTCTACTCTTCTTCTTCTTCTATCTCCTCTTCTTCTTCTTCTTCTTCTTCTTCTTCTTCTTCTTCTTCTTCTTCTTCCTCTTCTTTCTTCTTCTTCTTCTTCTTCTTCTTCTTCTTCTTCTTCTTCTTCTTCTTCTTCTTCTTCTTCCTTCTTCTTCTTCTTCTTCTTCTTCTTCTTCTTCTTCTTCTTCTTCTTCTTCTTCTTCTTCTTCTTCCTTCTTCCTCTCTTCTTCTTCTTCTTCTTCTTCTCCTTCTTCTTCTTCTTCTTCTTCTTCTTCTTCTTCTTCTTCTTCATTGTTTGAAATACTTCTTCTTCTTCTTCTCCTTCTTCTTCTTCTTCTTCTTTTCTTCTTCTTCTTTGATTTCTTCTTCTGCTGCTATCTTCTGTTTCTTTTTCTACTTCTTGAATGGAAAATTACTCTCCTTGTGGAAAAATACCAGAGTTTATTCTGTCTTGTACATGGAAAATACCAATAGAGTTCAGAAACAATGGAAAATTCTTACTATGGAAAAATACCAAGAGAGTTCATTATCCTCTATCCTATGCTCATACATTTTATTTTTCTCTGCTGCTATTTCCTGTTTCTTCTTCTTCCTTCACATGATATCTCTTCTTTATTTTTCTTCTTCTTGTATTTCTTTATTGTTTCAGAAACCTCTTCTTGCCCTCTTCTACTCCTCTTCAGTATAAGCTTTCGTCTCTCCTCCATCTCCTCTATTTTCCCTCTTCTATAAATCTCCTCCTTCCCACTTATCACAATCTTTCATATTATCTCTTTATATTCTTTTCACCACCTCTCTTTGTTCCCCACCTTTCTCCCCTCATCAATAGATCGGCCACCAAATGAGAACTGCTATAATATTAGAATATGATCACAAGATTTTATGAGTAACCCGTATGCATGAGTGAAGTGCACAAGAGCTACTCCTCCTCCTCCTCCTCCATCCTCTCCTTTTCCTCATACCACGGTCTGTCACCCTCTCTCAGACTGGCCTCAGGTCACCCATTAATATTCATAGGAGCATCCCATTTCGGTAATCAGTCACTTGATTAACTCGATCAAGCTGCGAATCTTTCTGAGTTGCTCGGATGTGATGATGATTAATCAGTTTTTCTGATGTGAGGGTGTGGAATATTATTACAAGTATCAACAAAGGCAATCGATTTTGTTTCCTGTCCTTCTATGTTCGGTGGTATCCATACACTAAAGGAGTTTTTAGGTGGCAACCTCTCTATGTATAATTCACTCTGATTGTCATAAAAATAATACTTCAAGTAAATTGAACTTATGATTCGAGTGGATATGATCCTAAACAACATCCAATTATTCCTGGAGTTCAATAAATTAAATCTAAACTTGATTCAAAATAACAAAAACTTGAATAAAAATACAGTAAATGGAATAAATTGGAGGAAATTATACTATTTTGAATCATAACATGATACAGAATACTTTTTTAAATCTTATTATAAATGAAATGTATGATATAAAATTCATTCAAAATATTTACAAAGATAAATGTAATAAATAAATAAAGTAAAGATAAATAAATGTAATAAAACTCCAGAAATCCATCTTCGTTTATCCGTTCACTTGAACGTAGATAGGAAGCCTTTTGATTAGGTGAATGAGAATAATTTTCAAATTATCTTTTAAAAATGTAATGAGCTTGCAAAAATGTATTTCAAATTAAATCTGAATATTACTTCATGATTCTCACTAAAAACCAAAAATATAACATCTATTCCGATCAATAACTGACCAATTAACGGCATTGTCAGCCTGCATTAAAGGTTTCTACTCTCAGTTTTTAATGCAATTATTATCAGCCAACTACATTATCCCAAACCCAGCCAACTACATCCCTTTCACTAATAAACTTTTCATTGTTCACGGTGGTAGAGGGATGACACAATAGAAGTGGATAACTGAGACATGAAACAGTTGGTAATACTGGAAGTAAGTGAATTTAGGAGTGGGAGAGTGAGAGAGAGAAAGAGAGAGTGAGAAAGAAAGAGACAATTGAAGACAAGTGAAACCGAAAACCCTTGCTCCATATTCCCTCACATGCAGTTGTATAAAATAAGGGTGAAATGTAGAAAGCAGGCTAGAGTTAACAAAGTGAGCAGTTTAATGAAGTGTACAGCTCGGGTCCCTACTCTAATAGACTTTACAAAGTATTGAAATGGATTTGAGACATGCCAATTCCGATAAACATTTGCGTGGGGCGCGCATACGCAGTGCTTTCGCTACAGAGGGCGAAAGGAAGAAACAGCAGCTTAATCTCGTTTATTAGCTGCAAATTGCAGTTGTTCTATCTGCGTCGTTTGTTGGTGTGCCTTTGTCTGCTTCGCTTTTCGGCCAACTGTTTTCGTTTTAGGAGGGCTTACAAATGCTTCACTGAGAGCTGAAATGGCGTCTGCTTGCTTTCCAAATGGCCAGTTAAAGAACATTCTCGATTTAAAACAGGTCCAGGTTAGAGACACTATTTTCATCACTATATTCCCTTATTAGTTATGAATAAACAATAAAGAGATTGGTATGGTACACCATTGTAGTTCTCAAGCAAACAAAACCAAAGCGCAGGACAGATAGTAAATAGAAAACATGATGTGATCGAACTGTAGTACAGTTTTAAGGCCTAAGATTACTTTGAAAGTACATTTTTTTCGAAAGTTTATTGGTTTTTCAGTAAAAAGAAGGAAAAAATTTTTTTCAATCCACGAAAATTACAGTTTTTCAATATTCTATCCAGTTTTCATACAATTTTAAATCATATTTCACATAAAGTCAAATATTTTCACAAAATGTTTAAAGAAACTACAGTTATTTTCTATACCCACCTTACATGATCATGAATTACAGCTATGAAATGAATAGTGGTGCGGTATGAAGTGTGCGGGGAGCTGTCTCTCTCACACGCTAATCCTCTCTCTCTCTCGCACGCATCTGTCTGCCCTATCTCTATTACCCCCACTCGACCAGCTTCTACATTCCTAGCATTTCAGTCACCTCTATTCAAATCGTAGCTGTACTGTAACAGTGGTTGTGGCTAGACATTTTCAAAAATCCGGGCATTGAACACGAGTTTTCAATCGAAATTGTTACACTCCTCATCATTATTTCTACTCAACAGCAATCAAATCTTGTGCATTACAGTGTTGATTATAATTTCGAACTGATGCAACGATCGCCACTTGATACGAATTTCAACGAGTTTGCTGATTCAATTACAAGGCAGCACGGCAGACAAATTATTGTGAAGTTCAATCAGATGAAATACTACGACAGAATGGGGAGCTTCATTGAAATTCAGTTGACAGGGAACAAATTGGAAAATTTCTGTTTTATTGCCTCATTTTGTTGTCACCCACCCAATGCATGTTGCGTGAGGGTGGGGTTCTCGCACTGTCTCTTTCACTTTCTGTCTCTTTTTAACACACGCTCTCGTCTATTTCTCTTTTGACAGCACACAAGTGTGAACTGAGACAGTTTATTGAACTCATCAAACAGTGACAGTACTACACATCAGAAAAAGATTGAAATAGTGAACAAACTTCATGAGTTGAAGAGTGAAGGATAATAAATCGAACATATAGAAATAGAATGAGATAAATTGTAGTACAGATAAACCCAGATCCACAAATTTGAGGATAAAAATAGAGGTGAAGATAGGAGAGAGAAAAGGAGAGTAAGGGAAAAAGGGTCGGAGTCACAGAAAAGGAGGAAGAGAGAGATTGAAAAAAGAACGTGAATGAGTGAGTCAGTGTTGGATTGAAAGGATACCAGCCTCCCTTGAAAAGCGTATTGTTTCGTGCACTCTCCAGCATAAATCAAAAATAAATACTTCATTCTCATCATTAACCATGAAAAATGCAACACTGGTGTAACACTATTACTGCGTTCATTTACATGAACCCCAATTATTAACACTACTAGATACTGAACTGATTTTCATAGGCTTGTATTTTAATTTTCGTGGTAATTTCACAAATGTAAAAAATTGTACTCATTGATATTACCATGTTGTACAGTACTCGTTGTGTATTTTGATTGTGGTAATGAATCAATTAGAACTAGTTTAAACCGGAACACTGTTGATTGAAGTGTGCAGTAAATAATAAACATAAATTAGAAATTAGAATGGTAATGAAGCAATGCAAAACTATCTTCTATATTTCTATTGTTCAATCACGTTTTGTAGAATGTTTTTGTCCATATCATTGAAACTATATGAGTGATTGATTCGAGTATTATTCCAATATTTATTTATCAATCTACTTCAATGTGCTCTTGCGGATTACGATTAGGGTGTGATTGATTAGGGTACAGTCAATAGTAGGTTTTACAATAACTTACATTTACTTTACAAAAGGCGTCTATTCATTTTTACGTGAAACAGCCTATGGCTTACAACAAACTATTAAAATATTATTGTGTTAATTTTTTCCTTACAATAATTATTGAAATGATACAACTATACAATAGTAATATGATATTGATATCTATGTTTAATGCTAATGAATCCTATCTACTTTCTGTGTAGTAGTGAAGGTGATGTTGTGGTAGTTATCCATGCTGAATAAAAAGACTTGAAGTGGTCGAAACCACAAATTTATTAAAACAACAAGATACAACGCTGCGATGCGCTCGGTAACGAGTAAAAATTATGCTGCTCTTTACTTTAGTTTTAGTTTACCAGATATTGATAATGGTGTAACAACCGGTATCTTGTTGTTTTAAAAGATTTGTGGCTTTGACAACATCATCTTTTTCTCAAAATGCTATCTATGTTTCAAAATGAAGTATGCTTCTGATCATTTATTCATCCTTTGTCAGCAACACAACATAAACAACCAAATACATAATTCTTTGAAGATCTCTAAAGGTCACCGTCACCGAATGCTTCTCCTACTTCGAAAAAAGAGCACCAAAAGAGCAACAGAACGAACACCTTGACTGCTTCATCATGAAAAACGCCTTCTTCTAAAAGCCCAATAGTGTACAGTGGTCTTCTCACAACACATACATAAATATATAAGCCACACAGGCTCCAAGGATATAGGCACACTTTAACAGCAAGCGACAAGATATGGCCATTTCAGCTTAAGTCGCTCAAATCCCTTTCTGACGTCTTATCACGCCCCCCCTCCAACCTTATTTCCCCCATTCTTTCAAAGAACCCAATTCGCCGCTATAAAGTTGCTATTCTGATGAATGGCCACTTAGGCCCCTGAAAAGAATTACCAGTCAAAGGAGATTACGACCATTTCAGGCTCAGATGGCCTCGCTTTATGGCGTATAAAATATGAATCATTTAAAAAGATCAACAACGCCATTGTGGTCTGGTTGCGAATGGATTTAATGTCCATTTCGCGTGATAATATACCAACAGTACAATAGTAATTGTGGGAAATAATGATGGTTAATGGTCTATCTACTCTGATAAATTTGCTGTAGATAAGCATTGAAAAAATGAAAGATGGAGTATGATCTAGTTTAGTTAGCCTATTCTTGATTGAGAAGATTGTTTGGTTATTTATTCATCATAAAAGTGTTATAAAGTTATTATTGTGATAGATGTCAAGGTTTTGAAGTACTTTGAAAGTATTTTCATTTATTGAAATAGATGAATAAAAATAATAAATTAATGATGAATCATTTCCCAAAACTTTTACAAAATAGAAATTCACAAACATTCACAGTACAAATTAGGTTGTTGGGAGTGGCAAAAATGGAATGAGACTCATTATGAGAGCATTAACATTGAAAATATGAAAGATGATGGGAGTTAGTCTACTTTTGGTTGAAAGTTACTTCATCAGACAATTGTTACCAGAGTTTACTGCGTTTTGAAATGCTCGCATATTCAAATAGAAGCATTGCATAAGACTTCATTGGATTGAACTATCAATTCCATTGGACCACACAATAAATAAAATATTATACTTATAATAATTATTGAGAAGTACATTTTATTGATTGTGGAATTGAAAAGATTGGAATAGAATTGAAATGAGTTTACAACATTAACAATCGAAATTAAACATTTGAAATCAATAATAATAATAATAATAATAACTTTACATGTACATTAGTACGGCATTATACCTTGTCAGCATTAGCCTCGTAATTCCAATAACGATAACAACAACAATAAAACATCCTTTCCAAATAAATTAATATTAAGCTCTAAATCTTTCAAAAATAAAAAAAATTAAGAGTTAATTGTCCTATAGTCAAAAATGATTTTGTTCGACATCTACTTTATCTAAAAACACTTGCTTCAAATGTAAAATGGACGACGTAATATCAAAATGGTTGCAACTGATAGGCTAAACTACAAAAGCGAGCTGTGATTGGTCGGATCCTTTTAGACTCGCTCCTCCCACTTTTAGTGATGGAAGGAGCTACCGGAATTTGTTCCAAACAGAAAATGGCCGTCGTAATATCAAAATGGTTGCCACTGATGGGCTGAACTACGAAAGCTAGCTCTGATTGGCCGGATTCATTGAAACTCGCCCCTCCCACTTTTGTTGATAGGAGGAGCTATAAAATGTCTGCTCAATAGCAGAACACTCGTAGATATTTCAACACTTTCATCAAATACAAGAAATGAAAAATTGAAGTGAAATAGTGCAATTCTAGCTGAACAACAAGTAAAATGGTGCCTCAACAAGGACATCCAAACATTTTTTTCCAATTTTGTATTGTATTTATATGTTGTATTATTGTATTGTTTTTGGACATTGTGTGTGAATAAATGAAATAGAATGAAATTAATGAGATAAAATAAAATTGAATGCATTGACATTATTTTTCTAATGAATTCCATGTTAATTTGAAACGTACAAGCTTACTTAGACACAAATCGATCATCCGTTTTCATTATCCTTTTTTCATCAATCTTAATATGAATTTTAGATAACCTATATAAATTGGGCCATTCACATGAAAACCATCGCCTTCCACTCAAAAACAATACAATCTCCGAAAACACCATTATACTACCTATTGTGATAAAATAAGTGCTCCATTGTTGGATTATTGCAGTTTTTGCACTGACAGCATTTTCGCTGCTCGGGCGTTAACCTTTTTTAAGCACGTCGATTGTTGTAGTCATATTGTACGGGCTCATTTGGAGTTCACGTTAAAATATTATATTCAGAGGCACTTGTCGCGTCGCGTTGCGCGGTGACTTAATTTGATGCATACGCGTCAAACGGCTGAAGCTCCTTTGTCCTGGCCAAGATTAATAGCGCTCGCTAATGGGCTACTTCAACAACCCCTAAGTGTGGGAACTTGTGGAGGGTGGTTGGCTGATAGGCCTACACCACACACCCCCATTCAGGCGACGTTCTTCAGCCCTTAAATTAGGAGACTGAAAAGCGGCATTAATTAATAATCATTCAATCAATAACATCTTTGATACGGTTCCTTGCTTAATTGTAGCTTTTCTCGGCAACTAAATACGTTGCCAAGTAAGGTGTTGAGCACCTGACTATACTTCTTGCGAAACGCCTGGCTTGATGACTTCTAATCAATAGAATGCTGTTATTGGTGTTGCACAGTATTTCATCAATGTAATAAAATACATTGAAATATTAATGCTCTGAAGGATTGAAGTCCCGTAAACGTCAAAACAGATCATAAGTACAGGGAGGGTATAATAACAGTGTGAAGCACTCCATAACAGTATGTGGAGATCATTTCTTTTCCCGCCACCGCCATACTTTTGCCAAATTTTTGAATTTGATATGTGGTTACAGGGAAACAGTAACCCATTCACTCATTTTTCAAACGTTTTCAAGAGAAATAACATAACATTGATTGTTTCATTTCAATGCAAATCTTATGGGAGTTGGGACAAGTATAGTGGATTTGTTCGAGCTGACCAATAAAATGTGTTACATATATAATGTGCTCACTGTTATTGTATACTCGTTGTAATTAGAAGCTGTAATACTATGTACTATAACAATGTAACAATGTAGGACGCTGTATCTGTGATCGGAGCTATGAACTGAAAAGAATGAGAAATAATGCGTGATAGTCTTGATGATGATAGTTTTATTTCTGGTTTCTATTGAAAAATACTCTGAAAATTAGTAGAAATATTTTACTCTTCAATCAATTTCTAGTGCCGGATTCGAAAACATACATGCTCAATGTTCATTTGAACATCATACTCAGAAAAAGTTCAAGATACCTGGAGTTCAGGAAACAATTTTTCGTTCACACATGTACAAGTTTTGAACGGTATATTAGCAAAACGAACAATATAATTTTATTTGGTTGACGCGATCAGGTATAAGTTGATCAGGTTGAGCATCTTGACATTTCGTTTGTTGCTGGCATACAATGTTGCTGTATTAAAACATTTTTGTTGCAGAAAAAATGGAACATATATTTGTTGCAGTATTAAAACATTCTCTTAATTGTTTTTATTATTGTTTTGAAATAGGAAATTGTTCCTCTGCCATGACAGAACGAACAAAGTTGATATTGCTACTAATTTCCAGTCAAATGACACAATAATAGTAAGTAATTTCCATATGTTCGTGCTCTGTTGACGTTGATGGCGGGCAATTTGATGAACGGCACTTTTAATATCTCTGAGAGGAGCGGAAAATGGAAATTATTGGTGGACAATGTCCTTTAAGCACACAGAAACGTCACTACGAAAACAGAAACATACTTTTCATGTTCCATTCAGTAATAAGCCGACAATCAAAATATTTCAACTGTTTTAGACGGATATGCACATTTTCAGGACATTGACCTATCAGAAGTTGAGTAATTTGTATTATTACATTGGAGGTACATTATCTATAACCATTTTACTTATTTAGTTCGTGTTTTAAACTCTTTATTGAATTGCAGACTACCACTTTGGCCGTATAAAATAAGAATATTTTTAAAATCTTCGATAGACAGTTCAAAATTAAAAGAAAAGGTAAAAATTAGCAGAAAGTATGGAAAATGTAATTAAATTATGAACAAGAATACGGTCTTCGTTTCTGGGCCTGTTGGCTAAGATCAAAGTGTACTATCTGTTCTTATCGACTCAATAGCCCATTGTGTGGCCAGTATATTAAACTGATTTTTGGAAATAGATGGAGAGTTAGGCTAGGCGTACACCGGTTAGTCAAGACAAGACAAGACGAGATTAGTCACGTTTAGTCACAAAAATTTTTCATAGCTGCTTAATATGAAGCAGCACACACCGATGCAATGACTAATCGGTGTGTGTTGCTTCATAAGCAACTATGTGAATTACTGTGACTAAACGTGACTAATCTCGTCCTGTCTTCGTCTTGACTAACCGGTGTACGCCTAGCCTTAGGGGCTTGCTCCACCTCCATCACGGGTCGAACTGGCATTGCAAGAATACAGTTTTCC
The DNA here is from genome assembly GCA_017141395.1 of Laodelphax striatellus. Classification (NCBI taxonomy): domain Eukaryota; kingdom Metazoa; phylum Arthropoda; class Insecta; order Hemiptera; family Delphacidae; genus Laodelphax; species Laodelphax striatellus. The sequence continues at coordinate 31,171,031 of CM029536.1, forward strand.
ACCTCATAATCTGAATTTTCTTGTAGTGGATTGTAGATATAGTCTAGTTAGTGGACTAAAACACTGGCCGGATGCTTAGAATAGGAAGATCATTTTGAAGCTAAAATAATGTAAGTTATTTCAAACGAAAGCGGAATCCACATCGAGGAGCGAAATGAGAAGAAACCCTTAGTAGCGCCGAGCATTAATCAAATTAGGCTCTAAAATCCTCTTTCAATTAGCAGATTCATGAGGTGCCAGAAGAGACACAGACAATGATTGAAAACTGAAAAGGCGTCAGTTTCGTATGCTTTGAGAATAGTAATAGAATGGTGATAAATAAATGATTACAACAGGCGAAAACTTCTCTTAGGCTGTGCTTTGATTGGGGAGGCGGTGATGGTGGGTATTAATGAAAGAGACAAAACTTGGAAGAGATAACTTTCACGAAGAGCAAGTTTTGGCCATTATAGCGCGGATTGTGCTTTCGTTGCGGCTGATGAATTAGCCGAGGTGTCACTTTGAGTTAGTTGCTTGGCTCCGAATGAGAGCTGCAGTCTCTCCTACCCGGTGATTAGGCTAATTAACGAGAGCTTCGCCATGAGAGACGATCAATATGCCTCTCAGCCTCATAGTCCCATCATCGCCTCAGACGCCTTCTAATGAGTAAAACAATGCCAGCAATGCAAAGAGTGAAAGCTTTCAACCCCCCCCCCCTCTCGCCCTGCACTTCAGCACAAAAACGAGGAAATTCATGTCTTAACGTGATTAGGTGAACAAAGGTGCTCCGGATGCGTCATTGATATCCTAGGCTCTCTCTCTCTCTCACCCTCTCTCACTCACTCTCTTCGTCTCTTTATTACCTTAGTTTCAATCAACATCCATCTCAAATTAGAAGCTCACCCCCTGGTGCAGATTGTGATAAGATCGTATCTGGTGTTGAAATCATTTCGTTAGTGAAAACTGAAAGTGGAGTGGTATGGGTTTATTAATCAGTAAATTTGTGAGAAAAATGTGAATTTGTGAACCTGGAAAACAGGATGTTCTTAGCAAAGTTCCTTAGTTATTTTTCGAATCTGAATTTACTTTGCATTCCACGTGACATGAATATCAAAGAAAACAACCACTAACTGCTATGAGGTGGTAGTGGGAAGGTAATTCAGAATAATTTAGTTTAGAAATTTCCAGAATTATAGTTTGGAAAGATAATTCATTCGTTAAGTAACTAGAGAAATTTGCATCATCCTCTCATGCTTTTTCAACGTAGTTCCAAATATTATTTATCTCTGTTTACTGTTTATTAAACTGTTACTCAATCACTAGTTTTAAGGCTTTCAGTTACTCAGAGAAAATGAGAAAATGACTGTATTATCTGTGAAGTATTTTCTATCACTTAGTTCATATTTTTTGTGAAAAGAATAGAATAGTTGAGAGAAGTATAGTTTCCCACTAACTTGAGAATTTTTCCAAATCAAGTTTGTGGTGGAATTAAAATATGTCATGGACTGTTTCATGACAGTTGGCTGTTAGTCAACGGGTCTTCTGGCTGGCAGGAAGTATGTTGTCTCATTCCATGTTATAATGAATGAATGTATCAATGAATAAAATATATATTAAACATGTAAGGAGAAACTTAATCACTCTGTCTAAAATGATTGGTTGTATTCTGAATCACAAATGACCAGGGACAATAAGTTTAAGGATTATAAAATGAATAAAATATTCAAAATACATAATAAAATATTGAAAAATACATGGAATATTATGAATATACGTATACCCTGTACATCATTCGTGAAAAGCAAGGTTAGCAACTATAGATCATTTTGAGAATACTGGCGCTTCAACCATTATTCTAAAGTCAAAAGTGTAAACCGTTGAAGACAATTTCAGCGTCAAGTTTAAAAAAACCACTTAAAATAAGAATTTAGGAATACAGTGGACGTATGATTTTCAATGGAGACAAGACGTTGATCACGTGGTTTCGAAGGCCATTTTGTTGGGGCAGTCACCGGAACCGAAAGATGCGATATGAGAATGGTTGAACGATGGTCAATGAGGCAGAACCTGGCAGCGATCAATAGCTGGTTAGCTGGAGAAAAGCGTGTTTTGTCATGCTTCACTTCATACAGAACAAGTAGAAAAACAAGAACAAACACAAATATTGGGAAACAGCCAATCATTGTGAAGGAGCAACGCGAAAATAAAAGACGATACTCACGCACGCGCGCACATTCTGGAAGAAGAGGATGAAAGAAGGAAATCGAATAATATTTTTTTCAATTTTCTTTTGCGATTATTTTCTTCATCAGGTATGATGATACTGTTACAGGAAAAAGGTAAAATGATTTGAGAGTTGATAAGTTATCACATGGAATTAAGACTTTACGCTTCTAAGTTATAATGCTTATACGCTTTAATTTGACCACAAAACGGCTACTGGAAAGCCTGAAAAGTAGTCGTAATCCCTTATAATCCCTTTCATTACTCACGCAAAAGCCTAGAGCTCATGTTGGCATCACCGTCAGGCCTTACCTTTTAAAAAAAAGATTTCACAATCAGCTAATCTAACTGTAGGCCTTTTCTAATCTATTCTTGACTCACTACATTCTTTGCCTCTTCCTCCTGTTCCTCCTCCTCCTCCTCCTCCTCCTCCACCACCACCTCATCCTTCTACTCATTCATCATCATCTTGGCAACCTGATACTTGATATTTTTTTTTTTAATTATAAAATTGATCGATTTTAATACCCTTTTCCTCAAACTTCTGATGCGATGGCGCAACTAGTACCATCATAACTCCTCTGGGTTATAATCGTGTGATTAAATTAATCTAAATCAGTGGAGAGAGGATCCAAACTCACTGAATTGATAAGGATCTGAACTGATTAAGGATCTTCAACTCACTGAATTGACAAACTTGATGAATGTAATTTGTATGCGTATGTAAATGCGCTATTGAATAATATGTATGTGTTTCAGCCTCAACCACAACCTCACAGTACAGGTGATTACAATCGGCGGCAATTTCCACAATGCTGATGATATGTACTTTAAGCCGAATCCAACATTGGGGTCTTCCTACAGACCTCAACTAGTGGCGAAGCGTGGTATACTTACTTGGCCATCGTCCTATAGGAAATAAACCCGGCGATGACCAAATAAGTATACCACGCTTCGCCACGGACCTCAACAGAACGTTTTGGTCGCAGGAGCAACGAGGGGTGATGACATCCTGGGACACAACTACTACTAATGTCACAGTCGTTTATAGATGCACAGTATAGATGTATACTAGAGTTTAAGAGAACCCTGCCGTCTAGAGACCGGCATTAGTCCGGTGCGTGGCCGGCATTTGTAGCCGCGTCCGGCCCGGTTCCGGGCCAAGTCCGGAAGTGTGTTTTGGTCACTAATGCCTGCCGCTGGATACTACTAGTTGCTACACTAGCAGAACTGAGCCTGCTGAGGGAACAAGGGACGGGCATTATAATTTACCAATTCTCGAATAAGCCACCGGAAAGAGACGGGCTCCCGGAAGTTGTCTGCTAAAATCTCCCTTCGAGACTGTCGAGCGAACAGCATTGGCGCACCACGCGTCCCGGAAAACATTAAGCAAGCAGCGCCCGTTACTAAAGCCCCTCCCCCCCTCCACCCCTCCCACAGCATCGCTAACCCATTCGAAAACAATTACTCAATCCCTTTTTCCCGACAACAACGACTTGCGGCAGCCTACGCTTCCAATGTGGGTCTCTTTGCCAGATCGGCTCAATCGAGATTCTAATAAAACTGTTTAAGATTTCATGAACTACTCACACTTGGAAACTAAAACCAAAACTCCTTAAATTCCTTAACTGTCAACAAAGAATAATGCAAATTCTCAGAAACCTCAATGACATATCCAGGATATTTAATCGAAAATAATGCTATCAAACCTGATCCAGATCGTATAAAACCCTTGATGGAAATCAGTAGTGCAACAAATACTTCAGAATTAAAACGATTAATTGGAATGTTTGCGCATTATTCAAAGTATATCAAGAACTTTTCAGAACTTATTCACCCACTTGTTCACTGCAACAAATTTCCATTAAGTAAAAATCGCGGAAACTGAGCGACTCGGATAACAAACATGTGTTTTCAAATGATGACGTTTTCAGACAGTACAGTTGCAGGATCGTTTGAGCGTCATCATTTAAAAACACGTATATTTGTTATCCGAGTCGCTCAGTTTCCGCGATTTGAGATTCCAAGTATGAGTAGACCCATAGTGTTACTTAAAATTGATTTGTCTCTTTTGGAAGGCGATGGAGAATAGACGCATTGGCAGAATCATATTAGCTCAATCTAAGTTAGGCTAGGCGTACACCGGTTAGTCAAGACAAGACAAGACGAGATTAATCACGTTTAGTCACAGTACTTCACATAATTGCTTATGAAGCAACACACACCGATTAGTCATTGCATCGGTGTGTGCTGCTTCATAAGCAGCTATGTGAATTACCGTGATTAAACGTGACTAATGTCGTCTTGTCTTGTCTTGACTAACCGGTGTACGCCTAGCCTAAGCTGACGATGAAACACATCAGACAACAACCAGCAAAACATTGGTAACAGGGGCTTTTGTCGTGGATGTTACTGTAGGTGTAGTATAATATTTATGAACAGCCTTTCAACGCCAATTATTATTTACGTTATTATCATGTGGCGCCTTATTGTGGCGTTAATCTATTGAATTGCATTGCCGGTCAGGTTAAGCGACAGTGTAAAAGCTTTAAAAGACGGATGGGCTGCCCATTTTCAAGCCGAAGGGGAAGGGAGAAAGAGAGGGAATACAGCAAGTCACCGTCTCTAATGGCAAAAGAACCACCGATCATCATCTATTTTGCCCATTACCTCCAACTGTTCTCTGTTCTCTTCTCTTTCTATTCTGCTATCCTCTCTCTCCTTCACACTAGTTTTGTCTATTTTTTCTCAGCCCCTTGATAATATACTCGAGATCATTGTCGGCTTTTCAACTTTAGCCCTGTTGTTCAAACTCATCGGGCGGTAAGTGATTCAAGGCAACACAGTCAATTTCTTACAGCTTCCACCTTAATAGATAGGGAAGATTGCACCTTTGAAACAGTCTCCCTGTTCTACTCCACTCGATTTTCAACTCATAATAATGATTTCACAGATTTTCTCTCCATGATTAATGACTCTCAATTGTTGAGTGAACTGGTCGCAAAGTAGGTGATCTTATTTACAAAAAGATTGTAACATAATCTTCTCGCAAATAAAAGTTGTGAGTTTCTCTATTCATCTCAGGATATCCATGTTTATGACATGGATTTCTATTCTACGGACTCTATTTATGTCATATCTCAACTAAATCTACTGATTTCTGCAGGATGTCAGGAGGCATTTCAACTGCGTTTTTAACGCTACTTTAGTGCCCAGTCGGAAACTTTCATTCACATTTAAAATTATGGTTACAAGGCAATAATTTGAAGCAAAAATACATAACTTAATCCATTTTTTTGAAATATGGTTCAGTTTCATTATCTGTTCATTTGCACTTTGATCCCTATTCGGCCAGGCATTTATTATATAAAATATTATCCTGAAGCATCTTATGAATTTATTTCTCCTCCAATCATCTCTCATCTCATTAGCCAATAACAAGTCATGAACTCATGCAGGTACTATCTGCGGAAAGTATAGATAGGATTGGGCGATTTTATGAATTACAACACCATGGATGATAACTGTACTTTTTTCGTAAAGTGATACAGCTTGATAAAAAGTCTCACTTGCATGATTCATTGTGTAATCTCCCTTTTTTATTCAAATAAGATATTTTCTTTCAAACATTTTAATATTGCATTCTCATTGAATTGTACTGTACCCCTTTTCAGAATTGTAAATTGAATTGACGTTGAAACAACAATCAAGTTAGCCTAAGGAATTAAAATTTCGCTCAATCAAACAAGATCAACCCATGAAATAGGATTTACCCATGAGCTAGTTTATAAAGTTGAAACTTCTCTGTCTTATTCAAACAAAACTTCTTAAATATCTTTAAAACTATATTTCATCTTAGTACAAAGATAGCCCTACCTTGGAATTGAAGTCCCAAATGTTACTTCATTGTTGAAATAACACAATTTGCTATTCAACAATATTATTCACCCTGGGGAAAAATCAAAGAATTTTTATCAAGAAGGTGATAATCTCTACTTCAACAATAACTTATTTCACTCCATACTCTGAAACTGATCTACTAATATTCAAGTGGGGTACTTATGACTGAGCTTCTAACACATCTCACAACAAAAACACTCCCACACGCACACACACCCATGAGCTCTCAATCCCCAATCACCTATTCACGTCGTGAACGGGAGTCTTACGCTTGTAAATTCACAAAAGTCAGCTCTTTGTACGCGACAATAACGAGTTCCCCCTCTCCCCCTTCCACATCACCCCTTCACTGTTCGAAACTCAACACGATACGTGCACAGCCGCCTCAGCCAACTCTAACTTCCGAATAACTCGCTAACTAACGAGCTAATGAACTCAAAACTGAGGAGAAGGCCTCCTCCACCCCCTGCCACGAAAAGAGACTACCTGCCTAGGTTTCAGCTAATTAACAAATAACTTAACTTCTAATTGGATTTTCTAAAACAACACACGGAGCTTTACTCCGTGCCATATTGATAATGTTCCAACAACAGAGCCCTGATTGGCTAACTAACATACCACGGCCAACAACAACCTCCTAACTGAATAATAATCATTATCGCTATACCAGTTCCACTGTTTGCAAACTAGAGCTCGCTCTGAATTATGTATAGATTGACTTCAAAGCTGGCAACTTCTTATACAGAGGATGGAAATTAGTGCAATAAATTCATTAGGTCGTACATCAATGCACTGTGTGAATAACTTCACGGTAGGGCTGTTCCATTCTGGAGTAGTATTAGGGTTGTAGTTGTAGCGTTACTTTCATTCGATAGAACATTCGATGAATGTTTTCAGTTATCTATTAGAATACTTGAATATGACTATTACGACGTACTTTGACTATGACGAATATGATACACTATGAATATACTTGAACATTTTATAACACTTGAATATGAGTTGGAAAAATTGTGAAAGCTCTACAATTATTAACATGATTTACTCCCTTTGAGACATACAGTATTTAGATGACCTTCTAAATTCAAAATTGATAGCTTAGCATTCACATTATTCATTTATTAAAATGTTTCATTTCCTCCGTGACATATTAAGTTAGCCACCTAAGCGCAGAATTTAGATTCAATATGATTTATTTCACATCTATATGAGATTTACATTGTTCTTTGTGATATATTGAATTCGCTTTTCGAATTCAATTGATAGTCTTACAAATTGAAGAGATAATCGAGAGGAACGATAATTTTTTTACAGACTGAAGTCCAGTTGTTTCTATTTCAAATAATTTAGTTAAATGTATGTAGATAATATGCATGACAATCATGGAATCATGGAATATGCATGGGAATCATTGAAGGAATAAATGAGCTTGAAACTGGAACAATATTATTGTTTGCAGAATTTTAATCATCATCTCGCATTAATCAAGAACATATTTTGAAGAAACCAAATTTAAAGTTTGTGTGCAGAATTAATATTATTGATACAAGAAATACAGTATTAAGGGAGAGGATTTCGGATTCAGAGAATCTTTAATATCACAAAAAAAACAGACCGAGCATTGTTTTTATTCGTTTACTGAAGAACAATTTCTTGGGGCAAGTTTTCTTCGATTGATGTTGTTTTTTGTTGGTTGGTTGGTTGAAAGCACACTGAGAAAGACAGAAAAAGGGCCCGAGCAGTTTAAAGGTCGTAACTGGTGCAAATCGAAATGTAATTCTTTCCCTCTTTCCCTCAATCGGAACTACTTTAGCCGGCCGAAACTCTGCACTCCAGTAAAGTGCTCTGTTTGCAGAGAATTCCTTTATTTTAGTGGCAGTCTTTTAGAAGAAGGTTGCCGAACTTTACTTTTTTCACAACTTTCGTTTTTTTCCGACTAAGAAGGGGGTAATCGGGGAAAGTGGAGGGAGAAATAGGGGCGAGGAGATAGAACGGACCTGTTTTGGTTTATTTCCGCTAGGAGCATCATCGTAGTTGGCTCTCTTTCTCCTCCCTCCACCCGCTAAAAGGGAATAAAAAACGCAGAGTTTGTTTTCTTTCGTTTCGTTTCTTTTCAACTTATTGTTGGAGGCTTTCTAGCTGTTTTTGTTGTGACTATTAGAGGGCAAGCGCTTAAAAAGGATTCTATATTCAATTTTGAATCTCGCTGTGGTAGTAAGACTGTGTTACCTTGCCTTTGTAAATACGCGACCATAAAATTGTATCTTTTTACAATTTTTTGCAATTATCTCTGTTGATTCTTCAGATTTACTTTATCAGACATTGTCTTTTATAGAAAAATAATTCCGTCTTTCAATTCCTTTCTTTATATGCACTAAAATCTTTTTCTAAATTATCGCTTCTTCTAATTATCATAAATAATTACTTTTTCTGATTATCTCTTCCTAAATATCGTTCAATCTATCCCTTCTTGTTTTTCTATGATCCACTAGTCTTCTTCTATTTTTCTACTTGTTTCTAATAGTTTTCTTCATGTTTCTACTAGTTTTCTACTTGTTCCTACTAGTTTTTATACTAGTTTACAGACTACCTTATCCTGTTACCGACCAACTAGTACTCCAAACTTGAGAATTTTTCGGGGGCCAACCCAACCACCAAAACTCAAATCTCCGACAATACCCAAATAACAATGAACATGGTATGAAAGATTGCAATTGAACGAAATACTTCAATGATTAATCGTAGTATTTTTTTTCAAAAATTCTTTGCCTTTCTCACTGACAATCTCTCACTGAATTTGACTATAATTTGTCAAACTGATAATCGACTGATGATGATGATTTGTTAATTATCTATAGTCTGACAAATTCATGCAGGTCAAACCAATCAAAATCAAACGATTGATTTCAAAGGTTTAATTAAAATTGAAGAATGAAAAAAAGGACTACTTATTTAATCTTTATCGAATAGAGTAATAAAATTTCCACAAAGCTCTCCATGAAAAGTTATTGAAACATTTCATCGCTCAAGCGCCTAACTTTTATCTCAAGTTGGCATCAAACTGAAGAAAGGAAACGATGATCGTCTCAAACTACAGTAATTGGAATGAATTAAGCCGGCGATATCTGCTAAAAATCTGCGTTGCAAGACATTAAGCAGAATTCCACGCTAGAATGACTCTTTTGTGCCAATTGCCATGGCTTTTCGATTCGAAAAATGCCATTTAGCTTGCCCATTGTTGGCAGCTTATATTAGCTGAACGGGCTCCCTGCAAAGCCCATTAATTTTATCAGTCGTTGTTTTCGTTTCTTGGCAACGCGTTTTTAAAGAGAAGTGGATGATGAAACTGTTAAGAAGTCACAGCAAGAGATAAAATATCGAGGATGATTTATTATTATACATCTTTAATTGGAAGGGAGAGCATATTATCTTCTTTTCCATTTTAATCATCGTCTCCTGGAATTGACTTTATGGTCGATCACTAAATGTGCAGCCTGCATTAAAAACAGGAGTATCGATCCAACCATTCAATGAATATTTGAATTAGGCTAATTCACTTCTTATAGTCCAGTCAAAGCGTCGTGAAAATTGACCTCACGTTACAAAAATAAGTTTTTTTATTTTTCATTTCAATTCTACGTTTTTTGGGGCGCCGAATCCGAATCTGAAGAGATCCAACGAAAATTCCTTGTGCATTTTAGTTATTGGAAAAAAATAGGCCTATGAAGATTCTTGCATTTTCTTATTTTTCTAACTTGATATCATCATCTTCCAATGTTATCAGAGCTCACTAGTCAATCGCAGAGTACTTCCTATATCTGACAATGAATCTTGTAAACGAATTTAGTCTTTGGCTATGTATTTATGAAAAAAATCTTGATAATCAAATCTCAATTGCCACCCCGTTGATATTATGGGCTCACGATTGAACAAATATGAATATCCTCTCTCATCTAGGCTTTGAAGGTTACTACACACCTTATTAGTGGCATGTGCACGCTAAACAAGGCCCAAACATAAATGATTGTTACAAATAACATATTGTGGCAATTCAATAAGTGACAGTGGTAATTAGGAGGCAAGCTTGTGTGCCATAATAATTATTGATTACTGAAGAAAGTAAAAGGCGTGGATTTTTATGAAAGTGAAAAGATCACAGCATGTGCATCACTACACCTTGGGGAGGAGGAGTTATTTTCCATTGTTGTGGGACATCACGCTACATGGGATCAACTATTGTTTGGAGATCCATTTCTTGTAGACTACATATTATAACAGCTGGCTGGCGTTGTTCCTCGAAAGAAAAATGCTCAAGAAAGGGTAACCCCATACTTGTGTTGAAAATTCCGTGAAGTTTGTTTAGTAATAATTAATTATGTTTCTTTCAACTCATTCTCTCGTACTAATGATTTATTACAACGAAAGGATAATAGAGCATGTGTTGTTACAATAGATGTATGCTTCACGCCTGCAGATTGCTTGGCGAAAATATTATCGTATTACAAAAGAAAAGTTAATGCTCTTGGAATTTTTAGATTTAGAAGTATTATGACTTCAAATAAGCAGTGAATATAATATTGGAAATTTCGAGTACAACAGTTTCTACAATTTTATTCAGTTTTGATTGTGTCAGAACTTTGTTGTCATTTGAGATTGATCCGTGCCAATCCAATTTTTTTGACAATCCAACTCAGCTGGATTTTTCTTCAATTTTGAATGATTTTCTCTGCTTTTTATCTCTAGGGACCTGAAACATATTAAAAAAACAATAATTCGATCAACTCACTCATTAGCACATTCATAGTTATCGGATCAGCATTTACACAATGATAATAATACAGTAATGAACTTTAGTATGGAAAATCAAACAAAATTCACAATGTAACAAAAAATCCAAGCTGATGATTACGTTTCACATGGATAGGGTTAAGAATTTATTTTCCATCCCTCTTGTGATAAAGCTTGAGAAGAGCTATGTTGTGAATCCAATCACGATTTATTGTTGTTACTCATACAATTTCTGATATAAAATAATAAAAGATTCCAGGTGAAAGATACTGGCTAGCAATAGAGAGAATCCAATAACAATTTTATATTTACATCACATTATCTTTTGTATGTGTTCATATTCCAGATCCAGACGTGTAGTCCTAGTGAATGCTTGGTAATTGTGTTTCCTTGATAAGTGTGTGAATGAATATAAAAAAAACAAGAGAATTATTTTTATCATTAAATGTATATGGTTGTATCATGGACCTCACACTGGAAAATAAACACAGCCAATCATTAATCATGATTAGATTTTCCCTAGAAGGCCAAACAACCCCAGAATTCTCCCAATACAAACTCAACACTCCCAATTCCAACTACGCCTCCAACATACTCCAACTATATTTGAACATTCCACTTCTACTTATTTTCTACTCACATGTTACCAATAACTCAGCATGTCCTCCTATTTTGAATACAAGATGAGGAGAAAATGGGAAAGTTTTCTGAATGCAGCGGAAATGTTCACTGAACGGGCCGGCCTTAACACAGTTATTTGTCCGCTATAAAGAATAGTCCGTCAACGTCTTTGTTGTGCCCTTTTTCACACAAATCACTTCAGCTTTGGCTGAGTAGCAGTAGCTAAAAGGGTGCACAAAGGGGATGGATGATTGAAGAAGGGCTAAGAACCTTTTTGCATAAAGAACTGATCGGCGACCGCCGGGATTTTAGGGCCATCCACGTATTTTATACATATAAAAGGGCCCTTGCTCTTTTATTTGGCCCCAGCATCCATCCAAAATACTTTATCGATAAAAGCTTTTCTACCAAGAAAAGATACTGGCCAAGTAGACGAGAATACGTAAGTCTGTTTATTTACTGGAGCACAACTAACTTTCCACATCTAGACGGCAGTGAAAACTTGGAAGTGATTTGTCAACAGAAATGGCTTTCGCCCGTATTAGAACACTTTTGCCAGTGAAAGACGTCTAATGGATACATGGAAATTGTTGACAAATCATGCATAAACAAGCGAAATCTGCCCTGAAATGTATATCTCGTGAACTGTGGCGGTAAAATGAGTATTTCCCCTAGGATTTCTAAACATGAGCTCATCTGAATAATTTAGTGCAGTTCTCCGAATTCAAGAACGATTTTCAGTAAAACTTGAAGATTTTTCATGGAATGTAACGTTGTAACCTATCACGAATGCTCAATCAAAAATCCTTTCACTGAGGTTTCTCAACGGTCAAATAAATGTTGCATCATTCCCGTAGAATTAAGCTCCCTCAATTAGAAGTACCGTACTGGTCTAACAATTCAATTAACAAGTTTTTAATATTCAAACTTGTAAATGACATATTTAGCATATTTCGCCTATCATCTCAAAAACCACTCAATTTTCAAGCTCTCAGATAAACATTATAAATGTAATGTAATGGATGGTAATTAGAGGCGAAGCGTGGTATACTTCGCCGGGTATATTTCCTATAGGAAAATACATATTAATATATATTCCTATATAAAATATATATTATATTTCCTATAGGAAATATACCCGGCGATGACCAAATAAGTATACCACGCTTCGCCACGGATGGTTATCAAAAAAATTGTAAACGAATGGGGAAGAGGACGAAAGTTATTGAACTATTAATATACTCTCATTCTCATTAGGAATTGCATAAATATTGTAAAAGGAACTTGAATAATAATATAAAGCGTAAATTATAAAATAGATGAAGAACTGATTGCTTAGTCCATGGTTCATGATTTGTATATCATATATGGTACGAAGTTTTTTCTTCAAACCGATTGTTTGTCTATTGGTAAATTACTGCTGGCGAACAAGAGTCTCTTATGCCAGTAGTGCCACAGGTCGAATATGACAACGATAAATTATTGTTATGCATTTAGTCTCAGTGAAACGTGAAATGGTAAAACATATAAACCCACTGCCTAATAAAAGCTATAAGATTCTGAAGAAAATCAATCGAGAAGAAATCCACAAATCTTAATGCCTAGTTTCCGATGCAGTAATGCGTTTCCCTTATAGAGCCAATTCGGAAGCAATTCCCTTCCACTCATGTACTCTTTCTCTCTCCTTCCTATTCTCTCCCATATCCTCCTCTTCTTCTTTCTTTCCAGGGGAAGGTGCCCATGTACAGTAAGTGAGGGTGATGACACTGCACTAAGATTTAGTGCAGAAGGAAGTCGATTGGTCCCTTCTCACTCTCTCACGCGCTCTCCATCTCTCTTCGTTCCATTCCCTCTCTCACGCATGATGTGTATTTTCAAACGTACATTCTACACCACATCGAATCACCACTATTCAAAAGGATAGCTTAATATAGGGGTAAATGTATGACTATCAGCTAAATCTACTGTGACGCTCTAATGCTCTCGCAAGGGAGGATTTCGCTCAGACGATTAGGAGATATATAAAGCCGCACTGTTTAGTTTGTTGGTGGTGACAGAATATTTTTCCATCTCCCACACTCATTTCCTGTGGAAGAAATGTTGTCATATGAGTACGAATTGTAAGTGAAATACGAATCCGACTCTGTGAATCAATATACAGGCTTTTGTTATGAATAATACATGCTTTCATGTAGGTATTGATCATTTCTCTATCAGCTTGCTTCGTAAGCGATTGTGTTCATGTTCAGGCTGATAATAGGAAATTTGTTCTGTTTTTTGTTTCTAATTCCTAGGACCAGTGTTGTAAGAATCAAGTTTCAATAATCAAGGGGGAAATTATTGTACTAACTTCTCAATTTTATTGTTAGATTTTAAAACTGAAATTAAATAAAAGGCTTCAAGAGATCACAATAATTATTTTTATCCTGAAAATAGATGGGTACTCTTTTAATTCGTTATAAGTGAATACAAGCAACTCATCATCAACCTAACACTCGAATGTTTTGAATATTATTTGTGATAGATTACGTTGAGGGTCACTCGAATTGTGTCAATTGAACGAGTCTGCGCGTGCGCAGTTGAGAGTGTTGTAGGGTTCCGAAATTCGCCACGAGCCATTACAGCATTCGCTGCGCCCGATTTTACCGAGCGAACATAAAGCGACGCACTAAAAACCAATACGAACATCAGTAGTCGGAAAGAGGGACCACAACTATAGGTATACAACTTTCTTTAATACATGTTTTAAAAGAGGGAAATATAGTTATAGAGTTTTGAAAATTGTGGCCGGATTAGTTCGGCTTAGCATTCGTCTAAACGGTTTATCATGTTCGCGAGCATTCAGACAGGAAAGCGACTTAGTTTAATTGTTTCTTTGCACTAGTAAATCTCATCTCATACAGCTTTTAGCGGTTTCAGTTATAGATTTACTCAGTGTAATAAATCATTTTTATCCACAGATAGGCTATGAAAACATTGCAGTTGAGTTCAGAGGTCTGATAGTTGAGAGTTGAGAGGTCTATATTTTATTGGCAAGGCTGTTATACAATAATTAGTGAATCATGTAGAGTAGAAGAAATTGGAATAAAGAATATTAAACTACTGTCTGAGGGAGATCAGTAGAGAAAATTTAATACGGTATAACATACTTTGTTAAATTAGTGAAGAAATAAACTGAAAAAATGTAATAGTGTAGGTTGAAACCCAGAAGCTTGGTGGGTTAAGTGGAAGAGGGGACTTGTATGCCTCAACTTCGCCCACAGTACCTTTGTAATGTAAAAAGTGAAAAATGAAGTCATTTATCTATCTAAGCTTGCTTTTATTGTTATTGACATTTTGTTTTCTAAAAATGTTTTAAAGCTGATTGGTATATTGTTTCAAAACGGATGTATTAAATTTTCCAGGATGTACTAGATGTTTTGAAGTTGAAGAAAAGGCTACGATAAATTTTTTGATTTCTGGCAGATTCTCATTTTGGTAATTTCTTTGGAATGAAAATAATAAATGATTAATAATATTCAAATCCCAATTCCATCTATTCAAATAAGGTAATGATCATTAAATAAATAATGAATAATCAATTAACGTATGAGTAAGAATCAATCAATCAATTTAGTGATTATTTGCCTCTGAACAAGAGAATTGCGATCGGTTATAATATTCTGTCCTCAGAACTCAGATGCAGAGCAGTTTCAATGAATGTCAACTCATAATATTCGAAGTAGGCATAATTTAATGGCGTTTTATCTATTCAATAATATTAATCCTACATCATCTATCTTTTCGATATCATGGAAAACTAACATTTGAATAATCGAGGTGAAAGAACTACTAACTGAAAAAAGGACACACCCTTCCAGATTGCAGTCTCTATCAATTAAATATTTTACTTGTCTCACCGTTACTGACTAGCTAGTAAGAGTATATTTTTAGGATATTGTTCATTATAGCAGGATCCTTTTAACTTGTCAGAAAACATATGTTTTACACGGCCACCAGTACAATACTTAACCTACAAATGCTGAATCTCGCAGATTATTGAAAAGGTCTTTTAAGAAGTTATTCTTTGAAAGGTCTTTTTTAAAAAGGTCTTTTAAAGACTTTAAAGGTCTTTAAGACTTTTAAGCCTTTTGATTATTGTGTCGAAATCACTGTTTAATTATTACCGAAACAGCTGATTTCTGACAAGTTAAAAGGATCGTGCTGTATCCGCCGGTATTCACCCGAAATAGTGATTGAGGTCAATTAAATGTGTGGTATAAAGTCATGGGTGAGAGGCACTTGGTTATAAGGGTTGTAGGAGGAGGGGGGGGGGGTTTGACCGGATGTTGAATGAAGACAGATTCCCTTAAGAGCTAGAGAATGCTCTTTAGACACAATTGTGGTGTGGGGGCGCTCGTCTCAGCTCTGGCACTGGATTGGCTCCTTGAGGAGACTTGAGGAGGGGCGGCTCTAAGACGAAGAGGCCAAGTCCAAGTAAGTCAAGTGAAGTCCCTCACTTAGTTGCTTAATTCTACAGCTCTGTTCGTGATCATGCCCCCATGACCAAGTGATTAGTCCTTGTAGTCCTTGATGGAACAGTGCTGTAATGTGTTGAGCGCCTACTGGAATGGGCCTCTGTGATTAAGATCCTCCAACACTGAAGGGAATGGTTTGAACGGCCGATTACTTGAACGATGAAATCAAATATTGAGCCGTTTAAACGGGGAGCAATCGTTATTAACGAATCAATTTACAATATTCAAACATTTAAAAAAGGGAATTTTTCCTTCTGAGGGTGATGTCCACATAAAATTAGCTTTCAGCTTGTGTTTGGGTAATAAGAAGAGTGATGATGAAAAATAAACCAACTTATCCTTTTTGGAAACCGTGTGTGTCCTCCGTAACATGAGAGTGGACCGAGATAATTATTATGATTATTGTATTACAGTATTATACTGTATATATTAATATATATTTTTACTATAATTATATTATATTATGATAATCATTATGACCGAGATAATACTATTGTTCAGAGCTGGCAACAAACCAAGGTGAATTACCTGCAGTTCTAGGTGGACTCCAGCCCACCAGGGAGCTCATAAAATATCAAAACATTCTAGTCAAGTTGATCAAATTGAGAGCTATAACAATGCTTATCAAATTCAATGTGTGATAATAATAAATTATTTTGGTTGAATGGCTTGGAACAGATTATACAAAATCAATGGAACATTGTTCCATGCTCGCCCAACCTGATGAGGAGTACACTCTCTTATTTTTCAGTATTTTTTAATATCTTGTAAATTCAAGACAATAAAAGTATTAATTGTATTATAATAATACAGAATCATGAATAACAAATAACAAACTATTATAAACTTGAGAAATTATGATTTGTGAGTTATTAAGTAATCCAGAACAGTTAAAGAATAGTTAGTGAATTTTAAATTTGTTTCAATGAACACTGTATAAAAATCATTACATTCATTATAACCATAAGTATCACAATTATTTTGAACCGGTACTCGCCAAATGAGAACAATCATTTCCGCACCCTCCCAATAGTACTTGACTTCATAAAAAGTCTGCATCCTTGATTCCCAGCCGACAAGAGTGAGGAACTGTACTTCAATCAGAAATATACTCATTACTCAGTCCTATGAAACAAAACGAAAAGCTTTGCGACTTTCAATGACATTCTCCTCCTCCTCCTCCGCCTCCTCCTACTCCTCCTCCTCCTCCTCCTCCTCCTCCTCCTCCTCCTCCTCCTCCTCCTCCTCCTCCTCCTCCTCCTCCTCCTCCTCCTCCTCCTCCTCCTCCTCCTCCTCCTCCTCCTCCTCCTCCTCCTCCTCCTCCTCCTCCTCCTCCTCCTCCTGCTACTCCTCGTCCTACTCCTCCTCCACCTCCTTCTCCATATCCTTTTGATACTTGATAGCAAACTACTACTGCATTTCATATACTATGTTATACACTACTACTTCTGCAGTATTCGAAAACAATTACAAAGCCATTGAGCTGTGAACACTAATGGAACTATTATGAGGTCTCCGTATTAGAAGAGAGCACATTGCACTCTGCTACACATGCATGAGACACAATGATCGATTACGTGCTGTAAGTGTAGTGTGCCCGTTGAAAGTTCACCACAGCAGAGTGAGTTATTATTGCTGTGGGCGATCGAGATTCGCCCCTTCCTCCCCGGGCCACCCTTATTGCTGCTTAATGATTGTTAATAACTGGGCGACAATGGGTTTGATACCATGGGACAACTTCCCGAGCCGTTACTCTTGACTCTTCAACTGGATGACTCTTCACATTATTTCATTTTTTATTGAAGCGCGCGCTTTTGGAGAGCAGCAGCCATCTGCGGCGTACCTAATTGAGAGGCGATCCTTTCTTCGGTCCACTCAACGCCGCCATTGTTGCAAGCCAACTGCGCGTGCCCAGGACGCCTTAGACACGCGCACCCCCAAATCGTAACTGAACTGTTAGATTTTAATTTAGACCAACCCTGGCTTCCGCGCACCTCCCGCGCGATCGAGTTCACTTTCCCATATAATTCAGAACGTATGTGATCGACGTATACTTGAGAAAGCAAAAGATTACACTTGGAAATGCACCGGATTAGACATAGTTGTGGGTTGAGAAAACACAACAGTGGTTCATCTCATTTCATTTCATTTTAATTCACCACCTAACATCACAGGGATGAGGGGCACGTTCGTTTCCGTTCATTTCCTTCAATAAGGTTTAAAACCTTAATATAATATTAACATTCTCACTTGAAAATGCATCGAACTAAGTATCGATATGATTGTCGTGGGGTTGATAAAAACCATATTACTTTCTCCCAGCATACTATTCAAAACGAATGACATAGTCGCAATTGCAAACTAATCAGTTTGAAACTTGTTATGCACTTGGTTAGTTGAGTTTCTTATGTTATTACAATTTCAGATTTTATAAAATTGTTAGTTGATTTAGACAAGCCTACAGAATTCACTGCATATGAAATTATGGCAAATAAATCATTTGAATTCTTATTATATTTATTAGATCACTGGATGCTCCCTTATACAGTTTGAATCGTATACATTTTATACTGTTTGAATCGTATACATTTTATACTGTTTGAATCGTATACATTTTATACTGTATGAGCATGACTTTTGAATGAGAGATCAAGATCGAAATTTAAAAGCAAATTCATCAACAAGATTTATATTTGAATAACCTAGTTTGGGATCGTCTTCTCCGCTACTTATGTAGTATACACCAGCGAAAACCTATAGAATAATTCAAATGAAGTTTTTCTTTTGATCGGTCTTATTATCTATAAAACTGCAATACACTTGCTACTAATCGAATTCAAATAATCAACTCCAATAATTATTAT
Organism: Laodelphax striatellus; assembly: GCA_017141395.1. Taxonomy (NCBI): domain Eukaryota; kingdom Metazoa; phylum Arthropoda; class Insecta; order Hemiptera; family Delphacidae; genus Laodelphax; species Laodelphax striatellus. The sequence continues at coordinate 31,189,923 of CM029536.1, forward strand.
AAGACTAGGCTTACACCGGTTAGTCAAGACAAGATGAGATTAGTCACGTTTAGTCACATTAATTCACATAGTTGCTTATGAAGCAGCACACACAGATGCAATGACTTAGGCTAGGCGTACACCGGTTAGTCAAGACAAGACAAGACGAGATTAGTCACGTTTAGTCACAGTAATTCACATGGCTGCTTATGAAGCAGCACACACTTGCTTCATAAGCAACTATGTGAGGTATTGTGACTAAACGTGACTAATCTCGTCTTGTCTTGTCTTGACTAACCGTTGTACGCCTAGCCTAATAGATCCTAAATATTATATCAGTAGAATACAATTGTTCAGAAGTCGAATTCGCTCTCTTATTTTAGTGAATATTTGAATTTAATTATTCCTCAATTCATGAACAATTTTGTAAAAAACTGATTCATTACAATGTTCAAAATTAAGATTGAAGAGGCTGATACTCTGCTGAATGTAGATTGTAGTCCACATAATCGCAAATATCACAAAGCAAGGAAAATTGTGAATTCAGGTTATTCACTGACTTTGATAATAATTTAAATACCTACTCCATCATTCCTTTGTTATGCACTAATCAATCACACAGTATGTATTCTCAAACATCAGATATCCATGCTATTGATGATAATAATAATTATTATTCATAAACCTAGTTATCACAAATGAACGCGATTATGCTTTCCAACATTATTCTCTTCAGAAACTCGCTTCATACGACATAGCTCATGAATAATAAGTGAACCAATTCGACCAGCTTATTGCAGGTATTGACAGACTACAGTTGAATAGACAGACAGTAAAATCAATATTAATCACTTGGAAATGGTTTTCATTGTCGAGAGCTGTAAGCAAGTTGCAATAAATGAGCCCACAATACAATACAGTAGTCTGTCTGGCGGAGGGAAACATCACTCATTACCGCCTACTAGCACAATGAATGAAATAAGCAGTAACATATGGCGGGGTTCACATAGGAGCGGTGCAAACTCCTATGATGGATAATGGCAGCTTATCACCGCAATTAGAGAAATCAATAACAGCTTAACAGTAAAATGTGGTTGTGTGTGTGTGAGGCCCGGATGTTTTGTACGGTGATCATTAGTCATTCCGACAAATAACATTTAACGTCTCTTATATCGAGGCTTAAATAATTTGCCAGTGCGAATGGAAGGCTTAATGTTTTCTCGCACCCTTTTTTCACACCCTTACCCCGTCTAGTCAGGACTCGGCTCGGCACCATTCAAGCGTTTGAGTGTTTCCTCCTTCATAGTCTGCCAGTCATTTATTATTTTATTGAAATTGGCCTGTCATTTTTCCAACAGCAAAGTGTAAGAACGATCGATTCCCATCGTACTATTTATTGAACTTTGTGTAAGGTTTGCTTGAAGATAGAGTATGGAAAACTGCTGGCTATTCCCAAATCACCAAACGAGAGGGGAAGATTCCCTCACTCCATTGCAATATTTTCCTTGATTAATATTAGTACAGTATTATCATTATTCAAATATTCATCTATTTCTTTTTCATTTATTGATTTCTTCAGAATACGTATTTCAATCCAAGCAGTTATAGAAATTATCTTAATAACATGAGATACAGGTTGATAATCACCACACTTTTATTATAATTAAATTGAAAAATAATGAATAAATTTAAAAATAAACTCAAAGCAACTAGCATTCTTTGTGCGCTGATATTTTTAAATTTGCCGACTACAATCCTTTTAGAAGAGCGTCAGTTGAATTGATCGTAAAATAATAGAGCGGTAATTTGGAAGGCAGATGAAGTTGTTTTGTTGCAAAAAAACAAAACAAACAATAACCGAGTATTAGATTATGAAGAGACAATAGAGGACAATAAACAGAGTTAGAATCGGAACGAAAATTGTACAAAGTGGATCTTTTATTGTTGGCGGGCAAAGCAGAGCGATATCCGGGACCTGCACTGACAATGAATGCTCGTAAAAATACCCACTTTTTTCAAAGAATTTTCTTCTACCAGCCACCCATAAACGACACAATTCACGTCCATTGTCATATTTCCCGAGTTTTTTTTGTGCATAAAAGGCAAATTCGAGATTGGTTCGCCAACGGTGAGTTTGGTGAGTATTGTTGAGGGTAGAAATTTTAGCGTCACCGCGAAAAAAATAACGGGTTACAAAATGAAATAACGGGGGCGTCAAGTGTTGGTTGGAGCAGAGCGTATACAACGTCACAATAAAAGGATTAAGCGAAGAATTATTATTGCATTTTCGTTTCAATTGTTTCTGAAAGCGAGGATTCGCGTTCCATCTGTATGGAGTGGTTGGGGTTTTCGCCAAATGGTCTTTTTTGTAGTATTCAATTTGTCCATTAATTCATGGGAGTTTAATGATGCAACGATTCCCAGCTTGATTCTACTTAAAAGTAAATCGATTCCTCAATATGCATTACACATTATCATCACCATATTTTTTTAAGTTGAAACTCCGTTTAATTCCCAATCAATCCAATTGTATTTCATTAATTGGAGTAGCCTACTTTCAATCAGCCTGAAGTTCAAATTCAACTTCTCATTAATGCTACTCCATCTCAATCCAAAGCAATAAATCCGTAGCTAGGGAATACAAAGTATTTTTGAAATATTTCGTATTTTTTATGTAATAAAATTGAATAAAAAAAGAGTAATAAAAAAATTGAAATATTATTGAAATAAAACAGAGAACAGACTTAGACTAGAGAGTATTGCTTATGTATTATATAACCTACTAAAAACACTTCTTCTAGGATGAGATGGGATCATACAAGATTATTCCTAGTATATTCCCAACCCTGGAGGGTTATTTCGTAGTATATTCACATCAATTCTGTAAAATATTTTTTCAATTCTTCCAAAAAAAATGTATTGTTATGAAACTTACTAAACTGAAATTCAATGATTTAGACAATTGACAATATTTGAGATAAGGAAAACTGTCTTGAATTGAAGAATGTAGACACATCTCCATTATAATTTCAGAGGATGTGGTTAGCAAAACATTATTTCTGAAAATCGATTCTCAAAAATCTTATATTTTCAGAAGATGTTGAACGTCATTATAAAGAGGGTGTAGAAAATAATCCTTGATTCATAATGCAGTTGTTAACTCTGAAAGAAAAATGAGCTGAAAATAATATGGCTGGCCACTGTCGTGATAATTGCAGTGGTATGTTGGCACATCACATTATGCAGCCGACTTTTCAAACGTAATGCGAAACGGACGTATCACAGCGATCCGGTTAACGTTGTTAGCTGCCTGTGAACTGGCATTTTCATCTTTTTATCAGCGACAATCAGAAAAGCCCGTTATGGAGTAACTCCGGCCGTATAATGTCTTAAACATTGGCCTGATGAATAATTCGTGAATTGAAAGATGTTTCCGGTGATCCGGCGGGGTTTTTCTGTTGGCGTGCTGCAAGGTTCTCTTCTGGGTCCGATGCTAGTTTTTATTTACGGTAATTTCTCCGTAGCTAGAGCTACGAGCTAGCTGTCCAGTCGGGGGAAATTTCTAGAACAGAGTGCACGAAACCTGGAGAAATTTAGTGGCGATGGGAAAGGAAGTGGCTGCTTCTTTTCTCCTTCATCAAGGACGTTGAAAATTCCCCTTTTAGCGTCGGTTATACGGAGCCACGCCTTCCCCCCTCCCACCATCTACAACATTCAGTTCCGGAATTCGATCTTCAAATTTCCAGTGGATGATTCATGCCCGTGAGAATATATCCCATTTGCATATTGATGGAGTAGATGAAGGGAAGGGGGGGCAATGAGGCAGCTACCGGACCCCCCCCCCGTATTACTTGGCGTACGGTTTCCAAAAGGCATTTATTATAATGCTACACTGCCAGTCGCGCCCATTTCTGTAATTCTGGCTGTCATTTTGAGTGAATTTCCGGACCGACTCTTACCACCCTAATTCCTCTGCAGAACATTTTGATCGAGCGCTTTGCCAAGAGCAGTTGCTGGTTGCTGATTTGAATAAATCGATGCTACCCACCAACGTAACCTATATTGCTTCCACTACTTTGAAACGGTATTATTATGTTATAAATCGCCGCGCTTATCTAGATGTTCTGAACTGAAACGTCGGCTGCGAAGCGTCAGCGGCCGTATTTTGAATAACGACCATTGAAACGACCTCCAGTCGAGAGTGAAGACTCAATTCATAATGTAAAAACACGAAAAGTTACCTGCTAATACGTTACCGCAACCACTGTGTCAACATTGATTTTATGGTAATTAGGTGGTGTTCGAACAGATGGAGTTATTACAGCTCTTATGATGTTATTCAGTTTTTCATTAGAAATTTTAATTATGAATAATTATTCACATTTTTGTAGCGCATTATTAAACCGAAAATTAATCAATTATTGATCCAAAAATTAAAGAGTAGAATTGACAAAATCTGTGTTTTTCATTTTAAATTATTAGTAGCGCATTATCTTTTTTGTACCTTTTGATGTTCAAAAATCAGTCGTTATAAAATACTAGTGAAAGAATTGAACAGCTCAAAACATTATTTGAAAAATTTCTAAAGGGCCGGTTCATGAGCTCGGGATTTAGCCAAGTCCTAGACTGAAACGGGTGGCTACCGTAGCATTGACAAACGCTTGTCTCGACTGGTTAGTGGGTTAGCAGCATAGAGAGCCCTTAGTACATAGTGTCGAGCTAACATTTGTCGATGTTAAGTGACTTTACTCATTTGACCTGAGACTTGATTATTACAGTTTTAGTTTTTAAGTAGGGGAAGCTGAACGGCTTTCAAAAACAATGAAACAGTTTACTCATAGCATTAAAAAGTCTAAAAAGTAGGAATAAGATTAGTTTCAGCCAGCTTCACAAAGTAGGCCTATCGAACATGTTGCGAACTCGGACGGTAGCTTTAGCGTTGTTGAAAGGGCTCTGATAAAATAAGGGGTGCAGTTGAAAGGTCGATAATGAAGAAAGAAAAGAAACCTTTTGTCGTTAGTAAATTGAATTTGGACGTTCCATCAGGAAACTTAATTGATCGTGAAGGGCTGGAGCTGGCGAGATCGTGAGCGTTTCTGGAATGGTCCAAAGTGAAAGCTGGATAACTGAGTTGGATTGGGTAAGAGAAACCCGAATGGGAAGAGCTGAGAAAGTGGGAAAGGGACAGACAGGTCATGAAATATGATTCCCAAATTCACGTCCATTAAAGACTTGTAGCGTTCTAGTTATTTCCTTTAATGGGTGCTTTAAACCGTTTTAATGGTTTTAAAGTTCCCATTAACACTTGAGAACGGTTCACAATATCATGAAATAATGATGACTAATATGCAAATATTTTCGTTGCAGAAATAGTTTAACTGAAACAAGGTGAAAATAATATTATGAAGCCCGAAATTTTAACACGGAAAGTAAGAAAGTAAGTTAGTAAGGAGTTGACGTTCACTGATAGTAATTTTACTACTTCAGTACCTGTACCAATAATATGCTTACTGAATGACTAAAGCCCGTTCTAGACGCTACGATAAGTTGGTCCAACTTAAGTCGTTCCAACTAGTTGGAAGCAAAAGTTGGATGAGTTGCATCGCGTCTACTTGTTACGACTTATTAAAAAGTCATACCTCTTTTCATACGACTTGTTTCTACACTCAGTATGTCAATATCTGCGATGGAGGAGACTATATTGCTGGCAAATTGAGGTTTCTGTTTAAAAGAAAAAATACAGTAATATAAAAAAGCGACATCGTGCAAAATGGTGTAGAGATTAATTATTAAAAAGAGAAAAATTCCAGTCATAAAGAACAATAAATTTATAAAGAGAACAATTTGGCTATTAAAAAGAGAAAATTCTCAGAACCCAAAAGTTACCAATTCATTTAATATGAAATGGAACTAAAGTAGCCTACCTCATATTATTGCTATAATAACCTATGGGGTTTTGTCAGTTGTTATCGTCTTTGTATACTAGCCTATAATATGAAAATCTGAACGCAATCACCTTCACTACATATAAAAGAATAAAAAAAATTGAGAACTGAAGAATAAATGTGAATAAATGGAATAAAATAATAGTTTTCATATATATCTTCTATTCCTCCTTCCTATTTCCGTGAAATGTCTTCCCCATTATGATAACCAAACCCACAACATTGTTTCTTGCTCCAGTGAGTGCTTCAACCAGTTTCAATGAATTGCCACCGCTATTCGATTCAAAATATCGGTTTTTGAAACAACAATAATGGCCATAAAACGTATTGAACACGTAGTGCTGTAGTACAAGTAACCGCTGGAATTTATATCAAACCAAGTGTTTAGATTGGTAAAGGCTGGTCAAACATGGGCTGATAAATAACCACAGAGGTTTCTTTTTCAAGTTGTTTTATTTTTTTTATCGCTCATGAAGTTGTTAAATGAGTAACATCTGTTGCAGCGTGGGAACCGCGTTGTCTTCTGGGATCGCCGGACCGACCGACCGCAAACCGCATTTTTGTTGGTTTTCTATTGTTAGTATAAAGATCGTGTGTCTGCTGCATTTAGCTAGACATTATTCGAGTCCGCCAGTTGTAGAGAATTACCTTCCTTCTATCATGCTGCTCACTCTTCACGGAAATCTATTACTGGTGAGAGACAAGTGGACTAAAAGAAGTCTCATGATGAGATTTTTATGTTGTTTTTCATTCAAAAACGTAATGGATCAATGTATATCGGATCCTTTGCATATTATCTTCCTCGTATATTAATTCAACTCATGAAATTATTAAACTTATAGAACTGTTACTAAATATAGTAGAGTTAATATAAATAGAATATTGTAGAACAAGTAGGATGGACCTTGAGAAAAGTTGTTGATAAAAGGATAATATTAATGACAAAAAATTAAGATTAATAGATCCTCCAAAATTATTAATAAGGAAGCATTGGAAAGTATACTTAAATGTAGTGTGTAGCAAAGAAGATATCAGAATAATTATAAAATTCAATGGTTAAAAAGTCTATGGTTCGATGGTTTGTCACTTTAATACGCTATCTATCTTCTATGGATGGTTTTGATTCCCATTTTTAGTACTCGAACTCAAACAAATGTTAATGCTTGTCAGAGCATGAGAAAAATTCTTAATCGTATAAGGCTAGGCCGGTAGGTACACCGGTTAGTCAAGACAAGACAAACGAGATTAGTCACATTTAGTCACAGTACTTCACATAGTTGCTTATGAAGCAACACACACCGATTAGTCATTGCATCAGTGTGTGCTGCTTCATAAGCAACTATGTGAATTACTGTGACTAATCTTGTCTTGTCTTGTCTTGACTAACCGGTGTACGCCTAGCCTTAAACTCAATTCATTTAAAGTACTTCGTCGGTTTTATCTACTATAAGTCAAGTTGGCAGGTTATGGAAGTTGCACATTTGAAAATTATTATTGTCCATTGGTCTAAATTTTTATCTCCGTATTTTTATTATCGTATTTTTATACTATTCACTTGAAACATGAGACAATCTTTCAGAAAAATTAATCAACAATGAATTCTCACTAACCACTTCGAATTAATCTGTTCCGTGATCATGATTCATTTCTGATTATCCAGTAAGTATAATGATAACCGGATGTCATTATGGAGGCATTATTACTAGTAATGAAGTTGAAAAAACAACGATACTTCTTAAGAATATGCGCCACCCAATCTTGGAGACTTGATACTAGTGAATGACCAGTTAGCGTGAATAGTTACCGAACTAATATATGAAATTACTGTATAAACATGTTTCCAAGATCTTCCTTCACAAATTACAAGAAAAATCTTAACAAGTAATGACACAAATCGCGTAAAAGGAATTTCCGGATATCATTCTCATACTATTTTCATGGACGAGTTTTTTTCGCGGTATGAGTCAGATATAAGTAGTACGGGAGATGATGATAGCTTATTTAATAAAGCGGAGAACAAAATGAATCGAAAGATGGGATTCATCTAATTCTAGTAATTTGGTGGCATTTATTGGAGTGTCATTCTAGGGAAAATTATGCGTTTGTTTTATTTATGAACTAGAATTTCGTTGCTTGGTAAAAGAAAATAGTTAGTTCGATATTGTGTTGCTGACTGTGTGTGTACTCAAATAGTTGGAATGCTTGTATTACAAATCATTATTTAAAATGTTCGATCAAGAAGGCTGTTGACTCACATTCCAAGCATCATCCTGATTAGGAATAAAATCCAACTCCTTTCTATACTACACGATGGACCAAAGATAGAGCAATAATGTAGCCTATTGTTAAATTTAATGAATCACATCTATCAAAGCTTATTGAGACTGAGTGTTCTTTGTTAAGCTCAACATAACTTACTTATTTCAAGACTATGAAATTGGATGCTGACAGACGTGATAATTATGATTGTAGATGGGTTTATTTTGAAACCTGTTTTATTATATCGTGATATATTACATAGGTTTTTTACTCCGAAGGTTGCTCTTCAAACGTTTTGTTATGCTCATCAACGCATTCATACTGTAATTACATTTTCTGGATATATTTTGAGATACATTCTCGTGATAATAATGTTCCAGATCAATGAATATTGTCAACATTTTCGGAGCCTTTATTCAGATCTAATATAACTATCATTTATATTAGAAACTAAGAAGATGATTGGCACCAATTTATCAGGTTTCTCCAATTTGTGAATGAAAATAATTTTCTAAGTGAACGATAAGATGATTTACTTATTCCTTTATTTATTAATTTATAATTTTCCACTCAACAGCCAAAGATCAAGCTATTGTCATGAAATAAACAATACTTAATTTTTTTTGATGTAGTAGAACGCTATTTCCAGAATGGCGACTCCAATATCTCACTCCGCCATCTTTGAAAATACTTTCCACTATTTCAAACAGCTTCGACCAATCACATGCAAGCAGCCATTTTGTAATAGACCACTCCCACATTTAACGCACTCTCATTGGTCGATGCAGAGTTGCGTCATAGATTTCTTCACGAACTGTACTTGTATTTCTATTCAAACTTACCCTAGACGACATTTTAGGCCCCAGAAACGTCTTGAACAAATTCATGGTTGTTTGCATAAAGGGTATAACGTTCAGAAAGTGTACACTGAAATATCTGTGCGGAAATGCTTTCTGGAAGCAAGGAAATATGTTTCATTAATTGACAACAATATTGCAAAAGTAATTTAAACTCAGTCAAAACTTTAAACAAGTTTGAAAATTTACTAGTAATAATAATTAGACGCTGTCTATTCTTTTAACAATCACTTGGTTTTGAGGTGCATTTTTTAAACATTAAGCCATGTTCACACGTTTCCAGTGGACTGTCCAGTCGACAGGTTTACACTGCTCAGGCTTACTGTAGTTCTAAAACTTTTAGATGTAGAACTAACTTATTATATGTATTATTCCTTACTTCCTTATCAGTAATACCTTACCTTATAACAGAAAGTGTACTTATTATTACTTGGTAATGTCAAATTTCCTACATTTTGTAACTACTATACATGGGATTTATTATTATAAAGAAAACATCTTATGGAAAAGCACATTAACAAGTCGAACATTATAATAATATTCATTTGTATACAGATAACGTTAAGTTGGTATTACATTCATAATATTCAAACATCTTCCTATACAAGGATGTGGCAAAAATTAGTTCTCAACAGTCCTTAGGTTTTTCTGATTTGAAATATTCCATTCACCATCCAGAACACGTAGGTACGAATACAAAGTTTCTACATGGAAACGTGAATAAAATCGTCAAAATATCCCACATCGATTGAATGAATAATCGAATAATTGGACACTAAACCACAATATGCCCAGCATTTTTCGAATTGATTGTGAAAGTTATTACTGTAGCAGCAATTGAACGAACAATGGCTCTAAGCTGTATTGCACTAACGTGGTCAGTCCATAGTTCGCAGAGGTCCATTCGGGGAGGGTACAGACAGAGCACTGCAGCGATATAGCTTTAGCATTGATCAATGTACACGGTAATGGAGGGTTTTGTTGAAGCTATTAGGAATAGAAACTGAGCTTAATTTGTCCAGTTCAGGGTTGGCATCGCTTATTGCTTGTGTCGGCAGGGGTGAGCTCACTCTCTCTCTCACACACACTCACTGGCTCACTCTCTCTTTCTCTGTCCATCTCTCTTTGGAGCCAGGTTCAATTGTGATCGTCTGGCTCCATAGCCTGATAGGTTGATAGGTAATTATGCCATTTGTCTCCTAAACCACCCCCCCCAACCATGCCACTCTCCTGCTAGTTGTCCCCTAGACGGTTCAACGTGTACTCGGCTCCATTAATTTCAAAGGGAGAGAGAAAGAGAGAGAAGTGAGAGAGTAAGAGAGAGAGAAGCGAGAGAGGAGGGTTACCAACACGATTCAAGTATTTCAGATTCAAGGAGATGGTAATACACCAGTATGAAGCGATTCAAGATTTAAAAAAAAACCAAAACAGAGAAATCTTTGACATTCTGCTGAGAGGCGGTTTAGCTTTTTGGTGCTGATGGGCGGGCGAAAACAACGTGCTTACATGACAGCGAAAAAGGAGGTGTGAAGAGAAGCAGAGACGATACAAGAAGGGAGAGAGAGAGTGAAAATGAAGAAGAAGAAGAAGAAGAAGAAGAAGAAGAAGAAGAAGAAGAAGAAAAGAAGAAGAAGAAGAAGTCAAAGAAGAAGAAGAAGAAGAAGAAGAAGAAGAAGAAGAAGAAGAAGAAGAAGAAGAAGAAGAAGAAGAAGAAGAAGAAGAAGAAGAAGAAGAAGAAGAAGAAGAAGAAGAAGAAGAAGAAGAAGAAGAAGAAGAAGAAGAAGAAGAAGAAGAAGAAGAAGAAGAAGAAGAAGAAGAAGAAGAAGAAGGAGAAGAAAAGAAGAAGATGAAGAAGAAGATGGAGAAGGAGAAAAAAGAAGAAGGAGGGAGAAGGTTGTAAAAGAAATGTAGGGAGAAGAGAATTTTCATTTTACTTGCTTGCCAGCAGAAGTTGAGGAGCCAATTTACATGTGATACGAAAGTAGATATCTGCTTTTTCCTCGGTTGCCGGCTTCAGCTGTCTTTGCAGATTCCCCTCGAAGCTGCTTCTCACTCAATTTGCATACTAAAATGGGGAAATTCTTTGATTGACACATGCCGATGAAGGAGCAGGGCCTCGCTGCGCCTCTAAAGAGGCCCCCCCCCCTCCTCTCTTGTAGGATTGTCACGTGACTTTAAGGTGTGAACACACTCCCTTCAACTATTTTATCCCCTGTAGATGTCTCTGTCATGCAAATGTTTTCGCTTGTCTCATTTTAGCCATCCTTTTTGAAGCAATATCCATCCACCTTTTGCGTTGATTCCTTCACCTTTCTTCTTGTTTTTCTTTTTCCCTCCGTCTTCTGTGATATTCAGATTTTCGTCTGTGGTGCACTCCTTTATAATTTGCATATATAGACATGGCTGCCACTTCAGAAAATATACTGATCGTCCTGCTTTACATTTTGATTAACCAGCTTTTGGTTATGATCTCACTCTTAGCTACTAACTGACAGTGAACTATGGTCTTTGAATTCAAGGCCTGTGCTTGTATATTAAAAGACAGAGATATTGATCATTCCTTAACATTTGAGGGGTTCTTGTGGAATATTAATGAGAAAATTACCAAGTTGCACAATACTGAGGTAAGAGTCTGTTGAAATTATAATGTAGTAATAAGCAAGTTCAAGCTGTAAAAGATGGAACGAATGGATACAGCACTATAAAATAAACATTTTGGTTAATATTGAAACTTTTCTCTAGAAACGTTTTTGGTGGAAAATTTGAATTTCATGGTAGAATAATCTACTTTGCATTATACATTAACGTCAATGGGATGTTAATTTTATTCCTTTCGTCTCAAATTTAAATTTTTGAAAATTTTTCAATGTTTTAGATGCGTAACTCAATATTGTTATATTCTATATTCGCGTCATCATTAATAAAAATTTCTTCATTATTGATCCGTGATCTGTGTTATATTCCATGAAGAGCCTTGATTTTTAATCTGGCTTTTAACATCTCAGCACCTTAGTTCTTCTCACAACTTTGGTTTATGATTAATTGTAACAATGACATCCTTTCGTTCATGAGCTGACAATACAGTCGTAAATTTGTTTACAAAATTTATTGCATTATTGAGAACTCTTGTTCTTTGTTTCTGCGCACTGATTTATTTCCATTTAATCATCCTTTAATAGGGCACACTTTACGCTTAGTGCAAAGTCTGCTTAGGACAACAATAAATGCATTTTTATTCGAACTAACCCAACTTATAGAATCCCAACCTTATATCCCATCTATCAGAATCACTTCTATTTACCAACAATTATCCCAACAAAAACCGCAGCTGATAGTCTAACCCCTGTTTACATTTCATAAAAAATACACCACTCTATTAACAGCTCTACGTGTTAAAAATACGCATTTTCAGCTTATGCAATGATTATTATTTTCGCCTCCCTTTGTATTTCATGTTGAGCATAGGCTCCATGTAACAGGCCTACCATGTGATTGTACAGCTGTTATTGTGAGTCATATAATTATTATTGTCCTGTCCTGAAGTCATTGATCAAAAACACACAAAACCACTTTTATTTATCCTTCCTCTCTTCCACCCTTACTCTCACTCTCTTTGGCTCTCTTTACTCTTCACTCTCACACCCCTCCCCCTTTCTCCTACTTACTCCCTTATTACTCCTTTGGTTACCCACTCATCATGTGTGGCCGCCATTTCAGTTTTCATTGCCCGGATGTGATTTATTATTGACAAACTCAAATAATAGAAGTCAGATTTCTTGCTGATGTACAGCACTAGTTTTCAGCGGTTAATTTGTGGCCCCATGGTCTGTCTCTTGTCGCCTCCCTTTTTTCATGAACGATTGCTTGTTCACTTGCCTCATTCAATCATAATAACCCCCCCCCCCCCAAACACAAACTTACAACTGTAATCAATTTTGTGTCAACACAGTTTATGATGGAATTGGAATGATTATAAATTCTAACAGAATAATTTCTTGCTATTAGTGTATTTATACGCGTACGACTCGGAAAATCAAGTGCAATTTTGGGGAAAATTAATTTCGGAATTCACGTTTCACACTCGTTTGAATGACACTCACCCTTAAAATTTCACATGACGTTTTTGGAGAGAAAAAAGTGCAGGACTACATGAGTAAATATGGTAATACTCGGTATTTAGTAGCAAGTATTTTATTTGGTATAATGATGGCTAATTAGAAATATTACTAAGCAATATAATTTTCATCATTGTTCACACTTTTGATGTAAATTGATTGTTTTTCTGTTTTGATATTGAAAAAAATATTATTAAATAAAAAATTTTCAGTCGTAAAGCATGATTTAATTATTTCTCTCGTTCGGCAAAACAATGAGATTAAACGCTCACGAGTACACAAAAACTTCACGCTCCAAATGCTTGAGCTCTTGAATGATTGTGACAAATCCCACAGCTAATTATTGTGACACTTCATTTTGAGATCCCTCTTTCAACTGAATCATTCAAAAGATCAAAACAAATGCTGATGTAATTTCAACTCGAGTTACAGTCTTTTAGTGATAAGGCCAAGAAAATGTTCCCGCTTCACTCTATTTCTAAATTTTCTATCAAAATAACAAGGAAATCATTATGGTTTTTTAGGTGATTTTTGGAATATGAATGAGTATTTAATAAATGCTGAATCCAAGATACGATTACTGAAGTTGAGAAACACATACCCAGTACTGTGTATTTCTGAGAAGAGCTATTCAGTGTAGTCTGTCTCTGTCGGCTGTTTTCATGAGAGGCGCAATGAAAATTACCATAATCAAAATAAATTAGTAGACTAGCGCCTGCTGAAAAGAAGACAAGCTTGCTCTCTCTCTCTCGCTCTTTTGCAAGGTTCAAGCGGCACCTTTTTAGTGCGACGCGGCGACTGTATAGAAACGAAACAAGAAAAAAGTTTAAATAGCTTTTCGCATAAATTCAGCTGCAAACTCGCATACTCGCGCACGAATCAGGGTGAAAGGGACACAAAAAAAGAAGAACGGACAGAGAAAATCTGGTGGAAGGGTGTAGAGGGGAAAAGAAACGATTTACCATTACATAGGGTTGAGAAGTTTCGCTCCTCCACCTCATCCCACCGCGTCCGTAAAGCGTATTAAACTTTACTTTAGAAATTCTAATGAACATTTTGAAATAAGCCAGCACCTTCACAGGCTCTCGCCTGTCTTTTTCCTTTGATTTGCAAATTTTGCAAAATCATCAACTACAGGAAATGGCCTGCTACTTTGCTCAACCCTCTAAAGCCATGTGGCATGGAAGATGCGGAAAAAATACACTTTGCCCAACCTTTGAAAGACTAACTTATTATTTAACATTTTCATACCTCTGCCTCTTTTTACCTCGTCAAGTTATTACTTGTCTTGTCATTGTACTGAGTAGGCTGTATGAAAATAATTCAAACGCTAGATGAGTTATTGATGTTCATTATAATGAGATCATTTGTTTTTTTTCCCGAAACTTACGCATTTTTAACAATCCTAAATATGATTAAAACGTTTTATTTATTTAGAGTACACAAATAGTGAATTTCAACTAGGCGCAGGTATCTGATTGGGGATTTTTAGCAATAAACTATTTTGTAAAGAATAAAGTAAGAAATTAGTCATTAGTGAATTTTACGAACGATTCTCTTGTATCCTAAAAATATTTTGATTGCTGATAAGCCTGTGAATCATGGGATCAAAGTACAGGGCACGATATGAAACAGGAAAAAAATATTGTCAGAAGTGGGATTCGAACCCACGCCCACAGAAGTGGACTGCGACCTGAACGCAGCGCCTTAGACCGCTCGGCCATCCTGACAGATAAGGGGAGAGCTCTCAAAAATTAGTCTGAGTTCGAAAACAATTTTTGATGTTGCTACTTTTACAGCTACTTTTAAAGCTACTTTTAAAGCTATTTTCAAATCTTGAAAATTGATAATAACAATGTTTTTGATAACATTTTCAATGTTTTTGAAAATTGATAACAATTCAATGTTATGAATTTTGATGAATTTATGGTATAGACTATAATTATTTTTGTTTCTTATCATTATGAATCAATGCAGTACCATTTATAATTAAAAAACGTCATTCATGAGAATATCAAGATTGAATATATATATTTTTTTTAATAGACCAACACAGACGATTAGTTTGGCTCGTTACCAATAATCTGACTTATTTTTGAACACCGAAAACTATCTTCTCAGATCAACCAAAAATAGAAATAGATTACTATCAAAAAACCATAGGACCATCTCCCTCATTTCCATGGTAATAAGATAGCGCATGGCCCCTGGCCAATGACTCACCATTCAACGTTTTCATGGTAACGTGTTATGTTAGAAGAAGAAAAAACAATGGGAGGACAAGAAGAAGAACAAGAGGAAGAAGAAGAGGAAGAAGAAGAAGAAGAAGAAGAAGAAGAAGAAGAAGAAGAAGAAGAAGAAGAAGAAGAAGAAGAAGAAGAAGAAGAAGAAGAAGAAGAAGAAGAAGAAGAAGAAGAAGAAGAAGAAGAAGAAGAAGAAGAAGAAAAGAAGAAGAAGAAGAAGAAGAAGAAGAAGAAGAAGAAGAAGAAGAAGAAGAAGAAGAAAAGAAGAAGAAGAAGAAGAAGAAGAATTACTTGTAATACTAAATAAAATTATAATAGTAATTTAAAAAATAAAAGAAATGTATAAAACATCATTATTTATAATTATATCATATTTTAAGCATCTAATTCAAATGTAAATCTCAATATCTATTACATGAAAAAATATTCAATAAAGAATAAAATAAAAATAAAAATTAAGAAACAAGAACAATATTATCTCCAAATTCATAAGAAATATTCAGTTCCGAAAGCTCTACGAAACAAAAAGAAGAAGAAGAATTTAAAGAGAACAGAGAAAAGAGGCCTGAGAAGTGTCGCGGGGGTTGAAGGACCACTCACAGTAGCTGATGCTGCCGGAGGGGGGGGAGGGGGTGTTATCGTGAGGGGGGTTCGCTAGGCCGTGAATTGCGTATTCATGGCCTGGGAATTGGAGCGGGTCTCGCAGGCAACCAGCGTCGCAAAATACAAGCAATGATGGCTGATGGCTTCAACATCGTCGCCTGCTCCTTCAATCTTATCCACTCACTGCACATTTTATTCATCTTTGGTCGAGTTCAGCCCCCTCCAACCCCCCGGCCCCCCAGCACCTCCTAACACTCTAGCATTCTGTTCACACTTATCCACCCTCAAACAACGCATCCCCATCCCAGCACTCTGCGATTCGCCATCAGTGATCATATTGACAATAAAACATCACAATCGCATGGCTTACAGTTTGATTTTTATTATATAATCCTTAAACGCTAATTCTTAAACACTTTTCCAGAGTGGTCATTTTTTTGGAAAGCTGAATTAAATGGTGATCCTGTCAATTATGTGCTCAATATTATGTATTGTTATGAATATCGGATACGGTATAATAGCATGAGTTCTTGAAAAACTTCTCGCTTTGAAAAAATGTCTCTCTCGGTGCAGAAAACCCTTCCTTGTATTTCACTTTATCATTCTCTATGTACACAAATAACTATCAGGCTAGGCGTACACCGGTTAGGCAAGACAAGACAAGACGAAATTAGTCACGTTTAGTCACAGTAATTCACATAGTTGCTTATGAAGCAGTACACACCGATGCAATGACTAATCGGTGTGTGTTGCTTCATAAGCAACTATGTTTTAAGTACGGTGACTAAATGTGACTAATCTCGCCTTGTCTTGTCTTGACTAACCGGTGTACGCCTAGCCTAAGAGTCAATCAATATCAACTGAAGTCATTCAATACTCAGATGAAAGGAAAAATTATTTCAGAAAATTAAACTTCAGTCCATACAATATGGACCTTTGTAGGTGTGTGTGAGTGTGCAGTAGATGCCGTAAGTGTGTGTGAGTGTGCGTGCGTAAAGCTTGCGTGCCACTTTGCTCCTGCATTAATTTTCCAACATTTTCGTGAATTTATTAGTAGATTAAAATATAATAGCAATTGAAATCATTAACATTGATAATTACCTCAGTAAAGAAACAAGCTACCCTGGCCAGCTAATAAAGATCCGAATCTTTTAATGGCTAAGTAAACAAACTGAACATGTTTTCGTAAAGCTAGACTAACAGAAGACGTTAGGAACAAAAGAAAATAACATGAACATCAATTATTCGCACATTATAACTCACCCGGCTCTTGAAAAAAGCTAATGAGCTAATTGTTATTCACAAGTTTTTGAAATTGCGTGATATCAAAGCTACCTTTCATCTTCGTTTAGAGTTGTGTGCTTTAGAGTATTAAGGTTGAACTTATGATGGCTATCAGTTTCAGGGAAATATTTTAAAAGCAGATAAGATTTGCACAAAATGCATGTGCATCTTTATTGTTGTAGAAATATCAATTCATGAAATATAAGATTGGGGAAATAATAATAAAACAGAAAATTCTATTTTATAACACACAATACCTAATGCAAGTTCTACCTGAAATACTATACTTTTTCACTAGAAATAATAACACGCAGTTATAAATATTCCATGAAACTCAATGAAAAGTAGGTCTACTTGATATACAATGTACATTCCAATCAACAAGATCTACCCATTCACAATTTTTTTAATCACATTTTATTTCAAAATAAAATTATTCAATAAAACTCCTCAAAAAATGTCCTTTTTAATTGATTTTGAACAATGATCAAGAAATTAATATTACAGAGATCACATTAAACTTTTAGCACAGAAATTATGCTTTCAATCAACCAACTTTTCACTCGAAAGTTTCATGGGTTCAATAAGAGTTATTGAAATAAGATTTTTCATGAAATTATTAGAGTTGAGGAGAGCTCTTTAAAAACGAGTTGAGGAAATAATTAATTGAAATATTCATATTGATATTGGAATAGTCAAATAATTATTATAATTTTCCTTATTAGCCTTTCATTAATTGATTGAATCTCAGGTGGATATTCTGATATTTCAATTGATATTTCTCAGCTTAATATTTCTGGACTATAGGTGTAGGTTGTTATCACCTAAGAATTCTATCAATTATTATAGATTTCATCTATTTATAATTTCTATCAGTACTAACTGAATTGTACTGTTTTCTGCGTTTCATGATTTGTGGCTTCTTGCGAAATCAAAGGTGATCCATTCATGCATATATCACAAAAAGCTTATTCCAGTTTTGCGCTAGTACTATACTATTTAGTTCAGTGTTGATCATGTGATAATTCAGTTACCATATCACAAACGCCTGCACTTATGCACTTCCTCGAGAAAACTTGAAATACACTGACAAACATAATGAAAGGTTACATAACTCATGAAGATCCTTTTTGAATCATATCACTTCTCATCTTCACATGCTCAAGATTGAAGCTTGATGATCCCTAATTGTATTAATTACTACTCTTTTTGTTTCACATTTTTTCGCGTGTACGATTCCACTACTAAACGTATCTGATTATCGCCGCTTTGAATCGGCGAGCAAATAATGGAAAAACGTCAATTAAAACCGATTAAACAGTATTCAGCTAGCCAATTTGAATCTTTCTCAGCTAATTATTCCTCACTTGATTATTTTATTTGCAACTCGCAAATAATTACTTTTTGCATTCAATGCCGTAGTTCAGTAATATGAGACTACAACTTCCTATTCAGTAGCTGGTTATTTTCTTCAGTGTCGGATGGGTAATAATTAATGTTATTCGAATAATTATAGATTTTAGTGCAAAAGGTGTGCTAAATTACTTCAGGTTTATAACGATGATGAGAGAAGTGGTAATTGGTGAAATACACCATTGCATTGCATCCTGGGCTTGCGGCTAAAGTCTGCCACAACAATGCAACAGTCTCCGTCTGCTTTGCATGTTATTCGTAAGCAATTTTAGATTATTTTGTGTGAATTTTAAAGACAGTAAAAAGGAGTGCAACTAACCTCCAGCGGTCACCTAACAATAAAGCTGCCATATCTCAGTTAATATTCGTCCAATCTTGAGAAATAAGGTGTCAATCGATTTGTAATTAAATTTACTAAAAAACTATATCCTGGTAGAATTTTTCTAATATCAAGGGTTTTGAGTTATTCAAGAAACAAAATTTCAAATGTCCGCCATTTTGTTTTATGAATTTGAAAAAAATTGCCATAATTCTTTTGTAGCTTTGTTTAGTTGTCTTAAATGTTGATGCAAAATTGCAATTTGATATGTTTGATATATCTTCTTCTTCTTCTTCTCCTTCTTCTTCTTCTTCTTCTTCTTCTTCTTCTTCTTCTTCTTCTTCTTCTTCCATCATTATTATGAAAGGAAAGAGAGAAACAGAGAGGAAGTTGTAAGAAGAAAATAGAAATTTGAGGGAAAGGGAGGAAATCCAGAAACATTTGTCGTGAAAAAATACAGAATATATTCCATAGGAAATTTACAGACCTTCAGGAAAATACTGATAAAGTTCACAAACAACTTCACGGAAAATTACTCACCTATGGAAAAATACCAAGAGAGTTTACATTATCTCGAATGGAAAATTACACAGCTATGGAAAAATACCAAAAGAGTTCACAAACAACTTCACGGAAAATTACTCACCTATGGAAAAATACCAAGAGAGTTTACATTATCTCGAATGGAAAATTACACAGCTATGGAAAAATACCAATAGAGTTAACAAAAAATGTTTAATGGAAAATTACACAGCTATGGAAAAATACCAAGAGAGTTGACAAAAAATATTCAATGGAAAATTACACAGCTATGGAAAAATACCAAGGCAAAAAAAAATTAATGGAAAAATACTGGAATTTGAAATAAATTATCACGGAAAATTACACATTTACATAAAAATGCTGAAACTTCACAAGAAGTCATATGGAGTAGGAATATTCATAAGAAAACTAAGCACAGAATATTTAATGCAATTGTTAGAAGTATTATGACTTACGGTGCAGAGGTGTGGGTAACCAACAAGAAAACAAAAAGTAAGATAAGAGCTGTCGAGATGGAATATTGGAGAAGATGCTGTGCATTGACTAGGATGGATAAGGTAAGGAATGAGGATATCAGATGCAGAATGGGGGTGGAATTTGATGTGATAAAATTTATAGAAGACAGGAGATTGATGTGGTATGGTCATGCTAGAAGAGCTAGTGCCAGTAAGTGGATTGGAATGGTGACTGATTGGAGCCCGATTGGGCGGAGGAAGAGGGGTCAACCGAGAAGGTCTTGGAGGGATGAGGTGGATGAGGCTATGGTTATGAGGAATTTGAGAGATGGTGAGTGGAAGGACAGACAGAGATGGAGGACTCGACTAAAAGACTCATATAAATAACTCATATCTATCTCGTTGCTGATTGTTTTTTGGCGTTATCAAGAAAAAACCAACAAAAAACTCAGTTTGACTTATTTCATCATGTGCTGAAGAAAGGAGCTGCAATCTGATAAGGGATCTGCTGGCTTACATAATGCTATCAACACGATCCAGTCCAATATTCCCCGACTCGTTCCATTGCAGTGGACAGGCAATTATCAACAAACAGTTAATCTTGAAGAGCTCGATCCTCATGCTTAAAATTTAATGCTCTGGCCAATTACATCACGTCAGGCGAATTCAAACTTAATTGTTCATATCCTCAATTAATAATTGTCTGCAACTAATTGATAACGCCGGTCTCATTAATATGTATGACGCCATAACTTAACGTTAGCATCTCAACCAAACTTGTCAGTCTTGGAAAATTGCTCAATGTAAAAGAAGCTCAGATACTTCCATATCAAAATAAAAAATTTTAGGTTAGAAAAAATCGTAGTTATGGTTTCTTGAAGCTTTTGACTCATTGATTTCAGCTCGGAAGACCATCTTTTAGTATTTTATTGAAATTATACTTATATTTAATACAGCCTCAGCGATTACCATTGCAATTTCCTATTATTTCACGTTTCACAATCACTCTTATTTGACTGAATGAATAAAATCAAGGTCAAAACTTTCTAATCTATAGGCTATATAAAAAAGCAAAATGGCACTAAATTCATTCAGCAGAACTAAAAATCTACTAAACCAAATGCATTCAAATTTGGCATGCATGTTCAGTTGGAAGCGCACTAAGAACGGATTTCGAAAACATTCCAAAGATACGCACAATATTCGTGTTTTTCCAGCGATTTTGTGCGTTTTCTCAGCTTTTCCAAGAACTAATTGGCAGAAAATGTTGGAATTTAGTACATAATGTTTGTACAGCTTCAATTTTTACAGACACGCCTCGAAGCTCCGCCTCTCTCCCCTGATTGGTCGCCAATGCACAACGCAGCTAGTTCTTAATTCTGTCGTAAGATGGCAGCAGCTACTGGGTCGTTCAAGCTACAACTTGCTCTTGTGAAATTACTACTTTTAGAACTACTTGCTTCTACGACACTGCCATCGTTAAAAACCAACACCTTGTCTCTGTGTGATCTTGTCTCTGTGCCACTCAACCATCGCGCCTGCTAGCTAGTTATAGCAGGATTCTTTTAACTTGTCAGAAAACAGCTGATTTATCGTTAGTAAACGAGCGTACATCAATCAGCTGTTTCTGACAATTCAAAAGAATCCTGCTATAGCAATATTTTGCTTTTGTACTACTGTAGTTGGCTTATTTCGATAATGCCTCACACTGCGGCTAAACAATTGTTACTTGTCTAACCCTTTGGATTGAAATATTATCAAGTTACATATTTGTGTGGAATTTATCAGTAAATCCTTCAAACTTCTATCACATCATTTAGTTTTTCTGAAAACTCAAAATTTCCTTCAGAAAAAGGTACAACATATTATCCACAGTTTCCTCATATTTATTTCAACTTCCTATTTGGTACTTCCGACTTTAAAACATAATTTGCGCAAGCGCAACTCTCATCAAGAAGAAAAATTAAACAAGTGCCATTTCATTATCATAATAATACTCTATTACGCCAACCCACGCAATAAGATGCCATGCATGAAGCTAACTAAGCAGCCATGAGACTAAATAATAATCATCATCACTTGACTCACATCTTCATCTGAAAGTGAAAGTGCTCTCACTTTATTTAACCTGCATATTTATGATGATTATTTTTTCTGATTCAATTTTTCAATTTTCACTCGCAAACTGTTCTATAATGAAGCAAAATATTTTCATTTTCTTTGTTTCTTTTCTTTACAGGAGGACTGGACCATTGAGAAGAGTCAGCACGCTATTCTGAAGTTAACTCCTTGTTTTAGCGATGACTTCGGTCTAATGCTAAAGTTACGGATTATGAGCGCTTGGTTATAAATAAATCATAAGGCTCCGGTAATAGGTGATTCGGAGATTGCAGTTTGTCTGAAGTTGATTATTTTATTGAAGAATTTCATCAATCTCACTTTCACTTGCTTTGTGGCATTACATTTCGGTAATATTTAATCTCTATAATGTATTATTCAAATACTCAATAATACAAAGTAAATCAACACAATATTTTTCAGAAATGGTTTGTTTAAATGGGCGTAAAGACGAGATAGTCACGTTTATTCAGTAAAGACATACTTGTTTGAATTCACACTGCAATGACTAATCTAGTGTTGCTTTATGTGCATCTAATCAGTGACTAAACGTGACTAATCTTGTCTTGTCTTGTCTTGACTAACCAGTGTACACCTAGCCTAAAAGTGTACTTACTAAAGTACTAAAGAGACACTTATACTATATTGATCACTTATACTTTGAGACAGTTTAGTCTCAACCTCGTCTCATAGAAGATTTTTCATTTTGTTTTCATTTCAAATAGCCTAAGTCGGTATTTTTTTCTCAGCGGAAGGAAATGGAATAGCCCAGTAAACTCTAACCTAGATCACATTACAAACGTCAGTTTTCTCCTGGTTGTAGCAATGTTAACCGCCTACTAGGTTTGTTGTTTCCCAGGCCGATTTAGAACTCTCACAATGAGAAGAAGATCATGCTGCTCTAATCGGAACTCTGTTGTGGTAAATTATGTTTGTTTGATGGGATCTCATTAGGAACTGAACTGCAGCTCTAGTCTAGTTAGCGTGCAATGAGCCAAACTGCTTTTCCTGGAGTAGAGGCGTACCGTACCAGTTCCATTGCACTCTTTTCAGACATGACCGAGTGATTCTTACCGGGTTCGTCTTTTATCTCAGTCACTCTCATACTACCAACTCTCCTCTCCCAGGATCTTTCTCTTGTTCCATGTTTCTGAAACCATCACAATTTCCCTTTTCTTCTATGTGCTGCTACAGTTTTCTTGTTTCTCTTCTATTCTCTTCTCTCTTCTCTTCTCTTCTCTCTCTTCTCTTCTCTCTCTTCTCTTCTCTTCTCTTCTCTTCTCTTCTTTTGTTCTCTTCTCTTCCTTGGTCTTCTGCCTTCTTGAGTGTTTTTCGAAACGTCTACTTCCTTCTGCAGTATTTTAAAATCAACTTGTTTTTTGTATAATTCTATTCTATATTCTTCCTCCTTCCTCCTATATGTTTGTTCTTTTTGTTTTTCTCCTGCATTTTGTTCCTTAACCATTTCATCACACGCTTCTTCTTCTTGTTCGTATTCTTTTTTCTTATTCTTCTTCTTCTTCTTATTATTTTCCCCCGTTCTTCTCTCTCTTTTTCTTCACCCTTTTCTTCTTCTTCTTCTTCTTCTTCTTCTTCTTCTTCTTCTTCTTCTTCTTTCTCTTCTTTTTACTCATAGTTTCCTCTTCCAGATTTTTTTGTCGTTGTCTTTTTCTCTCTTTTATTTCCTTCATTTTAATTTATTGTAGGTTTTAATTCATTTTTTTCTAATTCCGTGTTCCTTTTTCCTTCTTACCGTTTATTATTCTTCACTGTTTTCCATTCTGTCATCTGTAACTCTTTTCTTTCTTTCTGCCATTTTCTATCAATTTCTTCTTGTCTATCATTCTCATTCCACTCTTTTACCTTTAAATGTGTTCCTTCCAATCACTCTGTTAGCAGCGTTTCCATCTCCCATGAAAGTAGAACACAAACATTCGTTTATCCCTTCATTCCTTCTCCTTCCCCCTTATGCTGCTCTCTTTCTCTCTCCCAATCTGTTTCACTCCTTCACTTTCGCTACATATCTATTTCACATTCTCTCTCTTTTCAGATCATTCAGGCTCTCTTTCCCTTCTCTCACTCACCCTCCTCTCTCTCTTTCTCCCTCCCTTCTCTCCATCTTCTCCCTCCCTTCTCTCTCTCTTTTCAAATCCTTCAGACTCTCTTTCTCTCGGATTCTCCAATTCTCTGTGGTTTCACACACTGATAGCTATGTTTGTGTTTCCCACTTGTTATGAGAACCGGAAGCAGGCTAATAGGCGCTCATGTCTCATCTTTTATTCCACTGATTGACAGCACAAGCAAATGCTGCATTGAGGTGTGAGCATCAAATACCACATCTACCATTATTTACAGACTACCCAGTTGTAACTTGGTACTATTATTACTCTAGCTTCACGTTTTGGAAAAATGATTTCCATGTTATTAGTTGTAAACAATGAATTCACTGATATTTTGACCAGAACAATAATAATAATAATAATGCGTAGAAGCAATTCCCGATTTCGGTAGCCTAGTGTTCCTAAAATAGTGAATTGTAATTTTATCACTCTTTCTCAAATTCAGTTTCATTTTGAAACACTGAAACCACAATTTAGACAATTTATTGCAATCAGGAAAAATATCAGATTTTGATTTGAAGTCTGTCTCTTCCTTCCTAATAAAGAAGTTGTACCTGGAAGCGAACGCATTCTTAATAAGGGTTTAGTAAAAGCAGTCATTAAAGTGCATTATTAGGGGAGTCCGATCCCACTAGGCGTCAAATCTGCGAACAAGTAGAAACCAATCTGAAAAAAACAAGAAATTAAAAAAGTGCCTTATTCAACATCAATATGTCACCGGATTGAGCATTGTTGAGCAAAATTCAACCAAGTTACAAAACAATTAAAGTATTAGAACAAAACAATAAAAAGTATTAGATGGCATAACATGCAAAATAACACATACAAATGTATGAAAAATTTACATGCCTTTTATGTTAAACATATATTGTTCGTCTTGAGACATGTTTACATGGACCATGAAAGATATCTCATTGTTATAAAAAATGTATTAAACCGATGTATTATCATCAGTTCCCACTCTACTGTCCTCAGTGAACTCTCACCAATCCTCAATCAAGATTATTCTATATCAATAATAGAATTTTGATTTACAGTATAAGGCTAGGCGTACACCGGTTAGTCAAGACAAGACAATACGAGATTAGTCACGTTTAGTCAAAATAATTCACATAGTTGCTCATGAAGCAGCACACACTGATGCAATTACTAATCTGTTTGTGTTGCTTCGTAAGCAACTATGTGAAGTTCTGTGACTAAACGTGACTAATCTCGTCTTGTCTTGTCTTGACTAACCGGTGTACGCCTAGCCTAAGATCTATATAGACTTATTCTGTATCAATAATAGAATTTTGATATATTTTAAGTGTTCGACTTCTCAATTAACTCCTCTGAATGTGTTGTCCGCCAACCAGATAGTAAAAGTGTATTTCTTTTATTATCCAGAGCAAAAACCAAATAATAATAAACAACTCACATCTATAAAATTGACCTCCACATGGCGCATTTTCCCAGCCGTTATGAACGTAATGCAGCAACTGTTCCCAGTCATTCTATTTGTTGCAGTACCCTGACACCCTGAAATTACACACTTGATAAAGTAGATTTGTCTGGTGACTCGGAGGGCGAATAGCGTCACGTTCAAACATCACTCAGTGAAAAGCACTTTTTCCTGCCGATATTAGGAAATATTTTCACCTCCACTTCCGGCTTTTGGCCACCGGAGTCAGTTGTTCAAGTCCCGGTTTTTATTTTTTAGGTGAATAAAGTGAGTCACCTCTCAAGGTTCCAGATCATTGGACGGGTGATTACCCTCTTGACACGCTAAACCCTCGTTTGATTCTATTCAGGACTACCTGTAAGTTGGTTCAACATTCGACTTTTTTCATGTTCGACGTTTATCATCAAAATAGAAAAAAATGGCTGCTCTTGCACTTCTAAAGTCTCTGATGTTCAATTGTTATGTTTTGTCCTACTCTAATGTATACTCTTGCTAGTGGAATTGACTGGAGCTGAGCTACTGGCGCTCAAGCCATTTCAATCAATCAAGTTTTATTGTTCACATCAGTATAAATTACCAAAAATATCAATACAAGAAAAATCATACATATTAACAAAAATCATCATATCAGATAAGCCCTAACAAAGGAAAACATTTTTATGCATGAAATTCTCTTTAATAATATACTATCATAATATACTCCTATAATACTCGTATCAATAACATACTCGTATTTTAAATTATTAGTAAGAGAATAAATAGAATTCACGTGTCAAGAAAGATAGTGCAAATGGAGAGATTGCAATACAGATAAAGAAACAAATAAATCTTTGGATGCTTGAAGAAATTCTATTACGTTGTCTGAGCTTTGAATGATCCATTATGTGACAGTTCATAGTAGAACATGAGAGAGCAATCAATGGACTTCAGTCCATTATCATTAGGTCGGCAAACAACGCATGAAAGGAAACTGAGGGAGAAAAACGCGAAGCAGGTAGTAAAATGGACAGAAGAAGTAGGTGGTGAAATGGGAGATGAAAGGAGAAAGTGAAGACGAAGAATGGAGAAGAAAGCAGATGGAATGTCATGGAAAACCATGTCAGCCAAAAAGTAATCTGATTTGCTTTGTTTGGATTTCTTAAAATTGACAAGACTTATACCTTCATTTCGCTAGCATTAGTAAAGCGATTCTAGGACAATTCAAAACTAATTAAGCTCCACTGAACAAGGAAAAAGTAGTCTATTAAACTTTGGAATTCAGGGTAATCCCTTTGTAGAATTGGCATTCAAGTTACTTGAATCAAGGCCCCTGGTATACATTTCATACGAAAATATTGTTACAAGCTTTTAAAAGGTGATTCTCTTACTAAAACAGCATTGTTACTCAACTTACTTGACAGTAATTCTTACTTGATACCTTGACCTATAATCAAAACATACTGTAAGTCCAAATATTCATTACGCATTCTTATTTCAGGTGATTATCTACTAAAATATTGGTGTAATAGTCTTAACTCAAGGCCAGTAGTAACGTATAATACCCCTCTTATTAAGAAATCAGTAATGAGAATAGAACCATCTACATTATTACTATAATGGTGATAATGAGAGTGTCTAGAAATTTTCCATAGTCAATGAGTTTGATTGGTTCATTATAGCCTCATTATTTTGATAATCTAAATGAATAGAGTTATAACAATGTGATAATATCTATTAATGACAAAGGCAATGAAAGTTAAGATCTGTAAGATTGTTGGCTAAAATAAATCATAATTCTAATATGGCAGAACGAAAAATACCTTGATAAGTCTGGATCAATACTGCTTGATTATCAGCTCAAGGTTATCCTAGATACCTAAAAAATTAACAAGAATTAGAACCAACCAATGAGCATCTACTATCAGCCATTGAAGGCGGAGTCAGAATGTAATTGGTTGGGGGCTCTTGTCTCATACTTACCTTAGATCCACGTTAATCTAATCAGAGCTGAAATAGATCTGTTGAGAAGAAAAATACAATAGAACTAACTAGATTTTATTAGGAATAATTATTTTTTAGCTTAATCCTTTTCTTCAGATTTCATATCTTTTATAAAGAGATGAAATCACATTTTATTTCAGTAGACTATTCTAATTGAACAAAGACAAATGAACGAAGACAGTTGAATAAATATCACTCTTTAATAACATTTTTCACAGTTTATATACTAAATTTATGTATTGTAACAGTTTATTGGGAATACACAATCAGTTATTATAGCTTATAATAACATTTTTTGATGAGTTCATGTCTCTCACTTACAATCATAAAAACTGGTGAAATGATAATGAAAATTACCAACCTGGATTACCTGCAACTAGCCTTCACATTCTACATGATATGTGTATGAAATTCTCTTATTAAACTCATCATCTTATCGCATTATTGAATTTGAACATATGAATAGACATGAGTTCCAGACTTCCAGGAAGCTAAAAATATAGTAAATACTGAATAGTAGGCTAAATCTGGAATATGTTTCCTTTTTCAAAATTCCATTTCTCAATTACCAAGATTGACAGATTGAAAATTAATGTGAGAATACTTTTTCTGGTGTTGTACCCTAGAATTCTTCTCTTATCAATCAGTTTTCATTTGTCTAATGGACAAGGCGTTTTGAAAGAGATCAATCATGAGTTTCTTGCAGTTGCAGACTTTGACGTATGTTTCCTTACACCCACTAAATAATTTATTATTGATGCTCTTTTTTTGGCTCAAATTATTGAATTCTACATTCTAAATCACATGAGCTCACGTATACCTCGTACTATCAAAAATCCGAATTACAATATTAATTCATGGTCCATATTGCACCCAGCCTCATTCCAATCAAACGAATCCTAGATCAGATGCAGGTCAATTTCCTTGGCATTTTACAGTCATGTCAAGGATAATTACAGAACAAAAATCATATTGAAAACCTATCTAAAATCCTTGAGAATTTTGGTTGTTTTCGAAAAGTACTTTACAATTCTGTATTATTGTTTCTTCATTCACGAAATTAATGTACACGGGCTATATGGTTATAACCTTGCTGGAAATGAGTTTCCATGCTTTGTTATTTCGAGGAATAATGGTAAATAATGAGAAGTTGGATTATTTCGTTTATCTATTTCATTATCTTTTAGACAATTGGCACGTACAGAGACGCTATAGTGAGCGGAGGAAGGAATTAATATCAATTCCCAATAGTAGTTGAGCGCGGTGAGTGGTAATTTTCTTAAGATTACTGTTTACTATTTCATTACTACTCTTCCGAGATCCCAAGGCAAGGAATAGGCTCCCATCAACCTATATAATAGCTCGAAGAGAACGTATCTTACAAGAGCTGATCTTTCGAGAGAAAATTGCAGCTGAACAATGTCATTACGAACAGTAAGATTGGAATTGCGCATAGTCTTTTAATTTCGACAACGGAGATTTGGGTTTTTCTGGCACTTTTATCTTTGTAAATCTTGTCCGCATATCCGGGTATGAGCATCAATTGGCAATACATAAACACATTCCAATAAGTATTGGTGCATGAATACGTGGCTTAGAGATTTTTTAGGAATGAGGTTACAACACAGGATTTGCTGATATCAGATTAGGATACTGGCATAACTAGTTGTTTGTCCAAATATTGAGTAGGAACGATTGCAGGTACTGTAATTCAGTTTCTGATATGATTAAATCGGCTTCTACCTTCACGTTTCCAATTTTCGACATTCGTCTATAGAGTCACTCCAATGGAATATCCGATGTAACACATTTAAAAAATTCGAAAATGATAGTTGGTTTTTTAGGATATTGTTGATATTGAAGTTGTCACATCCATGTGAAGCTAGGATAAAATCGATTCGTTATTCTAGGAACTAGAGAAATGTCCAATCTGGAATGACAATATCCTATCAATTTAAAAAAAAAATGAATCCATCTATTTATGATAATGAGAGAGAGTCTTTGCAAAAGCACACGACTCTCAATTAGATTATAATCAATAAATTTAATTCGAATCATTCAGCAGAATTAATTCCACAATACGAAGGGCCCTCGATGATCTCCGTATGCCTTTATTATCAATATCAGATAGAGATTATCAAGTTATCAATAACAGATTTTCATCTCGAGTGGAGCTCGAATTCATTCAATTACTCTCTCTCTGTGTCATCGTTCTCGCCTCCATTCATTCAAGTTCCACAGTGATTCATAAAATTTTCTCCAGCTATCGCAGAGGTTCTAACTCTATTCCCTAACTCAAAGAGCTACTACATTCAATTGTGAAGTAGCATTGTTGAAACCACTCCACTTTTTCAAACAAATGAATCAGAATTTTCAATTTGATTTCCAGCAACAACCTCACACTGACATGATATTAAGTATAAAGACGGCATATAAAACGAATGGTGTTGTTTCAAATTTTAGCCTCAAAATAGAACACCCAAGAAGTTGGTAGCAAACGTTTTCTGTTGAGTAACACAGCGGGAGTTCCATATGGACCCATCAGCTCCCAACAGTAGGTAACTGAAGTTATATATGGCTGGCCGGTACAACAGAAGCCCAGGTAACAAAATCGGCCCAACCTATTAAAACACATCCACTGTTGAAATATAATTATAAACATCCATTGAAGAATCTACCAGCAATAATTTATCCCAAGATTTATTGTTTAAACAAAATATGAACAGTAGCAAACAAAGCTTTTCTCAGTAATGATTTATGTTCTAGGAGTGTAGGTCTACAGTAGGTAGCCAATCATCACTAGTCTTTTAAGAACTGAGCACTTTCAAATTATGCTCTTATTCAATTCTCTCGGGTTCCTTTGTTTTATTACAAATTGATAAATGTGCTTGATATAGATTATCATTCATAACCATAAGAATGAACTAGAATTTATAAATATTTATTACTGTGAATAAGGTTTCAATTGATGAGCTTTCACCACGGCTCAAGTACCAGTCATTAATACAACATCCATCTCTAGGTAATAAGAATTTTTCTAATAAAATATGTTGCAATGAATATGATATTCAATTTGAGAATTCATTATTCATTATGAATTTGAACTATAACTTTTAATTGTCCTTTGAAGTGTTATGTTTTAATCCACTACTACATTTATATTTTTGTGAACTTATTTAATGGAGAGCTACTTAATGGAAAATTATTGGAGAAACTAAATTTGAAAAATATTCTATTGAATGTTATTTAGATAGATTTTAACATAAAGTTGGATATAATAGCATGAAGTTCTAATAGCCTTCCATCTTAGAAACCTTTTATCTCTTCATTTTTTATACTAGAAACTTATGAAATGCTATTAAAACATACATAATAGATTAAAGAATAAAAGTCCAAGAATCTTATAAAAATCCAATTTTCCATCTTTCTTAATTACATTCAGTTTCCATCATCAAAGTACAGTACTCCAAATACTCATGATACATTCATTCATCTTATTTTATCAATGATTAGTTTTGGTTCATATCGAGCTGTCAAGGATTTTTTGAAAACTCTTTAGAAAATCAATGATGTAGAAGTTTAAAGTATTTTAATTCAAGGACGAAGTATTAGGAAACATCTCTAGAAAATATTTGGAGTAGTCAAATGACAGGCTTTTACTCTTTTTATTAGGACGAATGAAATCGACCATAATAGAGATCAAGGCAACAACTATGTCATTTAATTCTTGAAATTTTACCCTTCTAAACCCGAAGGGAGTAATTGAAGGTTGAAGATAATGTCCTTTCAATTGGAGACAGGCTGCAGACACAAAATGAAGCTTCGTTTCATTTTCTCCCACGGGTTGTAGCAGGTTTATTATATGCCACGTGTGGCAGTGACACAAAAAACGGGACAAACTACCCCTGAGATCTGAAGTCATCTTCTCCATTTCATTTCTCCAACTCCAGGATGAGTTTGTATTATCGTCATTAATGTCCTTCTCCGACTCAGCCTGAAACAAAGCCAACCAGGCTCAAAAATGTATCCATGATTATTAACATTAGAAAAGTCACCCTCTAATAATACATTGATAACATCGTGCTTCTCCCTTATTTCAAACCCAGCTGCCCCGTCTTTCCACCGCCCACCACCCTTGACAAAACGTAAAGGGTAGTTTTCTAATAAGCACTTATCATTTCTTCCCACAATTTTTTGGCCATCATCCCTCTCCAACTTCTATTTAAATACAAAAAAACTCTCAACATACAGTATCATACGTGGTCTGATTAGATGAGTGGAAATCGTCTCCGAAAGTAGCCACCAAGAGACTCCACAAAATTAAAATGGGTTTAAGGTTTAAGTAAAATAATAGTCTACGAGTATAACCACCAACACTCAACGGAATTAAAATGGTTTTAAGTAAAATAA
Source organism: Laodelphax striatellus (assembly GCA_017141395.1). Classification (NCBI taxonomy): domain Eukaryota; kingdom Metazoa; phylum Arthropoda; class Insecta; order Hemiptera; family Delphacidae; genus Laodelphax; species Laodelphax striatellus. The sequence goes on from CM029536.1 coordinate 31,222,007, forward strand.
TGGTCTGCTCATTTTGGGGATGATTTGAGATAGTTCTACCTGTACATCGGATGGCCTTCCACTGATAATATCTAATAAAGGCTGGTATTAAAAAAGGACACAATTCCATTCTAATGACGGAAAAACATTCGTAGTGGAATTATTATGCATTTTGTATTAGTGTTTTGGAAGGTGTGAGGTGTTTCTATTCCTTTCCGTTTCGAATTAACAAAAGTACTCTTCATACTAATAATAAGGGGAAAATATCGTTTTCAAAATATCCAATTCTGAAATTCCCCTTATTTTTAATAATTTACAACAGGTTGTAGGAGGTAGCTCCTACCCGTACCCTTCATGAGGACCAATGTTAGAAGACTCCGAAAATGTCAAGGAGAATGAGAATAACCTTTTTTTTCGAGATTACTCATTTTTCAAATAAAATTATCATTGCTTGATAATTTAGAGTCTGTTCTCTAATAGTTTGTAACTTAAAAATTTTAAATACATGTAATACTGTAATGAGATGCATTAATAGGTTTCATTGGAAATGCGATTGTTTTGATAGTCGATAGTTGATAGCTTTCTTTTGAATCGATATTGTGGTTAGAAGTTGAATAATCAAGAGAAATGTCAATTTTTTTATCAGTGTTCTTTGAAATGAATCGTACAGTACTGTTATATATTTTCAAGCTTCGAAAAGAAATTAATAAAATTGTACTGATTCTGACCACGAGAATCCCAAACTGCTATAAAAAAACTACAAAATTTTGTTCAATAATGTATTATTGTTAATAATGTTTGTATTTGTTCACAATACAAAAGAGCAAACTGCTCCAAAGATCCCCAGCTTGAAAAATCGATCACTTTTATTGGAATGTCATTCAATCCCTTTCATACCATTATATAGTCTACTATGTAAAGTTTTTTTTCAAATCTACAACAGTTTACACAGAGATGTAGTATGCCAGTCAAGTAATTTCTGTCTCCATAAGGTTTATTTCCACCTTCGAGGTTAAACATCCCTAGGTTCAAAGTAGTGGATGTTATCTTCTTGCCAAGTTTCTTCCAGTACTATTTAATAGTCTTCCAGATTTGTAATTATTCTAGTATTCATGAGAGTTATCACATTTCCGATAGCAAAAGCATTCACCATAACATCTAAAATCGTTCAAATAAGGCTAGGCGTACACCGGTTAGTCAAGACAAGACAAGACGAGATTAGTCACGTTTAGTCACAGTAATTCACATAGTTGCTTATGAAGCAACACACACCGATTAGTCATTGCATCAGTGTGTGCTGCTTCATAAGCAACTATGTGAATTACTGTGACTAAACGTGACTAATTTCGTCTTGTCTTGTCTTGACTAACCGGTGTACGCCTGGCCTAAGTGTATTTCTTCTGGCCAAGTTTCATCAATACTCTTTAATAGTTTCTCAGGTGTGTAATTTTAGTGATCATGAGGGGCTTACCACATTTTCAGTCACCGCTAGCAGAAGCAACCACCAAAACACCCCAAATCGTTTCAAGTTCAGTTTTTGCACAGTGATGACCTATCTCTTCCGTTTGCAGCACTAATGGACGCTTTCAAAGCGGAAATAGCAGATGAAACGTAGCGTCTACAGATGATTTCTAAAGTGAAGGAGATAAATCAACAGAAAATGACAGTGTTGCGGTTTTGAGGGCAAATTAAAAGGCTCAAATCTATCGGGATACGAACCAGGGACCGGCAGTTAGGCTGGTGGCTAATGGTACCGGTGTCGCCACTTGAAGTTTTTTAAGATGGTATTCTTCTTTTTTTCTTTTTCCTCCAGCCTCCTCCCACTCTCCTCTTCCCCCTTCATCTTTCCCGAAGTCGCAGAACTCAACTCGCTCATTACATCGATTCATTCTTGTCCAGACAATATCACTTCACTACTATTGCCCCAAGCCAAACGAAAGTCCATTCAACAAATGACTTGGCAAAAGTGCTGGGGCCTATTCTGAGGCATTGTTTCGGGACGAGCCAAATATTACAGTGTTTCTATCAATGAAGCACGGCGGACTCAACTTTTGGCCTGAGGCAATTGATTTTCCTCGCTGCTTTTGTTATTGGCCGATACGTTGCCCCGTTTCATTCATGATATCAAATCGCCTATTTCCGGCGCAGACGAGATGTCTCATCCAGAAACAATGTTGGATGCCAGTCGATTATTGTTAACGCGATTGTAGATTGATTATTGAATTTGATTGTTAGATTTTCATTTTTCTATTGTGCAATAATCAATGAGATCTTCTAATCTTATTACGTCACAAACCTCTTGGCAGTCCCGACTGATGATCAGGTACTCTATTAAAAGAAGATTTGATCCTTCACCAATTTATTCATCTTCTCTAAATTATTAAATCATACAAAAATAACAGAATCTCGTTAAAAGAAAACATGATATTAGCATTTCTCATACCATACAAGTGAACGAAGCATATATGTATTATTTAGTAATAATTATTATAGTTTGTATACTGTATAGGGCAGTGATTCCCAACCTGGAAGTTTTATAATATTTGTGAACTCATTTTAAGATTTGGTTCAAGACACAAATTAACTCAATTCATTACATCCAAATTTGGTCAATCACACTGCAATAAAAACAACTGAAAATGTTCATCATTCAACATGAATTGATCACAACTGACAAGAAAGAATTGGATAAGAAATATAGGAATAGGCCTACTATTATCTGTAGAGAGAGTTTTTGCTTATTTAATGCATAGTTGATTCTTTCTTTTTGGATGTAGCCGCCTATCATAGAATCAATTCAATAAAATACAATTAATATAAAATGAAACATGAGAAAGGGAAGTTTGAAATAGTTCAGGTCGATCGTAGATTATCTACTTCTTTACACATAGGTAGGCTACCAATGAAGACCTATGAGTAACTGCTTGTTTGTAAATATAACGTATACAGACAGATAAGAGTTCAATCCTGAGTTATATTCTGATTTAATTAAATGTAAAAAAGTAATGCCTTAAAAAATTTGGCTTAATATTTCCTTATAACTCCCAGAAATAAGTAGTTTTCTTCTTCTCAATATCAAAATTGAAACAAAAATTATCACACATAACTAACATTCATACGAGTTTAGTGCCTGCCGTCTGAGATTGCAATGTACAAATCCACAGCCTAGTATTTGTGACAAAACAAACAGATCGCACGCAATAATTTACTCGTTGATTGAGTCATATTCTCATGAAAATTAGCTCGACAACTAATCGAGGAGAGTCACGCTAAAATTCCCAAATTTTCAGCATTCAACTTCCCAAATTGTCCCTGAATAACATATTCTGACTGTTTTATCTTCACGGAAATACTGTGTTTGATATTAAAGTTGATAGCATGTCTATTAGGCTTGATATTTGTATAGTTTTAGGGCTATCCCTAATTTGTTTTGGAATGCGCCAAAATACAGTTCATGCATTGCAATCTACAATGCCTGCGAATTCAGTGATTGCTGGAATGGCATGTACCTCAGTGGTATTTAGATTGCTGACCTTTCAAAATCAAAACGGACTTCATGCAGCACAAACCCTCAAGTTGTGCGAAATTGGCAGCATTATTACATTTCTCGAACCAATCATTTCTGCTTTCTCGAGATTGGAATCTTGATGAAAGCAACTCTGAGTTATGAAATTACAAAACGATCCGTGTCGCATAAACGCTGAAAATACTGGCGATAAAGAGAAAGAAGCAGAGTCGAGTCGTTTATTATTCAGGATTAAATCTTGGCGACAAAATATCATCGTTGGATTTATTCTCCAAAACACGGTGCAAAGCTCAGAATTATAGGGTGTCACGCAAGTCAAGTGTTGCATGTGAAGTCGCATGTCCATTGTGCAACTTTTTGATACTGGACTTTATTGTTGCAGTCAACTTGAAATATAAATATACTTTGTAAAGCTTCACTGTTTGATTGTAATACAAATATAATATGTATGCAATAATATTTGATTGTATACAAAAATAATAAACGTTTGATTAATTTTTATGTTAAATTTTCTTTCTCAATCTCTGGGGCTCTTTTCATAAAGTTTTAGAACCCCTGTAATACATTAAAAAAGAGAGCGCACACTCGGAATCAATATAATTTGTTTACTTATATTACCGTTCTTATATTATTGGTATTTATAATAGCAAATAGCAATTCGACTTGTGTAAGTCCTACTTCCTTCAATATTAAAGGATATCTAAATTCTCATGAAACATGCACACAAGAAAGGATGATATGAAATCAAGAATATAGCATTTCCTTCGGGTCAATCAAATATTTGATTGATTGATTGAATAAAATAATTCAATGATTGATTCATAAATCCACTTGTGACCAATAGAAATCAAGCTAATTACCAATTTTAATAGCTTGCAACTCCTTTCATCTGTTGCCTGGAAACGAACGGTCCACCTCCATTGACACAGCCTCACCGAAATAATATTGCATATCAGCCAACTTCCGTATCCGGCGGGCCATGTCCATTGAGCAAACGAGCAGCCAGTGACATACGCAAATAGGTCCCAGCCTCCCGGAGTGCGACACGAGTTTAAAGCCCGGTCCTTATGTCCGTTATTACGCTGCACACAATATATTGTCACAATAATCGACGCTGGTACCGTTCTAATGCAACACAAAACGGCCGCGAATTATGGCCAGTTGGACAGAACGCTGCGCTTCCGGGCCGTGAGCGCGATCACCGGAAGCGCGGGCTTTTTACAGGCCTGCCAACCTACACGCGCGCATCATAACAGTTGGCAGCAATTCATGGTAGGCCTACCAACCTCTGGTCAACCGTAGTAATAATGGTGGATCATTATTTTGTAATGGGTGAGAAGAGCACACACACACACATACAAAACTTATGCCGGACAGCAAAATTTAAATCGAAACGTTAATGAGCAATGTTTCCGGTTGCTGTAGCGACCGCACGTTTTTGGAAAGCATATTGTTTTGTTCGAATAATTTGAAAAGCTCGACTCACACAGTATTCATTGAGTAATGAATGGTTTTGATTCATCTAGCCAATTATGAGGGAAGGCGTTGAAAGTGTGGCTTCATTGTTCACAAATTTATTATTGTTGATGAAACACTGTTTGCTTTTGTTTCATATTTTCCATTGAATTGTTTTCATCATTCCGTGATCCTCATCATGATGTGTATTTGGAAGAGCCATCATTATGGTAGCCCAATTAATTGTAAAAGAATTTGGGGAAGGCTTATATAGATTAATCCATTACAAAAAATATAATGTCTATTATGTCTTAATCATGTCTAAACATAAAATGGCTATTGAACTTTTCATTAACACTATTTGTAAAATGAAATATTTGTTTTGATTACAATATTACATTTTGCAATTTAGTATATTGGATTCTATCATCTTGATTCAGAGGTAAGTGGAATACTTGAAACTTTCTTGGACTAATCAATAATAAATTAGGCTATAATTTATTTGGAATTAGAAATAATTATTAATAATTTGCAATGAGAATTATATAATCAATCATATGATGAAAAGTATTTCTCTACTGTATTTCATTATTGCTATTAAAAATGATACCATATCAAACATATTTTTGGGGGGAAATTTGGAGAATATAAGGCTAACGCAAATACTCCATATCACTAACTATTCTGAATAAATAATTCTCATACATCAAATTAGACTGATTTGAAAAAATACAGAAAAACATAAATCCTTACTTGAAAAAATCAGTACGATGGAAAAATAATGGATTCATCACACAATAATCATTAACTTCGGATGATATAAACAATTTTTGGTTGCAACTTTTCAATCTAAAAATGACATTATCAACTGTCCCTCAAGGTATTGCATTCAAAAAACAACGATAAGTAATAATAAGGTTATGATACAGCTTTTAATCCATGAATACTGTGAGAATGATCACAATTTCGAAGCTTGATAGAACCAGAAACGACCCTTTGTCTCTAATGTCCTCATACACTATCATTACAGGCATTCCGCCGATAATACCACATTCATAGTCCTCTTTGGAAGAAGCTTTGTTGCTTTCATCACTCCATACTTTTTTTCAACCAATCGTCCATTTTCGATCCCATACATTCTTCATTCGAACATTTTATGGCACAGCCACGTACCTCAATTCCACTCATAGCCTATAATTTTCCCCAGTCGTGACTTAGCTCATGCTCAATTGTTTAGAGTAGTTAAATGTCATTTCATTTCTCTTCGTCAAGTTTTTATTGTTCTTCGCTTTGTAACCATTGTTGTTTCGGTTTATAATCGTGACTTTATACAACGTACCTCCCACTTATGGTCCTCCATTTAATGTCCGCCCGGCTGGATTGAACTCTTGAGTCGTGTTGCTGGGGAACGGGTTGAGACAATAAGCTGCGATCAGGGGACCACCTCCTTCAAGGCTTATGACTGGCCCTGACGACTGGCTCTTGGCCCTGTAAAAGTGGAATGCAAACAAAGTAGGTAATACTCATTGTAAGTTTTGTTAGAAAGTTCCTATTATAATTGAGAGCTGGGTGTGGGCCCATTTTATGACTGACTATAGTTTGAATAAAACCAGTTGTCACTTGGTCTTGTACTCAAGAACCACTCACTAGAACTGTTTTTGTCATAAAAAGACCGATTATCTGAAATGCCAAAATTGAATCAAATGGTCAGCTCTTCGGACATCGGTCTTTCTAGTGAGTGGTTTTTGAGCAACAGGCCGAGTGACAACTTGTTTTATTCGAACTGTAGTCCTATAGCCTACTACTGAGACCAAAGTCGCAATCGGCTTATGGGAAATGGGTAATGAACCAAGGAACCAACAAAGGTTAGAATACTGATACTAGAGTACTTGTATTACTAGTATTTCTTGTAATACGTGTATTCTAAATACTTGTATTAGAATACTGTAATACTTGTGTTATAAATTCCATGGGCATGTAGTATAGCCTACTAAATATAAAATTTATAGCAATAAACTCAATTTTAACGTTAGAAAACTCAGCATTAGAAATTACTAGTCAGTTGAAATGCTCTTGCTCTTGATCATGCTCTTTTGACCCATACCTGTGCCCAGAACCAAATTTGTAAGTACCTGTATTGTTTTATTGATAAGAAAATCTATCAGGAATCTATTTAGTCTGGAAGAGAACTTTATAGTTGGAGTGCTACTGAGCTAGACTCTTGGATGTGGCTTTATTGGAGGTTCTAGAATATAAGTGATATACTTGAGTATCTCATTTTATCAAATCTATCGTAACCGAAAAAAAGTATTACTTATTAATTTTCTATGTTGTTTATTTTATCTCTCTGGATATGATTTCTTGCTTCAATATCTGAAGTTGGACGGTGATTCATGACCAGTCTCTTTGTTCTCTCAAGCTTCTCACTCGCAAGGGAGAGAGATAAAGAACGTGTAAAGAGTTAGAGTGACAAAGAAGAGTAAACCGCTCTCCGTTCCAAACCCAATAAGGCGATATTGGGCGGAGACTGGCTGGTATCAAGCTATGGAGAGCAAGAAGAGAACGACCGGGTTAATAACGGCAAGCCGTAAAATTGAAAACTGTGTAATCAGGTCCAGTCTTTTAATGGTCTCACTCCTTCTTTTAGTTCCAATCCACGCCTTTTCTCCTCTTAATCCTTTTTCTCTCCCTCATTTCATCTCCTTTTTTTACCTCTCTTCCTCTTCCCTCTCTCGAGCGACGCCATATTGGTCCACAATCTCTTCTTCTGATCGAGACGTTGAAGAATCTATGTTGAAAATATTACTATCAACGGTTCAAGCACAACTCTTCTGAAATGCAGCTGATTGGTTTGAAGCGATCTAATCGATGAAATAAAAATTTGGAGTAAACTGGTTTGTGTTTTTTGAGCTATTGAACTGACGGATGCATCTGGGATTTAGGATTGATTGTGAGTTGATAATGAGAAGCAGCTCAACGAACAATGATCATTTCTCTCAAAAAATGTCAGTCAACTTTATTTTGAGTTTGAAATTATTTCTAGAAGTCAATGAATGAAAATATATTTATCAGAATTATGTTATATCGAAATGAAAATACATTGAAGTTATGATCATTAACATGTATCTCCAGTTCAAATCGAAGGCCCAAGGGTTGGTGGAGAGACGCTTGAGGGGGGGGGAGACGAACTTGGATAGTTCAGTGTGTCCAGCATAATAATCAAACCGAATTGAATAGAGAGGGTCAATTATGTCCTGACTTGTTTGTCTGTGGAGGTTAATCTTTGAGCATAATAGAGTATAGTTGCATTCCTGATCTTTCGCACTGATCTTTGTATTAGTTTAGTACGGTCGGTGACTTTAAATTCATCGGCCCAATTCGATTCGAAATGCAACATGGACAATAGATTAATCCATCTTGGAATTGTTCCAAAACAAGATGAAACCAATGAAATTGTTCCATTGGTTGATCCATCTAATCCAGCTATTCGTTGATTTATCAAATGTTTGTCACCACAAATCGTGATCAAGAGAGAATAAGTTGAGTTTGAGAATACATGATTTAAAAATTAGGCTACGATTCATGGAAGAATCTTAGACACAGTTCAAGCATTGTTCAAGTATTTTCATTGCTGAATAAATAAATATAATATTTGTCTTGGAAAACACAATAAATGTTTGAATCACCGTTTCTGAAATATGTTTGAATTGTTTTCATAATCAAATACTGTAGTTACGCCCCATTAACTTATCTTCCATCAGATGTTGTTAAAGTTGGAGTTGAAGTTGTTGAAATAGTTGGAGTTGAAGTTGTTGAAGTTGAATTCCAATTCTCTGATCATAACTCCAAACTCCTCCACTTCCTTTCCAACGATTCATGTGGTTCAAAAACAAATCAGGCCTATCAAAAAAAGACATTTTATAAAAGTATAATCTACGTGTGTCATAAATATTGATGTGTCATAAACTAATCGCTTTTATCAAAATGAAATTGAAAATTTGAGTCTACTATTGAAATAAATACTTCACAATATAATACAAATACACTATTTTATTTATTATGAACATCGAATATCCATGTTCAATAGAAATAATCTGTTCTTTCCCATTGGATAAGAATGAGTGTAGAACACCTCTGATATATAGACGGCTGAATAATGAAGTTGTAACTTGAATGACCCAGTAACTGCTGCCATTTACGACAGAATTCAGAACTAGCTGCGTTGTACATAGCCGACCAATCAGGGGAGAGAGGCGGAGCTTGGAGGCGTGTCTGTAAAAATTGAAGCTGTAAATCACCCAGTAACTGCAGCCATCTACCGGTCGAATTCAGAACTAGCTGAGTCATTCATTTCTGGCTTAGGCGGAGTTTGGAGGCTACATGATTTACAAATTAGGCTACGATTCATGGAAGAATTTCAGACACAGTCAAGCATTGTTCAAGTATTTTCATTGCTGAATAAATAAATAGAAAAAAATTGTCTTGGAAAACACAATAAATGATTGAATCACCGTTTCTGAAATATGTTTGAATTGAAGAAATCACATGAATAAAATGAATTTTACACATTTTATTAGATAGTTTACTTAATTTCAATTGATTATCATTGACCATCAATAGTTTTCCATTTTTCTGCTATAAATAACTATCATAATTTTTCTCATAATGACGATTAGATTCATACTACTCTATTTCATATTTCTCTTCGAAGATATTTGTACTTGATTCGAGTACAAATATTTCTTATATTATTTTGTACTCGAATCAAACCAGTGAAGCTTTATTTGAACTTCCCTAGAATTGTTTGAAGGGTACCTAGCTAAGTAAAATCAGCGACTACACAATTCTAATTAGCTGTATTATGAATTCGAATCAAAACAGAGGTCTGGTTATACCAAGGTTACTAAAAACATATTATATTAGCAATACATACATGTCACCTTAGGTAACCTTAGGTAAATACTGTTATACTTATGCTGAAACATGTTCATTTAGTAGAAAATTGCAATAAAAACATAATTTTCTAGAGTAGGTTAGCCTTTCAACCTCATCGTGCAGGAAGCAATAAATTCTTCCAAGTTTTCAGTTTTTCTTTTCACCTGGAAAGATTTTAAGTGACACTACTGCCTCGCAAATTACGATGAATTCTACAATTAGAAGAACATTGTAATCTTTGGAGCGACAATTACCACTAGCACTAATAATTTAATGTCACATTGTTTCTTCAGTTACCAACCAGGCTCAACAATCGAGGGTTGTCTTCTGTTGTCTACAGAAACTACATTCCTCCGGTGCTCAAGCTCTTGACAGTGCACAGTATGAATATTATTGTTTATCAGATAGATCTCTTCAGCAAAATAACGGGTCCTACTAATAGACGAACAGTTGCTGAGTCTGACTGCTTGTTTGAGGCCATTATTTTATTGCTGGTTGGATGTTGCCCAGTCTGACGTGAGGCATTACAGCCTCGACTGAGTTCGACGAGTCATGCTCGAAGTGTTTTTACGCGCACGCAGACGGTTGTGCCTTGTTCACGATTCTTCAATAGACTCGCTCACGGTGTCACGCTGCTTGAATATTGTTGTGCGGCTGCGCAAATTAGAAAGCTCATAAATAGGTAAACGAATTATTACTCTCATGTCGGGTGATCTTCAAAAGCGAGAGCACAATATTGAGATTGAGAACTTGAGTTTGAGGAGAGATTCTCCAAGATGTCGGATGAGATTCAAATATTTTGACATAATGGATACATTTTTCCTAACTGTTGATTGTGATATAAGGGAATAAATTCTATGTATTGACAAAACATTTCCAGAAAATACAGATAATAGGCTGCAGATTCAGAAACAATGTTGAACAATGTTATTTCAGAAACAATTCAGAATGCGATTCAGAATGCCATTCAGAGACAATTCAGAATGCAATTCAGAAACAATGTTATAAGTTGGATGAACTCATGACAATAGCCTAGAGCCTCGAGTTATTAACCAATGACTTACAAAATACTACGGTGTGTAATAAAGTTTGAAATGTTTTATGTTAAATGTGAATAAAAGACAATAATTGTAAATCAATTAGTCTAATAGCAATTTAATATTTATTATGTTTGCAGTTGATGAACTGTAGGCTCTAAAGAATTGATATTATTGGTGATCACTGTGGTTGGTGGTGGAACTTTTTTTTAGGGTGATGCCCACATGAGCTCTAGGCTTGTGCGTGGGTAATAAGAGGGGTGATGATGAGAGATGGCGACTGTTTTTAGGCAGTCGGGACCGACGGCTTTTCGTCTCCTCCGAAAGACGGGAGTGGCCGTTTCTGTCAAAATCCGTTCCGGCAACTGTATTCGATCTTGGAACCTTTGGATTATCAGACAGGCGCTTATCGCCCTCGGCTACGGACCACCCCAATTGTTCTCTTGAAAATATCCATGTTAATTTTCTTTTCCTGAATGTTCGCCAAACTATCCTGATTTTTCATGTGACACAAACCAACAAAATGCCTGGCTACAAACATTATCTCAAAAAAAAAATAAAAGATAGATACTCGTCTGTGAAAATGTGAATAGGCCCACAGTGAAAAGGCCAGATTTAAGCAACTGATATTAGCAATAACTCATCCTGTTTGAACAATCTGTCTACAATGCCTGTCCAGTAACAACTTAAATTGTTAGATTAATTTTCTAACCGGTAATTCCATGCCCAATCACGCACTATGCCTTGAGTGAACCTAGATATGAGCCAGAAAAGTTCTAGTTGAAGGGATGTTCTGCAACTATCGCTTCCTGTTCATTTGAACACGTAACTTTCGTGCTAGACTGCCTCCCAGACTAATTACCAGATCTTATTGTTTAGATGTCTAAGTTAACACTCTCATTTAATTCGACTTTCTTGTCTAATTAGACATATTAACCGGTAACTTTAATTACAGTAGACTGACATTTAGTCATATCTTCTCCTCTCTCGTTCAATCATATTATGTCTGTTCCTTTTCGTCTCATTCTCTGCGTCTTTCTCACTTCTTTCGTGAAGACTCTCTGTACTCTTCTCTCACTTTTTAGTTGGTAAACGTATATATTCTATACCTTTCTTCATTACTCATATTCAAGTGAGTGTATTCTATCTCACTCTTCAGAGTCTGGAGCCTTTTATTCTCTCTCTCTCTTCAGAGTCTGGAGTCTTTTATTCTCTCTCTCCTTCTCTTCCTCTCTTTCTCTCTCTCTGTGAGGTAGAATGATTCTATAATATTTTCTCTTCTCTCTCTCTTTCTTCATCTCATTATTAGGTGAGTATATTAGTTCTTTCTGTCTCACTCGATAGGCATATATCTTTTCTTTCTCTTTCACTCACTATTTGATGAACATATTAATATTTTTATTCCTTGTGCGTGAGTGTAAAAAGGAAGAAATAGTGAGTTAGTAGTTAACTAACAGTACAGAAACGTATTGCAAATGTTAACTGGTGATTACTCACTAAGATAAACCTTGTTGGGTAACAAACTATAGAAAGTAAGCAGTGCTTTCCTGTAAGAGTGGTATATGAAAAATTAGCATTGGTTGTTTTATGTAATCTTTCATTCCAATGGTTGATCTAACTGCTTTTAATCGATTTTTTACGGTTATCGTCGAGAATAACATCTCATTGGTATATTTAGAGAAAATAAAGACTAAATTGTATTTGAAATTGATTGAGGTTGAAATTTTATTAATAAAGTTGATTTTATAAAAAAATTCTTGCTTTAATGACTTCTAAAGTCTACGTACATACTAGGTTTTTGTTTTTTATAGATAAGAATGAGTATGAGAGAAGAATTTATGTAGTTTCGAATCTATACCGTGGCGAAGCGTGGTATACGGTCATCGCCGGGTATATGTCCTATAGATAGGAAATATACCCGGCGATGACCGGTTAAGTATACCACGCTTCGCCACGGTATAGATTCGAAACTACATAAATTCTATACGGTATTCTATACGTTAATTCTATACGGTAATTCTATACGTTGTATATGGTATACGGTCATCGCCGGGTATATGTCCTATAAATAGGAAAGATACCCGGCGATGACCGGTCAAGTATACCACGCTTCGCCACGGAATCTATATTACTTTCTTCCTGAACACAGAAATATGATTCGATGCAACGCTATCAGTTCTATGGTTCGCTGATACTAAATCTCTCATCTCTCATCATCATCATCATCATCCTTCCCACGCACAAGCTTAGAATAGAGCTTATGTGGGCATCATCCCTAGCAAAAAGATGTAGAATCGAACAACAGAAGAAGATTAATAGCCTTGAATAAAGAGAAATTATTCTAGACGTTGCAATACCCAGGAATTATGTAAAATAGCATAATGCCAGGGACGGATAATCTTATCTAACTCTTGGAGTGGAATAAGAAGCAGAAAAAGAAGAATGGCGGGTGAAATACGCATGGCGAGACTAAAGGATCAATTACTTATTTTGCATTGCATCCAGTTTGAAAACCACTTACATCAGGCTGTTGCCAGAAGATACAACTCGACCATTTTACATAAATTACTGCGAGACCTGGACTGGAAAAAATAAACTTCTGCAGAGGAACCTGTTCTTACATTTCCAAAAAAAGCAACTTTGTTCTGAGACTGAATCCAAGTTTAGAGTCGGAATCACCCCCCTTTCTGAGGAAAGTTTGCCCCTCCCACAAGGTTTATCCTGAACCGGAGGGGTGGGGGGGGGGGGGTGCGAGTAACCGGTAATTTCAAAATCGCCAGCAATCATCGCCGCTGCTAACAGAGAACAGAAATTTGTCAGCGTTTTAAAAGAACGTTGCCCATTCGTGAGGTTGGCTCGCCTGCACCATTAATGGCCGCTCCGAACGTGTATATTCAAATTATACAGGGCCGTAAACTATAATGGGCCCTACATGGATATCGCATGAGCGAGTTTACTCGTATAATCCTCCGCTAAAAGCTGTAAACTGTCATTTAGGCGCGAGAAGCCATTGCTCAGTCTGCTTTGTAGATTGCATCGTGGTCTGCAATTACCATTCAGATACCATCGTTTTCATTATACGTCACTGCCGCCAGCAAACAACCCCCCTCCCCCCCTTTGACCCCCCCCCCCTCCTTTGATCCCCTCCCCCCACCCTCCTGCCATCACAATCCGAACATCAGACAAAAACAACTTCTCGCCTTTGTGAATATAGACGATGCTCATGCGAACCATCACGAATACATTGCGGTTTTACGGTTTTATTGACCCATGTGCACTTCATTGAGGGGGCCTCACTCAACTTAAACCTTTGATTATATTATTTGTAACCACTTTTCTAATTTTGTATTGTATTTATATGTTGTATTATTGTATTGTTTTTGGAAATTGTGTGTAAATGAATGAAATGAATCATTATTGTGATACAAAATATAATTGGGTGAACGATAGACGTATTGTCTCTTCTATTTTAATTAGTCTGGGGTGAACCCAGAAATTTCCCCAGGATATCATCTCTACAAATATCTTTATTGCACTCACCACTAATTATATCTCCTTGTACTCACCCGATATTCTACTCAACTCATTGGTCTCTCTTTGTCTCCTCCCAAAAATGATAAAATATGCTTCTTGAAATAATATAGAGTATTGAGAAATACAGTATTGTCAATGCACTTTCATCCAGTCTTTAATTTTCCAATGTATTCATCACTTTTATAAATTGGAACTAACTGCTTTATGTCACATTCCAAATCGTTCGCTCTAGTTACAGAAAGTTCTTAGAATTCTTCTTAATCTAATAAATTTCTTGAAAATCTTCTTATGTTGTTGCGGTTGGTGCAACGAAACATCAAATTCAATTGGGAAACCATAGTTGGAAGAGCTTTCCTTTCCCCTTCTTCTTTACACCACTTTCTTCCAGCTTAGCTTTTTGTTTTTATTCACGTTTGAATTTTTTTTAATCTCTAATTTGTATTTTGTTGTTTGTTTTTTGTAATAATTGTGTGTGTAAATAAAGAAATGAATGAAATAGAATGAAATAAATTAAATTCAAATTCAAATTTATTTGCCATAAATATAGTATACATTAAAAGTTAAAAAAAATCCTCTTCGTAGTTTCTTAGAAATCTTGTTAGTAATTTCTTGGAAATCTCCTTCAAAATATCTTAGAAATCCTTGATACACGTGTACTTATTGTTGCCAAGCAGCTGAAGAAGGATTCCCTTGATATGGTAATGGATTCACTTAGTGCACAGTAGGCTGCCAGTGAGCTACCTCTAGTAAACGAGACACGCAGTTAGATGTATTATCCTTGTGGAATTATGCATTTCCAAAAGACATCAGCCGCACTGAGACTACGTCAAGACATCATTCGCCCTTGATGTCTATGTCCCTTTAGACATCAGCGGGATGATGTTACAAGCTGACAAATCTCAGCCTTGTTAAACAGGGCATTACACACCCGTTTAGCACAGTAATTGCTTTGCTCTTCTCTTGGCCTGGCTTTTGCCGAGCTAATCCGCTACGTTAATCCTCCTGGGGGAATCTCTTAATCCCAAGCTGCTAACATGGCTGCTGTAATCGAGATTAAAAGCGAGAGACCTCACCTGATAGGCTGGCTGGTTTATCGTGTTCAAGGGGGATAGATCCTTACATTTATGTCCAATTAGGGAGCGTGTGAGAGAAAGGTTTGGTTTCAGCTGTGGTCTGGTCCAGTAATATTCATAATATTATCCATAGTAAATTAACAACACAAAAAAATAAAGTCGAAATTTGCATAAATTTTATAGTCTCATTTATTTTTTCCACAAATCAAAGTCATAAACTCTTCATCTTGATCTTCATCTTCATCTTCATCTTCATCTTCATCAATGATGATCAATTACTTTGTTTTACTTTGTTTAGTATATTATTTAATGTAGAGGCTTCATCTAACTCACAAGCAAATCAGACAAAATTGTATTCACAAATATGCAGAATACATAAACTTGATAATATACAAAAGTTGTGAATCTCCTCCACGTAGACGAATCTATGAGTGGGGAAAGAGTTCTCAATAAGATCCTCATGTAGTTCATATTTGGCAATTACGTGTACGTTATACGTTGAAAAATCCGTCCATATAAATTAATTATCTCATCAGTTCAGTTTGTAGCCTGCTAAAGCGTGCTTTTTAATTGCTTATTAAGTCTGAAAGAGTGTTTAACTTGGCAAATAGCTGTGTGCTATCCGCATGAACCAGATTAGCATACAATACTAAAAGCTGGCTAACAGGCCTTAACCGTTCGTTTCCGGCGTAGAAGCTGACCGTGAAAGGTTAATCGCTTCTTATAAACACTCTAATGTTTTCAAGACTTGTAGTTGTAGACCTCGTTTGGTAGTTGAGGTGTTTTATTGCGTTGCACTGAAAAAAATCAATTTTTTTCGGCTTAGACTGAATAGGTTTTACAAATGGATTGGAATATTTTAATGTGTTGGTGAATAAAAGCTAATATTGCGTTTGAGAGTCTTTGAAATCCTTCCCTAATCCAAATTTCAATAGAATTATTGTAGTTCAATTCTCCAATTAAATGGTGAATTTTGCAGTAATTCATCTATTAAGTAGGAGAATTGTTTTGAAATAGGTTACTTCTATTCAAAATTCACAAGCAGACCAGAAAATGCATGAAAATTATTATACTATCTGCCAAAATAACACATTATCTAAGTAATTATTTTCACATTATCTTAATAGTAATTTAAAAATAGTACCCTAATTGGAAGGTCTTAGCTAAGCATGCAAAATTAAAAACATCCACTGTTATCCACCATTTTAAATTTGAATATCCGATCAATTAATACGAAATAAGCACTGCCATCATACACAATATGAAACATAAAAATAAATTTGTAATAACAATGAACATCATTACATAGTGATGCCATTTTCTCAGGTGGAACCAATGATTAATTAATAATACATAACAATGATTCATTAATTGAATTAATTTATTAATTGAACAATGATTCAGGGCAAACCCGATGATATGGCAATCCAATATCAATAATTCACTTCATGACTAGATTGGTACTATCTGTACTGAATTAGTACTATATTAGTATTAGTAATATTAATAATTAGTACTAGATTAGTATTAGTATTAGATTATTAAAACTAGATTAGTTCTGTACTGTGTTATTTCTGATGTCCCATATAAATATTATTTCATTTGATTAGTTATTGGCATAAAACTTGTTTCTTCTTTCCAGAAATTGGCACATATTAAAATTGACACAAATTTTCCCCTACACCCCACCAATTTCCCTCTATTTCCTAGTTGATAGCTGTAAGTGATCCTCTACTCTCTTATAAATACAGTGATCAAAGTTGTAAAACTCCGATCAGCCATCCTCATCTCCGAGTGGTCTATCTCCTTCAATTCTCATCAAGTTGAGTACAAAGTCGGCCGTCTCGAATATTATGATCCAATAGTGGCGCTCTTTTCATCTCTCACTCGTCGCTGCCATCTAATGAAATATGTGAACCGCCCATAAAATGGAGGCAGAACATAATTCGCCCATTACGAATCTAATTCTGTTCAGATCTATCATTACTCGAGTTGCTTGGAATTCATCTCGTTCGGAAAAGATACAAGAACTAGATAGCAGCGTAGCGTATTAAACGTGATTTTCGCTATCCGGATATTTATCTCTCTACTTATATACACTCTTGGAATAAAATGGATGGAGAAAGAGAGGCTGATAGAGAAAGAAAGAGAGAGTGAGAGAGAGGAACGGACTAGAGTAGAATCGAATTAACGATCTAGAACTAAGCAACATAATATTTAATTTTCCGTAGATGTAACTCACGTTCGAAATTGAACTGTGAGCAATCGAGTCTACAATTTAAATGGCTCGACTTGTCTTCTTGATAAAGGCGGTACGAGTACAATAATTAGGGCCCCGGATACAGTGAAATAAAATCATGAAAATAGCGGTATTATCTTGTAATAATGAGAATAAACTCACATCCGCATCGAATAGGGGCTTTTCATTTTCAAGTCGGTCTTATTCTCCCGGTAATCCTACTTCTTAAAAAGTATTTTAATATCACAAACTGCTTCGAATTGGAAATTGGATGAGTCATCTGCCTTAGCTCCATCTTGAAAAAGCGGACGAAAAATAATTTCTACATTTCATTCTTGAAGTGATTGGATTATAGTCAAGGCAGCTGTTGTTTCCCACGTCTTTGTGTTCGAATAATGTTACAGTTTCGCATGCATTGAATTCATTTTTGTCCTGTCTACAAGGTACAATAAATTATCATGTGACTCAAATTGTCAAGATCTATGAATTAAAATATGTTCTAAAATTTTGCTCATGTTCGCATGTCTATTTAAGCTAGTTACATACTGACTGTTTCAGTAATATCAGTGGTCACTCGGTAAGCGGTTGCTAAGTAATCATGTGGTTAAGTAACAAACATTCAAGACCGCTCTCGGATGGATGACCGACACAAAAAATTGTGCAATGAGGCGAGGTGGAACCTACCCTCAAGGGTCTCCCCACCAATAAAAGCCATACGATAAAAAAAAACTGACTGTTTCAAAAACTTTTGCATAATTTTCCAGACACGGATAAAATCTATTATATTCCTGAAATGTGATGGATGAAACGTAAAAATCTATAGTTTAGATCTAAATCTGGAGTTGAGTTGTTGACTCTCACAATCATACATCAATATTATTCAGGAGTCAAATAATGAAAAAGCAGGTAGTGAAGTGAAATATGAAAATGACACTTTGCTCAGCTTACCATGAAAGTAACAAGTAAGGCGCACTTTCTAATGTGTTAATTGCAAAGACTGGTGTGTGCCCAACAGAAGGAGGAAGGGGTGACGGAGAGGCATTGCGTTTGTAATTGTTCGACGGATGGACTGAGGCAGAGGCAACACGAGATAGAAATGAGTTCCTGTTCCGCAAATCTCACACACGCGACCAGAGTGTAGACATCTCGGTCGAGAGACTGAACAAACGCTTACAGAACTAAGAGGAGCACTTTTCACGCAATCAACAATGTTGCGTAATAATTATTATTGTAATGCAAAAGTAATTTCTCCTTTGCTGTGCCTGTGGCGTCAATGAAATTGAGCAGACGGCTAACTCCGATTTAGGAGACAATGTTGATTTTGGTATCATTGAGCCACAGATACGGTTTTAGATCAACACTATTATCAATGATACTGATAGCAAAAAAAATAAGGACCCCTGATTAAAGACCCCACTTTGGGTCCTTCCAATAGGTGTGAGAAGCTACTAGACCAATGAGGGCCGCTTTCCCCAACGCTGCTAAAGTTATAACAGCTGACGCTCAATTTTTTTTTCTATACTTTTCCTATTCTCCGAATGAGGCTTGAGCCAGATGTATTGCTTGAGCAGCGTTGGGGAAAGCGGCCCTGAGTCTTGAAATAAACTAGTATTTTTGGTTCCACATTGACCACAAACAATGAAAATATCTTTCTACTCAGTTATACCTCGGAAAGTATTATTGAAAATTAATTTGAATCCAAAAATTTATTCACATGGAAAATACAACATGTTGTGCAGTTCACAACATTGATCAGCGTTGCCAGATGTAATTGATGAAAAATCCCGACTATAAATAGTAGGGATTTTTCATCAATTGCATCTGGCAACGCTAAGTCGAGCTCCGCTGCAGCACTTGGTCGCAGTAACAAAAACCCACCTTTAGGAGGAAGAATTTAAGGGGCTAGGTATGCAATTGCAATACACTAGTTACAAGATAGACTAAACATCAGTCAATAACAACCATTAATGCAGTGATTATCTGGAATGTCAACCGGGATTTTCCTATCCTGATCCTGAAACTCACTCAATAATTAATAAACTCATTAAAATACTGTTCATATTCCATCTCAATAATAATAGTATTATTATATTTAAAAGTATTTCCATGATTTTGTTTTTTGTAACTGACCTCTCAAAATTCCATCCCCTTACTCATTCACCGCAATAGTCACTTTTTTCCTCATCTTTTTCCCCTCTCACCCTGATTACATTGATATTTATACTTTTCCTTTCAAACCCCAATTTTTATTTAATATGTTTTCCTCATGACGTCTATGTAACTTGTTTGCTTAAATTCACAGTCTTAACATTCTTCCTCGTCGAATCTATATGTCTTATTCCTCCAGCTGTTTCATGTTATCTATTTAATTCAAATCTCAATTTCCTCCCCTTTCTTATAATATTCCATTTCTATTCTGAAATGATTTCTCGCAATCAATTGACTTCTATGTTTGTCATAGCCAAAGGTTTCTAAAACCAGGCAAAGTAGGATTACATCAATCATCAATCACTCCTCGTTTTTCTCTGTCATCACCCTTTTCCGATCATATTTCTCCAACATCCTCTCATCATTGTTCCCTCTTTAAGTCCATCCATTTCTTGAATTTTCCCCAACCCTCTTCCGTAAAAATGTTACCTATCCCATTCTTTTGTTAAGTGCACTTCAACCTCCATTCACACATGTTCTTCTACGTCTCATTACCTCACTCTTCCTACTTTAACGCTATCCGTACTTTCTTTAAACCCCATTCTCTCTTCCATCCTCTTTGTTTAATCACTTCAGTCTTGTATCTCCTATCTCTACTTCACCCTTCTCTCCCAATCTTCGGTCTGCAACCTTGTCCGCATCTCTTCTGAGCAATCAAACGCTTCCCTGACCAACGAACGAAGGTCCAATACAGCGAGTACGAAGCGACTATTAATTCAATACGCCTCGTAATGCGTGTGATTAGACGTGGCAAATTAACGTTAAACGCGGTATTTTATTGAGCCTTTCTCGAGGCTGTGCTGCCAGCCAATAGTCCAAAATTATAGCCTAAGGACGTCTGTGACCTGACCACTCACAGCTCAGCTCACATCTTGGCTCTTACAACGTGGGAATATGTCTTTGGTGGGAGTTTGCAGCTGCCTTCATTTCAATCCAACGTCATCGGACTTCTCTCTCACTCTTTCTCTCTTTATTCGACCTCTCTCTTGCTCTTCAGAGAAATTAACATCCAAAATGAATGTTATAACTTTGAAGGATGTATTCCACTCGCTCATCAAGAATCTCTTATTCCTATCCATCTACTTTTGTAATGATCGATCACTTTCTTGTGCAAAGCAAACTAGTATAGGCCTAATAGTAATATAATATATAACTATTGTGATACATTATATTGTGATACATTATATTGTGATAAAGGCCTCTATTGTGCACGCTGTATATAGTGATTTTGTACGATAGTGTAGGATAAGCGAAAGTACTTTGAGTCCTTATTTCTTATTACTGTCTATAGTTAATGAATGAATAATATAAAAATACTACAAATAATGGACTAATCAGTAACAAAACTTGTTATTCATTGAATTTCTCTTGTTTTTTTCATATTCAATATTGTGTTGAAAATGAAAAATGTGAAGGAGTCAAAATGGGTTTCTATCTATTGCCTTTAATAATAACAAACTATTTATTTTAATAAATTATTTAATATTGTGTTTCCCTCTCATGGAGTTCATCATTCATCTCATCTATCTCCCAAAACTGTGAGACTCAATCCAGTGTGTTGTAAGTGAACGTGTACCCTCATACGCTACTGATGACATGAAGAATAATTTCAAAATCAAAAGTGAAGTATTTGGAATAATTTTTTTAATACATGAACTTCTGGTAGCTGAGAGTTCCAACTTGGAAGGAAGCTCTGTTATTTGTCATTCGTATTAAATTATTGATCGTGCTTAAACTACCCTGATATCAATGAGATTATGTACGACTCAAGTAAATATTGGATAAGACCAAGATGGAGTCGGCATTATTTATTTTATCCTAGAAATAGATTTCTTGATTCTCACACATTACACCTGTACAGGAAATTATAACAAATCATGTGAATTCAATCAATAAATCCGATTTGCCGAAAGACTCATTCGTAGCTTTCAATAATCTCAATTGAGCCGCCATTCATTGTTTCAAATTTCATTGATCGGAGAGAATTTGTTTCTAATGCTACAATAATTGAGTCCGTTCTTCCTGGACCGTGAGAACCAGCATTAGTTACCAACAAAAAAGCGCCGATCTGCGTTAGAAGGCCTAACAATGAAATCAGTCTCTTTTAAACTTCTCATTTTTTCCTTCTTGTGTATCCTAAAATGTAGGTAGGAATGTATGTGAAAGTTATTTAAACTATTCTTTAATGGGAAACTTCATCTTATATGATCGGAAAAGATTGTTCCAGCACGTAGCAGCACTTTGATGATTTTATTGCAATTTTCAACGCTGGATTCTGGAAAGATTTCAAGAATGATCAAATAATTGATGATACAGAGTATGAGAAGTTTCGTATTTGGAGTTCACACGGATACAGCTTATAGCATTTAATCTTAATGTGAATTTTCATAGTAGAATTACAAAAAGAAGTTTTCTAGGATCTAGAATCATATTAAATGACACATTAGGCTAGGCGTACACCGGTTAGTCAAGACAAGACAAGACGAGATTAGTCACGTTTAGTCACAATAATTCACATAGCTTACACACTTTTTACTCATTTGCTTATTTTATGATTAACTCATAACACAAGTAACTCATGTTTCTATTTCAGTTTCATATCATCCATCACAATTTTTCATAAAGTTGCTGTTCAGATGGGTTGGGCTTATTCATATATTATTCAAGTCACACTGTAAAGCTGACATCATTTTTGTGAAATGTCAGCGTCGGTTCTTTCAAGATAAAGAGTGAACTTAATCATTTTAACGCAATGTGAGCCTACAAATCCAAATCCAACCCGTCAAGAGATGCTTCTACGCTTCAAAACATACACAAAAGCGTCCAACCAAATTCAATTGTCCACGTATCAAAGTCGAGTTAAACTGTTTTTTACTGTGTCCTAAATATTTGTAGCATGAGATAAAATATTCTAAAATGTGCTTTGTGTATTTTGTCGTCACGTCCGTGTCTAAATACGGTCAAACGCTTCTGCTAATTATTCTGCATATTGTTGTTGGTCAACCCTTATACATGTTTTGTTTCCATTGAGATGAGTTGTCTTTGTAGTCTGACTTATTCTAAAGTTAGGTTAGGCGTACACCGGTTAGTCAAGACAAGACGAGATAAGACACCGATTAGTCATTGCATCGGTGTGTGCTGCTTCATAAGCAACTTTGTGAATTATTGTGACTAAACGTGTCTAATCTCGTCTTGTCTTGTCTTGACTAATCGGTGTACGCCAAGCCTCATAGAATACCAAAACACAATGTTATGAAATCTATTTAATTTGAAAAACTTTTTAATCATTCATTAGTAGGCTTTCTCCTCATTTACTAAGCATGAAATAATATGATCTATCTCTATTGTTCAAGGAATTTCAAATCTCCATAAGACAAAACTATCGATGAGATTGGCAAAAAAATTGAATTACTATGCTATATCCAAATTTTATTGAAATTATTCTTTCTTAATTATTTATTCAAATGTTCATCATTTAATTCTTATGAGTATGACATGAGTATCAGTATGAGTATATTAATCATACTCTACTCTATATGTTATTGTTTATCGATTATCTATTACTTGATAATCATCTCTTTTAAAACTCTTTAACCAGTTAGTGTATAATATCTTGAAATCAAGAAATGGAAACGATTTGATCTAATCTGATTGCTATCCAATATGTTCAATATCCAAAAATTCTAAATATCTGTCATTCCTTGTCTGACGGACAATTTAGGCCAAATTTATCAATCATGAACGGTAAAATGGAAACTCCGCTATATTTAGTATATTGTCATATCCGCCATTTCATGTATCCATCTGATATTAGCCAATCAGATATTAGTAACTCTGACCAATCACAAAATGATATTGTGGAATGTCGGCCATTTTGTATTCTGCTGTATCATATCATATCTGCCATTAGCTGACATTTCTATCCAAGCAGACAGCCCACTTCATCAATTCGAACTATCAGTAAAGTTTAAACTTCAATGAAATTTATAACTTTCCATACTTATTCAAAATAAAAATTAGTTTCTCTGATCGGAATATGAAATAGTAGTTATGGCGAACTGGAAACTCAATATCAATCTTGAAGAATGTTTTTTCTTTTCCTTTTTTGTTTTTTAAAGTCAATCAACAGTGGCGATGTAGTTGAGAAATTTCACTCACAAAGGAACATTATTCGAGTAGAGTTCTGAGACTATTAACTTATCTACTTACCAATCAAATCTTTCAATGCAATCAATGAGGATGTTAGATGTTAGAGGGTGTTAGGATCATTCCTATGATCCTCTTTGATGCAACCCAACAAGAAACACACTTAAGTCTGGAAACTATTTGAAAATCAAACTAAATTACTACCACCGTAGTTGACATAATATGTAGTAAAATTTCAGTGAGCAGACCATTCATACTCATCAACCACTAATATTTTACAGTAAAAACGTTGAAAAAATGGAAACGGAAGTTTGGTCAACTAAACTGATGACTGGCACAGGTAATTTGAAGTCATCTGCCAGTTTTAGTGCTGCGTTTTTCTCCACCGGACGTAACCGTGCATTCCTCTCGAATAGCACAAGTAAAAAGCGACATTAGACTGCGAAAAGAGGAAGAAGGTAATTGAGAAGACCATTTCAGTTGAGAGACAGGCCAAAGTGAATTGTGCAGCTGACTATGAGTATGATGATAGTCATAACCTGAACTCACGAGTCCAATAAAGAAATGCTTATCCCTTGTTAGCAACAACTCGGGAAAAATCGTAGTTTTCAATGTTCTCTCACTCATATTGTTTGAATAGGTACTCACCCCACTCATAAGTCGAAAATTTCAATAGTCTCCCAGTGCGCAATGCTGTCTCAAGAATGCTTCCGTGAATAATATCCTACTTATTTATTTAACAGTATAGTTTCTATATTTTCTTTGTAAAGTGTTGTTTGTATAACAAATTGTATCTTGTATGTACTTGAAATCAATAAATTTGAATATGTTTATTGTTATCCTCTTCTGTATATAACAATTGAATTGAATATAATGTATTGTGGCAAAAAGGAAATGAGGTTGATTTTGATTTCAATTGAATCGTTTATGTTCCTTGTATTGCTAATTTAGAATATGATTGAAAAGTTCTCGTGTACAAAAACTACAATAATTATACCGAATACGAGTTCTCATGGGTAGTATTTACATAATATCAAACAAGAATATGGTTTTACTTGAGTTGGAAATGTTTGATCATACTCTAAATATATCGATCAAAATTTACACATTTTTGGAATTGTGTCAAAACTTTCAATGCAGTTACTATCTATTTCAGATGAATGAAAGTAACTACCCCAATATCTACTATACCTACTATATATTATCTACTATATCTACTAGTAACTATCATATCTACAGAACAAAATTACTTGGATTCAAATAATGATTTTATTCAACAAAGCTCAACAATTTTTACAAACAAATCCCTTCAAACTGAACAATAACACTCTACCAAATAATAGCACAAGGATTAAGTATTGAAAGATGTGTTTTATTTTTGAATCTTGTCAATTTAAATAATTATTAGACTATTATTATTCATAACTTCAAGCAGTTGAAACGTTTCTGCTTTGCCAAGAGTTGTGCACAGTCAAATGTGGGAGTAGTCATTCAGTTGTAAGAATTGAAGACAAAAACAATCTAACATGGATTCCATGAAGGAATGGGAATTCTCATATCTTCTCATAGCTAAAAAGAACTTGAATTGCTTTCGTCTATTCAGATCTCAAAATTAAAGCCGCATTAGAACTTCTGAGTCCAATAATCATACTTCATTTTCAAGGAATGAAAATATTTTCAAGCTATTAACCAGTCAGATGAGCAATAATCAGAATCGATTATGGCGTCCTGTAATTTTTTCCATAATAAAAAATAACGTCTGCAAGAACTAGTTGAACCAGTTTTGTACCAGCTTTGAGACAATTACTGTAAAGACATGTAATCCGGAACGTTTTTGAATGTTCGATTTTGTTGGGAGGAGTCTGGACTTTGATTACAGTGTTGTCAATGATTCTGTAAAAGAGCAGAGTCGAGATTGTCCAGATTCCGACGCGATGCAGCTGTAATCTTGTCAATTGAACAATTCAGGATTCAAGTTGCTTCACTTGATTTGATTTATATTACTCTGGATTTTAATGCTATTGAATGGCTCCTCAAATATAACCGCATGATAAGTCGTACTAGTTTGTCAGTGAATTGACTATTTTTTAAAATTTCTTAAGGCAAAAAAAAACATAGCCGAGTTGCCGAGTGGCTAATGAAAAAAATCATATATGTGTATGAGAATTATTATATGTGTATGGAGCCAGAAAAAGTAGTTTTCAAACATTAAAAACATTTTCGTGTATAAAATATTTGCAGTTGATGTAGGCTACAGTCACTTGTTTCATAATGTTTATTAATTTGATATGCTGTTACTTTGAATTCATATACCTATATCATATGATGGAATTTCTTTGAGCACTGAACATGAAAATATTGTTGAGTTGGAATTGTTCTAATATAATTGGGCTTTGTTACTGTCGTAAAAAATATGAATTCATTCCGACTCCAGACTGGTATTCAATTGAAATATTTTTAGTTAAACATAATATATTTATATTTTTCAATTTTGTTTTCCAATCTCGTACATGAACGTGTCACGTATAAATCGCCTGCAATCCTCTCAGTCAATCACACGTAGAAACAGAGTAATTATCATCAAGTTCTATTTTATGATTCAATCATAAAATATCCTCACAAAGAATGTTGGAAATTCAAATTCGTTTATTTTTCATTATTCCGAGAACTTATTTCCATTTATAATATCGGTTTCCAGTTCCAAGTGTTCGTTATGGAGTAGGCTACTCTCCAGATCTCCAGAGTCTACAAACTGGAAAATAGTTCGACAAAAATTGTGTTGTTTTAATCGAGTTTTAATCCATATAAAGCATAGCTCTCTCATCTTAAAAAGTGAGATTTTCCATTCGAATATGCTTGAAAATAATTATCAAATCAATTGATGTGGGCTATATTGATGTAGACAAAACTTGTTCTGAACGCAGCAATGAGGTTCAATCGCATACAAACAAAATGTACCTGATTCATTTGAATGAAACAAACTATTCGAGGAGAGAAGCGCCTCACGCTTCAATCCTCATACAAACAAAATGTGATTTATTTCAATCAAACAAACTATTTGAGGAGAGAAACGCCTCGCGCTTCAATCCTCATACAAACAAAATGTGATTTAT
Source organism: Laodelphax striatellus (assembly GCA_017141395.1). NCBI lineage: Eukaryota > Metazoa > Arthropoda > Insecta > Hemiptera > Delphacidae > Laodelphax > Laodelphax striatellus. Next base: position 31,249,252 of record CM029536.1, read on the forward strand.
TTCAATCAAACAAACTATTTGAGGAGAGAAGCGCCTCACGCTTCAAACCTCATCCAAACAAAATGTGATTTATTTCAATCAAACAAACTATTTGAGGAGAGAAACGCCTCACGCTTCAATCCTCATACAAGCTAAATTTTATTTATTTCAATCAAACAAACTATTTGAGGAGAGAAACGCCTCACGATTCAAACCATATACAAACAAAATGTGATTTATTTCAATCAAACAAACTATTTGAGGAGAGAAACGCTTCACGATTCGAACCTCATCCAAAAATGTGATTTATTTCAATCAAACAAACTATTTGAGGAGAGAAACGCCTCACGCTTCAAACCTCATCCAAACAAAATGTGATTTATTTCAATCAAAGAAACTATTTGAGGAGAGAAGCGCCGTACGTTCCAGAGGCAGTTGCAAGCGAGAGATAAAGCGCAGAGTTTCCGAGATTGTTTTGGTAAGCGACGGCGGCCAGTGACAAACATAAGCAAACAAAGATCGGAGAAACGAGAAGCGATTTGGAAAAGCAAAGGCGTGGCCGATCGGGGCAAAACGGCAAAAAGTGGAGGGGAAGTCGGAGATGTGATTGCGTCAGTGAGGGGCGAGTCAATTGAATTGCCGGTCTGTAATTGGCGTAGGGGTAAAAGTGTGCTCGCTGATTGGCTGGTCGGCCGACGGGTGGGGGGATCAAGATGGCAGTGACGCCTCTAGAGCGCGGTGGGGTGACTCCACCAGGCCAGGCGGCATTCGACTTTCAGTAGCCTTGGCGTGAACATCGCCCGTTGCTGCTAGAGCCTTCGAGTTCAGTGGAAGTTCAACTGCGAGCGCAGCAAAGCCGGTGTTTAGTGCGATAGTCTTCGTGCACTGCTAGTGATCGTGAACACAGTTTCAGATTCTAAGACACTTCGTGTATCTTCTTGAAGGAGTGCGATAATCTTCGTGAACATTGTTACAAATTTTGATTTCCGCGTTAACATTGGTTTATTTTTGTTTTTCGGGACCAAACGTCAACTTTGAACTTTGGACTGTTTTATTTGTGTTTACTTAAAATTATTCGAGTGATTAGTGCGAAATAGACTGTACTTTCTCAACACTTCAAATTGATTCAATTATTGAATCATTTATGATTGTGAACTTTGTGACTTGTATTTACTTTTGACTTTTAAAAAACCGTTGATTAGAGAAGCGCAAAGCGACTCACACGAATCAAGCATTGTACATTTTCAGTGACTGAACTAATCACTCTCCAACTTATCATACATTTTTGAAAGCATCGCCGGTGCCAAGTTCAACAACCCTTCTAAACTATACTTCTTACATAATTTCTTCGGTAAACCGCATAAGTTTTAAGTGATCTACTGGACTAAGATAAAAGGTCTAATATTGATGATTGAATACTCTCAAGAGACACTACAACAACATGCGATTTTTCAGGTGAATTCCCGATGAATATTATTCTCTCTCACCTGGACTGTTTAGGTATACTCTGAACAAAGTGCTTCAACCAGTGTAGTCTATCACCAAGGATTATTAAATTGGACCGTGTACTTCGTGTTTAGACCTCTTATAGTGAGCAGGACTCTGCACCAAGTGAAGTTCGCTGACCGAGGGAAGTTGGAAAACTTATTGTGTTGCTGGTCTAGTGTGTGAGGGCGGGTTTGGCGAACGCGGATTTTGTCGTTTCGCTGGAGGAAGGTGGACACGCAATGACGGCCGGAGTGGCCAGTGCAACGATGCCGGCTCACCATCTCACCAGATCCCGTTTCATGATCACCGACATCCTGGGGGCGGCATCGCCGCCTTCACCCTCGCCGCCCGCCGGGGGCGGCCCTGGTCTCCACCACGGCCTCCACCACCACGAGCGGCCGCGCGACCTGTCGCTGCACTGTCGCAGCGATCGCAGCGGCAACGGCGATTTGTCGGCGGCTGAACTGTCTGACGGACACGAGAGTGGCACCGACTCCGGACTGCCCGGAGAGACTTCGTCCGTCTGTTCGAATGGTGAGTGCGACTTGATGCAACGTTTCTTAATAGTATTCTATTTTAATTTGTACGTGGATTTGCTTGAAAAATAATTGAATATAAATATTGAATAGAATAATAGGCGGAGTTGGGACTGGAGTGCCTCTCTACCACTCAACTCAAAGCTGATCACTTTTTAATTTCAATTTTATATTTTCCACAAATTCAAACACAATGGTTTCATGCCCGGTTTTTCAGTAGTTCAATAAACTTATTGAATCAATAACTTCTTTTTTGCATTTGAAAACACATGGTTATTGATTCAATAGTGCTATTGGATCCATAAACTGTCTATTGAGCGACTGAAAAACCGAGCATCAAACTTACAATTATTTTTCAAAGATCTGAAGCTATAATAACATAACAAATATGAGTACGACTGGAGAAAATATACGTTACTTTCTGAACTACATTATCATGACTCTATACACTTTATATTCTTTTATACTTTTCATGTACTATATACACTTCAAATTATGACTGGAGAAAATATACTTTTATACATTAATTATTGATAAGACACTTTTTAGTCTCAACTAGAAAATATAGGCTACATTATATATTATCATGACTCTCTCTATAGACACTTCATTTTTTTTGTATCCTTTTAACAAACATTCAATGTACAATGTTCTCCCTATGTTACTTATATTGCAGGTACCTTTATATTATATTCATAATATTGTACCCTATTAAATTTATTCACCTAGAAAATTATGAAAGTAACCTAACCGATCATAGAACATAAGTTAACATACAAGTATGAAAACTCCTACATTGTTCAATGTAGAATAAATCTTTTAGCAGTTAGTACTGGAATGCCTCTTCACCACTCAACCTTGGAAAGTAAGCAATGTGAATAGTAGTTGAATAAACTTTAATTTCATTGCTATATCTCCCACAATCCTGGGGTGCGAAGAAAACCATGGATACATTCAACATGATGTAGCTAAAATTTACACGAGTATTATGTGTGTAATTCAAAAATTTTAAAACAAGGAATCGGAATTGATATTGAAGATTAATTTGAAAGGATGTTAGATTTGAAATATGACTCATCAGTTAGCTCACAAGTACAACACATTAAATTTAAATTTAATTTGTAAAAAATGTTTTGTTGGGGTGACGGATAAAATTTATGTTCTCGAATCTAAGCAATAAATACAATACTGTATCGTTTTATAGATTTATTATATTCAGGCCATTTATGGAATCTGTAACCAGTTGATACTAAGAATATAGAAACCGTTTCCTAATATAATTCTTATTAATTTAATTTATCTGTTCAATTAGAGTTTAATCAACATCCGATTGTTTAAATCAGATCCTTGATGGATGAATAATCTCACAGTATTTAGCTACAATGAAGTACGTTATATTTAACCGTCATTCAAGCCAATTAGCCTATTCTCACTCAAATTTCAAGCTCATGCGAAACTCTTGTGCAATTAAAAAAATACTGCTTCAAGTCGGGGAGAAGGCAGCCTACTGACCACTATTAGCAATTGAAAAAAAAAACGAAAATTACAGCTCCAAGTTGGAGAGTGGGCCTAGTAACCATCTAACCAAGTGAATAATAAGTCGTGGGGTAGGCAACAATTCTTGTTTACGACTTGCATATTAATTTTTCTGCTCACCTGAGAAGTTAATAATTGCAAATTGCTGATAAACGTGACTAGCAAGGCCGCTGCTGCATTGATTCCTATCAGCGTCTATTAGCGTGTAGTCAGAACTCCAACATTGATGAATAACTTATTCACCGAGTTCAATTAGCATACATACTGAAACAGACTAATGTTCTGGAAGTTGCAAACGGTGCACTTGTTATCTAAACATGGAGAGTTTTATTCGTTGAGTTAACTCGACTCACTAATTTTTTATGTTATGTGGACATCAAAATTTGAAACATTGAACCAAGGCTCTGAAACTCTGACAAACAAAATTTGAAACATTGAAGTTTGGCTCCGATGGATACCTCAGTGGAATTGAAATTTATGATTTGCAATACACACTAATCTCCTCTCATTCAACTCTAGGATTTATTGGATAAAATGTTAATGTTTTTTTTAGGAAATTCCCTTAAATAAGACGACATCACTATCAGATTGACATTGTTCCATAGACCTATTCTCACTTTCTTACTAAACAAAGCTAATGCGAGTACTGTATTGTTCAATTTTCATTAAAGCTGGATCACACTAAAAGTTTGTTACTTGTTCAAATGTAATTGGAATTGAAGTTCAATAGAAAATTAGTACACGATTATTTCATTATTTTATCATGAACTTGATTCTAAAATCCTGAATGAACTGCTGACATTAATTATAAAATTCTGGATAGTCGTTTAATTATAACGCTATTATAGTAAATGTGAGTGTATAATCGACTATTTCTATCATACTATGAAGCAGCTGTATGCTGGGAAACTCAGTTTCGTCAATACAACAACAATAACTCCCCTGCTGTTTATCTATTCGTTTGCCAAACAGGGGAAAATGTTAAGAATAGGAATCAATAGTTTCATCCCCCGCGGATTGAGGGTGGAATGAAGATTTAGGATAATTGGCTCATATACTACCAGTAGCTAGGAAACGTGTACGCTCGATGAACAGATGTTGGGAACTTTTGAAAACAAGAAGTAGAGACTCGAACTAGACTAGACGTAGAGGTTTGAAACTAGAAGCTCCAAATAACGTAGCAAATATAGCATAAATATTCTAAAGAGAGAAATTGAAGAATAATGAAAGATTTTTCAAGTCCGCTATTTTTATTTTATGTTATGATCTTCGACCAAATTAAACCTCATAAAAATAGCGACTGACAAAGAATAACAAAGATATTAATGCACTATAAGCATTCTATTCTTGATTTGATCAAAAGTTATGAAAAATTATTTGAAGAAATAGGAGAAAATAAATATTGACGAAGAGTCAATAGGCTCATAGAGAGTAGAATGAATAGGAGTCATAATAAATGAAGGAAAATGAGAGAAAAGGATGATTTGCAGTGAGAACAATGCGAGATAAAATGAGTCGGAAAAAATTTTAGGGAAAGAAATTGAATTCCACCTCATAATGAAGTCTGTACAATATTGAAAGCTCGAACGATTGGTTCATAGATTCATTGGAATTCATAGAAACATTGGTACAAAGATTCACATGGAAAAGCATAGACCAACAGCATTATTTGAAAACGAGCATCAATATTAAATGAACACAAAATTGGTGAACGTTTTTCATCAGTTTTGCAGGAAAAATATCTTTTCCATAGTTTATACATGGACTATCAACTATTCAAACAGCGATCACAATAAAAAACCGATCATCATCAAGGCAGGAGAAAGTGATACCATCTCTCAAATTATTATAATCGCGGGAAGACCTCGGTGTGCTCCTATCCCTATTCCAGCTCGTGAACCGCCCCTCAACTCAAACCACCGAGATTCGCTTTTATTTCAGTCACATGAAAACGCTATTGTTAGTACTCTTTACTCTGAAACTATCGCAATAATGCAACTAGATAAATTACATTCAATATATATAATAAACTTATATTAAATTCATGAATGACACTAGCCGATATCTAAATAATGCATTAGTTTGACGTTATTGAAGTGTATTTATTATTAATCGCAAAATAAATGCCCACAGCTAATACACCGCGACGATTATGGGCTAGTTTATTGTGTGAATATTTTATAGAGCAATGCGAACGGCGGGCTTGAATGTTAGTGGAAGGCTTTAATTTATTGACAAAATAACATCTTATTAGCAATAATTTTTATAATTTCGAAGCTCGGTGAAAGCTAACAAGAGCCGCATATCTATTAGATGTTGGAAAAAGATTTTTCCAGATTGGTTTTGTGTAACGATTAACTTGTTCGGCCATTTTCTGGGTGTAGAATAGAATCTGGTCGCGACGATTAGACAGAACGGCTCGTTCATGATGGATGAGTTGATTATTTATTGAGTAACTAGTTGTTCATTGATTGTTCAGTTGTTTGATAGGATTTTGTAATAAAAACTTCCATCTGAAAGTTTGCAATTAAATGAAATAATAGGTGCGATTGTTTATCAAGATTTCGTAACTGATAGGAATTGTGATATATTATTCTCAAAAATTACGTCCTGCTGATGAATAACTTTGTTTATTATGGAAATTGCAGTATAGGGTCTTCAATATCTATAAAAAATGATTGTACGCAAAAATGTTTAGGGGTAGGCCTACGCGGACGGCCAACAAAAAATAAACAATCCTTTAAATAAATTTAAAAACTCCGTAACCACTACAAATCTTCACATTGTGACGATGCTAAGTTTAAATTATGATAGCGTTTATATTGATAGCGTAAAATAATGATACACGTTCATTTTTCCTACAACAATAGCTCAGTGGGGGAGTGGGAACATGTTTAATTGGTACAGGTAACTGAAAAGGGGGTACCTAAAAAGCTTTATAGGTAAAAAAGGGGTATAGATTCTAAATAACTTTGAGAACCACTGGTCTATGCTACTGTTATTGACAATAATAGTTGTAAAGTTATAATAAGGAAGAGTTGAAAATAAATTAACTATTGTGAATTGATTAGGTAAAATTCACCATGGAAGTAGAATTAAGGTCTACTGTTTTAAACAATATATTACAATTATTATATTATACAGTTGTAATATAATGCTCTGCGGAATAGTACTTCAGGCAGAATGCCAGCCTCTGATAGGTGGATCACCAGCATTGAAGGCCAGCCATTGGTTGAGTGGAGTAGCCTGGTCAGAGCTTCAAACCACGCCCTGGGCATTTGGCACACCCAATCAAAAGCCTATTGACTGAACAATTAAAATCGCAAACATAGCACACGTCATCAGAAACTTCTATTCTGACTTCAGAGTATTATATTATTTCGATCTTCATTTATAACCATTTTGAAAAACATCGAGTACAAATCAACAATAATTGTTCATTCTGATTTTCACACCTACTCCAAATCAGCATGACGATTTCGGTAATTTTGTGCATGCATGAGCAAACATCGGAGCCATCACTTCCATTTTTGTGAAGAGGACGATTTGTTAGATTTTAGTCAATTCAAAATCCGACTTTTCACAGGCGCTGAACAAACTGATTACGATTCAACAAAAAGCTGCAGAGCCATTTGTTTGGCACATAACTGTTAATTCACACAGTCGCTAGCTCTAAAATTTATACTAAAGACCAGAAAGCGTGCAGGAAGTAAGTTAATGTTAACGCACTCTAATAGCGTGCGAAAAAACGAGAGTTGTCGAAAAACTGCGTTTCAGTGTGTGAGGGTGAATATAAATATACTAATCTGCGTTTGTGTCTGTGGTAGCGTGTGTATTACCGTATATTATATACTAATTCATGTCCGTGTGTATGTGCGCGTTAATTTGAATCAATAGTAAAGCTCAAAACAAGCAAAGAGTGTACAAACCATGAAATTAGCTCGCTTAAAACTGAGAAGAGTAATTAAAGCCATTATAATAAAATTAGCATACGATTAGAATAACTTAGTACGGTTGATGATAATATAACTGTTTGTAAACTCTCGATTCTTCTCTGATAGGTTTTTCTATTGTTATTGTCTATGTACAAATTTGAATTTGGTTGAAAACGTTTCACTATGTTAAGCAGATAAATAGAGAAAACAAAAGCTGAATTTTTGTAATAATTGAATTGATGAAAGAGTAAAATACGGGCCTATAAGAAGGTTAGAGTTAGAGAAAAACATTCTAAAGAAATTACAAGGAGAAACAAGGGTGGAAAGAGAGGGGAAATAGGATGGGATGAGTGAGATAGAAAGGTGTGTAGTTGAAGAATTTAACCGACCAAACAATTTTGCGGTTTTTCATTTCAGAGCTCCCACAGAACAGCTTCTCACACACAGACCTGCGTACACTTCCTCTGTAACCGTCTGCCTAATGAACCTCTTTATTCTGCCATCAAATCTCGATTTACCTCTTAACTTATGATCAGTGCGCCTATAATCGAAATATACAGGTCTTACCACTCACTTAGCTGGAATTCACCATTTCTCATACAGTAAAATATTGATTATGATCATTGAACGGAAATTGTTCGTTGATTGAAGTTTATAGAAATTCTCGGTGAAGGCCTACCGACAATTTCTGTTTTATAACGAAAAGAAGTAGCCGTGGGCGAGAGATTGTAATGGATTTATTTACTGAATCCATCTAACATTGATTGTCAATGATTGCGCCTATTGACTAGCTTATGAACAGTAACGTGGTTTGATATATGTGTGTGTGTGGTAGGAATAGGCGTTTTATGATTGAATATTTGTGTTCAGTTGTTCCCAAGTAATAGCCGTGAATCTGAAAAAAATTAGGAAAAGTCTTACATTTACGTGAATTGTTTTCCTGTTATGTGAATCAAGTTATACATGTAAGAAAATGGTGATGATATAGCAAGCATCCATAGGCCGATAAAATTAAAGAAACCCAATTCAAGATTCACTTTTTCGAATGCAGCTTGTACTTTCGCTCTGTCCAACTTGAAATACTGAATAAATATTACTTGTAGCGCTAATATAATTATGTACACACATTTGATTAATTTCAATAAATTATATCTTTACAATAACTTCTATTCCACTGTCACTCTTTTACTAAAGAGTAACATTGTTGATTTTCATTAGTTTTCCATTATCTATTGTTGGGTTGCACCTGGATTACAGTTGATATTGGTTAGTGCAACAAAACACTGTGTTTCAGAGTCTGTAACATTAGTGATCCACATTATTTAGTCATTTTCTATGCGTGTTACATGATTTTGTACTGTTACACTTCTTCAATCACAGTTACAATATCACGTACATTACGATCAATCAATTTATTTATCCATCGAGAAAACATGATGAGGATTTTAAAACAACAACAAGATATTTGAAATGGAATATAATTTTTTCAATCATAAAAATATAACGAACTAGTTCAACCTGAATAAGTAGATTGATTCGCTATAGATTGCTCGATCAATCTCCCCGAATGAAGACTGGTCTATCTTTAATATGCAACCATCGATTGGATATCGTGTTTCAAACAGTAAGTTATTGAAACCGTTGATAGGTGCCCTCACATACACTGGTAACAGCTTCTATATGATATCTAATACAGTAATAGGTGTACAGTATGCTTCAAGTATACTATATACTGAAGTAGTATGATTGGCATTCACTATCCCACGGTGCTGGAACTACTGCCACCACAAAAAATTACCCACCATTATATAAGCTAATCTTACTGGTTGTGAAGCTAATCATAAGTAAATAATATTACCGGGTTAACTTGGCTGTAATGATAGCATTACATACGCATAGGCCTGGTCGGAATATTGAATGGGCGGGACAAGAGTTATTGATGGAATCTATGGACAGAATATTGGAGAGCAATAATAAGAGGAGATTGGTGATGAATGAGTGAAAAGGTGGAAGAGAAAGAGAGAGAAAAAGCGTGAGAGAGAGAGAGAAAGTGGGAGAGGAGACAGAGTGCGAGCAAGAGGAAGAGAAAGAGAGAGAGAGAGATGGATGAAGATTGGATAATGTAGAGATAGAGGAGGATGTGAACCTAGTATAGGATTGACTGACAAAAATGAAAATCTAAAGAATGAAGCATAACAATGAGAGAAGACAAAAAGAATGAGTATTAAAGAGATTACTAAGTATACTATACTCTTAAAGAAAGTGATTTCATAGAACATGAAGAACAACTCAAAGAACATTAGGATTTCTAGATAGGCTTATTTTACCAAAGGATCCGAAAATTTGCTGTTAAGGTATTATACTTATGCCCGGTTTCTCAGTCGTTCAATAAACAGTTTATGGATCCAATAGCAGTATTGAATCAATAACCATGTGTTTTCAAATTCAAAAACAATTTATTGATTCAATAGTTTATTGAACAACTGAAAAGCCGGGCATTCAGAGTTGTAACAAGGAATGAGCTAAGTGGCAGTTATTGAAGAATGAATTGAAGAAACCTCCCACAAAAAGCATTCTTATCCGTTGATAGAAACAATGATTAACTGAATAACTAAAGAAAAAAATATATTTATAACACTATAGTGCGATTCACGTCAAGAAGTCAGCATTGCTTAGATGGGAGTTTGCTATCCTTGTTCAGCACAAGGCAGTTGTTGATGTCTCTATCGTATTCGCACTGTGCATAGTTGCCGCACTGTGCATTGTTGTCGCACACAGTCCCAACAAACACGTTTGGTGCAGTTTTCTCTTTCTCTCTCAATGAAACTTGGCATCAATGCTCCTCATATAAACAATGCTGACTTCTTGACGTGAATCGGACTATAGTATTACCGGATTTTCAATAAGTTTCATATTAGTGGCGAAATCAATTTGAATCCGGTTTCTAATCTTCCCACACTACAGATTTTTTGCCTGAATTCTACTTGACAACTGATATCACTTAGTGGCCTACACTAGACTACATGCTTGTACCACCTCTTCGGTTTCAACGACCCTGAATGAGAACCAATTTGTGAGCTTGTGTGCTTCAATGAAACCGATACTATCAACAGCCTTGCGTGATATTCGTGCAGCACATATGGCAAACTAAAGGATTATGCTCCACTTATTCAATAATTAATCACAAAACCGATAGAAGAAGATCACTAAAACGCACCTTATAAATTTAAATAGACACTGAATCATTCCCAATTTTCCCGTGAATTTGGTTGTTTCACGCTAATTCTACACTTTCTTTTATTGATGTATTTCTTGCCCATAGGTTTCTATTGCCTTCTAATAAATCATGACAAGTATTCCATGTATTATTTACACTGTTTTCCCCTCAAAACAGTTGGGGAAAGCTATCGAGGAACAGATTGTCGTATCAATTATTTGTGAAGATTAAAGTGAATGGTGTTGCGTGCTGCTTCCTCTCTAAACATCCAATTAGGTTACTCACCCACATCGCTTCATGTTTGCTGCCTTAGGGTTGATGTGATTATTTCTTGGGAATTGGATAACATTTACCCCGTACAGGACAGTAAACGAGATATCACATAACAATTTGAAATACAGACCACCAACACCATGTAGTACACTTGAAAGTTCGTGAAATTAAAAAAACAATGAACGCAAAACCTAAAGAAATTTGGTAGAACATATCACATTTTATTAGTACATATCAATAAAGTATTACACATGTATTTTAGAATACAAATTAGTACATTTTATGAAATTTTGTGTGTTACCAAATTTACAAAATAATGAATCAAAAACTTTTTGATTATTTAATTAGTGAATAGTGCAAAAAAAAATAATTGCGTCACTGCATGCTGGGTTCTTGTCTAATTTTAATCGCTAACTTTAATGAGAGTGATACCTGATGACAATGATGGTATCAAGTATCACTGTTGAACTAATTGCTAATTCCTTAACTATAACTCTCACAGAATACATGTAGGCCTACATGTGAAATTCATAAATTTAAAAGAGCGCATTTGATTTCATAATCAGTTTATTCAATAAAAATAGAACTTATAGAACTTATGATAAGTAGGCTGAAGAGGTATTTGGAATTTCCTGCGTACAAAAAATTCTATACATCTATTTATAAATATCATTGTATCAAATTTGTTATACTGTATTGCGAATATTTAAAATGAAATCGAAATCAATGGAAATCCTCCGTTATTTGACGATGCTAATCCACATTAATGAATGAACGACTCATTTTTATTCATAAAAGATTCGGTCACTACAAAATACTTTCTAATTTATTCAGGCGTCAAATCATGACAGATTTAGAATCAGCCAAATGAACATTCTCGTCCAGCACATTATCAGAATAAGCAGTCGATTCTCGTGGGCTGCTGACTTAAGTAGAGCAATTTTTTCAAGTAATCTCAAGGTTCACCTCAAATCAAAACTTGGGTGGGCCAAGTTTCTCAAGCTCTCATGAGCTACATCCATTATTTTGCTTCTTGCTCCGCTAATTGCTTCATCCCTTTCGAAAGTTCCAAACCGCGTTTGAAAGAGGAGATATCATTATCATCAGTCTGATTATATTTACAAGGATTTCTGAATAAATAACATTTTGATGTGGAATAAATTGAGGCAACTCTCTTCTTTATAAAGTTTTCTTGATGTTATTCCGGCAACTATTGTTATTTCCTTCTTTAATTTTGTAACTTATTGTTTCTTTATTTGTGTCCTTTCATCGGCCTGTCGTAATGCTCTCTGATTTCAAGAACGTTTTTCATTATTTTAATAATTCACATAATACTCAATAATAATACTCAATAATTAACATTATTAAGTCGCAACAATAATTTGTTGTGCTCAAGCTCAACAAATTTGAGCTTGTTGTGCGAGTTTTAATTTGTTGTGCGAGAGCTTCAACCTGATTTGTTCTTTTTCTAAAACCTTGTTCCATATATCTCTTCAATTATTATTGTTCTACAGTATAATCGATGAGCAAATCTTACACGGTATTTTTTTACTATTTGAATCTTCTACCTACTATTTGAAGAACAAATCACAAGCGCCTTCTAGAATCCAGGTAGAAGTCCAGGTTTGCCCACCCAATAAATCTTTCATTGTTCCAGCAGACCGTTCCGCTTTTTTGGGTGAAAGACATCCGACAAAAACCGATATTAGCGGTAATTAACAGCCCATAAAAGACTGAAGGTGTGTTTAGGAACAGATTCGGTTTTTTGTGGTCAGGTTCTCCTATTCATGAACAGTTAAGAGGAAATGATCTATCTGAAAATAAAGTGTGAATAATGTACACCGCCTTTCGGTGGTTGATTGACTCAGCTGTTTTTTGCCATCTTCTGAAAACCAAAATCATCACTTCCTTTGTTGCATGCCGCGGGCGTTATTTTCAAAAAGCACCACCTATTAGTATGGTAGGCCCGCCAAAAGAGAAAGCTCACTGGGAATCTATTGGCGAAAAAGGCCGGAGATATTTATTTTCGATTTCCTATTTAGCTTTGTTCCGCTGATTCTCCATTATTGACTTCTTTGCTTTGCCATATGGTGTGTTTGTTTTCTCATGGTTGTAGATTTTCAACAGTAATCAATATACAGGAACAATTTAAAAATCTTAAACACATTATATTGAAGAAGATACCGTGAAATTCTACAATATATCCAGAACTACAATGTGTCAATGTTTGTATATATTCATTCGACTGGCCTTTGCCCAAAACTGTTCCAACCTACAATATTTGGAATTTAGGACGAATTAGGTCATATTGAAAATGTTTACATTTTCTGTAAATAAGCCCCGAATTTACATTCACATTCATTGATGAAAATCACATATTGGAAGATGCAAACATGAGATAAGACAAAAGCAAAATTATTCGAAAGACATAATGGTTGAATGTATATGAATGTTTTTTACTTGAGTAAGTTTGAAATAAAGCTATACTGTAAATCACCAAGATAATATTAATTAATCCACGAAAGTGGCTATTTCTGTTCTTGCGGATATCAACATTGAAACCATTTACAAATTGCAATCATTGGAATTGTCTAGTTTCGATACTCATTAGAATTTTTTGGAAGCAATCCTCCAAAAGCTTCAGATAAGTATTAAGCTCACAAACTAAGGAGCTCATCTCCCACTCTGAATTTTACAATCCATGAATTCTGTCACCAAATGTTTCAAAAATAATTTTTCTTTCATCATTCACGTTGACTCGTCTTCCTTTCAACAGCTAGTTTCAAAACCAAAAACGTGCCTCATCCAAACTATATCAATTTTAGAATTCAACACTACCGTTAAAACCTCCCCAGGTAGGAGGGGCGGTCTCAATTAATAATTCACCGGTCCCTTCCAATTCATCGTCACGATTAACAAGGAGAAGCACCCCAAACACTTCCAAATACTGAAGCTCATCACTATGTGTGTGTATTCACCACTATATTTTCATATATATGAGTATGCTTATATATAAGTTATATTATATACTTATTTATATGAGTAAGTATATTATGCTTTTATGTCATTTTATTGGTGTGGAGACCCTTACGGGTAGGTTCCACCTCGTCTTATTTACTATAAGGCTAGGCGTACACCGGTTAGTCAAGACAAGACGAGATTAGTCACGTTTAGTCACAGTAATTCACATAGTTGCTTATGAAGCAGCACACACTGATGCAATGACTAATCGGTGTGTGTTGCTTCATGAGCAACTATGTGAAGTACTGTGACTAAACGTGACTAGTCTTCACTAACCGGTGTACGCCTAGCCTAACAAGGAGAAGCAACCCAAACACTTCCAAATACTGAAGCTCATCCCTATGAGCTCATACTACCCATCCTTATGGGTAGGTTCCACCTCGTCTTATTCACTATAAGGGACACCTTATTTTTGTGTCGGTCACCCATCCAAGAGCAGTCTTGAATGATCGTGACTTAACCGTAAGTTATTGTTGTTGTAGATGAGTGTGTATTCACCACCATTTTTTGCAACTATGTTTGTATATATGTGTATATTGTTTGTGTATATTTGTGAGTGAGTATTCATCGCCTAACAGCTTTAGTAAACATCTCATTGCTGCGTTCATAATCGGCCTGTAGAATTGGGAGAGGCGAAAGTCATCCGTACGATGATCAAAAAGCCAGCCGAGCCATTGTGATTTGTGCAAGTCACCATTGACAGAGGGCTCCCCATACTACTCACTCATCCTGCAAGGATATGTTTTGAATCAACATATCAACACGGCCGTCATCATCATCAAACAGTTATGAGATATTATTCCGATGTATGAATTGCATGTGTGTGAGTGCGCCAACCCTCCGTGACGAGTGTTGGGGCTGGGGGCTTTTGTTGGACTGCGACAGCCCACTTAAAAAACCGCCCCGATAATCGAGAGCTCCTTCCCCAGCTTGCTTCTTTCTCGGGGGTTGGCAAGGGTCGGGTTACAACTGCTGGGTTATGACGAGAGATGGATATGTTCATGCCAAATGAGGACGTCATACACGACTATGAGTGATAACAACATTCCTTCATCATATTCAACTTTAGTTGAAAATCTACGTGATCTTATTCGACCTATTTCTCTTATAGCCGGTTTCTCAGTTGTTCAATAAACTATTGAATCAATAATTTATTTGGCATTTGAAAACAAATGTTTATTGATTCTATTGGATCCATAAACTGTTTATTAAACAACTGAGAAACCGCGGGCATTAAAAGTTCGATTAAAAGCCAACCTAATTGCCGGTCACTATTGCAATGCATTCCAAAGCACAGAAAAGAAGAGAAGAAAAAGGAGAAAGGAGAGAAGGCAAAGAGCATTTGTCATTATCAAAGGAATTTGAAGAAAAGGAACAGAGAATTATCTCTGTTCCAAAGTTAACTCATTGGTCAGGGATGCTGAGAGAAGAGAAGAGATTTTTCGTTGAGTATTACAAGTTAAAAGGCCGGTTGACAAAATTGGATTGAAGTTAACCTTTGATTACTCATAAGAATATTGAAATTGTTAATTGGAGATCATGTTTAACAGACCTTTGTGAAACTGGGACAAAGAAGCCAATGTTGAAGTATCAAAAAATGTAACATTGTAAGGAATTAAGAACTTTACTTACAGAGATGGAAAGAATCATTAAAATCCTTGTTAAGTTCATTCCAATTCTTGATTCTTCTTCACGAGTTTGCAAAATATCCCATTCACTTGCAGAACAATCTTTTCTGCAAACTCTGGTATTATTTTCTCCCATTCACTCTATTTTCCGTATGCAAAATATCTTCTTTTCTCTCTATGAAATATATTCTCTTTTTCTTAGAATTGGAAACTAAGAACTCAATTTTCATTCAATTCTTCAATATTATTTATTCTAGATGCAGACTCTGTGATTCAAGTTTTGCTCTCTGAGTCGAAGTCATTTGAAAGCTTATTCTGCAGCTCTGAGATAGCAATCAGGCCATTTTGGCTACTGAACGTTTTTTAAAAGGTGGAGCCAACCGAGCTCTTGGCTAGCGGGCCGCTGAGTTATGACGAAGATGATTGTAATAATAATTGTGGAGCGAACAGCGAACATTGATAAGCATCTTGTGCTCCGTTAAATAACTATTTACCATTTCCCAGTGCAGGAATTAATGAAAACAGAGATTAAGGAAGCAGCACAGGATTCATCATCCGTAACAAATGTTACGGCTTCTAATAACGCAGTCATGGCGCCTTTTATACACCTGAAGAGGTCAGCTTCAGTAAAGTCTAGATTCACTTCAGAATCATTATTAGACTATTTATATGTAATGTACTTTTCATCACGATAATATAATGGAAAACTCCAACAACGGCAGTAAACTATCAGAAACAATAATGTGAGTTTGACATTAATACAATTATTAAGTTGGTTGAGTTCCAACTGAACTCAGTCATCTATTAAAAGTAAACTCTTGAAGTACCTTTAATCGATTCCCTAGTCAGCCTTATATGAAAACTGAGTCCGGCTTATTTTGTTTTTCAATAGAAATTTCTATTAAAGCTACAATTTTTATTTCAATAAATGAAAAGATAAGATGTTGTCAAACCACTGATTTATTAGAAAATCGAGATACCGGTTTCGGTTGTTACACCATTATCAATCTCTGGTAAACTGAAGATTTAACGTACAGAGCAGCAGTATTTATACTAACGGTAAAGCACCGCTATTGGTAGACGCTCTAGCCAATGACCGTGAACGGCTGCCATTGGCCTAGACAAGCTTCTCCCCGATTAGCGGTTCAATCAAACATTACAAAATAGCGATTCAAACAGAAAACACAATTGAAGAACAATAAACAGCTACAATAACCTAAGAAATAAATGAAACAGTATTACGGAAGAATAAGAAAAACAAAGGAATAAACTAAAACCGTAATATCTGCCTAACAAATTATGATAAAATGAGATTTGTGGTGTTGTATTGATTGAAATGAATTTGGTCATTCAAACTCAGCTGTTGATCATCTTTTGTTACCCTAGTTATTTCTAGAGCTTCCAGTATGTTGAGAATTCTGCCCTTGTTATTAAATGCAGAAACTCAACATTCTCCTCGGCCTTGAACTCATGATTATTTGTTATCAAATGCTCAGCAAAGTTTGAATCTCCATTACACTTATTCTAATCTTTGATATGTTCTTTTACCCTGATTTTGAAACTTCTACCAGTTTGACCAACATAGGTCGCATTACAATCCCCACATTTAAGCCTATATACCCCACTTCTATCCCATACATCAATTTCTTTACTGTAGCTAAATAGATTCTTTAAAATTGGTTTGGTTCTAAAAGCAACATGAAACCCATTCTTTTTCAATTCTCTACCTATCCTATCAGAAACAAAGCCTAAAGCCTAAGTATAAATACTGCTGCTCTGTACGTTAAATCTTCAGTTTACCAGAGATTGATAATGGTGTAACAACCGAAACCGGTATCTCGATTTTCTAATAAATCAGTGGTTTGACAACATCTTGTCTTTTCATTTATTATGGATAACTACCACAATATCACATTCACAACTACTCAAAAAGTTTTATTTCACTGTAAAAAATTAAAAACTTCACTTACATCATTTCCGCAAAGGTGGGATGTATTTTTCTCCTGATGGAGAGCTTTAGCAGTCTGGCTCCAGGGGCGCTAGTTTTTAGGGTTTGGACTAGAGAAAAATCTTGAGTTAAAATCTGGAAATCTTTTAGAGTCGTTGGAGAAAAATCGCTGGATTCCGAATTTGATAAGATATAGGATGAGAGCGGATATATGTGTTAAAGGAGATTACTTTATCTTACTATTGTGTTACTGGAGATTCGAGTGCCATTTCGAATGAATGTAAACGCACCATATTAGAGTCAAATTTGGCTTCATCATAGACCAAAGCCAAATATTCAGCATTTCCCAGCATTGATTGCAGCTAGGCCCAATAACAGCATCAGTTCTAATCGTGCAATCAACACTGAAACCTAGATCACATTTCACACTTTGAAACAATCATCGTTAGCATAATCATAATCATCATTAGCTGTGAAACACTGCGCCCTTAATTTGCGTAAACATGCGTTTTGTGGAATTGTTTAACTCACACACAAAGTATGCATGAGGCATTCTAATTGTGGGAAATATCCTGCGAGCCGCAACTCGCTTTCCTTTACAAAGCGGAAGCTCGAATAAGACACACGAAGTCGTCATGATCGTAATTTGGAATAATTTTTATCAATTATTCGAATGCAATAATCCACATGACGAGAGTTGAAGGGACACTTATTGCATACACCAAAATTGGAATAGATATCTGTGTGATGCAACGTTATAACTCAATAAATTTCATTCGTTTTTTCAATCAATTCCTCCTTTACATTACGTTATTTCATTAGCTAACTTTCTATTTAATAATTTTACAATCTTTGTTTCTAATATTGTTACTTTGCGAGCTTCGTATAATATTCACTCAATAGAAGCTTGAAATGAGTAATGGTGAATGGATTTATTTTTCTTTTGAAACTGTATTTAGCTTTACAGTCACATTACCTGACACTCACAAAGAGTCGTTTAGCATTATACGGCTTCGTTACAGCGACAAATTATTGGATTTCGCAGAAAACAGGGAAACCATTTTCTGTTATTGAATACAGTTTTGCAATATTATGGATATTTTTCGTTGAAGAAAATAGATGAGGCGTTTTATATTCGAGAGAGTAGATTAAATAATGATTCTAATTTTTCTTTGTCTAAATTTTCTGGTCAGTTCTGTATACAAAAATCTTTGACAGCTCGGCAGAACTCATATTAAATTTATTAATATCTTATCATTAGGCACACAGTTATATTAATATAATATTCTCCAGTTGTTGAATTCTATAAATAAACTCAAATTCTTGTAATTAGAGTGAAAATATAACATCTAGAGCATAAGTTATCAATCTCTTCAATTTATTCATTAAAAAATTCATATTCCACACAATAACTTTTCAAAAACTAGCTTGAAAACGATTCAACGATAACTCTACAACGTTTATTCAGCGGAGAGATATGCCCCCTATTCCAGTTTATTTGTTAGTTTGTCGCCTACCTTTTCTGAAGAAATATCAAACAAATCATAAGCTAATCCTACAACAATTTAAAAACGCAAATATCACTACTGTTATGAATAGATATTCCCAAATCTAATCTGTCCTAATCTACTTATACATTTCGCGCTTTTGTTGAATCTCACTGCTCTATTAGCCGGGGTCCAGTTAGCTGTCAATCAAACATCAACCCCTCGAAGATTGCCGAGTAGTTGTTTGTATAGTTTGTCACTGATCTGTATCACCGTATCCGGTTTTTTGACTACTGTGCTACGATGTCTTGTTGCAGAATATAGGTTTCCATTTCAGAACCTTACAGGTGAAGGAAACTGATTTTGCTACAAAAGTGAGCGTCACCCTCATCAATGAATGAACCAAATCGGGGAGAAGCAGGTTTTCTTGACTTCTTTCAAACGTTGACTAGAGGTTGAGATAATATTGTAAAATATTAGCAAAATTCAGCTGAGTATGGAATGGATGGATTATTTTAGATTATAATTATTACAATGAAAATTATTTTCGAATATCTATCAATCTTTATATTAATAAAGATCTATTATATTAATATCAATCTTTGGAACCATAGTCTAGTCTAAAATAGAATAGAATACAGTCAAACAGCTTGTATTTACAATATTTATACAAGGGGATAGTTGGAAAAAACATTCAAAATCATTTTGGAATGAAGTAGCTCGTGAATGTAATTGCACATAGCAAGTAGATAAAGATACCATTTCAAAATACAATTAGAACAAACTATTATTAATTCACTTTGATTACTTTAATCTTTAACGTTTTT
This sequence comes from Laodelphax striatellus, assembly GCA_017141395.1. NCBI lineage: Eukaryota > Metazoa > Arthropoda > Insecta > Hemiptera > Delphacidae > Laodelphax > Laodelphax striatellus. The sequence continues at coordinate 31,269,127 of CM029536.1, forward strand.
CAACTTTCAGCTAAGATGCCAATCATTGCCATCATACAATGATCGCCAAAGCAATAACAAAAAATAATTATTATTGACCAGATGATACTCATAATAGTTTGAGATAATGCTTAACATGAGCAAATTATTCAAATTATTACCAAAAATCTTTTTTGAACTTTATTTTTAAATCTTAACTTTTTTCAACTTTCAGCTAAGATGCCAATTATTGCCATGATACAATGATCGCCAAAGCAATAACAAAATATAATTATCATTGACCAGATGATACTCATAATAGTTTCAGAAAATGCTTAACATGAGCAAATTATTTAAATTATTACCAAAAATCTTTATAATTCATAGAAGAATGAACACCTCTCAAAGCGTAACACAATCCCCAATGTATATTGATCTTTTATCACAACATCAAGTCGCGTTATTATATCAATGTCAGTTTCAGTACCGAGTAAATTGGGGTAACTAAAGCCACTTTCAAAATTCAAACTTCTGCCCAAGTCAGACCCTTTAATTTATAGGTTAAATAAATATTGCAAAACTTGGGTCTGTAGTTATACATTAAAAATATATATTCATAAATTGGCAGAAATATATATCTTTTGAATAAAAAAATAAAAACATGGTGGCTTTAGTTTCCCCTGAAAAAGGGGTAACAAAAGCCATCCATTTAAAATCAATGTTTGGCTTTAGTTAGACAGTGATGGGGTAACTAAAGTCATAAATCAAGCATATGTAACTATAAAGAACTACTATTGACAAGAGAAAAGCTTTATTTTTTAAGAAAAAAAAATATTATTGAAAATAGGTCTATTGCGTATAATGGCCTCTGTTTAATAAGTGTCTTTAATTCAGGTCTGTTGAAATTAGTGCTTCAGTTCATAAGGAAAAGTATGACGGCCTCTGTTTATATTTGATGATTGCACAATTGCAATGACAAAGTTTTGTCCTTTTTTCCCAAAGATTTCCTTTGTTTTAGTCAGTATCAGGTGTTTTGGACATATTTGGTTGAGGATCATCCAAGTTGATCAGAATCGTGCCTTCAATCCCTTCAATCCCCCTTCCTGCTGGCACATTCAGTTTCCTCTTCTTACGCTGTTTAAGAGGTTCTGTCTCACTCTTCCTCCTTTCTTCAGAAAAAGCTTTCAAAGAATAAGTCCAGTTTTTGCTTGAATTAAGCTCTTGAGAAACTGTTTGTGGGCAATTAGTTTGGCAGTGGCATCACCATCAGGAAGCCTTTTCATAATTTCATTTCGGTCCAAGGGTACAATGCCAGCTGCCTTGAATCACCTTTTCAAGTTTTTTTCGTATGTTCTCGTCACCCAAAGCATCAAGACATTTTTTCAGAAGTCTTGGAAACCTGTCTCATCTTGTGTAATCCTTATACTTCCTGGCACCAAGCTTCTTTTTTTTTTTTTGAGGATGATGCCCACATGAGCTCTAGGCTTGTGCGTGGGTAATAAGAGGGGTAATGATGAGAGATGACGACTGTTTTTAGGCAGTCGGGACCGACGGCTTTTCGTCTCCTCCGAAAGACGGGAGTGGCCGTTTCTGTCCAAATCCGTTCCGGCAACTGTATTCGATCTTAAACCTTTGGATTATCAGACAGGCGCTTATCGCCCTCGGCTACGGACCACTCTTCTTTGGGTTTCGAGGCATTTTTGGTCCTAAAAAAGAGAAAAATTTATTAATTATTACTCAAGTAAGAAGAAGAAGAAGAAAAAAATAAGAAATTTTGACTTATTATAGCCTTTATGATGTGGCTTTAGTTACCCCATAGTGTGTATCACTAAGAAAAAAAAATCACAATAAAAGAAAGAATCAAGTTATAGCTTATAACTTTCAAAGGTTTGATGAAACATAAATTAAAGTTATTTTTGTTGAGAGTTCTGAGAATTTAAGATTGGAAACGACTTGTTCAGAGCAGAAGTTATTTAAGGTAACTTTTTTATTGATTTTTAGGTTAAATATCATAGTTTTACTGTACACTTACCTTGATATTGTTTGATAAAAAAGACACGTATTTTGAAAGTACACCTCAGCTGCTGTTAGGAGAGTACAAGATCAGATGTAAATTCCAAACAGTGTTGCCACTATCACCATCCAAAAATCACCCTGCTATTATGGCTTTAGTTTCCCCCTAGGCTTTAGTTACCCCCATTTACGGTATACAGTATCGGTAACATGGAATTACATGACTTGGAATGTGGAATACACAACAGGTATTATAGCAGGATTCTTTTAACTTGTCAGAAAACAGCTGATTGATGTACGCTCGTTTACTAACGTTAAATCAGCTGTTTTCTGACAAGTTAAAAGAATCCTGCTATACACAAGGCCATAATTTGTTCAATTAGAGCGCTGTCTCTGATCGAAATTTGCTTGAACAATGAAAAAGACGGTTGACCGATGAAGGCGGGCTGCACACAGCTGGAAGTCACCTCTTGCTGGAAGGAGCAGTGTGAGAGGGTCTTGACCACACCGGCCACCATCGTCGTAGTCTGTTCTTCAGACCGTGAAACCGCTCGGCGTAAAAATGTCTTTAATTAAAAATACCTCCACCTCCTCCTCCTACTGCTATTTCTTTTGACTTGACACAGGCACGCGATTACTAAGGCTACAACAGTGCTCTTGTCTATCGTCTACAAGAAAAGGAATTAGTGGTGAAAGAAGTACGAAAAGTAAGATAAGTAGAAGAACAAGAAGACAAGGAGGAGAAGTGGAGGAGTAAGAAAGAGGAGCAGGAAGGGAAGGAGGAGAAGGAGGAGGAGAGGGAACTACAATACGTAAGAGAAGAAGGGAAGACAGAAAAGGAGATGAAGAAGAAGAAAAAGAAGGAGTTGGAGGAGAAGAAGAAGGAGAAGAAGAAGAAGAAGAAGAAGAAGAAGAAGAAGAAGAAGAAGAAGAAGAAGAAGAAGAAGAAGAAGAAGAAAAGAAGAAGAAGAAGAAGAAGAAGAAGAAGAAGAAGAAAAGAAGAAGAAGAAGAAGAAGAAAGAAGAAGAAGAAGAAGGAGAGAAGAAGAAGAAGAAGAAGAAGAATTGATATTGATAAACAATAAATCAAAGATCCTCAGAATAAGAATATTTTTGTGGATGAAGGATCATTAAATCCATTTTGTCTACTGGAGAATCTATAGAAGGCTATTATAGAAATCACGAGTTTTAAGAGAAATAATAAGAATGATCTTATGAATTCCATGGATCTGAATGCTTCATAAAATCAAGATTTCAAATTTTGCATAACGATCTTCTCAAGTAGACTAACATTTAATTATTTTATGTTGCAATATTATTATACAATATTATTATAAGGAGTATTCTACACTAGATTAGGTTATTTTTACTCTCTGAGAGTAACCCTTGAAAGTTACTTTTTAAAGTTGAACCTGGTGAACCCAATCAAATACATTCAATAAAGCCAGTAATAAATTAGTATTGCTCAATTGGTAGAAAATTAATGAAAGAGCAAATTGAATATGAGATCGAAAAATGATTTCTGTAATTGAATGTGAGGGAAGCAGAGAAAAGCGAATGAGTTAGACAGTAAAAAGTGAATGGGTGAAAGAGGAGTTCAAATGAGAGTGAGAGAGGAAAAACATACAGAACTGTAGGAGAGTGAGAGAGATAGTGAGTGACTAGGTAAACGTACTGCGTGAACAATTAAGCAGCCAGAGCCAGCGAACTTCCGGTCCAAGTCAGGTCGACCACTTCCGGTCTAGTGGTCTCCTGTACACATCAGTCAGTCAGGTCCTCGTGTATAGCACGATCCATTTAACTTGTCAGAAATCAGCTGTTTTGTTAATAATTAAACAGTGACTTCGACACAATAATCAAAAGACTTAAAAGTCTTAAAGACCTTTAAAGTCTTTAAAATACCTTTTTAAAGAAGACCTTTCAAAGAATAACTTTTTAAAAGACCTTTTCAATAATCTGCGAGATTCAGCATTTGTAGGTTAAGTATTGTGATCATATGCTCGTCATTAGATCAGACCGTCATTAGATTTTCAAATCTAATTGACCTTTGCCGCATTGAAGTAGACGAGTCTTGAAGTAGTAAGCCTCACTGGTTTCTAGTATTTCAATTTCATGCTTGGAACTATTTAGCTTACAATAGATGCTTATTACGTAAGCTACAAGTTATCGATAAAATTCAAGTATATAATAATTCACTTGGAGTATGTAGTGATATATTTAAAAATTTCAAATTGCACATTATCAATACAAAAACCTATACATCACTTGGATGAACCCTATCGAATTACGCTCTCTACTCCCCATGTATAATTTATATTACTGAACAAACACCCCTCGACTGAGAACTCTCTACATTACACTATTTAGCTAGGAGAAGCTAGCTATTCAATATCATTTTTATTATTATTGAATCGAGCTCTGCTTTGAAGTGGAAAGCCTCCTGAACCACTTGCACTGATTGTCTTATTTTGAGAGGTCTTGCTACCATTAATGATCTAATTAAGAAAGGTATGTTTGTTTAAAGAGGGGGTGTGAGATAGGAGGTTTTATAGTTGCAATATTGTAGCATAGAAATTTATTATTCATGAAGTTGAAAATCTCTAAAAGAAGTATTCAATAAAAAATTCAACTTTTTGGGGTATTAATTTTATGTTTTCTTCAATTTTGGTCTCTTTTTCTTTGTTTCTGTAGAGAAATAATAATATATTAATTTGATTATTAATCAGTGTCTTCTACTTTCGCTTATTGAAAGTTCAATCAGTTCTCTCTCTATCAAATTACGCTCTGTACTCCCCATGTATAATTTATATTACTGAACAAACACCCCTGGACTGTAACTCTCTACATTTATTCAAAGGGTTCGCCCACCTCCAAGTCTAATTAAAAATGACAAACCTGTCAGAGCAATAACATGTAATGAGTTGGTGATTTATGCCGGGCAAAACTTTAATGCTTCCTTTGCTATATAGTTCTCCGGCCACCCTACAACTAACTGCAACCAGAGCCATATGTCCAGCAATATAAAGTAAATATCGCCTGACCGTTTAAGCAGTCCTAAACGTATCATGTTTGACTCGGTGTACGTGCTTTGAAATTTTAATTACTGGCCGCCAGCGATAAGAAGTTGAAAAGTGAAGTGGACCGTTTTTCATTCACTTATCTCACTTCAATCGTTCTCAGTTAACCTTGCTTCCGCTTTTCTACTAATTTCCCACTTGCCAAACACCCCTTTCGAGAGAGAGAGAAAAAAAAACAGAAAATATTCACTTCTTGCAGCTGCTTGATTTGTGAGATTGTGCTCTCTTTGAAATTATAAATAAGGTTGTTATAACGATATAACAGCCAAAAACAAACAAAAGGGTTTTGAAAACTATGAGAATAAAATATAAGCTTCTCAAAGTATATTTTTTGAATTTCCAAACGAAACCAAAATATTCAAAACCGTAACTGTTTTTCAAAACATTGTGAATCAACAACTCCTGAAAAGCTTCTCCTGTACAAACAATGAAAACAACCATAATAACAATTAGTGTAGTCAATTTAAAATTGAGATACAGTTAGTAAAGAGGTACAGGTGTATGTTGATAAGCTGTAGATTTTTTTCCGGTTTTTTTGGTAATTGAAACATGTTTTTTGTAATCTATAGCCTACTTCAAAACGTTGAATAGATGATTGGGAGAAAATTATTTCAGCTAATGCACTCTTTAAGGATGCTTTTCTCATTCAAAATTCAGCCGAACTATATCATAACATATTTTATAACTATTTTTAGCAGAAAGTCCGATAAATATTCGAAATTCTTTTAGCCTTCATCATGTTTTTATTTTTTACTACTAATGAAGTTTAATTCATAGCCTACTAATTAAATAGATTAATAATTGTCTTGGAGGTTTTTGTAAGTTTACTTCTTTTCTACAATAATTAGTATGATAACTGGATTATTGAAACGGAAGTAACTGTACGGATACTTTGTAGAAAAAATTCAAAATATGCGTTATAAAAAGTAGGTAAAAAGTTTTAATTACGGGGCAATTAATGTGTCCACATTCTTTGCTATGCAGAACAGTTGAATTGATTTATTGATAGAGCAATAGGACAGATGTTTCATGCATTATTCTATCTGGTTTTTACGCTACTAGCCTAGATATACCTTCTGGACTGTACGCTCCCTAGCATTCCTTGGGCTCGATCCAGCAATATGCGTGGAGATAAACTATCTTTGTAATAAACTCTGGAATTCGGAAGATTTTCCGTTGTCCAATTATTACCATGCAGCTTAGTTGGGTCGGTGAATTCATAATTTTTGGTGATTATACGATTTTATGTCTTTTTAATTAGTTCCTTTACTGGTTTCGGGTTTCACCTGCCGAATAAAATTCTTTACTACGAACTATTTCGATTGTTTTGGAATACGAATAAAGAGTAGAAACTCAAATAAATTAATGGCTTGATTTTTCTATACATTTCCAGTATAGTAGAAGTTATTGTTAATGAATATATACTTCACTATTTGTGAAGTGGACCAATGAAAAGTACAGTACCCAGAATATGTACCAAACAAGTTTAAAATATACTTTTTGAAATGTTATTATATTATAATTTATAGTACACGGTATTGAGATCTTGAGATTGAGATGAGAAAACATACCACAGAAAATATCCTATCGAGTATGATTTCAAGTCATTCTCTTATCTGAAAATAAGGAAATGAGGGTAAATGTACTCCTTCCCTGTTTATTCGATCATAAGAACCTCTTTAAAATATCTTCATTATTAACCCTCTTGTTTGAAAGACATTTTTATGTCCTTGTAGTTCAACGACTGGATTATGTAGACTGCAAAAACAGAGATAATAACAATAATAATAAACAGTGAAAGCAGTAGACGAAGTGAAGAGCTTAGGGATAGTATTATGAAAAACAAGATAATACTAATTATGAGTACGATAATGGCGGTACTTGCGGCGGTTTGCGGCGAAAATAATATTAATTGAAGTCGAAATGGGCGACATAACCGTAATTTGTAATCTGTCAGTCAGTTACCCGTCGCATTATTGAGCAACGGGTGGGAACTGTTTAAAGATTTAAACAGAATAAAGAGGGTGGCTTAGTAGCTTAGTAGGTCTGCAGGAGAAAGCAACGATAATAACTCATAGTTAGGGGAGAAGGGAAGAAAGGAAATAGTTTGTGTTGAAAAATCTGATCAATAAGTTTGCTCAGAAGATTTGCTTCTGATAAACAACAGATTTCTATCAGAAGTTTTCGATCAAGGTAAAAAAGTAATGCTCGATTAAAGTTGAATTTGAAGAATGTAAAATAAGGATGAACAACAATTATTTGAACGCATTATGAGAAAGAGCTGCTGAGAATAATAGATTAAATTTATTATAATCACAGGGTTCACATGTTTGTAGATCCCATTCTTATTCCTTTTGGAATCTCATTAAACCGGCTATCAATCTATTAAACTCCGGTGAAACTTTTAAAACTTCTCAAGTTCCAGCATGCAAGTTGAACTGCTAATTACATCAATCAACTTCTCCTTATCAGCTGTTATCCAACACGCTTTTAAACTTGGCGCGCATTATTTGAATTGTTGTGCTTTTCAAGAAGTTGACTTTTGGGCTGCACGATAACTTCTTAGCGGTCAGGCTAATAGGCGTTTTGTTTCACCCCGATTCTGTTCCTTCCTCCCTTTCTTTTCATTATCACTTCTCCTTTTCCCTCTCTTTCTTAATTGCAAACAGGGTGCTAAGTTATAAAGGCGGTTAGTTTTTAACACGTCAGCCCTTTGAGCAGATTTGATTAAAAATTACTTCCTGCACACGCCAAACCTAGTAACGTACGTCAAGATTGTTCTAATTTATTTCAGATGGAATTAAAGTACTGCACAACTCTATCCAATTTTGATAACAATAATGGTGAACCTTCTTATTTTAAACTTTCTATACAAATACGTCATAACGATGAATTCCTAAATGTGGATAATTCTATGACTGGAGCGCTTTCGAATTTCAAGAAACCCATTGTCAACAAAGTGGTAGACAACTAGTAGACAAATTTCGTATTCTTAGATGAAAAACATGACTGCATGTCGGCAGTAAAGTGAAAAACTATAGTGTATACATCGCAGTTCGTAATGGATCAAGAAATAATCATCTTTAATTCTATGAGTCGACAACCCTGGTGGCCTAACGGTTTTCCACTCCATTGTTGCGGCTAAAGAGAGTCCGGATACAGTGGCTAAACAAAGTCCGGATACAGTGGCAAAACTGTCTTCGTAAGGGCGGTTTAGGGCAGTTAAGGAGCAGCACTGTCCTTCAAAGGATGCGGTCAAGGATGTCTCAGGAAGTAGCTAGCCACTTCCCTTCAAAAGGGAAAATTATGTCCTTCCCGACATTATGTTGGTAACAAGTCACGAAGCTTGTAAAAAATAGAATCTGGAAAATCTGAATACAACCAATTAGTCACCACATCCCACCTTGGCTATTAGTTTTCGAACAGTTTTAGTCTTAGAAGTTTTGCTGGTGACGTTGTAAGGCAGTTTGTAAGTGAGAAAAGTTACCTCATCAACACTTAATACCCCTATAAAAAGTAATATGATCAGCGTACGTCTTAAAAATCGGTGAACTGCATAATTCACGTCAAGGTTTTTTAGGATACTTGTGGTTGGTACTGATTTTACAGTCTGGTGACGAGTTATAGTGTCTACATGAAACTAGGCACTGATATATCCTAGTGAGAAGGAAAGGGTCGAGAGAATCGTGCATAAAAATGGAACAAAGGATGCTGGTTAGCAAATGCATTGTTTAATGATGCTTTTAAATTGAACGATTTGATTATTTGCTATAAAACAGTAAACCCTCCATCTATAACTTTGTTACCCTGTTTCTATACATCAATCTATTACGAAAAATAACAGTGCATATAAGAATAGAACAAAGGATGCTTGTTGCCATAATATGCATTGTTTAATGGTGCTTTTAGAATTGAACGATTTGATTATTTGCTTTGAAACACTGCAAAAGCTTCTTTAACATAGTGATCCAGTTTCTACAAATCAATCTATTATGAAAACAAAAGCAGTTCGGATATTGTATTGTTAAGAGATTGGGAGATATTCAATAATCAAAATAAATTAAAGTCCAACATTAAACGATTCCATTATTTTGCTATGAAACAGTGCAAAAGCTTTTAAAACATTGTGGTCCAGTTTTTGAAATTTAATCCACTATGAAAAATAAGAACAGTTTAGATATTTTTCCTGTTAAGAAATTGGAAGATATCCAAGTTTCGAGATAAATACTGGCAAGGTAAGGAAAAGATTGCGTTTAGTGATAGGTTGCAGCGATTTTTGTCGTTTGCGGTTTTTCAAGTTTCGAATATTTTACCGCAGCATCATTCCACGAAAGACCACGAAGATTAAGCTACAAACACTTTGGCTGATATTGGATTTCAAATAATAAATTCTTTCCACAAAATACAGAAAACACTGGTGTTAGGCTTTAGACAGACTTGTTATCAAATTACATTGTAAGGTTATTTCTACAGGTTAAAATGGAAATTTGGGAATCCATGCTACAAAATTATTACAATACAATTCTAAATATTCGTTATTATTATCAATAATTTTCTCCAGTAGCCTATATTGTCTCAAAAACATTAATATATTCAGTAATAAATTGTAGGTATTTTCATTCAATTTGGCGGATGGCAAATAACTTTCATTTAACATTTCTATGGTAACTTGTGACGTTCTATTGAATATTTTTCACACAAATACTGTATATAACATGTAAAAAACATATTTAAAGAATAAATCAACAGAACATTACCCGTTACCATAGAAATGTTGATTAATGAATATTAATATACTGTGGTATTTTTTAATACTAGAGTAGTACAGCTTGCTAACTGTCTTCTAGAAACCTATATCTTTTTTGGATCAATGCGAGTGATTGCATAGGAAGAGTTTAGGAAGCAAAGCCTCCTAAACACTGTTTCCGTGAAAAATCAGTAAACTCGCGATTCTTTCTTGAAGCAGTGTTGCAATCTGCTCATGAATTTACGCTCCTTTACGCCCATTGGCCAGTGCTAAATGCCAGTCTTGCGTCTGCGCCAATTATCTCAACAAACGCACGCTCGCACGCACACTCGCAACAACGCGCCAGCATCCCCTTTTTGTTTGGTCGGACAACAGAATCCCTATTCCATGCCTGCAGCAGCCTATGCTTTGAACATTTGTAACGAGAGGCATTTTTGAAAGAGCATTTTTGCTTTCAAATATCAGTGATATTTTCGAAACTGACGATAGGTTTCCTGGTGTGAGATCAAGCTACTCCGGATTCAACAATTTTAGTCGACGAAACTGTTTTGCAAGTGATTTTTTGAACTTTCTGTGTAGTGTAGGTGATGGTTTGGTAGTTATCCATACTGAATATTGTCACAATAAAATAAAGAAAAATATCAAGAAAATTCAATGACAAACAAACTTAGACTTATGATAAAACTAGATTTACTTTTTAAATAGCTGAACTAGGAATTTTTATTCCTCATTGTTCTCTTCAATCATTCCTATTCGTTTCATTTGTTTTTGTAAATATCAATTACCTTTCTTTGCTATGTTGGTTGTTTGAACCGCCATTGCTGTGATGTTTGTAGAAACCGCCCATTGTGGGAGGAGCTTATCTAGGCCAATGGCAATCGTTCACCTGATAGGCCATTCAACTGCCAATCACAGCGCTCGGTCGCGAGTATAGATTCTGCTGCTTTGTACTTTAGTTTACCAGAGATTGATAATGATGTAACAACCAAAACTGCAGTATCTCATTGGTTTATTGAATATGTGGTTTCGACATCACATCAAGTCTTCTTATTCAGGATTTTTGAAACATTATGTTGAAGATTTTCGAGAAACTTTAGAGTTCAACCACTGATTTTTTAAAGCTTACTCAAAGGAGTGCTTATTGTTCAACTAACTCACTACACTATTAGTGTTTAGAAATTTATCACTGATTAATCTCTTTGTAAATTGGTATTACTTTTGATGGAAGTATGAATACTATGTCAAGGGTGCTGGAAAGGGTGCAACAACGCCTACCTCCACTTGAACTAAAGGCAACATTTAAAGCGTGAAGTATTTGTGAAAAAGAAAACTGAATCAAGCATTTAGGGCGGATTTTCCAGTCGAGCTTTTGCAAAGAATGAAATATGAGCGAATTTATTTATCCATTTCTCGCTCGATATGCATTCAATAGCCCACCATCCTCACGCTTTTCCCCTCAGTTTGAATGAGGCAGGTACCTCACCGCCACATGTATGAGCCCATGAACGTTCTGAGTGGAGAGGAGGTAATAGAGTGATTTTGAGCATGAAATTGGCTTTTGAAAAGAAATAAATTGGTTGTTAAAGCGATTTCTTTGCTAGCTTTGCATGTTTGTGGGATGAGGCCTAGAGTTTCGAATAACTCACAAAAAGTAGGTGTCATCAATATTTCTATTGATCCATCCCTACAAATCAATATATGTGGTCTCTATGTAAGCAAATCATTAGTATTATTACTATACTATGAAAAATCAATTGATGATAAATAAATGTTTTGATTGTTCTCCGTAGTTGAGAAACAGAATAAGGTATCGATTGAAACAATCTTTGGTGTATTTACGATTCATTTGAATTAAGTAATACAAAGTTAACAATTTCATTGTAATAATTTTAGTAATTTTATTATCTCTGTCCTACCTAATCTAATCTTATCTACTCCTTTCTTAAAATAAAAATTATCTGTTCACACCAAGGTTGAGTTTCACCCAAAATCGAACCATGTTTTCAAGTTAATTGGAAAATAGTAACGTGTATTATTAGAATTCTCAATCTTCCATATCGTGATGGCTGTTTTTTTTTTCAATTATTGTCTGGAAATGATTGCTGAAAATTGAAGCTGGTATCCATAAATGTTATTTAAGGAGTAATTGACTCCAGTGATACTTTGAAGAGGTGTTCCACAATCCTTCAAGTATAATCTGGGTCAAGTAAGCTTCAAGTAACGCTCTTGAATACAAACATCAATTTTCCACTTGAAACTCAGCACAACCATTTCCAAAGAGCTCTTTTAAGCCCTTGAGGGATTAGGACGTGACCAGAGCACTTTCGCATGGTTTGACCGATCTACAGTTAACTCGTTTATAGATGTCTTTGCTTGAGAGTTTTCCCAAAGAGAGACCTAAGTGGGATCGACTAGACCGGTTACTGAGTTTATGTGTGTGGGGGATTTCGAAGGAGGGAGATGGAAGGTGAAGAAGGCTAAAGAAGAGGAGAAGACAAACTAGGGAAGAGGACAAACTTGAGAAGGTGAGAAACAGTGGTGAAAGGAGGGACAGAGAAACTAGACAGGCAAACGAGAGGAGAGACCAATCAGGGAAAGGGAAACAAGGGAATGATACAAAGAAGTAGAGGGGGGAGGAAATGAATAGAAAAGGAGGAGAGAAAGGAAAATAGAGAAGAAAGGAAGAGGAGCAAGGAGGGTAAAAGGCCACCGCGGTAATAGTAGTCCCTAGGGATAAGTAAAGTATCTATCTGCTTTACTACATTCTCTGCACCTTTTACCAAGTCTCAAATAGATCTGGCAATCTGGGAGTATCAGCTTCATGGAGTTCAAGCAGGACTGACATTGCTCATTCCTTCTCACTCTTTTCTTCCTCGTCTATCAACCCTCTCTCTCTCGCTCTCCCTCTTCCTTTCTTTCTTCCTCCTTCTCCTTCTCTTCCTCCTTCTCTTCCCTTTCTCCTTCTCTGTCTTTTCTTCCTCCTCTTTCCTCTTCTTCCTCCTCCTTCTCTTTCTCTTCATGTTTCTCCCTTCTCTGGCATTCTCTCTTTGTATCTGTGTATGTTTGCTCGCCGTGTTTCCTTTCCTAGTGAAAAGCCTTTAAATTTCGTTTTCGGTGGAATCGGGGAACGCTGTCGCCGGCACTCAAAGGTCCCAGGGGGCACGACCCCTTCCCTGGAACCCCCCTCCCTCGTGGCATTGTGCCCCCGACTGCAAAATCCACTACACCACCAGTGCGCTGGCCCAAAACTCCAACTGGATTTTGAAACTGATCCAAGATCTGCCCTGCCCTGCGTCCCTATACCGTTCACTCGCTCCATCTTGTCTAGCTTTCTATCGCTTATTTCGTTTGGCGCTTGATGGGTCAATTTCACTTCACTTGGCCCCGTATCTCCGTTCCAATCAAGTTTAACAAAACTTAATTTGAACTTTTTTTGAACTGTGAATTTACAGCTTAACCAAATTTAAAACTGTAGATTAAGGGCCGGTTTCTCCAACGAAATTAAACCAACTTTAAAAACATATGGAAGAAATAAAACTTGGTTTAATTTTGTTGGAGAATCCGGCCCTGAAACAGATTGCACAGAGTTTAACTGTGTATCGATAAGTTGAAGCCAGGTATGAGTTAGTTTAAAAAAAAAATTCAAATCGATAAGTTGAAACCAGGTTTGAACCGCGTTTAGTTTAACCAGTTTAATAAACTCAGATTATTGAGTGAACTTAGTTCAGTTTAAACAAAGATGGTCTTTGTTTGAACTGAATTTAATGGAACAATATTCTAAACTTGATTTAAACTGTAGATCCTCAGTTGAAACCAAAATTTAAGTAAATTCAACAATAGTTCGTGATTATTCAAATCTGTAAGGTTTATCTGTATATTGGTTTTGAATAGTAGATCAAATAAGTTTCAACAATCGTTTCGTTGAACTTACTTAAAACTTACTAAGTTGACTAAGTTAAGCATGAAGATGGTATTTACGGGCCTGGATAAAGTTCTCCTCTGATTTTACATGAATTTACGATATCACATGAATTTATAATTTGAAATATTTACAATTATTTAAGAGAAATACATGAAAAACGCATATACAATACATGTAGAATATTGTGCACATGCAATATGTATAATGTCTGTTTGATACATACTTATCACATATTCCAAATACCTTGGTTAGTATAGCAGTATCCTTTTAACTTGTCAGAAAACAGCTGATTTAACGTTAGTAAACGAGCGTACATCAATCAGGTGTTTTCTGACAATTTAAAAGGATCCTGCTATACTGTGAAGTGCGCTGCATGAATGAGTATTGAGTACTGTATTACTAATAGTATTTGTTTTATTTTGTTGTTTGGCAGGTCAAAAAGAGGATGAGAGTGGACGGAGTTCGAGTCATAGTCTTAGTAAAAAGCAGAGAAAAGCGAGAACGGCGTTCACAGACCACCAACTGCAGACCCTCGAGAAGAGTTTCGAGCGACAAAAGTACCTCAGCGTCCAGGACAGAATGGAATTAGCCGCCAAGTTATCACTCAGCGATACACAAGTCAAGACGTGGTACCAGAACAGAAGGTAAGATATCAATCTTTATCGATACAAAGATAAAATATTTCCATTTACTGTTTATATCCATATTTCCGAACTTCTAACTTACTATTCAAAATATACAAACATTTCAATACATCTAATCATCCATACAAATAGTCCTCGAAAATTCATGAGCAAACAAGGTTCAGTTTCTTTTCAAGCAATGTGAGTTGAAGCGTTCAATATCCACCATTTTGTGCCACATCGGTTCCGCCATTTCGTGCATTCAACTTATGACATCCAATCAGGGGCTTGAAGCAATGATTTCCACCAATCACAGAATAGTAACCACCAACTGAACCACCATTTTGTGTAATAACGTCTCCGCCATTTCATGTATCTAATTATGATATCCAATCACATATTTGAAGCAAGTTAGAATTTCTATCAATTTTATTCTGGAACAGTAACGTTCAAATGAGCCCTCCCCGAATTCTAAGACTTATATCTCTTATATTACTTAGCCAAAAACTCTACACATCATTATTATAGTGATATGTTATTTTCACTATTATTATTATTTATTTGGCGTATGGCTCTTAATAGACCCGAGTGGGGTTGTTCCACTTCGCCAACATCATTATTAAATCAGTGCAGTAACTCAGATATGTTATTTTCACTATTTTACGATATCGAGGTTATGAAACTACAATATCCCCATCATCAGAAGGTATTTTACAAATGATACAGTAGAATAATTTAATTCGAAATTTAATACCGTCAATAAAATGAAGAAGCTTTTGACGCAGATGATGATACAGAATAAGCATATCCTCCAGATAATCTTAGATAATCGACGATGATACAAGACAAGATTAGACGTTACTTGATGACAGCACACACCAATGCAATGACTACTAGTAATATTACTTATAATCTCTTGTCTTGTCTTGACTAACTGTATTAATCTTAGATAGCGTAAAGTTGTTATTATTTTTGAATAGGCTTTTTTTTAGTCCCAGTATATTTCCCAGTATGATGTGGGCATAAAATAAATACGCTTATACATTATTGAAATTTTGTAAAAAATGCATAGTTTAAAAAAGAAAATTATCTTGAATTCGTATGGAATAACTTCACTGTTATCAAACCATAGACACCGTCGCTTCTACATTGAAGGCCTAATACTGCATTTATGCTATCGCTCATGCTATTGTTCTCAACTATTGTTGTTAAAGCGTCACACTTTCCGAAATCACAGCTGTCGATTTTTACAAATCCATCCGATGTACTTTCCAGTCTGGTAGGAATATTAGCTTACATTCGAAGAATTATCCTGAACAATGATGAAGATAGCCTAAGGCAGTTAGGGGTCACATTAGTAGCCTTATACAGCCTGCGCTGTGTTAGAGACTGAATTATTGGATTTGCTAGCTGAAGCCAGGCGCTGTAGATTAGGGGTGGGTCTATAGAGTGGTGGAAATGTGGTGTGATTTTTGGATGAGTGAGTTCATTCATTTCATTCCTGTTGCCTGGGGGCTAACTTGGTTAAAATGTGTAAGATCACCGCTGGCTGGAAGAAAAGGAGATAGATTCTCGTAAAGATAGATTGGAAAAGAAGAATTCTCATGAATTGTGTAGGCGCTAATTTTTCAAATGATAACGTATCTAGATCAGAAAATGTATCCAGTTCTATATTATGTGTACATCATCATATATTAGAATTCTATATTATGTTTACATCATCATATATTAAAATTCTATGTTATATTTAGGCCTACATCATAATATGTTAAAATTTTTATATTATGTTTACATCATCATATATTAAAACGTCTGTATCACAATCTTTTGACTCTGAAAATGACAAAATCATTAATGATTAGTGAGTGATGATCGCATTTTTTTATTTATGGTGGTTTTATTTTTGATTTATTCATTTTTGGATTATTCGTTTCTATTTTTTCTTGATAAGCTTATGATGCGTATGTTTATAATCATGATTCAATGTTCCAATTTTAAATTAAAAAATTTGAGGAAATCGAGTTATTAATGATAAGTAAGGCTAGGCGTACACTGGTTAGTCAAGACAAGACAAGATGAGATTAGTCACGTTTAGTCACAGTACTTAACATAGTTGCTTATGAAGCAACACGCACTGATTAGTCATTGCATCGGTGTGTGCTGCTTCATAAGCATCTATGTGAATTACTGTGACTAATCGTGACTAATCTCGTCTTGTCTTGTCTTGACTAACCGGTGTACGCCTAGCCTAAAAAATCGACGAAGTGACAAAGTTGAAAACGAGAGAAGGAAAGAGAGAGGAAAGAAAGAGAGAAAGGATAAAGAGTGGAAAGGAAGTAAGGGAGAGAGTGAGTGGGAGAGGGGGAGTGTGAGTGAGAGAGAGATAGTGAGAATGAAAGCGATAGAGTGAACGAGGCGGTGATGGAAGTTGGAACAAGTAGCTAGAAATCAATCTAAAGATTTGATCCGTATCAGCAACCTCAATTAAATGCGTCCTAATCCGCGACACTCAATCACGAATTAAATATCCTACCAAGCTCGCCTCTAATTGGATTGGCATTTGTCATTAGATCCAATAAATGCAATCGAATCCGGTTATTCCATTATTTTTCAATTTGTTTCCATAATAGGTACTATAAACGATAACCTGTTTATTGGTCTGGCTTGTCGACACCACATGTCATGAGCAAATATTAAGTTTCTTCTATTTCAGATAATTGATTTTGCTGCTCACTGCGGCTCAGGTTAACATAATATTAGTTAGCATTCAGGCATTAGTTGGCATGATGAAAAAATAAATAAAGCAATTATAACCACATTACTGAGATGGGGATTTTTGTTCTGTCAACTTTTCAAAACTTCTTTGCTTGTGGGTTGCCTTCTTCGACAATCAGTTTTACAAGGAAAACAGCGTGACTGAGTCGGAATCCTTTGGATTGTCTGATTAGGTTTGAAAAATCCAGCTAATAGGCCTTGACTTCAACCAAATTTCCCATAATTTGAAAAATATATTTTCACTTGTTCAAGTGGATAAACATAAGTGATAATTTTTAAACAATTCAAGAGTAAATTGTTCGATATGATGAATGAAAATAAGTTTTCAGTCTCAATATAACGTTTCTCATATTCAATCGTTCAGTTTTGAAAATGAATCGGAAAAATTAAGTTCGAACATATTGATAAAGTGAAAATATTTTAATATTATTGGGTATAAGTGATAGTAAATCCATTTCATCTCTACATAATGAAGAACTGTGACTAAACGTGACTAATCTCGTCTTGTCTTGTCTTGACTAACCGGTGTACGCCTAGCCCAGGGGAGAAATTATTCGCTTTCCATTGCCAAGTCTGTCAAGCGAAGTTGAATCGTACAATGACTTCATCAATATTATTGGTCAGAGGAGATTACAATATAATATCAATGAAAATATAAAATATGATTTATAATATATATTTTAAAACTAAGGAAATAAATATGATTACTCTAATCTTACAGAGGTCTGTTTTCCATCTAGCTCTACCCATAAAACCTTTAGCAATTCTTCAATCGAATAATATCAGTGGCTTTTTATGCAGATTGAGTCAGCGCGGGGCGGTATTCTATCCTCCCCCCCCCCCCCCCCCCATCCCGCAGTACTAGCCACAAGCCACTTCTTGTCTAGTCCTAATTATCCGCTATAAATTAGACGTAATAGCTGTAGCACACCCGGGCCGCGATCAGAATTAGTTAAGACATAAAATTTGCATTTAACATCCAACGCTACCGTTTCATGCACGATACCACACAATAATAAATGCTGTCGGCCACTTTGTTTCTTATTATAGATGCTGTTCTAGTCATATTGATTCTTCAAATCGATTGTTTACAGTTCGACCAATAATTGGTAATAATCGGTTGTTTATAAATTAGTTTTTAGTTTTAAAATAGAATTAAATAGAGGAAGGGCACAATCTATCCCGTTTAAATAAAATATAAGATAAGGAGGAAGTAGCTATTGTACAACTTCTCAAATTGTCAAATATTTTTAAATACATCTCAAACACCCATTATTAATCACATTTATTCATCTAGATCAAATATATTTCATTACCATCAATGATCAATGTAGTAATAGAAAAGTATCAGCATGATGAATAATATTCGGCTTTGCTTGCTTTAACGATCTTCAATATTAAGTTCTTGATTTTTAGGATTTTCATTAGGTAATTAGAAATCGGTAATTTCATAAAGTTCTACTTGTAGGCATAAAATTCGTGATTTCCTGTTCTGAGTGAATAAGTTTTTTGTAATAATTTACATTTTATTTTTTATTTTATTTTTCATTTTATTTTTGTAATAGTTCATTTTATTTTGTAATATTATCTTGTAAAATTTATAAGTATTTCTGCTCATTTCCTATTTTCTAAGATTGTTTGTACAAGTTTTGTTTCTGCCAATAAACAATTTCAAATATCAAAAATTTCAAATAAGTGTGATACATTAGCGACATTCATGTACAATGTTCATAATATTAAAAAATCAGCTCGCTCTTCGCCCTATCTTGAAAAATTAGAAATAGATGTAAATAACCCTATACTAATTGATAAGAAACATCTAACAATATTGGATATTTAAAAAGTAATAATATTATATTTATTCATGCATGAATGATTTATTGCATCACATGATAATATATGTGGTCATGGCGCATTTCAAACAATCTATCAAAATATTGACAATGAAAATTAACCTTGAAGTTTCTAAACATGAATATAACGAGATAAAAAGATTGATATTGAATGTAATTTACATCAGCAACCCTAGTAAATTACAGGTTTTCTATGAAACAAACATCTCAATTATTTTTTGAATAACTGCGACCACTTATTAGAGTAGGCTATCAACGGAAAAATGTTCATCCCCGTTTTCAAATCATTTTAGACGAAAAGGACAACTTGAGCGAACGCATACACCCTCCAAAAGTATACCACTTACTTAGCGATTGAAGAGAGACCAATTTGCATTTATTTCCTGTCATTCCATCCTTCCACCTTCCTTCTCCTCCCTTCTTCTTTATCACCCCTTTCGCTTTGTTACGTTCTTTCCACACGCAATCCATGTATCAGACCAATCTTGAACTAACACAAGCTGACAGCCGAGATACGATTCGGCAAACCGATTTAAGGCAGATTCTACACGCGTTATTTAGGGAAGAGACTAATAACGACCATTCTGTTTTGTAAATAGAGCATTTTGCTAATAATTTCAAGTAAAACACCGGATGGTGGAATATCGTGTTTTGCAGATATTACAAGTTGTTTGTTAGTATAATAATTATTGTTGCGAAAAGGAAATTATGGCGATTCGTCATGGAAGTGATCAAGGTTAGGGTGTCGAATAATAAATTCCTCTCACAAGTGAATCCCTTGATAAATATTGTGTATTGTTAATAATTGAGTCAAGAAATGAATAAACATATTATCATCATTTACATTCACAATATTGCAAGTTTTAATCTTGTCCAAACAATGTCAGGTAACCGAATCTACTAAAATGTTATTTCATATTGGTCAAGGTAAGGTTTGTTCAAGGTCATATTTTAACCCTTTGTTGCTTGATCTGATGATGATTATTATCAAAGTTCGAATACAGATAGAACATATCTTATGAGGCATAGTATACATATCACACATACATATCAGTCTGATGATGTACAACACCAGGACGAAACGATGATGTAAGACAAGCTGTTTTCTACTTAAAAGGGTTTTAAAATTGTGTTGGATTATAGAGAATATTTTGAAGAAAAGGGGGTCTGATACAGTAGTCATGAACTCCCCTTTCCGCAACCTTTATTGCTCAAAATATTCAGTTATCGGATTTCCGTTTATACGGAGTGCTCTAACAATACCATACCTCATAAAAAGTTCAGAATATTTTCGAGAATCAAGACATCATGTACACGGGTATAGCGTGTTGAGTGGAGGGTGCAATAATCAACACAATCATAAAACACGAAATCTTACTTATTTTCTTCCAATGAAAACGGAGTGTTGTGGATTTCTTAATGGTGTCATAAATAGGGACACAGATTCGACAAGACGGGAACAAGACGGCTTGATAGTAAAAGTTATACAACAGAGTGTTTCAATCCACCCAGAGGACTGCTACTGAGTTGTGTTGTATACTTTCATTATTCCATCATAATGATTGTGGAAGGGGATTGTGTAATTATATTCACCCCATCGTGGCTCTGTGTAACAGGAAGGCATCTAGCATACGGATACAGAGCACAATGAGCTACTGGATGTTTATTAAACATTCACCCCAAAATTAGATGCTTCTCATTCAAACGTTTCCAAATTACTGATTTTGAGTGATACAGTAATTGAACAGATTTTACATCACTTTCATTATGGAATCTTCAGTTTCTGAATCTAACTCATGAATTATTCTAGAATCCAAACAAAATTCTTTCTGGGACAATTTTTTTTCTAAGAAGCTAAATTTATTGTGGAGTTTATTTAATGATTGCATTGCGTTTCTCTGATGTTGAATATATGTTTATCCGCTTGAAATTGTTTTTCAAATATTGAAAAATTCTACCCAGCGTAACAAATTCAGAAGCTCTTCAGAAACAATACAAGAGGGGAATTTTTAAATAGTTTTCAAGTAGTGTGATCGCCTAAGAAGGAGAACAACACATGAAGAAGATAAAGAAAAGATAAAGAAGAATAACAGAAACAAAAGAGAGAAGAATAAAGAAGAACAAAGAAGAAGAAAGAAGACAGAAAGAAGAAAGAAGTGAAGAAGAAGTAAGAAGAAGAAGAAGAAGAAGAAAATGAAGAAGAAGAAGAAGAAGAAGAAGAAGAAGAAGAAGAAGAAGAAGAAAAAGAAGAAGAAGAAGAAGAAGAAAAGAAGAAGAAGAAGAAGAAGAAGAAGAAGAAGAAGAAGAAGAAGAAGAAGAAGAAGAAGAAGAAGAAGAAGAAGAAGAAGAAGAAGAAGAAGAAGAAGAAGAAGAAGAAGAAGAGAAGAAGAAGAGAAGAAGAAGAAGAAGAAGAAGAAGAAGAAGAAGAAGAAGAGGAAGAGGAGGTTAAAAGAAGGAGGAGAAGAAGAAGAAGAAGAAGAAGAAAGAAGAAGAAGAAGAAGAAGAAGAAGAAGAAGAAGGAGAAAAGAATAAAAGAAGAAGAAGAAGAAGAAGAAGAAGAGAAGAAGAAGGAGAAGAAGAAGAAGAAGACGAAGAAGGAGGAGAAAAGAAGAAGGATGAAGAAGAAAAGGAGAAGAAGAAGAAGAAGAAGAAGAGGGAGAAGAAAAGGAAACGAAGGAGAAAAACAAGGAGAAGAATAAGAAAAAGGAGGAGGACGAGAAGAAGAAGAAGAAGACAAGTCGAAAACAATGGTTAGTAAATGTCTGCTGGTTAGGAAAAACCATTTATTGTTGAAAGAAAACTTAAGTGGGTCTGATGTGCGGAAGAATAGGTGTACGAAGTGATTTGACAAGTGCTGCTCCTGCTCATGTCATCATTATTACCGCTAGTACACCGCCACCGCTCACTTTGAAGGCCATCACATCCTCCGGCCATCATCTTCTAGTTCACTGACATCTTTTTCGTTTCTATTTTTCCTCTTTTCCTCAAACGAGACACTGAGAGACGTGTCGTCGTTTGCTCTTCCGAACAAGACTCCTTCAACGCATTATTGTAACTACCTTTGATGACCGGGTACACCCCTTCTCTTGTCTAACTTCTTTTTAACTATTTTCGACCGTTGTCTTGTTACTTATGAATAACGCAACTAACTGAGTTCGCCAGAGGATAATGGGAGTGATATAAAATATTTTTGTTGTATAACAAGGCTTCCTATTTTGTAAAGATTACATTTTTAAGACCTCATTCATAAAAAGAAATTCTCTTGCGATAGAGGAAACAAGACCTTTCTACATTTCAAATATAAATTCTATAAAAAAAGTTTTCTCTATACTCATGCATTTATTCATTTATTGATAACTATAGTTCGATTCATGTCAAGAAGTCAGTATTGTTCATATGAGGAGCATTGAAGCCAGGTTTCATTGAGAGAGAAAGAGAAACCTGCACCAAACCTGTTTGTTGGCACTGTGCGACAACAATGCACAGTGCGGCAACCATACACAGTGCGAATAGGAGAGAGACAAGGATAGCAAACTTCCATCTAAGCAATGCTGACTTCTTGACGTGAATCGCAGTTTATATGATTTGGTGGGAAACAAAAAGCCTGAAAAATGAAGAGCCAAAAATTGAATCAGAAATGGTGAAAACTTTACTACAAACAACTTTACTTTTCTCGGTACTGTGTTTTACAATCGCAAGATATTGTAAGGTTGAAGAATGCCTTGAATCATTTATAAATAATTTCAAGTACATTTATAACATTTTACATTCACATAACTTACAATTTTAATAAGTGTTGTGAACTATTGTAATTATTAACATGACGATAATAATTATGGTTTCGAATTACAGTACCTTCACTTCACTATTACTCAGGTTGAGTAACTTGTTACAACTTTGAACGTTCCAGTAACTTCGGTTGCGTTTCTAAGGCGCGAGAATGAGTAGGCAGCGCGGGCGGGGGCGGGTAATGCATAATCGCGAAATCACAGACCGATTCAAAAAGCATTATTTGTTATGAGAGTGAGCGTCCGCTTCGCCGAGCATGAAAAAAGAGAGAGTGAATTATTTTAGGAAAGATTTCAAGCCGACTGAAAATGGCGAATAAAGAATAAATTTTACGTTTCTTCAACTTGAACTTTTATGGTTTGGTTTCAATGGTTTGATTAATTTAATGTTGTTATTTTAATGTTTGATTGATTTTACTTCATTCATCTTAGCCAAAAGATCAAAAATTTTATATTTTAGGTCTTTATTTCCAATTGTGATTTATATAAGACTAGACAGATTCCTTGAGTTATCACTTTACAGTATTGAAATGAAATTCGTGTATAATTAAATATGAATAGAAAAATGTTGATTTTCCACACTCAATAATTTTTCTATGTTGAATAATATTTCCATGTTATTATCTCACTTCAATGTAACTCACATTATCTCTCGAGGTTAAAATCTCCTGTAAGTTTAATACTTTGTAGGGTATTTCAGTTTCTAAGTGTAATTTCAAGGTCTTTGAGAACAAAATCTGTCATACAACTGTAACTATACTTCAATAACAATTCAAAAGATGAGCGACCATAAAAGAAGAGCTTGTTTAAATACATCCAGGTCAAATGGAAGCATATACATGTAGTTGATGAAGATAATAGATGTAGTTTTATGTACTAATAATTTTTGCTTTCAAATACGCAAGAACCCCTTATTCCACTTTGCTGTCGTGGATTTGAAAATTTTGATTGATGAACCAAAATGTACAAGAAATCTGAAATAATGTATCTGAATAATCTAAGTAATTCAGCAATCCTGAAATCAATCTAATAAATTAATGAAAGAAGGGTTTGAATTGATTGAAATAAACTGAAAAATTCAATTTTCATGATATTTATGATGAATTGTAAGAAGACAGGAGTTTGGTCAGTGGAAACCTTCTGTTAAGAAGTGACATTCTTCGAACTATTCAATTTTGTTGACTAGCTCATTAAAAATTTATTGGTTTTTCAAAAGCGATGCCGTAAATTGAATCCTAAACAACACACACACTTGAACAACTGTCAGGGTAGCCGTTACACATGAAACAGTCCGATGACTGGTTGATAAAAGACGCGCATTGCTAGGACAAAAACGCAAATAACACATCAGTCAGTGTGCAGGGTAGCATATGGTGGAGTGTTTTTCTTTTTGTCTGTGTTTGGTCGTCCAAGAGTGACGTAGTTGTCGTGCCTAAGCAAGGACCTGTGGTTAAATTGTGCAGAACACCAGCCCTAATTGCCGACACTTTTAATTGTTGCATATCATCCATAGTAATTACCCATTTATTAACGAAGGGCTCTGTACTGGGCGCTCTCACTTATTCAGGAGGTTCACCTGTATGTTCTTGAGTCACTTCTACCTCTACAACTTGAAAGTTCTAAAGTCTTCTCAGTACTGGGTGCTCTTACTTATTCAAAAGGTTCATCTGTATTGCCTTGAGTCAGTATTACCTCTACACCTTGAAAGAACTCTAATCAGTACAGTACTCAGTCCTATTCTGTACGTTATTTCTCTTCTAATTTTTTTTTATCGTATGGTTTTTTATGGGTGGGGAGACCCTTACGGGTAGGTTCCACCTTGCCAAATTGCACAATTTTTTGTGTCTAAGTGAAATTATATTCTAATCAAGTCTCATTTGCATTTTTGCATAACTGACTCAGTTGCTCCCGTTACTAGAATAAATTTAGAACTTTATTAAATTTGTGTCTCAGTATTCAGTCTCTATTGGAAACAGTTTATTGGTAAAATGTTATGATTAACAAAGATAATTCATATAATCATATTAATCCCTGTTTTGCGCTTTTACATATCTTAACTTCGTCCATATTTTTCCACCTTTTTAGTTGAGCAAACTTTGCAAATTGAGATAATTGATTCTTAATTTATAGAATAAAAGATAACTTCTTGCTATACAGTACTTACACTATTTTGAGCTCAAAGCGCCGCGGATGAACATCATTGTTAGAAACGCAAATTCATGCATTGTGTTAAAAAAATTGAAAGAAATGTAGGTGAGTCCTATAGTATTGTAATATTTTATTTCTGGTAAAGACTCTAAAACTCCTATAGACCACTTCTTCCTATTTTCCAGATTTCAGATTTCATAAATCAAAATGAGGAGGGTCCTCCTGCTTCTTTATCTAATTCTGAATTATTCTAATAATGAATCTCTTCAACTTGATCCAATATCATTGGAAAACTATTTTCTGATTTTTCAGACCAGGAAACGCATAGGCATTTAGAGTATATTAACAGGAGATGATAAGATTAGATCCATCTTCACACTTGAAATCAGAATGAGGAAGCAACAATAGCAGCACGGTTATGTCCTGTCAATTGAACGCAACTCGAGGATGGATGATGCTTCAATATCAAAGGAGACCGCTTGAGTCTATTTCACGGCGATTGTCGTGTTGATTATTTTTCTTAAGTCATCGCAGGAAAGCAGAGATGGTGTTATTCGAAGAGAAGGGAGAGGGGGTGTCTTTTTGTCCCCGGATGTGATGTACGCGATAAGTTCGGTATAGTAAGATGAGAAAGAGAATACGAAGAAGTATGGTGATAAGAGGGAGGAGGAGACTGAAACGAGGAGAGATGGAGGAGGAGGAGGAGGAGGAGGAGGAGGAGGAGGAGGAGGAGGAGGAGGAGGAGGAAGGAGGAGAAGAGGAGAAGGAGGAGGAGGAGGAGGAGGAGGAGGAGGAAAGAGACTAGTGGGAGAAAAAGGAGGGAAAAGATTAGATAAAGAAGAGGAAGAGCGGAAAGAGAAGGGAAAGGATAAGAAGGAGGAAGACTCGGCAAAGAGACGAATGAAAGAAGAATTATAGATTATAGGGGATGAAAAGTTGAGATGGAGCAGGAAAATAGGTAGAAGAGAAAGATTGTGTGATGAGTAAGATTTGATAAAACAAGAATAAAATGAAGGAAAATGAGTAAAGAAAAATGTTGGGAACAGAAACAGTTGGGTGGAAGGGATGATTAGTAGCCTAAACGTAAAAGGAATAGAAGATTGTAAATAGTGAAGAGGAAAATAAAAGAAGTGGAGGATGGAAATAGAAATAGGAGTGGGTAGATAGAAAGAGTTAAAGTTGGATGAAGGAATAGTGAGAAATACATGAAGAGAATATTGAAAGCAGAAAGAGGCGAGGGAGATGAAGAAGGAAAATGAACGTAAGTAAGTAAAGGTAAGTAGGAACAGAAAATAATAAAAATAATACCGGATAAAGCAGAAAAAGCAGGTAGAGAGAGGAGAAGAGTAAACAATGAGAGAAGAGAGAAATATCCAAAAAGAAAAGGAGGGAGAAAAGATGGAGAAATAAGAAGAAGATAAAGAAGAAGAAGAAGAAGAAGAAGAAGAAGAAGATGAAGAAAAAAACAAGAAGAAGAAGACAAGTCGAAAACAATGCTTCAAAGAAGAAGACAACGTCGACGCAACAAAGAAGAAAGTAAGAGGAGGAAGAAGAGTAAGAAGAATTAGGAGTGAGAGAAGAACAGCAACAACAAGAAAAAGTAAATTTCCATCAAAAGAAGCAAAATGGTTGATTTAGCTGGTGTTAATAATAAAAATCTGTGTACGGTATAATGGAGCGAGCGTTTGAAAAAAGTAAACGTCGACCGGCTACGCGTACAGCAATCATACGGTTGGCAGCAGTGTGCATGCTTTTCTGGCGCGCGAGCACTTCGCGCCTAATTCTGACGTCATCGCAATCGTCACGTATCCAACAGCGGCAGCCGCCAGTCTACGATAATTAAAACCCTTCTTCAGCTCTATCTTCTCCTGCTTCTTCTTCTTCTTCTTCTTCTTCTTCTTCTTCTTCTTCTTCTTCTTCTTCTTCTTCTTCTTCTTCTTCTTCTTTTTCTTCTTCTTC
Source organism: Laodelphax striatellus (assembly GCA_017141395.1). Taxonomy (NCBI): domain Eukaryota; kingdom Metazoa; phylum Arthropoda; class Insecta; order Hemiptera; family Delphacidae; genus Laodelphax; species Laodelphax striatellus. Next base: position 31,295,989 of record CM029536.1, read on the forward strand.
TTCTTCTTCTTCTTCTTCTTCTTCTTCTTCTTCTTCTTCTTCTTCTTCTTCTTCTTCTTCTTCTTCTTCTTCTTCTTCTTCTTCTTCTTCTTCTTCTTCTTCTTCTTCTTCTTCTTCTTCTTCTTCTTCTTCTTCTTCTTCTTCTTCTTCTTCTTCTTCTTCTTCTTTCTTCTTCTTATTCCTATTCTTCTTCAACTTCTTCTACTTCTCCTTCTTCTCCTCCTCCTCCTCCTCCTCCTCCTCCTCCTCCTCCCTCCTCCTCCTCCTTCTCCTCCTTCTTCTTCTCTTCTTCTTCTTCTTCTTCTTCTTCTTCATCATCATTTCTTCTACTTCTCCTTATACTCCTCCTCCTCCTCCTCCTCCTCCTCCTCCTCCTCCTCCTTCACCACCCGCTTTCTCATCTCGTGCTCCTCCGTTTTCTTCATGTGCTTCTGTGCTCGCGAGCGAGCGAGGGGCTTCTCTTCGAATGCGCAAGTCACCTTGCCGAAACTGATTGGTCGCTTTATTGTGGCTCGCCTCAGGCCTCAGGCGTCTCAGCTACGGCATCTCAATCTTCTTCTTGCACGTGGTGGTGGTGCTGCTGATGATTTTCATCCTATTCTAGATTTTTTTTCGTGTTGCTTGATTTGTGGCCCGCTACGTAACACGCGCGATCAACGCCCGCCCGCCCGCCGTCCGTCGTTCAAAGTCAATAAACTGCGCGCGACGTACGAGGCGTTCGTGCCCCATTCGTGTGACATGCGTTTGACGCTAACTGTTGCTTGGCAGCATCCCTTTCTTCTAGAAAAAAGGTTATTTTAGATTCAATTTGACCACTTTGTAGGTATGTTGGAGGTTGGGAACAGAACATTGAAACATGAAAAATCAAGAATTTCTCATGAATAGAATAGAATGATTTATTCGCCATAAAAACAAGCAATATTCAATTCTTAATTAGTACATTAATTACTGACAGAAGAGAACTTGTTGCACAGCAGTGAGTTCAAAAATCGTACAACTAAGTAAGAGAGAAATTAAACGAATTGAATGAGAATATAAATTAAGATGGTTGTTGTGGATATCCATACTTCGTGTACTGCAGAGATTAATAGAATAAAAGATAACTTCTTGCTATAAAGTACTTACACTATTTTGATCCAAAAAATCGTATTAAAATAATATAGTAATCCATTATATATTATATTGAATAATTTTTTTACAATTTTTCATATTTTGGGATATTATGGAAATAATAATTATTATGTCCAGTAGAAGAGTTCATGTAGGTAGAGAATGGAGAACGCACATAATTTTGTTGATACATCATACTCGAGTAATTAAAAACTTCATTGAATTCTACATAATATAGAGCTTCTTCTATCTATATAAATAGTTAGTTCTTCCTCCTGATTCTATATTCCTTGTTATCTCTAATCAATTTCTTGTTATTTAGTAATCAATGGAATGTATAGGTAATAATATTTTAAATCTTGAATTCAAAATCTTGAATCTTAAATCTTGAAAGTCATACTCTTTTCTGCTTTGATAAATGGTGTTAAAAGCCACAGCCTGTTGATTGATAACTGGAAACGACAATATTCAACAATGCCAACAAATTACTCCACCATTTTATTCCAGACGGAGAGGCAATCTGAATGGAGGCGACCTTCTTAATGCATAGGCAGGCACACCCTAGCTTGGCTTTCTACTTCGAATAATATGTCACATAGGAAACGAATAAAGAGGAGAAGAATTAGAAGGAAAAGAAGAAGAGAAGGAGAAAAACGTGTGCCCTGATTTATTGCATCACACTCGATTGCATCTTTAATTTTATTATTCTAATTAAGATGATCGTAGGATTTGTAGCAAGGGACGCTTTTATTATTCTTTTCTTGTGTTGTATCCTTTTACCACAACTCGAATTTTACGCATGAGGGCTCTTTTTGAGAAGCCCCTAAGAGGGGCCTTTCAGCTTGCCAAGTGGTTGTGAAGGATCTCTCTGAAAGATGCAATATCATTGGCCTAAGCGACATAGATATATTGATGTCGCCAACCTGAAAATGTGTGTGAATTACGATTACGACCGTTTAGAAATGTGAATACAATGTTACCTCTCACCGCATTGGAGGTATCGAGAAACAAATCATCATAAAACTAAGGTTTTCAAAGGATATCACTCTATTTTCAGAGAAAGTAGACCAACAATTCCACGGATTAAGCCGAAGTTAGTAGCAGAAAACTTTGTAGCCGAAACAAAATAATGTGAAGGTTCAATCTACGCCGCGTATAAAGGAATAAAGTAGTCTGTCCGATTAGATTTCGTTAAATCAAGAATCTCAAGTAACGGAGAAAATCATTCACCTTTCATCAAATAATATCAACCCCATGATGTCTTTCTGCATTATTCCAACATTATTCTGAAATCCGTGACTGAATGACTATTTACTGAGCCTATTTCTAGAAGCTGGTCATTTGCGGATAGAATAGTTGCTCTGAGTGAAAAAACTAACGCCAAAGTAACTACAGTCAAGTTTCAATTTCATGAGTGTTTGCGATGAGTACCGCATTACGAGGGACAATAAGCCGATGTTTGTTTTTTCTCTTGAAGAGATGTTGATGTGAGTTATTGCGTTTTTATTTCTTTCTGTGACGAAAAGTCAGATCTCTAATGCCTTCTAACATGCCAAACTACAATAAAGATTGTCTTCCTCATTCAATACAATCACACTAAGCAGAGATTGTCGTCTTTTTTCAATCCAAAAACACTTCACAATAACTGACTACTCACATTTCACGTTTAGATTGACTGAATCAGGAGAAATCACAAGAAATCATCAATACTATAATTTTTATTACAATTTCAGAATCACCAAAAATCATCAAATCAGTCAGTATTATAATTTTTATCGTGATCCCCATTATAATATTTCAATTCCCAACAAATTGCTTCTTTGATACCTTTTCTTGTAAATACTTGAACCCACTTGGAAATAATCAAATTAGAATAGAATACAATGATTTATTTGCCATAAAAAGAAACAATACACTATATACACTTCATAGATATTATTACATTATATCCCGTGGCGAAGCGTGGTATACTTAACCGGTCATCGCCGGGTATATTTCCTATAGGAAAATTTCGCCACTAATTATATCATATTGAATTTATTACATTAATAACCGTCGTCAATGAGTATCCAACAAAGTCAGAACCGAGGATGATAGATCATTTTGAATCAGGAACATGAATCTAGTTCACCTACAATAGTAATTACTAATCAATTACTGATTATTTGAAAACCAATTTCAGATAATTCCTTTCATCCTCCGAGTCAGCCTGTCATTACCATAGGCTACTTCGTGACAGACTAGACAGAATTCTCTTAGCGGTACTCTGATAGATTTGGTGTGTTTCTTGTTGAATAAAATTCTACTCTGAAATTTGTCACGGAATCGATACCGCTAATTGATCGAGAAAACCAGTTGACCCGTTTCATCCTTCAATACTGATGAATTACGAAAAAGTGACGCCGATCACTTCCTTTTTTCATTGAATCTACTGTGTTGATCAATTAATCAATGAATGTGGCACAATGAATGATGCGAATTTAGAAGTAATTAGTGGCTATGAGCTTTCTCTAACTCAATTACAGCGGTAGGATGGATGGCTGTTTCATTTTGCAATAGTTCAGGTTTCTTTTCACCTTGGATGATTGCATTGATGATTTACTACATTCAGATGCTGACGATGGTTGTTAGATCAGCTCACCGATTTGGTCTAGATCTACATTTGAATGCTGATTCATGCTAGAATAGTGTTCTGCTACAATCTAATCATATAGCCTAAAGATACCTGGCATTGAAGAAGTTTTGTGGGCATCAAACTCACAATCAAGATCGTTTTGAATTATCCATGTGTTGTATGATCTAAATCTCTATAAAAAAAAAGGGTTAACCGTACCCACCCACCATTTTGGTCCAGTTTCAGTTTTAACCCAGCTTCAACTTCCATTATAACCTACAATGTTCAAAATTTTTCAAATGTTTTCTTTTAAGGGAAATGTGATTGTGAAAGATAAGCAACATAACCTAGATTTGGAATGTATTCTAAATTGGAAAAGGAACAGTTTTGGGCTTAAGCTTGTTGAACCTTACCATTAAGATTATTTAAGATTATTTATGAATTACTGAGGCCCGCTTTCCCCAACGCTGCTTAGCAACAGCTCAAGCTCAGTATTGATTTTCCCTATTCTTTGAATGAGGCTTAAGCTAGATTTGGGAAAGCGGGCCTAAATGAATAAATAAACTTATCTTGAAAATTTGAGCAGTATTCATTCACCCAACTCAATCTATTTCATAAACAGCTAAAGTCTGGAAACACAATAAATGCTGCATCTACATGGTGTTTATAGAGCACTAACCTACAGATATCTAGCATTGGTGAAGTTTTGTGGCCATCAACCTCACAGAAAAAAACAAGATCTTATCAAAATGCCCATTTATTACATGAACAAAACTGAACAATGAGTCCTGTGAGTAACATTTATGTTATTTACAGTAAAATTTGACTGCATGTCGTGAATTCTAGTGTTAACTTCGCAGTTCGTTATGGATCCAAAAACTCAGAACAAAACATTTTTTATCATTCAAGTATTATACACACTTTATCCTTTTTTCCAATTTTCACAACATTTATGTCCTCATCTATTCTGTAAAACAGTTGGAAGCCTCCCGAAAATATTAAACTAATAATTGCGTTCCTTGTTTTGTTCTAGGACGAAATGGAAGCGACAAACCGCCGTCGGTCTAGAACTGTTAGCTGAGGCTGGCAACTACGCCGCTTTCCAAAGGCTGTACGGTGTGGGCAGTCCGTACGGCTGCTGGCCGTACCCCGGAGCCAGTACGGCCCCAGCTGCAGCGGACATCTACTACCGACAAGCTGCCGCCGCAGCCGCTGCAGCTGTCAACACCCTCCAGAAGCCCCTCGCCTATCGGCTTTATCCCGGAGTGGCGGGACCGTCTCACCTGCCGCCGCCTCCGGCCAGTGCCGCGCCCTACTACCATCACCCGCCGCCGCCTCGCACGCCCACCCCCGACTCGCGGCCGCCTTCGGTTGACTCTGTCGACGTTGAAGACGACTCTCCCGACTCTCCCCTATCAGCTTCCAAACGACAAAAGGTGGTGTGAATTGTAAGAGATGATAGTGCTTGAAAGACTCTGAAAGAAGAGAAATCGTTGTTCAAATTGTAATTCTTAGCTATAGCAGGAGCCAATTAACTTGTCATAAATCAGCTGATCCAGTAATAATTAAACAGTGATTTCGACACAATAATCAAAAGGCTTGAAAGTCTAAAGAACCTTTAAAGTCTTTAAAAGACCTTCTTAAAGAAGACCTTTCAAAGAATAACTTTTTAAAAGACCTTTTCAATAATCTACGAGATTCAGCATTTGTAGGTTAAGTATTGTGATATTGCTCTTTGAAACAGCTGATTTCTTGTTGAATTGGATCCTTCTATATATTTTGTGTGAAAGACTCTTCAACAAGAGATAAAATCGTTCAAACCGTGTATCTAGGCTATGATTCGTGAAAAAGACTCTTGAACAAGAGAAATCGTCGTTCAAATTGTAATTCTTAGCTATGGTTTGTGTAAAACACTTGAACAAGAGATAAAATCGTTCAAACCGTGTATCTAGGCTATGATTCGTGAACAAGACTCTCGAACAAGAGAAATCGTTGTTCAAATTGTAATTCTTAGCTATATTTTGTGTGAAAGACTCTTCAACAAGAGATAAAATCGTTCAAATCGTGTATCTAGGCTATGATTCGTGAACAAGACTCTCGAACAAGAGAAATCCTCGTTCAAATTGTAATTCTCAGCTATATTTTGTGTGAAAGACTCTTCAACAAGAGATAAAATCGTTCAAACCGTGTATCTAGGCTATGATTCGTGAAAAAGACTCTTAAAACGAGTGATAAAATCGTGTATCTAGGCTATGATTCGTGAAAAAGACTCATAGAACAAGTAATAAAATCGTTCAAACCGTGTATCTAGGCTATGATTCGTGAACAAGAGAAATCGTCGTTCAAATTGTAATTCTTAGCTATATTTTGTGTGAAAGACTCTTCAACAAGAGATAAAATCGTTCAAACCGTGTATCTAGGCTATGATTCGTGAAAAAGACTCTTGAACAAGAGAAATCGTCGTTCAAATTGTAATTCTTAGCTATGGTTTGTGTAAAAGACTCTTCAACAAGAGATAAAATCGTTCAAACCGTGTATCTAGGCTATGATTCGTGAAAAAGACTCTTAAAACGAGTAATAAAATCGTGTATCTAGGCTATGATTCGTGAACAAGACTCTTGAACAAGAGAAATCGACGTTCAAATTGTAATTCTTAGCTATTGTTTGTGTAAAACACTTGAACAAGAGATAAAACCGTTCAAACCGTGTATCTAGGCTATGATTCGTGAAAAAGACTTTTGAACAAGAGAAATTGTTGTTCAAATTGTAATTATCAGCTATGGTTTGTGTAAAAGACTCTTGAACAAGAGATAAAATCGTTCAAACCGTGTATCTAGGCTATGATTCGTGAACAAGACTCTTGAACAAGAGAAATCGTTGTTCAAATTGTAATTCTTAGCTATGGTTTGTGTAAAACACTTGAACAAGAGATAAAATCGTTCAAACCGTGTATCTAGGCTATGATTCGTGAAAAAGACTCTTAAAACGAGTAATAAAATCGTGTATCTAGGCTATGATTCGTGAAAAAGACTCTTAAGACGAGTAATAAAATCGTGTATCTAGGCTATGATTCGTGAAAAAGACTTTTGAACTAGTGATAAAATCATGTATCATGTATCTAGGCTATGATTCTTATAACATACTCTTAAACAAGAGATAACGTCGTTCAAAATGTGCTTCTAGACTATGAAACGTGAAAAGACTATTATAGTCATTAGTCAGTTAGTAGTAACTAGCATACTAACTACTCTAACTCTCTCTACTTAAAACAAGTTTCTACCATCACTCTGCTATGAATGTTTTCATTGGGAGAGTTCACAAGATAGTTAGTACTCGCCCAGGGAACTGTACCACCAACTCTACTAATGAAAACCAGGCTTAAATCAAGAGAAATGGACATCGTGTCTCTAGGCAGTGAATAGAGAGAATCTTTGTTTTAACCGTATTGAAATACAGTATTATATACAGTACTACGGAAAAACAACAGAGAACTATCGTTTTTAACTGTTTTCTGTAAAAAATTCTCAATCACGAAAAAATCTTACATATTTGTCCTTATAAGAGATAAGAGTTTAATGAAACATGGAATTATATTGCTAATAAACCAAATTGGACGAACTTAAGTTTGTACACATTTTCGAAATTCGGAAACTGTTCAAGGTCCCTTCAATTATTTTTGAACACATCCTGTAATCTAGTTGATTAATAATTTAGTAGTCAGCGAATATGAGAGAGAGGTTTTCAAAAATAATTTCTGAATCTTGATTAATCAAACTTCACAATAAAATCCTGATATGAATCATTATCATCATGGAAAATCTATTAATATTATTGTTTATATTTTACCACAAAGACCAGATAATCTCACATCTCGTCTCTAAAAGACTTATCTCGAAACGTATTAATGTAATTGTATTTAATGTAAAAATTAGGCTAGATAATTATCTAAGACTAATCAAACTGAAATCTGTTTTTAATAAAATCTTCTTGTTCCTCATCAATGGCAAAGTAATTCAGAGCGTTGTTGAGAATTTTTATCTCAATCGAATTCAGAATGGTTTCAAAGGTTAAACCTTTGTATTTTTCCAGTTCATAATACAAAATATGTAAAAGTAAGAGTATTGCTTACAGTATTTACTGATATAAGAGTGATTGGACTCTCAAATGCCATTTAAATTATTCACAACTAATCTACTATATTTGATTGAAGCATATAGTTATATTGGAAACCTTATTCAGTATTTCTTGCAGTATCATAGTGCCATCATGTATTTGTTGTTCAAGTTGAATAAGTTGAAAAAGAAACAATACAAAAATAAAATGAATAATACTGTAATTGAGACTAGTATATGTTTAATTTTTGCATTCACACTCCACTAATCTAGAGTCCACTCTAACTATTTTGACTGTATTAGAAGTCTGTTTTACATTAAAATGAATTTCGTCTTGAATATCAGATACATAGAAACATCCAAAGTTACTTTGGATAACCAACTTTCCTTTCCATTATAATTATTTTCAAAATTTAGAAAACAAAGAATGATTCTTACACTCAAAATTGTTTGTGAATTGCAAATGGTCTTCCATATGAATTTTCAAGTTTGCTTCAGTATTGACTTTTTACATCTGACATGTGACTATTCTGATAGTCAACAATAGCATGTATTATCTGATTGTTGACTCAATCAAAGTCTTCTCTTTCAACTTCTTATCGAATCTAATTCATTGATCAAATCCTACTAAGATTTTTCAAGTTGAAATTAAAAACATTCCCGGTGAGATCAATAAAATGTACAGTATTATTAGATTTGTATGTTCATTGAAATAAAACAATGCCAGGAGGTATTTGAAGCTTCAATTCTAATCAAGTTATTGAAACCTACTATTCATGATTAGCGAAATCCTGAAATATGCCAAGTATTGAGACATTGATGTTTTTGAACTGAACAACAGTACTCCATAATCATCAATACGTTATAGAACGACTTTTGAAAGATATAGGCTGTGTTTTCACCTCATCAAACAAATTAAATTAGCTTCAAAAAATATCTGTGTTGAAGCTACTCAATTTATATTGATTCTATACTTGAATAACTAAATGAATTAGCTGAAATAATTCAATTATATCTTAAATTCCCAAAATTTTCTTGTCAAAAAATTTGAAATCAATATTTTCAAGTTCTGCAACACTGTAAGCTTTTTCAAATTTCTCCATTTGGCATTGTTTTATGTTTTGTGTTAATATGTAAAATATGTAGATAGAAGGATTTTATATTCTACGTTAATTACCTCGAATTTGTTGTAACAATAAACTAATAGTGTATAAGCAACTGTGACAGCGTTCCGTACTTCTACTAACTTTGTACCTCTTTGACATAAGTACCTAATATTATAAAGAAAACCTACCTAGTTCGAGATAAAGAAAAATGAAATTTTCAATGAAAACTGACAAGCTTATTGGAGAAAATTGCGGATGAATCGCTATGCTTACTGAAATGGAAGAATAATAGTGGATTATTCTTCATTTTTTAAGTTTGCTGCTAAAATACAAATTTATTTATACGTCAGATAGATCTTAAGAAAATTACCTGTTTTAATGGAAAACTAGCTGTGAACGAGAATAACTTCATAGAGCTTTGTAAATAAAATTTGATTATTTATCGTAATAGAAAAGTGTAATAATATTCATTATTGACAAGTTGTTGATGAAATCGATGAAAATAAATTAATGATACAATCATTTCTGATGAGTTCTTATTAACCACTGTTATAGCCTATTAACCACTTAGGAACTAGTGCTAGAGTACGAAATTCGTACGGCCCGTATTCACCATTTACGTTTTAATTGAGAATCCACAACTTGAACCACGTTCGAAGTATGTTTTGTTAAACTGAGTTTAAACGTAGATGGTGTATTCGAGTCCAAGGAGATGGTTTTATGTAGCCTAATCATCATATTCAGATAAAATATCAGTGCTATAGTCCGATTCACGTCAAGAAATCAGTATTGTTTATTATGAGGAGCATTGATGCCAAGTTTCATTGAGAGAGAAAGGGAAAACTGCACCAAACCTGTTTGTTGGAACTGTGCGACAACAATGCACAGTGCGGCAACTATGCACAGTGTGAATAGGACTGTATAGTGCGATTTATAAATTTAGAGAGCAATGCTGACTTCTTGACGTGAATCGCACTATAGATGAAATTTTCAATTTTATTTGAGCAAAGACTGTGTTAGGGTGTTATAAAAGTGTTGTATTGGAATAGAAATTATGAACTCAAAATGGTCGACTCACCTTGTAATCAACAAGATCAATAAAGAATTCGAATGTAATGTAATAACGTAACGAATGCTTATTGTTCTAGCTGAGAACGTCCGTTAGACTTGACTTTTGATTGGATAAATTTGACGAAATTTAGGACAAGAAGGAAGAAATCTTTATTCAGAAGGAAGAAAACGTTTTTTAAATTTATTCTCAAAAAGGGCATTTTAGAGATATTTGGGAGCTAGGAAAGAATTCAGGAACTTGTCTATAATTTGTCGCATAATGGCTCACCTAAAGTTACAAACTATTTAGTTGTTTTTTGTCTAAGAGGTACCGGTACGGCGTACCTTCACAAAAACAGCACTGGATACATGTAATTTTCAAGCACAAAAGTTGTTTAATGATCGCAAAAGTTGGAGAGATATTTAAAGTCTATAAACAATCAGAAACCAGTAAAAATCTCATCATAGAATTGAATAGATTGTTCACCACTGATGGTAACAAAATTATTTAATTTGTTTAATTGGATATTGAGAGGTTTCAGGCTCATCTTCATGCAAATCACTCCAATCAAACAACATACAATCATAAAAACTCCAATCAATTCTTATTTTTCAATATTCTCGATCATTATAAATTTCGCTCACTATTAATCAACTCTTATTGCAGTCATCACAGGTGTGAAACCATCCTCCCCTATGAAGAATGTACCAGTTTTTAGCACAGAGAAAAGCAGACAATAAGTGCAACCAACTGTTATATTCGACTGGGACTCTTTTTCCCCTGTCATCCACAACAATTTTCTGTATAAAAGAGCTACCATGGTTTAATTTAATTGTGGCTTTTACGAACAATTTGTCTAGGAAAACAGCTATCCCGCTTCCTGCCCTATTCTTCTACAAATGTGGCTCCCTTTCAATAACCCCCCCACCACCCACCACCCCCCTAAACCACCCACAACCAGTAAACGGAACCGGAAGTTACCATTATTCTCGAAAAGTGTGACGTCACCGTCATTATCAGAATCGAGTGAGCATTTTGTTATGCTCGAGCACTCTCTGAAGAGCCAATTTCGATCAGACGCTTGAGGTATTTCTATATAAGGTGGTTATTTCTGGAAAAATATTTTGATAGTAGCCCAAGTTTGACAAGGAATTTATCCTTGAATGTTACAGCTTCTTAAATTTTCACTGAGTTACTTGTTAAAATAATGTATGACGTTAGACCAATAATACTCCAACTGATGGATACTATTTTCAGTGGCAAAGCGTGGTATGCTTATTTGGTCATCGCCGGGTATATTTCCTATAGGAATGAAATAAACAAACCAAATGACCAAATAAGCATACCACTCTTTGCCACGGACTATTTTCTATTCTTTTGTTATTAATTTATTGGAATTTTCATAGATGATCTTCAGATACATATTGTAAGAAACCTGATTCGACACCGTGAGACTGGACTCTCTTGAATAACAGTGAAATAGGAATAACTATGGCCAACTATTATACAGGTTGAATTATAACATGGAGGTTTATACGTACAGGTCAACCTGCGTAGGCAATCCACAGCGTGTGTGCAAAAAACCGCTCCTGAAACTTTGAAGATTTTAATCAATAATTACTATTAGATTACTGGACACTGCAATTGTGATTGAAAGATGAAATAATGATGTATACATCATGATTGAATTATCATGAGAAGATTAATCATTCATATTTCAATTCCAATCTTTCACTATTGAGGAACAGTGATAGTATACAGGGTTGGTGAAAATTATGGAAACGGCTTCATATTTCTTATATGAAGGTAATTTGACGATGGGTGACATTGGGGGTCGTACTAAAATTGAAAATACTACTTTACTGTGACTTCTAAGATTTGGTCCGCCATCTTGGATCCGCCATATTGAATCTAACTTCATTTTTATAAATGGTAAGGTGGTCATGTTATACATGATTTCGATTCAGAATTTCAAGAGAAAATGAATGGCGAAAACCGCACATCGATATGTCAAACCGTTTATAAGATATTGTTTAGTTATTAATCAGACATACGTTTACTTACAATCGTTCACTATTTACAGTGAATACGAGAAAATTCTTCTGTAGTTTCAGACACATAGAAAGAAGTTATACACACACAGTTACTAACAGACTCATGATAAAGGGAAATATAAACAGAAGGTTGCCTATCTGGCCCCTGGCTCAAGAAGCAGTACAGCACGACCTTGAACTCGAGTTTAGGAAGAGTCAGTTACTTGAAATTTCATGCATGATTGCATAACCAGCGCCTGATTCCGTCTAAACGTTTATAATAATGCATTTAGTATTGTATTATTAAATACTGAGCACCAGCATTGGTATCAATCATATTTTATATTGAAGTAATATGCTAAACAATTGCAATACTTATAATATCTTAGCATTTGACATAGCATCTTATTGGACAAATTTAATCAACTTTTAGTTATTTTTCATTAAGCTACAAGCTCATTTGATACGCAATATTTATTTTATTAACCTATTTCATTTATTTTATTGTATTCATTTACTTTTATATATTTTTTTAAGATTATGCTCACATGAGCTCTTTCCTTGTGCGTGGGTAATAAAAATGATATTAATGAGTGTTCTGAATCACCTAGAAGTGATTAAAAAGTATCAATTTATCTTTTCAAAATCGAGACTTCTACTATAATTTCACTCATAGCTTCCATAACAATTACTATCAGTTATTTCAATAACTGAAATTTGATAATTTATAATAACTTCAATAATTTAAAAGCTTCCATAACAATTTCTATCAGTTATTTCAATAACTGAAATTTAGGTAAACATTAGATATCTATTTTCGTCTACCAAACCACAGCATCCAGGAAATGTCCCATTTCGATATTTAATTTAAATTTTTCTATAATAAGGAAAACCGACTAGATGAAATGTGGTATTATTTGCTCTTATTTTGCTCTTATCTAACAGTTAGATTATCACCTGAAAATGCACAAACTCTTGTACATCCGGGAATACAAGATTATATCTATCGGATAACTGTGAGTAGAGTATTCTGTGCCTTTATCCAGGATAAATCATTTTCATGGTATCTTGGAAACGCTTTTTTTTCACTATCATTAACAGATTATATTGTTGATTTATTTAGCATATGGCAGCATATATACACAACACATTTATAATCACAAAATTCGTAAAAAGAGAGAAAACAATAGAGAATTCATAGATCAAACGAATAAAAATATCTTAGTCACTTTTGACTTGGAAATTAGAGGCATGCTTCCAGGGTATTTAAGTAGGCATGTTAATTGATGATGTTTGTATTGTTGATGTTAATGAAATATTCAAATTTCATATCATAGTTACAAAATAAAATGATAGATAATAGTCTATAATTTTTCAATCAAATTTTCAAGATACTGTTATGAATATGCTGTTTTCAATTGTGTTTTATGAATATGCTTTTATCATTCTAAATTAATTGTTGCTATTCAATCGTGAACAATAAATCGATCCTTTCTATTACACTTATTACAATCTAAAAATAATTTTTTGTGCTCTTTTTTAATTATTTTCTTAATAAGTATTTTCTTAGTATTTTCTTATAAGTTTATAATGTACAGTGAGTATGGAAGATTTTCTGCAGTCACTGAAATTATTATAGGTAGCCTATAATAAGCTAGCAAAGAAATTGAGCTAGCTAGGAATTAAGCTAGCAAAGTGGTGAACTTGAATAGACCTTGCATTTCTTATGCGCATTATTTCTTATAAAAAATGAACATAACCTCCTTCCAGAATACCAATTATTTTTAGACAATAAGTTACCTCAAAAAGATTATCTTTTCAACAGGATTGATTGATGAATCATATAAGTTTTTATTTATCGTTTAATAGTGATTGATCAGAAAGTATAATGCGTCATATTATACGAAAGAGCTGATACCGACAAAAAATGAAATACCACCTGTTGAAAAATTTCAATAAATTAGAGGATTTCTTCACCCATTTATTCAAATTAAATTCTTAAATAATGAATCTCATCCTCTGCATTCACTTATCAGAATCTTATGAATAGAAATGTATTTACAATATGAAAAGACAGGAATTTCAATAAATAAACCCAAAAAAGTAGGTGGCAGTCCATTCAATACTTTGTTCAGCCTATCCATAACTCCAAAATTGATTTTCGTGCAATTATTCCCCATTCTTGATCTTTTTGAGAATAAATCATCATCTGTTTTTCAAAAAATAAATCCGTAAAAGTAGGTAGCACTCCATTCAATACTTTGTTCAGCCTATTCATAACTCCAAAATTGATTTTCGAGCAATTATTTTCCATTCTTGATCTTTTTCAGAATAGATTATCATCTGCGGCATTAAAAAACTCAAATTTTATTGAAAACTACTAACATGCTACGAAAACGATGAGAAAATCTTTACACTATCGAGATAAGTGCTTCACTGTTAGCTGGAGTTGGGCGTCACATTGTTGTCAAGCTAGAAGGGTGAGGGAGGAGCGGACAGAATAATGAATTTGGTGACTGCTAGGCGCAAATAAGCCGTGAATAATTCGAACAGGTCGCAATTTTCTCAAAACGGACCGCTTTTTCCGTTGACGCATTTTTATTATTTACTTATTATGTATGCAACAGACAATGGCTGAGTTTGGGTACCGGCGTTATTTAAACACAAATTGGGCGTGACTAACGCAATAACAATAAAAGATAGCAGGAAGAATTCAAGTGTGAAACGATTTATTTCAGAAGCGTAAACAAGAGCGACTAAAATAATTCGCGGCGCAGAGACAGCTTCGACCGACACCTGTTTAGCGGAGACAGTCGCGTAATTACGTAAATAACGACGATTGTCGGCATATTTGATGTCAAACTGAATAATGATTTATGTGTTCATTCAAATTTATTCCAATCCAATCATCGACTTGTATTCATTATTCGGAATTATATGATTCGGATTATATGATACATTGCTCTTGACCAGAAGGCAGGAGAGACCGAGGGCGTCCAAGGAAACGATGGATGGATATGAGGTTCGGAACAGGCAGAGATGCCTAAACCCTGATAGGAAGAAGAAGAAGAATAAGAAGAAGAAGAAGAAGAAGAAGAAGAAGAAGAAGAAGAAGAAGAAGAGAAGAAGAAGAAGAAGAAGAAGAAGAAGAAGAAGAAGAAGGAAGAAGAAGAAGAAGAAGAAGAAGAAGAAGAAGAAGAAGAAGAAGAAGAAGAAGAAGAAGAAGAAGAAGAAGAAGAAGAAGAAGAAGAAGAAGAAGAAGAAGAAGAAGAAGAAGAAGAAGAAGAAGAAGAAGAAGAAGAAGAAGAAGAAGAAGAAGAAGAAGAAGAAGAAGAAGAAGAAGAAGAAGAAGAAGAAGAAGAAGAAGAAGAAGAAGAAGAAGAAGAAGAAGAAGAAGAAGAAGAAGAAGAAGAAGAAGAAGAAGAAGAAGAAGAAGAAGAAGAAGAAGAAGAAGAAGAAGAAGAAGAAGAAGAAGAAGAAGAAGAAGAAGAAGATATGATTCCATCAACATTATTATAATCCGACCACTGACAAAAGAACCTCCAGATTAAGAAATCTACTGCGCAGCAGAGAGAGGGCAGTAATGTAGTTTATCTCACTCGCTCACTAGAGTAGCGGTACTATGTGATACTGTATCACTACAGTGATACAATGCGCAAAGGTTCTTTTGTCTGTTGTTCCATTATAATAATCGGTAAGATTCAATTCATTAACTGAAAAAGATTCATTTCAATCATCAATATTATATACAAATCATAACAATTGGGAGGAAATTTATAAATTATCAATCAACAGTGTTTCAGATTATTCTGCAAATGCAATGCGTATCCTTGACAGGAAAAGGGAAATATTAAGATATCAAAGTTGTTTCTCACCCTCTACTGTAAGAGGATAGCGTCAGTCTTTTTGCAGGTTATCAGTATGCAAATTAGAAAGTGTTTAATTTTATTAATGAAGAAGGAAATGGTAGTCATTAGGAAGGCTCTTGAGACGTTTTAAACGAGTTTTAGGGATAATTATATTGGCATAATGTTACATAGCTCTACGTTATGTTAAGATTAACTTGAAAATATGACCTCTTAAGTTCACAAGTCATTCTGCTGCTTTGCAATTTATGAGAGGAAAACTTTATAAGAAGAAATTATGGATCTAATATTTCACCAATTTGAATTTTTTCTTGAGATAACTTAGATTTTATAGCTCAGATAAATAGTAAATCAATGGATTTCTGATCCTATTCCTCAGGTCCAGAACTTTGAGCTCTTTGACGCTCGCCTGAAAATTGAATTTCAGTGTAGTCCATGTGTTTTGAAAATCAATTATTTATTTAATCATTAATCCATAAAGATACAAAACGTAACAATATTATTAAGAAAATATAATATGGAAAGAATCAAGCTTCTGTATCGATTTACACCGTGATGAGACTCTAACTTTTTTCTATCAATCAATATCTTGATTTTTGACTATTAGACATCGGAAGAAGAAGAAGAAGACATTTATGATAAAAATTCATCTTGTTCAGTGATAAGATTTTAATAATTATTATTTATTCGCAATTGATATAACTAATCTCCTTCTTCTTCTCTGAATAACTAAGAAATCTAACTGACAGAATTTAACAAACAAACATTAATATCAATTGACTTCATTCTATTCATGAAGCTGAATGACCTACTTTTGGATCATTACAAATTACAGAGGAAAATAGTTTCTGTTGCTATTAATCTCGTAATATTCTATGAAATAATATCAGGCCTAAAATTAACGCAATCACAAAAATACCAAAACAAAGCATCATTGATTTTATCAGTATCGGGGACTATTTTAGGTCACATAATGCCGACAAAATAAACAAAGGTCTCAATATGAGTCAATCATTTCCACAATAATAAATTGAATGGCGATGATAGTATCACGATAAAGTTTGAGCGTTATTAGGTACGACAATCTGCCGTGATTAGATGGAAGGATGATGGCAGATTAGGTTGATTTTCGAATGGCATAGCACGATGCGTGGACCATTGTAATCTATTGTTTGCGTTCATTCATCCATCATTTTCAACTATTATTGTGAATTATTGCCAGCTAGCTTGTCATAAAATAAAAAATAAACAATCAACTTAATTTTGAAATCGTGTTTGAACGACGTTCCATATACAATGGTACCTCTGGTAACAATAATTGTGGGTGCTTTATTTGGTTGGATATGGAATAATAGCAACTGTTGTTGTTTTATCTCCAGAATCGGATAACTGCTTGTTGATTTCGGCTGCTGTTATGAGAAATAGATTTCCCAATTTCGATGTGTACAAGTGGTACATTCAACTAAACCTAGATTGCATGATGGAATCTATGAAAGGTCAGAAAAGGAATGAAGTGAGCAACTTACTGGTATTCATTGTAACTGTAAATTCTAAAATACACAAAACTATACAATAGCGTATAGTTTACTCTAGACTTCTTCTTTTACTCAAGAAGTCTTCTTCTTTACTCTTCTTTTACTTCTTCTTCTAGTTTACTCAAGACCAATCAACTTGCTTATACAATAGACCAATCAATAGGCTTGCTCAACTATTTGAAAGTGAAAAAGATGCTGGAACTTTATTCATTCAACTTTGTTTTGTTTTTTGAATCTAGCTTCAATTGAATATGTTTTCATTGAATTATTAACGAAATTAATCATTTCATTGGGAAAAAAGTCATTAAATGTGAAATGGTTCCACTGCATGTGGACCATCGAAAATTTAATAAAATAAAATAAACTCTACGGAGATATTGTTTCTACAAGACTTAATTACTGGTCATATTCAATGCATCCTCCACGGTCTCATTGGTTTATTGAAATTCTTTGTGCAACTATTGTTGTGGATTAAAAATTAATTTATCTAACAAGTTTATCTCTAAATCGACTATTTTATTTGATATCACAATGTGATTAATAAATAATGTGATATAAAAATCACAACATCAGAATTGTGAACAATCATTTTCATGAGTTAGGCTGATATTCTATATTTTAGGCTCATTTCACAATTTATAGTTGACACCTAAAACATATTAGGCTGGGCGTACACCGGTTAGTCAAGACAAGAAAAGACGAGATTAGTCACGTTTAGTCACAGTAATTCACATAGTTTCTTATGAAGCAGCACACACCGATGCAATGACTAATCGGTGTGTGTTGCTTCATAAGCAACTATGTGAATTACTTTGACGAAACGTGACTAATCTCGTCTTGTCTTGACTAACCGGTGTACGCCTAGCCTTACTCCACTTTTAGGCTAGGTTGTACATTGGTTAGTCAAGACAAGATTAGTCACGTTTAGTCACAGTACTTCACATAGTTGCTTATGAAGCAGCACACACCGATGCAATGACTAATCGGTGTGTGTTACTTCATAAGCAACTATGTGAAGTACTGTGTCTAAACGTGACTAATCTTGTCTTGTCTTGACTGACCGGTGTACGCCTAGCCTTACTCCACTTTTAGGCCTGGTTGTACAACGGTTAGTCAAGACAAGACAAGACGAGATTAGTCACGTTTAGTCACAGTACTTCACATAGTTGCTTATGAAGCAGCACACCGATGCAATGACTGATCGGTGTGTGTTGCTTCATAAGCAACTATGTGAAGTACTGTGACTAAACGTGACTAATCTCGTCTTGTCTTGACTAACCGGTGTACGCCTAGCCTTACTCCACTTCTTAACAAAATGTTAAGAAACCGCTACTAGAAAGATGCAACGGGAGCCTGTGAGAACATAGCAGTAGCCCAGTTCCTGAGAGATGAACGACATAATATTGGCAACTACAACTTAGCAAGTGATCAACTGGTATCATCTTTACTGATCATAGTTGAGAGAGCGGCCAGCTTCCACTGTCTCGCGAGTATCCAGTTACATCTCTCATCTCAGCGACTAGAACGAAGTAGGTGTGTAAGTATTCGAATATTTGATCCAGCAAAAGTTTCACTTTGCCTGGGAGAGGAGGTGGTATGAAATAAGTAAGTCATATTCACAAACCTGTATTCGAGTGATGTATTTTACAGTGTATTATCTCCATAGAATTCATGTTCGCATTTTATAGTTAGAAGTTTTTTGGCTTCTTTCTTGAAAGAGCTAAATTCCTTATCAATTCAGAATTCTGAGTTCCTTATCCTGAGTTCTAAATGTGTACAAGCATAGCCTATTCGATTCTTCATGTAAACATAATTACGAATACAGTGAAACATTAGCAAACACTATTTTTGAACAAAAACATCAATTTAATGACGTGTGATTTACAGTTCATTTTTCTAACTTGTCCAGAAGGAGCTTAATTCAGCTTGAATATTCTCTTAGTTTGAACAATGATGTTCTAGAATTTCAAACTGTTCCATGAGTAATAACTCTTTCTCACTCTTTAGATAAAACTGTAGCAATAATCTATGATATGCTTTAAAAATTTTCTACAAGATTTCTCAAGTAGAATTTAATTTCTATTAGCGATTACCAAACCTTTTTTCGTTCAGAAATGTTCTAAACTAATTAATTTCGTTGTAATTTGTTAAAAAATAATCCTATGTTAATTGTTTCTCAAGACTGAATATTTTCAAGTCTTGCACGCCCTCAAAAATCCTCAAAATATATTACTAACTAGGCTTGTAAACTTTTCTCCTCGAAAGTTCAATATCTCTTCAAGTTTAGGCCTACCTCTTACTGTATCATAATTCTATGATTGTCTTCTTCAACAAAGATAAGCATAAGGCTTTTCCATCACTGCAACTGTATAGAAAAAAACTTGAATACATGATTAATGGCTCCAATTATGAAACAATGATTAGATGAATCCAAATTCTTAAATAATGTCACAACAAGCTAGGCCCTGGTCTTCTTTTCATCACAGTTGTCACCTATAACTTTTTGGGCATATAATATAACTTTAATATCATGATAATGATCCAAAATATTTTGAGATCATTAACCCACCATGTTCACATTTCATGCTTTCCAGACCACAATGGACTTGCTCATTATTCTTCCGGGTACAATCGTTGATTATTTGTTTCAAAACTAACTATTACACTCAATGCAATGGATTCCTTCGAATAAAAAAAATGGAGTACCACTTTCAGAATAGGCATTTAGAATATATATTCAGAGGCAATTTGTGTGGGAGGTATATTAGTTCTGTAAAGTATAGATTGACAGAACACTGTTGAAAGAGCATCATTATTGTCATTATATCCCGTAAGCCACAGCACGCAATACTGCGGAATGGTAGCGTAACTGTTTGGTTTGATAAGTATATTTTGGTTGCTCGTTATAAGTACTATAAGTTGAAAAAGGTCTATTATATTATATCTATTCCGTTTCGTGAAATTTGAATTTTTCTAAAATGCTCGTTTGTGGTTGAGGATATTGTAGCAGATGGTAAATGAGATCGAGAAGGTAGCTGATTATCCGTGGCGAAGCGTGGTATACTTATTTGGTCATCGCCGGGTATATTTCCCAAGACCAAATAAGTATACCACGCCTCGCCACTACTGATTATAATGATATTGTTTGGGTTGATTACCATTATCTGTAAAGCATACTCTACTAACTTATTGAGTATAAAGTATTGATGGTTCACATCCACAGATTCATATCGTAAATCATCATCAAATACTCTTGAGGATAGTATATTTTATGACCCAGCATTGAAGTATTTAACGTTTGTAAAATACCATTACCAGTATAGATACCAGTATTCATGGATTCTATTCTAGTATTTAGGCTACAGTTGGTAAATTTATCATACCTGATTTTCTGCCGAATTGAAACTGTTTATTACAATATCTCTTCAACTATCACTTACAATCTTTCTTTGTGAATTCGCTACTCTCAACCGGTGACAATAATTCATAATTCTCTTCATCTCTGTCACAATATTGCTGAGTTCTCTTTCAATTTTCTGCAAATAACACTAGAGAATATTGAATGAAGCAAGTCTGCCTATTTCCTTTACATCTGCGCCTTTGTGAAAATTACACCATTTCATTATTATTATTTCTAGTTAGCCATTCATTGTTCATGGACCATTAACCGTCCATTGTTACGTGGATAAATTATGATTTGCTTCCCGCAATTTGTATGTTTGGGGAAAATACGACAAATATTAGATATTTTCCCTTGATTTCCGCTGAATGGGCCTGTCACAGTTTGTAATGGAGTGACAGCTGAGTAGGACTATTACTGTGACATACTTTGGCGGAGTTTGTGAAACAAAATGGTCATTCCATTCACGTTTCCAGGAACGTTATTGTTAAAACGCGTTAGCTCTGATGATTTTATCATTATGATAGTCTACTCTTCATCACTTAGCACAGACTAACCACACCACTAAGGGGCGGTTTATCAGCTCAGGCTAAAGCTAGGCGTACACCGGTTAGTTAAGACAAGACAAGACAAGATTAGTCACGTTTAGTCACAGTAATTCACATAGCTGCTTATGAAGCAGCACACACCGATGCAATGACTAATCGGTGTGTGTTGCTTCATAAGCTACTATGTGAAGTACTGTGACTAATCTCGTCTTGTCTTGTCTTGACTAACCGGTGTATGCCTAGCCTTAGCTCTATTCCGAGGCTAAAAACCGGATATGGAATGTGTATGAATATATTACCTCCTAACCCCCTGAAAGAGAAATATGGGCTTATTTTGAGAAGGAGCAATACTTATAATTTTGATTAATGAATATCAATATTATTTTGTATTAGAGAAGGGTATTCTAAAACTCGAATGGCTGATGCAGTAATATGCGATTCTCTGATAGGCCGCGAGCTCAGCTACAATGCTGGCTTGCGATTGGTGGAACAATGAAGGCCACGCCCACAAATGGGAGTGAGCTAAAACTGAAGAATGAAGTCTTGGAAATTTGTTTTGTAGAATGGCTGCCAGTATGGTAGCTTCTGATTGGCTGAAAGCTCTGCTACGTTGCTGGTTCGCGATTGGTGGAGCAATGAAGGCCACGCCCACAAATGGGAGTGAGCTAAAACTGAAGAATGAAGTCTTGGAAATTTGTTTTGTAAAATGGCTGCCAGTATGGGAGCTTCTGATTGGCCGAGAGCTCTGCTACGTTGCTGGATTGTTATTGGTGGAGCAAGGAAGGCCACGCTCAGCAATGGGAGGGAGCTAAAGCTGAAATATGGAGTCTACTCAGAATTCGTTTCGTAAAATGGCCGACAATATGGAAGCTTCTGATTGGCCGAGAGCTCTGCTACTTTGCTGGCGTGTGATTGATGGAACGAGAAAGGCAACAAAGACTCACCTACAAATGGGAGGAGCTAAAGCTGAAGGGGGAAGTCTTGAAAATGCGTTTGTCATATTCACGATCTTCACATATTCATGTTTTTGATATTTCTACATCCAATACTTGCATATTTCTCATTTAAATCACTTTCATAATGCCAGCTTGAACGACTAATTATTGATATAATAGGTATCACTTATTGTTTAAAATTGCATTTAATTCTCATTTCTATTTCTCTCTATTTCTCATCTCTTTTAAAATCAATTCCTTGGTTTAATATTTCCTTCGCTTTTTCCCTATTTGTTTTATGACATTCTTTTTTGTTATTGATTCTCCATTTCTCCTATAAATTATTTCCAAGTTAATCTGATGTATTGTTTAATACTCTTGTATCTTTATACTGTTATCAGTATTGTATTCTATAATTGTTTTGAAATGGTACATGCTGGAAAAGAAACGGATTTAGCCAAACCCAAAACTGCCATTGATTTTCATTGAAATTGATTGATTGATTATTATTATTTTTCAACACACATGTAAATTTGTAAATTTCGAAAAAATGACAAATAGAAGAAGAAATTAGGGGATTTTACGAATAATGCGTAATCCTTCATCGGCTCCCTATTTCTTCTTCTATTTGTCATTTTTTCGAATCGTTAAAAAGTGGGCAACCTAATAAATCGGTCAAGGTCATTGAGTCCACCTGTCTGTCATCTAAATAAACGTTTTATCATCAATAATGCAACACCGCGAAATATGCACAGGAATAGATCTGATCAGAATAAAAACCTGCAAATAATTAATACGTTCCGTGTTCCTACACATACAAATATGAATTTCAGAACATCAACAGGGCTACAAATATAAATATGAACTTCAGAACATCAACAGGGCTTCAGAAGTTGTGGAGGAATTATGAATAGTCTGAAAATTTAAAATTTTGAAAACATTAGCATCATATTCCTTAGAAAAAAGTGTATTCATGGTTCATGGTTCATGGTTCCCTAAATTATTTTTCCATGTGAGAATGCTTGTTGATTTACAACTCACTCGCATTCCTCATATAAATAATGCCTTATTTCCTGTGTGCTAAAGTCAATGATTGAAATCTTTTGCACCGCTGGCCTGGATTTCGAATAGATTTTTCATGTGAAATCGACAGGAGGTGTCGATGTGTGAACTATTCTCGGTGTGTGAGTTTTTAGGCTAATCGCTAGTTCACGGGTTTGTCGGTGCCAGTGGGCGATTTCCGTTTTGAATTTAGTGTGTTTTTTGTTTGTTTAATTTGTTTTTTTGTTTATTTCCGGGCCCGGGCGGCCAAGGACGGTCAACGGGACATATATGCGACACCCTAGAGATCGGATCAATGCTCGATTTTTCACACTAAATCGACTTCAACATTGTCCGAAATTGATTCTTCCGTTGCACTAGTTTGATTGGAAAGTTTTTGGTGGAAATGTTTCGTTTTTCGCTAGTTGGGTAGATGTTGAGAATAAGTCAACCATTTTTTAGAAGCCGATTTCAACCGCCTACCACTCCCGTTGTATCGGTGACCGGCTCCTCTAAATACAAAAATTTATGAGCTTCATAATCGCTTCCCGGTGGTTCGGAACCCACCTAAAGCTGTAGGTCCATTCATATCTCATCATCATCCTTCTATTATCCACGCACAAGCTTAAAGCTTATGTGGGCATCATCCCTAGCAAAAAAAATTCAACCGCTGTTAAATAACGTCATTTGACGGAATCTAATCAACGATATTCATAATGAGCTACGTTAAATGACGTCATTTTAGAGGGATAAATATTCAATTGGATTCGGTATAATCGGTCGTTAGATTTAATGCTGTTTGACCAGAAAATGGAGAGAACACATTGCAGTTCGCTTATAAAAGTGGTAATATGAAGAGAATGAATTAGAATAGAATTAAAATTAGAATAGAATTTATACTATTAATTTGTTCTAACAGTACAGTAAACTAAAACATTGCATACAACCTCAATAATACAAAGAAATGTGAAAGCAAAGAATACATATCCAACATACAATATTTTGAAATGAAAATGAACCAAACCAAACAGATTTCAAAAAATCCAATTATAGGGTTTGCTATTGAAAAAAAACATCTGATAGGAATGGGTCTTGAATACAATGAAAGGAAGGACAATAAAATAATAATACTAACTTGTGGTCCTACAAGAATTAAGTTCTAAGAAGATACGACTCATCGTCAAAGATGACAATTTCAAGTAAGAATAAGGCTAGGCGTACACCGGTTAGTCAAGACAAAATTAGTCACGTTTAGTCACAGTAATTAACATAGTTGCTTATGAAGCAACACACACCGATTAGTCATTGCATCAGTGTGTGCTGCTTTATAAGCAACTATGTGAATTACTGTGACTAAACGTGACTAATCTCGTCTTGTCTTGTCTTGACTAACCGGTGTACACCTAGCCTAATAAGTTAAAGAGCAATAATAACTACGAATAATAACTGGTCAGAACATGAAGGGTTCATAATTTACTCATATGAGTAATTTATACTCTATTATTCATTGGAAAAGCTGGTTCAGATCTCTCTGATATTCATACAGTATATTTGAAACTGATACGACACGTTGTAGATCTTTCACACAGGATATATGTTTTTTCTTCCTTGACACAAATCTTCAACATGTTTATTCGCATGTTTGTGAGTACAGCATTCTATTCAGTTTCTATTTTTTGTGACTGGCTCGACCACCTTAGTTTCATTCAGACTGTTCAGCCACTCCCGATACTTTATAGATCAGTTTTCTCCATATAATACACGTTCCTCAGCGTCTCACCAATCGAGATTTATTTCCCCTTTTTCTTATTTTAATTCTTCTTTCATGCTTCGTACGCCCACTCCAGTTCCACGCCTAGTGCTTGGTAATAGGATACCACCAATCGAGTTATTTATTGCACAAAGCGATCATTCTAAATCATTGGACAAGCTGTATGAGCCAATGTAATTAATCCTATTAGATTTTTTGCTCGATGCTTGAGTTGAATTGTTGAATGTATGTGTCCGTGATCATTACCGATGAAATCCGAGACTTGATCTATAACATACTACAAATTCTACTTATATTACTGTATTTTATACAAACATTATTATAGTATTTTGTAGAATATATACTATATTCTACTTTACTGTCTGCTATTAAGTACGCATTGTACTGTATTTTATCATAATTTCATTACCTATGCTATTAACTCTGCCACCAGACCTGAGCCAGCCAGGTTACACGGAATTATTATTATTACCTATGATATTATTATTTTTATTCATGGAGGCTACATGTACATGACAATATCCATTACTTGCAAGTATTGCAAAAATATTTATAGTATTCTATTCGTTCATCTCTTCAATTTATGTATTTATAAAGATGGAAGGAAAAGTTTTTTGTGCAGCAGCATTCATCGAATTTCCTTACTAGCTATTATTCTGTTGTCAATATTTGCAGTAGCAGAAGTCTTCAGAATATTATATGGCATTAATTAGGAATCTCGTCCAATTAATTATTATGTATTTATATCTGATTTAATTTGGTTTCTCAATAATTACTCAGGTCTTCGACGTGCATTAGCTTCATGGAACATTTCTTGATAATACTGTATTATTATCAAACTTACTCCAATACTTGATGTGATTTTCAGCCTTGTATCACACAGTTGTGGGTGTAGCTTCGAAAGTTCACATCTCTTTAAAATCTAGATCTTAACAGAAAAAGGTTTCCACACACATATTACTGAAAAGTGAAGAACACGCTCATTTAAAAAAAGGCGTTCTGCCTGTATTAAAATAAATCAAATTTTAAATTCAGTTGTGTTTGTATTGTAAAGGGACTCCCTTTCATGAAAGTCCTTTTCATTCAAAATCGAATAATATTCCATGTTGAAGCTTGAGAAATAAACACCAAGGTACATACTAAGTCAACGGGAAAACCACTTAACACAAGAGTCAAATTACTTCTGTGTTTATGATGGGATTGTTAGGAAACAACAAGAAGCCATTTCTAGGAAAGTTACGTGGAGACCAAGAGCAGAGCGATGATAATAATTCTTTTTCTGCAATCTGAAATTCTCAAACAAGGCCACACCATCGATGATAGCATCTCTGAAAATGTGGAAACATTTGACATTATACGCTATTGTTACGCTGATTGTTTTCATTGTTGTTTGTCAACTTTATTTCTGAGAGACAATGCCCGCAAAACCTCTCGAGGAGACTCTCTCCAGCGGCTGACAGCTAGTTTTGTCCAAATTACAGTTTTACTCTCATAATTATAATTGAATAACAAATTATCTGTCCACTTGGTCTGTTTCCTGCAGTGATATTTAGTGCGTCCTCGTTATGCCTGTCTTCACTGATAGTTTGAATTGCCTGTAATTGTGAAATATTTTTACAGTCGTTGTAATTTTTGCGACAGCTTTGACAATACTGTGACAAAGGCGCACGGAGACAAATGAATGTATCACAGCGATTATTCTAATACACTCTTCAACAGTATTTTCACATCGTTGAGATTTAGAAATGTGGTCATCATAATAATGACCGAATTTGAGTGATTATTTGGAAAGCTGGCAGATGAGAGCCGGTTTTTTATTACAGTAACCAAGAAAAAAGTACTACAGCACTGAGAATAAATCCTTCTAACACAGAATATAACTCTCATTACAATATCTCGCGGACAATGAACATTGATTTTTGTCATCAAGTTTAGTTATTGATTCACATCTTGAATTCAGATCTTTTGAGTTTCAGAATCTTTAAGATATTTGGCTCATTTGTAAAAATTTATCTGCAAATATATACATAACGCAATGTATGTACTGTGTAAAATATAGTGCATGTACTGGTCTTTATGCATAATATAGTATATATTATGCATATAGTATTATTATAATATTATAATTGGGTCCAATAGCAAAATATGAGTAGATATATAATTTTAAAGAGAATTCAATGACTCAATCTTTTCAATCAAAGATTTCATAGTTTTCTATTAATAAGCAATGATAGTATCAAGTCATCCGTGGCGAAGCGTACTTATTTGGTCTACACCGGGTGTATTTCCTATAGGATGACCAAATAAGTAGGCCTATACCACGCTTCGCCACTACAAGTAATGTATTATTGAACTTTCACTTTCAAAACTACATCAATTTGATTTTGATTGTTTATTTTGCGAATTTAATGGAATTGGATCAAATTATCGGGGAAAATTATTTCTTTTAAAACGAATGCCTATCAAAAATGTAATATACAATTTGATTTTTCAAGTTACATGATAGATGTTTTCCTTGATAGTCGAATGAGTGGAGCAAATATGTAGTCTGTAATCAATATTCACATTCATATCAATCCAATTGCTTCTACTGTATCATTATTATCAGCATTATTATTGGAAGTGAAAGCAAGCTCTAAATCAGTAATGACAATGATATTGGAGAGATTATTTTACATGAACACGAGAGTACCCAAATTGATCCAATCTCATATCAGTTTATAGAAAGTGAAGAGAGAATTGTTATTTAAAAAATTGTGTCTCCTTAAATTGGTTTTGAATATTATTTGAAAGGCTATAACGCAGGATTTAATTCAATAAGCTGTGAGCCAGATTGAGCGAGTAGGCTTGAACGTTTTCCCACAATCTTTGCGTCATATTATCGATGAAATATATCGATATCTATAACAATCGACACCTGTAATCGATTGTTGACATACTGAATGGTGACAATTTGTCACAGGGAGCGTGCGTGGCTAACAGGTGCCTATAATAAAATTAAATTTTCCTTTTGAAATCTACACAATAGACAGAACGCTGATTATGATGGATAATGATTATTTATGCGTTCTAGGCTATTGGAACAATTTCGGATATCTCTTTTGCGAGGAAAATGGATTATAATGGTGATGTTTATCAGCATACAGCTGGCGCCATGTTACATCGTGAGATACTTGACGGTTTCATATTCACTTGGGAGTTGATGAATGTCACCATTTAGGCTTCTTCGGTTTTGGCTGTGGTCTACGGTAAACCGGAACTTAAGGCTTCAATATGATGCAAATTGACATTGTTTATATGGGGTGTATATTGCTTTTTGATGAGAGATTTCCATTCAATACAATTATCTATGATGGAAAGGCCTATTTACCATAAGTAATTCATCAGACCCTATTTCATAAGTAATTCCAATTTATGGATTTAATAGTTGCAATACAATTATATTTTATGGAAAGGCCTATTTTATGGGAATATGCTTTAAATATAAATTTTAAAGGAATATTTAGAAAATTCAGATTTAGAATAGAATGATCCCTTTATTTTTCTGGCGTGGCAAAGTTTGGACAGTGATGTCTACTCTACCATAGATTTCGGTTAGAATATACCAAAAAGCCAAGAAGGTTGAAGGAATTCATAGAAGATTATACCAATTGTAGGCTGTATGTATGAATATGCAGGTCATAGTATTTACTGATAATTGAATTACCAAATAATAAAAGTAATGTTTTCTAAAGAGTCCTGAGTGCTTTGAAACCGGGGAACAGCGAAGCAACTGAGCGAGCTCTCTTCATAAGAGGATTTTAATGCAAGATGATGTCATTAAGAAGAATGTGAGCATGCCGGTTTCCTTTATATGGGGGGTTGCGGGCTGCAATTGTTTCATGTTGTCTCCCTTATCTGTTGTTATAAGGACGGCTGATTGTGCTGCTTGGGTATTATTTTTCTTTATTTCCGGTTTCCTCTCGTGTGCCACTTCTAAAACGGAACCTTTCTCTGTGCTCGCCGAAAAAGAGCTTGAAAATAGAATGGGCAATAAGAAAATGATGCAGGCTAACGTCGTGGGTCGTTGCTTGCGCGCGCGCACACACACACACATGCGGAAGTGCTTAACTTTTGTCTTTACTTGATCGTTTCCTTAGTGCTTGAGTTTTCAGCTCCGTAATAACGTGAAGCTATTGTCGTGTGCAGCATTTTCAGAAACTTGGATGCTTTCAGGCAGGGTTCACAGCCCAATTCTTCAGAGATTGCTTGTGTGTTGTCAAAAAATCATAAGTCAAAAAAATGACAAGGATCTACCCGATACTTCAGAAATTGCTTGAAACTTGTGTGTTCAACTTTCAAGAACCTTTTTCAAAATTAGTGAACATTTTGCAAAGTGAAATAGAACTTCAGCCTAATGGAATTAGATTATAAACGGCGAGGTGGAACAACCTTCGGGTCTCCCCACCAACCAAAGCCATACGCTAGATAGATAGATCAAGGCGAATCTAATGTTTCAACTTTTTGGAATAGATAATTATTGTATCGACATTCAACATTATCGAAGAACCGCAGAGTACTGAAAGATTGGAGGTCCTAAAATAAATATCGTTATTAAATGTTGTAACCATACTCATCTATGTAATTTTGTAATCGCAAACTTATTCATTCAGTAATTATAATCTACTTACATAATAAACAAGGGAAAATTGGGTAAGGCTAGGCGTACACCGGTTAGTCAAGATAAGACAAGTCGAGATTAGTCACGTTTAGTAGCAGTACTTCAAATAGTTGCTTATGAAACAACACACACCGATTAGTTAGTCATTGCGATCAGTTGCTTATCTTCATAAGCAACTATGTGAATTACTGTGACTAATCTCGTCTTGTCTTGTCTTGACTAACTGGTGTACGCCTATACTTATACGTCGAGATGGAACTACCTAAGGGTCTCCCCACCTCTCAAACCCGCATGCGCTAATAATAATATTATTCATAATAATTTTTCCAGTTGAATCAACAATTTTCCAAATTTATTCAAGTCAGTATTTCCATTGCTTCCCACATTAAAATTTGTGAGATTTCACCCCACCAAAGTTTCTGTGTCAGCCCCATTGAAGAACCCCAAGAAACATGTTTGAATGCGTCATTAATGTCATCAAGGATTCTGAAATGCTCATCTATCGTCATAGATATTCTAATTACAATAAATTAATATACTCAATCTCAATCACAGTGAAATTCTTAATAATTTGATCTCTCAAAAGTAAGACGTAACGGAACTCTGTTACCTCAGAGAGCTCCTGCACTACTTCAATGACTATCAATTGTTGATTGTTCTATTATAAAACATTTAAGTGACTGAATTGTTAAATTTTTATCTTCCTCATAATAAGTTCTATCAAACATAAAAAACCTACTTGCTCAATTAAGCAATTTTGAGACATTTTTCTGATACGGATTGAATAGCTATTGAAGGAGGTATTGCAGAAGGTATTGCCTCCATTTTACGAACTAGTAGCCCCGAGACAATCCACCCCACCTGTCCCCCTCTCGGTGGCCCTGATTTCAATCCGTAATTGGATTAATCAACTTTCAAGGTTGGAAACTGAATGCCAGTAATAAATTACAGTCTAATCCAATAATCCAATTGATCATTAGCACATTCCTAACTACTACAACACTAATAAACGTTCACGATCTGGCAGTTTAAAAAGTAGACGAAGCTCGCCGAATGTGATCATTGTTTAGTTATTTAGCTCCATGGACAGTGGAATTTTCGGAGAGGCCTGAGCTTACATTAGAGCTAGTCTGGTTGGAGGATTGCCTTCGTTTCTAATGCTTTCAGTCACGCGAATTAAAACGTTTTCGGCTTCCTCGCGCTTCTAAGATTCTAGGTGGAGCAGAAAAAAGGAAGAGGAAGAGAATGAGAAAGAGCAAGCAAGTATGTGAATTACTGTGACTAAACTTGACTTATCTCGTCTTGTCTTGTCTTGACTAACCGGTGTACGCCTAGCCTTAAACTGAAGACATAGTGATACGTTTCTCAACCATATTCTTCAACCACTCCTCGTGTACATTCCGATGAAAACTCTCAGAGAGAGTTAGACTGATTGAGGGTTAGACTGTGATTTACACTGATTAATTACAAAATTAAAATTTCCGACTATACAAATTCAAAGCATATTTATGAATACAACAACAATGGTAGTTCCATTGCTTTCTTTGAGGAGAAAATCATTCTACTCAACTATTTACAAATAATACTTACTATTGAACAGTCTTTTACATAGGCCTATAGGCCTCTAGAATATCTACATCTTCAGAAATGTTTTTACATCTTTAGGCTTTTAAAAATCAGGGTGAACAATACAAATCAAGGTAAAACTTATTGATGAATAATAATGGTAGTCAGAGCCTCAAATCTATTTGATATTGTAGAAGAAAATTACGTGTATGATTAATATTATTATCATCAATCATGAATGCATTTTCTACAAGATAATATCGATAAATATCGAACATACATCCAAAAAGACTCACAAAATAATGAATTATTCGAAATGAAAAAACACTTTATCAAGTCAGGTACATCAAATTTCTCACTCATCAAACAAACTTAGTAGGACGACACGTCTATATTTGGTCTGCACTCCTGAGCTGGATACTTCGTAATGAAGACCTTGACCAGCACCCCCCCCCCCCCAAACCAGTAGCCAAGCCATCAGCAGCCATTAGCATCCATTAACGCTGAGTCCACGCCGGACTAATGTATGTAACCTATTTGTAATTGCCATTAAACGTCATCAGACCTAGAACTGGCCCCAACATCCTATCTCCACAATGAACACCAATGCGCTCCAGTTCTAATGGTATTCAGGTTTTGGTATAATCGTTGTAATACATACATGGTATATATATATAGTGCGCCACTACATGATCATGAAAACTAGCAAGGAACATAGTTATACAAGTAGGTAAACAGACATTTGTAAGATATGTAGATGCATATGCATGTAAGCTAAAGGAGCCTAAATGCACCAACCAGAGTATTCTGTTTGATTTGCATCTGCCGTTTCCATCTAAATGATCCTTGTATATATTGATTGAGAATTAATTTTGAGGCGTTTGTGCTTGAGCGCCCACTTTATATGTGTACGTCTTCAAGCGAAGCTGAATATTTAACGCAGATGGCTTAATTATTGGGGGATGACTTGATTGCTTGGATCAAAGTAGTTCAAGGGTGATTATTGAGAGTTGGAGATGATGCTTGGAGATAATTAATATAACTTGTTGTTTTAAGAAATTCGACTTAAAGGTGCATGTCTTTACTTTGATAGAGTGACATGGAGTTGCGAGAATATTAAAATCTATTTGATGGCAATCAATTAGAGACTGAGACAATATTCCATGTAATTATGTACTTTTTTCATTGGCTCTGGCTCCCAAAACCTGCTCTGTGTTTGGCTCAGGAATAAACCAACAAGTTTTGACAATTTAAAGATTAAACCATACAATTTTAGTATGGTATGAATGGAACTGACAAAAAAGTATTTTAAAAGCTATTCAATGCTGCTTCATCTCATCATTCAATTACCACTAGCTACTACTGTATTTCCAATGATAAATGCTATACCAGGACTCTTTTAACTTGTCAGAAAACAGCTGATTTAACGTTAGTAAACAAGCGTACATCAATCAGCTGTTTCTGACAATTTAAAAGAATCCTGCTATACATCATATAGCACTGTACATTTTTATCACCAACTCAATTTTTATTAAGCCCATTTCACATTATACAGCACACTATATTTTTGAAAGAACTAAATAAACTTATTTATTACTGTTGATTGAGTTGACTATCCACGCCATTGCGTGAGCCAAATTAATATGTCCAGGCTGATAACAAGCTCAATGCACACGAGAAAGTATTCGCGTTAACTTAATTAATTATTATCAACTGGTCACCCGGAACATTTTAATTCGGCAATTTGAATTTCTCACCCGGCCAAAAATTACAACCACCCGTGACCATGGTGTTACACAGGGAACTGTTAACAGTTTCTTTGCTGTTTTTTATGTTAGTGCGTGTTCAGGCTACGCGCGAATTGTATATCTGTTTATATTGGATGTATAGGCGGTAATATTGAATATAATGTGTACCGTGACAAAAGTAAGTAAACCAATATCGTAACGAAACCAGTTTAGGGAGTAAACCGATCTGTTTAGACCGTCCACACGAAATAAGGAGCAGGTCTGCTTGAGTTGGTACAAGAGAAAATAAATACGTTAAAAAAGCGCGATCGCTCAAAGCATGCATATTGGTGCGGTGATATTTTTTCTCTTCTCTCTCGCTTGCTTCCCCTCTTCCACAATATTCTCTCACTCTCTCTCTCTTTCTCTCTCTTTCTCTCTCTCTTACACACTTTTCCTCTCTCTCTCTCTCTCTCTCACTCTCTCTCTCTTTCTCTCCTGGAAAGATAGGTACTTTCTCCAGGATTGTGTTTTATGGGAATCAATTTTAGTCTCACGCAGACTGTATGAAAATCGACAGCAAAAAACATGGGCTAGCCTTCATGCGTAACATTTCCTGTTATTAGAAATTTAAGCTACGAGTGCCAATTGACACAAGTAGATTATAGGATTAAAGATCGATTTCATTCCAGTTATTCATCCACTTGTCTGTAAATCACCCCGCTTTCGATGTGATCGATATTTGATCCCATGTCTGATGTGGACTGAATGGATTTCAAATGAGTTTTTTCAAAATATAGATTTCAGTTCATGTTTGTTGCTTTAATAATATGTTCAGGTTTGTAATAATGCTCCATGATGATGTAAAATAGGTCTGAATGATACTTTATTCATTTGCATATCAATTTCAGGCTATATCCATATTGCAATAATATGTTTATAGATTGATATTGATAAGTACCTATCGTATGTTCCATGAAGAGGTGGGAATAGAGATCTGAAAAAGTTTCGAACTAGTTTTTTTTATTTCAAGAGACTACAACTCTATCCGTGTTATCTCCTTTGAAGAGCTGAAGGTGTATAGCTAACCTTTACCTATTGATTATTGTTCAAAGGATGTTGAATTTGAATGTCAAATTTTCTGGCCATTGTGAAATAAAATAATAAGTTGTAGCAGTGGAATGACTAGCAAGTAATCTGAGCGAAATATGGACATTATAATCACTTGTTTTAGAAAATTCCAAACTCTCATAATAAACAAATTCTGTACCCTACATTTCACCATAATTCCAACAATCAATCATCCCATTCTCCTAACTTCAAGATAATTGGGTTTGAATTGTAAAGTGAATTCAATCAATCTCAGCTCTTCACAATTTTTTCTTAATTCAAAGAACAGTGCAAACAAATAATGTGGCTTTCATCTCGTATTTATCACACAATGCTGTGATCCAATGAATCAGCCCAGCTACGTTGGTAAATGTTTACTTATTATGTTTAGATAAAACCGCAAACTGTATACTTTGTACACGTCTGAGGTATTCTAATTCAAATAAAGTGTCCTTTTCAACTGTAATCCGTCTCTTATGTTGAAAATGCGATTAGTGTTAGTGTCTGAAAGCAATGTTTAGACAAGACCACGCCTCTTGCTTGCATCAGCTATTGAAGCGAATAATGAAATGGGACCACAACGTAACTCAGTTCACGTGCACCTGGGATAAAGACCTAAAAGACACTTTTCGAATTCCGCTCTCAACCATCTTCCTCTCGCTTCTTCTTCACTTCTGTCTTCTTCTAAAAACCGCAGACTGCGGTCTGGGGGCCCGAAGCAGCACTGATATGCGGCAAATAACCCTTGGCGTACGGTATTTGTTTCTTTAGAATAAGAATCTGATAGGACCAGGGAGAAAAGGAAGAGTCTGGGAAGCCTGTGAAGTACATTTGGAAGTACATTGCGGCAAGGATAGGTAGGGCTTGAATGAAGACAAATAAGCCAAGTAGTGTAGCATTCATTTAATTCGGCGGATGGCATTAGATAGATAGAGAGATATTATTTCTTATCCATCGGACTCTACGGTCATCAGCAACGTCAAGAAATCTATCTATCAAATGCCATCCTCCAAATTGAATGCTACAGTAGTGTAAATCGAAGTTTCTTGAGTGTCCACATCAGAAACTAAGTTGTACGTTTTTAGATAGATCGTAGTATAAGTCGATGTTTCGTCTACTTCACAGGCATGATTTACCGGCTTGCAGGTTACCCTTGCTAAACATTATAATCATTCTGAATAAGACTTGATGTTGTCAAAACCACATATTTCTATATAATGTGGTTTTGACAACAAGTCTTCTTATTTAGTATGGATAACTACCATTACATCACATTCACTACTACACAGGAAACTATAATCATGCTTAGCTATTGAAAGTATTAAATGCATTGGAAGCTATCTTTTTAAAAACTATTCAGATTTATTCCGACATCTTCATGAATCAGATCAGATTCTTATCAAAGTCAATAATTTATTATTGACAGTCTTCGATTATTGAAAGATTGACTATTAAAGGTCAAAGTCAATAATGATCACAATATGGATAGCCGGAAATTGATGCACAAATAAGTTAGAACATGATTTTGCATGCATTGAGCCTTTCAAATCTACTTTACATCATCAGAGATCATGATACTTATTGTAAGAATTGTAAACAAAGGGCTTCGATCTTTGGAATTGTCTTAAATTCTGTGTTGAAATTTTCATGAATTTATGATAAACATAATAAGGTTGAACACAGTGCTAAATAACAGTGTCATTTTTCTTTACCACTTGATGATACATTATACTCTATAATAATAATGAAGATGAGGAATAGAGGAATGATAGACTCCTTCTTTTGTACTAGGTTTCAACTTGATTTAGTTTCCTTCAAGTAAATAATGTTAACCGCCACCAAGTAACTCCCTTAAGGTGTCCTCTTTAAGTAAAAGCCCAACTAACTTCTAACCCTCCTCGTTTACCTAGAGCAGCAGCATTGGTGTCTCCTGTGATTCTTTTGAGGATTCGTCACGAATGTCTCATGAAAGTGATAGCCACCAAAATCATCCGAGCAAAGATTATCAGACCTAACAAGGATCAGGTGAAGTGTAATCAGCTGGCTTCTCTCTTTCCTCTCCCCTGCTCTCCTCTCCTCTCTTTCTCTCTACACCTTCTCTTAACCTCTCTCTTATTATTCACTCTCTTTTTTCGCTGTGTTTCTCTTTACAGGTTAAAATAAAGGCAGTCATTCTATTCTATTCTATCTTTTGACAGTGCACCTTTTTCCTCTTCCAGTTCTTTCGGAGATAAAAATGTTCAATTTTCTCCAACCCTTTCAATATTCGAATGACTTCTCCACACTTTTTCGTTTCTTTTCAAAATTTCGAATTTTTTCGTTAATCTATATAATATTCCGCTGTTGTCTCTATATTACTCCTACAAAACAGATTTCTTCTTCTTCTTCTTCTCTTCTTCTTCTTCTTCTTCTTCTTCTTCTTCTTCTTCTTCTTCTTCTTCCTTCTTCTTCTTCTTCTTCTCTCTTCTTCTTCTTCTTCTTCTTCTTCTTCTTCTTCTTCTTCTTCTTCTTCTTCTTCTTCTTCTTCTTCTTCTTCTTCTTCTTCTTCTTCTTCTTCTTCTTCTTCTTCTTCTTCTTCTTCTCTTCTTCTTCTTCTTCTTCTTCTTCTTCTTCTTCTTCTTCTTCTTCTTCTTCTTCTTCTTCTTCTTCTTATTCTTCTTCTTCTTTTTCTTCCTCCTTCTCTTCTTCTTCGTTCTTTCCATTCCTCTCTTCAAGCATTACGTTCTTACCACTCCACCTTTCCTTCTTCTCCTTCTATCTCCCGGTCTTTTCCTTCTTTCTCCCTTCTCTTATCTTTCTCCCTCCTCTCATCTTTCTCCGTTCTCTACATTCCTCTCCTCACCGTCTCCTTCATTCCACCACGACCGCAGTGTCGCTCGAATTACTCAGATAATGGGATGAACCTGCGGTCTGAATGACATCCGATAAGCATCCTCACAACTGTCAACAGACCATTAGGACAGGCTACCATCTGCATCGTTGTCTCTCTCTCACTCCCAACACAACTGCCATCTATCCGTCCTTGTCTTCAAATCTTGGCACAAAATCATAATCTCCTGAATCCTGCCAACAGTCCCGCAATAATCAAACTACAGCGTGCGATCAGCCAGAAAAATAATAATCGCTGATTACATTTCAGAAATCGCTTCCATTTCATGTTCATGTAGTTATTAGTCATCTGGTATAGGCCTATTAATAATTAAGAATTTGTAAAATCTAGTGAAATAATGACTAACTTGGGAAATGTTCAAGGAATCATTAGTAGACTAATGACTGATTATCAAAAGATCTAGAAGACTAATAACAATTATTATCAATAAGATCGAGTAGGCTTATCCTTATTGCATAGACAAATAATAGTAGGATTCTTTGTCTATGCTAACAGACAATTTGAAAAATTTGTTCACAATTTCTTAGAATTTCTCATGTAATTTTGTATATATTTTTGTGTGTTGAACAGGAGTGGAGTGACCAATCTCAAAATGTGTTCATAATTCCTCAAAGCTACTTGTTAAAGTGCTTGTACTGTGGTTTCTTGTTCGACTAAATTTGAAAACCTGTGCTGAATGGGATTCAAGTTTTTGTATTAAATCTTTGGTTAGTCAGAGAAAATTATAATAATTGAAAGAATATTGAATCATTTTAATTTCTCTGCTGTTTCGTATTGATAGGATAAAAAGATAATAAATAATCTGAAACATAGCGGTTTGATAGTTCTTTATAACTAAAATGATTCTAGCAACCAGAATGATAGACTCGGCTAATCAAGAAAATAATAATTAGGAGAACAATCTAAGATGAAGAGCGAGCCTGCATGCTAGCATTGTTGCACGCCTTGTATCTGTTTGGAAGATAACAGAACGAAGCACAAGAAAATGAAATCAGAAGAAAAAGTGAGAAATAATCCCGAAAAATGTCGGCCCGAAATTAATCTGACAGACGGCGCTACTGGTTTTCGGTTTTCAACAGCTTTTAGAGGGATGACACCCAACAACACTTTCGTAAAAGGAATGATCGCTCTAAATGTGTGGCAAAGCTCATATTCAGGATCACTCCGTTTGTCGGCGAATATTAGAGCCGGATAAAGCCATTGGACCAAAAACATTACTAATGGCTGTTCTTAATGAACTTGAATATCATTTTTTCACCGTATCCAATAACATACCAACACATGCACACAAATATAAAATCCGACACAATTCTCTTTTTCAAGATTTCTTTGAATTTAATCTATTACCCAGGTCCAACTCACAAACTAGTTTTAAGTTTTGAGTAGTTTATCTATTTTCTTTCTCTTGTTCATGTGCGTGCGTGAGTGCCAAAGAGTGTGAAAATAAAGTTTAATTGTTCAAGATAGTCTCCCTGCTTCCCGGCTTTTTTCAATACCGCCATCTTAGTTATTGCTCTTTCATTCGAAAAATGAATTAGAATTCGACTCCCCGAGATTTCCAACAACCTTTTACCCTTGTAGAGCATTCCATGTCACTCCTTGTCTCATGTTTCTTATCCGTTTTCCACCTCTTTCGTGTACCACATCCTTCTACCACTTTTTTGTGTTTGCTATCCTTTTTTCTTCTCGTTTCTCATCTTTTTTTATCTCTCTTTCATCATTATTTTCCCTCCTTCTAATTATTCTCTTGACTTTTTGCTCTTCATCGTCCAATCATCTATTTTTCTCATTCATTCCTCTACTTGTTACATCTTCCAATGATACATTACTGTCCTTTTTTTCTACTCCATTTTTCCTTTTCATTCTATTCATCCCCTTCATCTTCTTTCTCTTCCACTTTTTATTTATCTTCTTATGTATTTTCCTATTCTCTTTTTCGTCTCTCTTCTTCTTCTCCTCCTCCTTCTCCTCCGTCTCCCTTCTCCTCCTCCTACTCCTCCTCCTTCTCCTCCTTCTCATCCTTTCTCCCCTTCTCCTCCTTTCCTCCTTCTCTTCCTTCTTCTCTTCATTCCTTCTCTACACCCTCCTCTGCTCATCATACTTCTCATCCACCTCTTTATTTCTCTACTTTTGTTCATTACTTTTTCCCACTTCCCTTTTCAATTTTTCATTTCCATTCTTCTTCCCCTTATCCTATATCATTTTCACAATCTCTTCCTGATAACTATCTTTTATCTTTTATCATTTTCTATATTGTATATCCTATATCCATATTAAATCTTATATTAATATTAAATTGTATGTTTATAATTTGTTCTATATTCATACAACATGTTTATATTCTATACATCTTAGTTCTTGTGGATATTAATTCTATATTTACACTTTTTTTTATAGTATGGCTTTTATTGGTGGGGAGACCCTTACGGGTAGGTGCCACCTCGCCTCATTGCACAATTTTTTGTGTCTTTTTTGTGTTATTTATACTTCATTATATTTATACTTAACTCTATATTAAAAATGATCTATAATATATTTTCTATAGTTTACATTCATTCTTCTTCTCTTCCCGTCACTCGTCTTTCATTCTACTTCACCCCCCCCCCCCATCACACCTCGACCTCTCATCATGTCACCGAATTTTTTCTGTCCGCATAATAATAATTCGCCTCCTAATCGCTGGCAGGCAGGCAGCAGACGAAACCCTATCCGTTCGTCTTGTGTGTTCCAGGCCTTCAAAAGGTTGGTTTCTGTCATAAAATGTGATAGGATCATTTACACTGTACATCGATCTGTACACAAAATTCCTTTCTGCCACTTATTCGGGACATTAGGCTCGTTAAATTCCACTGCTGCTGCTTAGTCCTGACCTTACCCGATTAGGTTCTATTGTGTGTGTGCTACCTGGCTTATTGCACAGAGAACACACTTAGTAGGAGAGTATTAGGCTAGGCGTACACCGGTTAGTCAAGACAAGATTAGTCACGTTTAGTCACAGTACTTCACATAGTTGCTTATGAAGCAACACACACCGATTAGTCATTGCATCAGCTGCTTCATAAGCAACTATGTGAATGCTGTAAACGTGACTAATGTCTGTCTTGTCTTGACTAAGACGCCTTAGTATTATACGAAATATAGAAGAGTGTGATTGCTAATGTATTCTAATATTAGATATACATTAATAATTATGTAATCATTATGATTAGATAGGATTGCTCATCTATGCTTATTGCTTGAATTCAGAAAGAATTGGAGTTCAAAGATATTTTATAATAGGATATATTCTGTGTCATTGATTCAATGTTTTACTTGACAATACATCTCATTGCAGAGTGATTTATAAGTTAATCAAATAATGAGCCTTATTGTTCAATTCAGATAGATTAGGTCTACGATTTACCACTAAATTGATCCGAATAGAATTTCTTTATTGCTTACAATACAAATCACATTACAGAATAAATTAATGAATAAAATAATAAGGTATTCAATGTAAAATTTTGAATATTATTACTACATGTATATATAATTAATTTTCTACAGGATGCAAAAGAAACATACAATATTGTAGTTGTAATTGTGATGTTTTTATGTACAATGGTAATATTCATAATACTGTAATAATGAAATTCCATAATACTGTAATTTAGAGCATTGGTGACTCATCAACAAACATGATTTTCCAAATAATTATTCTGTTAATTTTACATGATTAACTACAAATAATAAAAAAGTGGAGTAGATTTATTCGTTCAACTTCAAGTTACTAGCTTATTTCATTAATTTTTCAGCACTCAACCTCTACAAATAGCGATTAAATTAATTTATTAATCATGTGTCATTCTGTGACATCATTCTTGGACCAGAACCAATGAATAGAACTAATAAACAAAATCTTTGTTGATGACACACATAGAAATTGTGATATTAACTGAACCTTTTTCGAACAAATAATTCCATAAAAATGGTAATTCACCAAACAGCTATCACTATGAATTTTCGTGATTCCGATCAACATTTATTTTCCCATAGAATGATATTATTAGCAGCTTGACGTGGCAATACACAATTAGCTATTTTAGACTTCCACCATCAATTGCATCCATATCAAAACTATTTAGTGTCGCATGTACTCGTGAAAATGTTACATGAAGCATTCAGCCGCCGGTAGTTGACATGACTGCCAGAGATTCTGAATGACGCTTTTAAAATACAACTCAGAAATTATTTAATGAATGAATTGCGGATGTAGTTAGAACTCAGAGACTTCCTCTTTTCTGGCAGTTTATTCCAGTACACTTGAAAACATATACATATATACACAATAAACAAGTGTATGTATACACTCAAACACATATAAATATATCTGTACAGAGACTGTCGTGTGATTGCACCTGTGTTAGAATGATAACATGTTCACATTTCGAACCAAAAGAGTTTTCACAACAATGAAACTAAATGTTCGTGCAGACAATGACTGTGCGCATGCGCGGCCGACTAGAAAGCAGTTTTATTATTATTTAGTCCCATAATAATCACATACACACACTCATCAAAAACTTCTAAAGGCATCCCATTATTTGGCCAGTTTATGTCTAATTTCCTGATATTAGAATAGGATTAGTTCCTGTTTGCAATTTTCTCTTATTTCGTTTAGTTCGTCGTCTATTAAAATGAAATTTTGAACCGGTTAGTCAAGACAATACAAGACGAGATTCTATTCACGTTTCACAATCACAATTTCTATTATTAATTTCTAATACAGATTTTATTTTCATTTATTAATTTCAGATTATTCATTCAGATTATATAGTAAAATATCACTTATTTATGTAAAAAAACTACAAACATGTTTTGCACCATTGTATGTGATTTTGTTTAATAAATTCAATGAATTATTATATAAATTTGACTATGGTATTTATAGGCTGTATTTAAGACTAACTATTAGTTGACATTATTAGATCTGATGGCACAACATTTTATTATTCACTGTGTCAGAATTCAAACAAAAATCCTAATATTATTTTTAGTTTAATATTATTTTGATTAATTTCATGACATAAATTGGCTTATTCTGGAAACTTTATCCTATAACACAGTAATATGCAGATTAGGATTCTACTCCACCAGAATGTATATAAAAAATTGATAAATAAAAACATTTCAGCTTCAGTACGGTACCGTACATTCTATAGCGAATGAATGAACGATACAAAATCGCATGAGCAATGAGGAATAACAAATTTGAATTAATTTAGAATGATTTATATTCTTAAAATAATAATGATAAATGGAATACAGAAACATTCTTCATTTTTCAAAAAAGGTTTCATTTGCCGCTCCAGTTTTTGTTTATTTGTGAATTCACATAGGATAATTTCCGCTCCAAGCATCAAGTGGTAGCGTGGCCGAGCGGTCTAAGGCGCTGGTTTAAGGCACCAGTCTCTTCGGAGGCGTGGGTTCGAATCCCACCGCTGCCAGTATATTTTTGCTGCTCCACT
This sequence comes from Laodelphax striatellus, assembly GCA_017141395.1. NCBI lineage: Eukaryota > Metazoa > Arthropoda > Insecta > Hemiptera > Delphacidae > Laodelphax > Laodelphax striatellus. Next base: position 31,338,571 of record CM029536.1, read on the forward strand.
CTTGAATAACGGTTGAATTTTTATTTGTCAGCATGATAAATTGGTTTCTGTTTTTTAAAGGAAAGTCTATTTGTTATGAATATGTGGCTAAATTTCTTTTCCTCTAGGAATATTGACTTCAACCTCCGACTTCAATACTTATATAGAATTTCACCTCACTTCAAATATTACAATACTATTTTTAAATGCATTTTATTTATATTTTTACTCAACTATAAATAAGGATCATTTACAATAAATCTGCCTTTACGTATCTCAGATCTGCGTAATCAGCAGAGAGAAATATTTTATTCCTAATATACCCCACAAATCCAAGAAAATCATAGCAGGGGCCTATTGCATAAGAAAATACAAGCTAGTAATACTAGTTGTCAGATGGCAAGTTACCATAGTGACAACTAGTATTACTAGCTTGTATTTTCTCATGCAACAGGCCCCAGGGGGATGAAATTCATGAAGGCAATTTTGTTTTGGTATAATTTTTTAGTTTTTAGTGGACTCTTGAACAAAATTAATTATTATTTGCCATGAGACAAAACAGAGCAACAGGTTTACATCAGTATTGAAAAAGTAAAAAGATTTCAGTGTAACTCTTGATGATCTGGCATGACCAATAATGAATGAAAGTCCTGTTACCTTACCTCTCTTATTCCAATTATTATTCTTTTTTTATAAAGTAATAAGGTATTTTTCGCTCTCCCTCTGAAGCTCATTTTATTTCAATCATGCTTGTTTAGACTACTTGGGTCAGGAGATGAGCCACTATTGAAAGTTATAATTTCGAGCATTGACTCCGTCAATATCAAAGGAAGGCCGATTACGGCTTCTTTATTACCTTTCATCTTCTTCTCTTCCTCCACCTTCTCTTTCTCTCTCCTCGTCTTCTCCTTTTCTTGCCAAACAAGGAGAAGAATAAGAAAAAGAAGAAGAGTGGTGAGGATGTGAGACCCATACTCCCCTAATGGACGTCGGTCGCCAAGTAGATTCTCTCTTGAAGTTCGGCGAAAGTATGTAATTAAAATAAGATCAAGTAAAAGGATAAAAGGCAGTAAGAGTTTTAACTGGCGCCAAGAAAATTGAGAGGCGAGAAATGGATAAAGTTTCCACGTCTGTCTTGCATTGGACATAATATAAGGAAGCTTTCAATAACTTTTAAACCACTTACATTCAATTAATCTTGATTTTTGAAAAAATCAGCGTTTGATTTTTCTGAAATCTCAAATCATTTTTAACGAGGAGGCCTATTCAAAATATTTTTCTTAATAATTGCAGTTCAGCATTCATTCATACTGGAGTTAATTCTAGAACACACAGGTCGCTGTTATTTATCAGCTTTGTCGTACTGACTATGATTTTATTCTAATTGGTACAATGCTACAATGATAATACACTCGACAACAGTTAATAAATGAAGAAATAAAATGAAAAAAATGATATTATTATTTTTATTATTCTCCACGAACTACCAAGTTTGATAGAAAAACAATACCAAATTAAAGACAGTTTATTGTCTTTATTAGTTTGATTGAATGAGAATGGTTGCATTATTTCTATAAAAACATGATCAGCTATATTTTAAAATCTGAAAATTTTATTCTGATTCGTACCCAATTTCTACAGTTCACCAATATTCATGAACTTAGAGATTGAAGTTCAGAACTTGAAGTTGAATATATAAATGAACTCTATTTGAGCAAATAGATAGCAGATAGAGATTATATATAACTCTTTTTTCATGGCGAATATATATTAACAAAAAATATTAAAAATCTGTAGAAAATCTGTTCAATTCCTTGCATAGATCCCACCTGGCTCATTGCAAGTTAGCATAATCTCATGCACATGGCACAATAACCTACAAAACCTTTTTTATTTCTTTTCAAAAGACTGTTTCATTCGTCACTTTCTATAGTGAATTGGAATACTAATCCCTATAATAATGTTATACATGATTAGTGGTTGTACAGTTTTGCCTTCAATAAAACACCTTTTCAGGATTGCTTTCTTCCATTGAAGCGAAACACGTGCTGATGGCCCAGGGTTTCATTGCCAGAGGATGAATACAGTTTTCATATTCTCTTCAATGTCACACGAAGAAGTGTGATCCATTTTCGTTTTATTGTTCAAAAAGTGTGCCGAATCTCCAGCAGTCCTACGATTGTGATGAGTATTATAATAATTATGAGCAGCCGGACATCCGAAAAAGCAGGTGTCAGATCTGAATAATCTCTTATATTTTTTTCTTTCTTTTCAGAGTGGGCGTATTATGGAGCACGCTCTGGGTCTACTACTTTCTCTTACTTCTAGTAGTAGAAAGGTTAACTATAAGGCTAGGCGTACAACGGTTAGTCAAGACAAGACGAGATTAGTCACGTTTAGTCACAGTACTTCACATAGTTGCTTATGAAGCAACACACACCGATAAGTCATTGCATCGGTGTGTGCTGCTTCATAAGCAATTATGTGAATTACTGTGTGACTAATCTGTCTAACCGGTGTACGCCTAGCCTTAGTCATTCATCTTCCATAATATTTGCAATCACTTCGTTGAATAGAAGCTAGGAAATTTTAGTTTGCATTTATTCATGTGTTATATGTGAAGGAATATGTATTTTACCAACATTCAATGAGTTTGAATGAGCAAACATTGTCTTTCGAATACTCGAGATATCTCCCTTTTGATAATCACTGAAGATAAAAGTGAAGCGTGAATCAAGAGGAATTTAATATTATACTCTGCAATCTACACTGAAAACTTTTATTTGTAGCCTAGATAAAGTTAAATGTATTGTGGTATTGTATATACTGTGTTAACAGGTGGAATAAGAACACCTCTAACTTAGACCTCTAGCGACCTAGGAGGTCGTCCAATAACATAATTATTGTAGATTAACTGATACAGATTAATTATTAAGGGCTGAAAGATAATATAGGTACTGAACAATTGCACTATGTACATCCTCATATTTTTAAAATTAATAAGAGTTCAGGAATAGCTAACAGACATAAGGCTAGGCGTACACCGGTTGGTCAAGACAAGACGAGATTAGTCACGTTTAGTCACAGCATTACATATTTGGTGAGCAACACACCGATTAGTCATTGCATCGGTGTGCTGCTTCATGACGTGTACTGTGACGACTGTCTTGACTGTCTTGACTAACCGGTGTACGCCTAGCCTTATACTCGAATTCGAATGTAATATGAATCGAAAGTAATAAATTGACATAATATTATTGGACTGCACTATACTCAGATTTGATTAGAAAGATAAACAAGTTACCCCTTGAAGCAATTAATACAATTAATTGATAATTATGATATTGAATCTGACAGATCTGATGGAGTTTATTCAAGTACCTAGTGTCTGCGTGAAGCCGAATGAGTGAAGTTTGGTTCCGCATAACTTTCCCACTGGCGGAAGTGCGTGCGTGCGTGCCGCGACCGCAACTTTCCGTAGCAATTAAAACCGCACAAACGTTGTTACGCTCTGCTACATACCCTTAATTTCACCCCCCTCCCTTCCAATTCACTGCGAATTCCATCCATAACTGTCAAAAGATAGAAGAGACACCTGCCAGCACCACAACTGAATAAATCAGTTCAGAAGACTCGAAAACGTAAGGCTAGGCGTACACCGGTTAGTCAAGACAAGACAAGATGAGATTAGTCACGTTTAGTCACAGTAATTCTCATAGTTGCTTATGAAGCAACACACCGATTAGTCATTGCATCGGTGTGTACTGCTTCATAAGCAACTATGTGAATTACTGTGACTAAACGTGACTAATCTCGTCTTGTCTTGTCTTGACTAACCGGTGTACGCCTAGCCTTACTCGTTACAGTAAAAAATAGACTTGTCTTCCATTTCATGAGTTAAAAACTCCAACAATCACGTATAATCCTTCACAATCTCAAATTGTAATCCCCTAGAAAGTTACTAGGTAATTGTAACTTTTTATTTACTTGAAGTAAATAATCTATTTACTTGGCGTAATTATCTAGACGAACTCAAATTCTGTTAATCCAATTACATATTCTTGTTTCAAATACGGCACTATTGTCCACAATAGTTCCTGCAATTATTGTTTTATTAAAATGAAAGCATTATAGGTGCAGCCATCTACCGTCTATTATATTCCAACTACTGCATCAATCAGTTTCGACCAATCACATGGAATTACGTTTCACTCCCATTCAACTATTGGAAGTAGACGACGTTGTAAGTGCTGCCATCTACGGTTCATTCTTTCAACTATCATAAAAGACAGTCTCTCAACCAATCAAAAACGAGTACGTTACAGTGGAAACACTCCCACTCAACCATTGGAGACAGCCTTTCGACTCTCGACCAATCACATGCGAGAACGTTCCAAGCAACATCGTTGTAAGTGCTGCCATCTACTAGCTATTATTTCAACTACCATTTCAAACAGCCTCGTCCAATCACTAGCGAGTACACTCCTATTGGAGCTTGACATCGCGCTCCAACTACTCAAACCAATGTGTTTTACAAATTATTATCGTTTATGAAAGACCATACCAAATAATAATGATAATTATAGATAATAATTGATTGAATGATTATTTACTTGAAGTCTTGTCTATCATTGCATCATTTAGTCTTAACTTATGACCTACATACAATCTCTTACCCTACAAATCAGTAGGGACTTAGTCTGAACAAGTCTTTAGAAACTTCTCTGCAAATTCATGCATCTCCCTACAATCTAGTAAAATAGGTACCGATTAATTTCTTTTAATTCTCGCGTTTCTTCCATATCATTCAATAATAATCAAATGAGATATAATAAAATCAAATAAATAAAATGAATACGAATCCTTTAAACTACTACCCTGATCAAAACTCATTTGTCAATTAAATACTTGGAATATCTACCTCGCATGAGGCATGATCTTTGAATTTTTACTACAGTACTAAGGCTAGGCGTACACCTAGCGTACACCTAGTGTATGGTTCTAGTTAGTGATCTGGTTATACTTTCCAAACAAAATGTTTTACTAACAGAAGCTCTGGTGATCTGAGCATATCTTCAATACATAACCCTCTGTTGGAGGAAAAGATTGCTGTATGATAACCTTGTATGATAATCTTGAGAAACCTCAAGAGGTGTTTTAAAAAAATAAGTAAACTCATCGCAGGTGTGAAACAAGTTAATGACTTTTCTAAAATATTTCAATGGCTGTTGAGAGACAAACTGCATTTGTGTGTGCTTGTAGGATGAGTGTGAGTACGCGCACTTACAAGCATGACTGACAACAAGGGAATTAATATAATAAAATACAGTGAGTGACTGGCTATAATAATCGCCGGGCCTGTTTGGAGCACCCGTAATCACTCCGTAAGAAGATGGCGGTCCTTCAACAAGGATATCCATCATATTGTACAGCTTCCACAAGAGACATCTCTCCAATCAGCTACCGGGAGATTGTAGTCGGGTACCTACGTAGTAATAAGGAGTTGGACGGGAGCACGTGTTTTGAACTAGGAATGTATTGTAGGGGACGTTCAAGCTCGTAATGTTGAGCGTTTTTCTCCAAATGTTACAAGGCTCAAGACTATTGCAACGAAAATGTTATAATATTTCACAAATAAAAATAAATTAAAATAACAATAATAATAATATATTAAAATTAAAATAACAAATATTCATGAGTAGGTTCAAAAACAACCTCAATTAATTATTTACAAGGTGTCGAAAAAATAATATTGGTTCTGTATACAAATCAACTATCTACTACAATGAAGCGATTGAATATTATCAAATATATCCTGGAGTGCTAAATAATACTATAAAAATAAAAGATGGAATACTATCAAAATGTCATAATATAATGATAAAAATCATCCATGTGACACCAGTAAAGGAATATTTTAATCAGCATCAACATAATTGGTTGGAAATCGATTTGATCGAAACATTAGCTCCTATTTTGAATGGAAATTGAACTTTAGTTAAACTAAGCATATTTATTCAAGGAAAATACATTTTCTCGACTAATTATGTTATTTTTACTACAAAGCTCTATTTCTATTATGACAAACCATAGAGACAAATAAGGCAGTACAGTCGGTTGCAGTTGGGGGTAGTTGTGCAGTCGGTACCGCTAATTGAAGTGCCGCCGCTACTTGCAGTCACGTTACCGACCGCACGTCGACCGTTACCGTCGCGTTGTGTTTGCTGCTGCAACTGTCGCATGTGTGCACTCAGCATCAGGCTTTCCATCAACAACCAGCAACCTACCAAAACTTTTAATCCAATATCAACTTCAGTTTTCAAGCCCAGTGAAACAGATAGGAAGTAGATATATACAGATATAAGTATTTTATATCCTAGCGAGTCTTCGGGCCTAATTAAGGGCTAAAAACAGAGCAGAGGGAAAGAGCAGCAATCAACATGGAAGAATGTTTGTTTGGGGATCGTTTCACGGGGATTTGAGCTTCGGTCTGTTGTTGCGGTGTGGCTAATTGCCATTATCCGGCCTCTGGCTTATCCGGTCATCTGATAGTGGAGTGCAGTTGATGGCTCAACACTGATAACAGCTTCACTCAATTGTGACTGTCGGCGAACACCCTATATAGACATCTAGAACATAGTATAAATATAGGTATAATGTGTAAATTGGGGGTGGTGAATGTACCTGGCCAACACTTTATATCGCACTATAGGTTGTATAAATAGGTATATTTTATGAGCTGTAAGCAGTCCTGCCAGAGGATAATTATTGTTCAGAACCCACCAGCAGGCCTACTACCAGTTGTATTTTTTTTCCGAGAGGTAATGATCAGTTGTAGTTCACGATTAGTCAAGACACGACGTTACGTTTAGTCACAGTACCACATCAGTTGCTTATGAAGCAGCACACACCGACGCAATGATCGATCGGAGCAGTGTTGCCTACAAGCAACCGGCGAAGTACTGTGACCAAACGTGACTAATCTCGTCTTCATCTTGTCTTGACTAACCGGTGTACGCCTAGCTCAAGCAAATTCATGTGAAATACTGTGACTAAACGTGACTAATCTCGTCTTGTCTTGTCTTGACTAACCGGTGTACGCCTAGCCTAACTAACCATAGACATAGTCTATGCTAGACCGTTTTGTTAGCGAAACATAAGAAATATCATTTTTTCTCAAAGTAGTAAACCCATTAAATTGATTAGAAGAAGTTTTGGGCCAACGCCTGGTTTTTCTTTCCTTATATTGTATTTTTTAAGAAATAAATAAATATGAATAAAGAGATACCTGAAAGTATTTAATTTCTGTAATCAGAGTGTATGTAGTTACATAAACTGGAACGTACTGTGATTGTAACGCGGTGATGTTTCTTTTTTTTTTTTTTAATAGTCATTTGACAGCCAAGTTTTAGTGTCGGTTACATTGGATGTAGGCGTACACCGGTTAGTTAAGACAAGACAAGACGAGATTAGTCACGTTTAGTCACATTACATCACATAGTTGCGTATAATGCAGCACACGCCGATTGTCATTGCATCGGTGTGTGATGCTTCATAAGCAACTAATTGAAGTACTGTGACTAAACAAGACTTATTTCGTCTTGTCATGTCTTGACTAACCGGTGTACGCCTAGCCTAAAACTCTCAAAAGCAAATCGTTAGTCATGAAGTTGTCATCAAACTTGAAATTCCAATTACTGGAGAGATCCATCTTCATGACAAATATAATTCATCATTAATGACGAAGTTTAGACAAAGTTATGTTCAGGAAACGTTTTTCCTCTATCTCAAGTATGGCCAGGCTATCTAGCAACCCTCAAGTTTTACCTTCGAAATACCTTTGATGGAATCCAAAAAAAATTGAAAGATTCATTTCAAGGGATAGAAGATAAAATGTTATTTATAATATCACGTTTCTTTTTCGTGTAATTAGAGACCCTGAAAATATGAATCCAGTTTTTGTGTTGATGCGATCAGTTTATTAGCGTTCAGACAAGGTAACCGTCCATGTAAAACGAACTTTTCGAGATGACACTCTGGTAATGGGCGAGCTTAGGATGCGGAGAGATTAGGATGAAGGGAGAAGGAATGACGAAGAAGGATAAGAAGAAGAGGAGAAGGAGGAAAAGAATGATGAAAAAGAAGGGGGGAGGGGAGAAACTGAGACAAGTGACAAGATACATTCAGATAACGCCTATCCAAACGGCTACTGCTTTCTTGGCAAGGCGACATCCGCTCAAAGCAGCTAATAGCACCTTTCCAGCTCCTAAATCCGATAAAACCAGCTACCATCACACAGATCAAATTCATTCATGAATATTATTGAGTGACGATGAAGCGTGTATCCGAAGATTTATCATTTTTAGAGAGAAATTTCAATACTATATTCGAAATGTTTCTTCGAATAGTGAATGGTCATTATCATAGAAAAGCTATACTCTCTATACTCTCTTACTAATCTGTTCTCTGTGTCATTATGTAGAGAATAGTAATAGCATAGACCAACCAAATAATAGATTGATGGAGAATAGATTGATCAGCTCTGGTTGTATTATCTACAACAATAGAACTGTCTCACTCGTTGAAAATCATTTACTCAATGATCTTAAAATATTTAAATATTGATTATTAATTTATCTACTATTATATTCATTAAAAGCATTAACTTATTTTGAGGATAATTACGATTGAAATGGAATAAATTCTAATGAGAAATACCGTGAAACACTACAGTTCAATAAAATATTACATTAAAATATTTTCATGAAATAAAATCAAGTCACACACACGTATGTATTAAGGAGTTACCCTATACAAAGTGGTATTCTAGGGAGGGTTCTCTCCAGATTACTCATATACTATACAAATCACTCTATGAGATCGCATATTTCTCTTAGCATATGAATCTCATTTTCCACAGTACTATACCGTTTTATACAGTACTATATTTTCTATACCTACCATATAGCGTATTTGATTCTATTGCTCCTATCTGAAGTCTCTAGTGTACACAAAAAGACGATCATTTACTCCTCTATCGATAGAAGAAGAGATGATTTATGTTATATCCGAGTCCTAATGGAGTTTTGGGCTACTAATTACCCGTATTCATGCCTAACACATTTCCATGCCTTACTGACAACTTTCCAAGCCTTTTACCATCTTTCTCACACGTAATCTAATTGGCTGCAATTAGAGTTACATATTAGGCCTGTACACTTCGAGCTCGTTCAATTGACCAATGCGGACACTCGATTTGAAGGCGGTGGCTTCAAGATTTTTCATCTAATTTAGAATTTAATACATAATAGTGGTAGCGGCACCACTCAACAATCGGCAGACCTGTTATAATTGATGCACAGTAGTGATTGTCTTAAAAGCTTTTTGGTTGGAGAGTATATAGGATGAGTTTGAACAGAGAGGGGACCAAGACATGTGATGATGAAACAAGGAAAGGAGTTGCAGAGAGGTGTGAAAGAAAGAAAATAAGTCGCCGTAATTGAGGTGAGAGATGGTAGAGCGCGGTAGCCAGGCAGGTCTCTCTTGTAATTGGAAATGTTTTATTTAATTTGTTTTAAATTGGTGGCAAGAGTGCCGGCACTGACTAATAGCGCTGACTGCATTCTCCTGTCTTGCTGGCTGATTGACACCAGACTAAGATTGATTATCGAGTTGGGAATTAGCTGAGTTGGATTTGGATTTGGGAGACTGCGCTCATAACGGTCGGAAAGTAATTGAAGATTTTCAGGAGTTTAGAGACTCTACCTTACAGAAACACTGTAGTATAGAGCCCAAGAGTGGTCTAATAGAGTAGCCTAAAATGGATAACTCTAGTACATCCACTACCCTACTAAAAAAAAGTAATAATTTCAAATTTGTGTAGAATTAAATTTTAAACACAATAATGAGATTTTTAATACTTAATTCCAGTGTTGTACATACTCGTACATACTCTTTTTTGCTGGTAATTAACACTATTTGACATAGTGGCTATTGTAATCAAGTTCACCGATTATAAACGGTTGATCATAAGCCGTCGGTCCCGGCTGCCTAAAAAACAGTCGTTAAGTCACGTCAGAGACCCTGAACTGATCAGGAGTGACCTGAAAACTCTGACACCAGACCTGAGCCAGCCAGTTTACACGGAATTATTAATATTATTATTAACGGTTGATTAGTTTCTTCACCTTCCTTCAGTAATTAACCATCCAAATATCTTGTTTCTAGAGTTATCTTGGATCATACTAAGTTCATTACCAATCTTGATTATTTCCATAAGATCATTACCAAACTAAGATGAATAAATTCAATAAATTGAAATCCACTAAAATTCAAATCCACATTCAATTCTAGACAAAATGAAGATTGGCAAACTTCGCATATTATAGATCCGGTTCAAACAGGATGCAAATCCTGAGTCGATCTCAAATAATTATTACCGTTTTATACGCTCTAAAACACGCGCAGTTTTATTCGTGTTCTCCTCAAAGCACACACACACACACACACAAACACACACACACACACACCAACACCCAGACAGACAAGTCCCAAAATGAGAACGTTGCACACTAATGACCGAAATGATTTATTCAATATTGGTTCACGTGTGTGAGCTAGACCCGACGAGATCCGTGTGAAGGGTGTGAAGGTCTAAATGATTCATTAGCTACCGCGCTCTGCCGTCACAAGTTCTTCTTGATGACCGAGAACTAAATGACCTTGGTAATTATAACCTATCAAATAATGGAATCAAAGGGACCCGCCTCTTCAATCTTATGTGGCATAGGCCTAATCTTACCGACTTTTCTCTGCTATCACCAATGTAAAGTTGGTGCAGGATAAAATAGTTCTGCCTCGTAATGAGGATTTTCAATTGATTAATCTGTATTGAAATTGTAACCGTGAACGTGAAACTGTTATTCGTTTCATATATATTTGATTATTAGAAACTGTTCTCTCATATTTTCAGATATAACATAATATCCTATAGGAAATATACCCCAAGTAAGGAAATAGGAAATATAGGCGATTACCAAATAAGCATACCACGCTTCGCCACTACATAATATCTTAAATATTCATATTCTCAGACAAAATACTATAAGCTTTATTATACTATATAGTATTATACAAAAATATAATAAATATAAATACTAGAAAATTTAAAGTAATAAATTATTTTACAATCTTGATGTAGAACACCTCTGACATCTAGACGGCGGAATAATGAAGTTGTAACTTGAATGACCCAGTAACTGCTGCCATCTTACGACAGAATTCAGAACCAGCTGTGTTGTGCATTGCCAACCAATCAGATTATTGAAAAGGTCTGTAAAATTATTCATTGATGGCCTATCAGATGAGTCTTAGTAAAGACATTACAAAGGATTTATACGATTCATGGAAGAATTTTAGACACAGTTCGATTCACAGTTGAATAAATAAATGATATTCTTCTTGGAAAACAACACTTCCTTTCCATACTAGTGTGATTATTGATGATTGAGATTAGAGAAATTAATTTGATTGACTGAAGATTACACAACTATAAAACAATGTTAGGAGTTTAAACAAGAGTGATTATTGATGATTGAAGAACATAAATTCCTGAAGATTTCTAGATGTTTCATTCTAATACTATTTGAATTTAATTATTCAAACACACACAAAACACAATCAATATAAGTAAAATTCAATTTAAGAAACAACAAAAGCAATAGGTCCTATGTTGAGGTGTGTTTAAGAGAAGAGAGAGAAAACAATACCTCGTCAACTAAGTTATGATTTCCTATGATATAGACATGGCAGGTAGTGGACATAACAAGAAAATGAAATTTATTTTCTTTCTGTACAGAAGTTCTAAAGCGTAGTGAATATCGAAGAAGCATTTAACTGTCATTACCATTTCATTCAAACACATTCTACTCTCATTAGTTTATTCAACTTCAGCCTACCCACGCGTCATATTTCAATAATTGACAGTGTAAATAAAAACCAAACAAATATGATAGAGTAAAAGCAACTTGAATCGGATATTAATAATCCATCTAAACCCACACACCTATCAAATAGCTACTGTTATCAGTACAGCTAATTACACAGCTCTGCTTATTCAAAAGTGATCAATTAATGTTCAGAAAATATTCCAGGTGATCAATCTTCCAGGAAAGCTGTAAATTTTCGACGGATTAAATTGTTTGTGAAACGATTGTGAGCCTTTTTATACCAGTTTGTATAACGGGCAACTAACCGCTCCTTCTTTAAAAAGTTTCGAAATCTTCTGTTTACGTTACTGTTAATTCAAGATACAGCTTTCAAGCAATTTGATTCCATTAGTATCAATATTCGATACGATTTGAGACTTGTATACACTTCCATCACTCATTTTCTGAACTCTCTCTCGCTCACTCTCACACACTCTCTCTCTCTCTGTTTCCCTCTCATCATTTCTCTTTTCACAAACTTGCTCTCATTCTGGTCTCTTTCTATAATAGGGGGAAACCAAAATTTGTTTTAGGTCTTATCTGAAAGCAACATTTTCTTATACACTGTATAAGTGTATATTACAAGTATTGGAGCTTTTGACGTTTAAAAATGATAAATGGTTTGATTATTCCACAGTATCGAACTCATTCACGATACAAGGTGATTCTAGAATATTGTTTTTTCATCGGATCAAGCAGAATAGTCTTCACAAACTTACTTTCGAACTGATTTTAGGAATTTTATCAACACGAATTTTTATGTTCGCATTTTTTGAAGTAGCAGAATCTTTCAAATACTGTAACGAAATGCTCAATCTGAATCTTAAATGGTTTTTAACTGTACTTGTAACCATTGATTACTTGAACTATATAACTTCAACACAAATAACACAACACAACACAATCAAAAAGGTTCTACAAAAAAGGTTTTCGTTTTTATAAGATTTTCGTAATGGAGCTTTTTTGCATCACTGGGTTCATTCAACAGTTATGTTTGTTCATTTTCATGTTTTGGAGAACAACTATAAATTAGCTTCGCATTCATTCTTCAGTTTCCTTTTAGTAGTTAGAAGATAACTGTTTCTAATCTGTTCTATAACTTCCATCTAATCAAGCTTCGTCAACTTTTCATACGAGCTTCATAACGATCATAACACCAGGCATTTCTCAATCGTCTTCATAGGCGGTAGACTGCCGCATCAAAATGAAACTTTATTGCATTCTCTAATGGTCTCATTTATGGTTATTTATGTTATTGCTTTTCTCAAAATTAACCCAGTTCTCAAGTAATAAAATAAGCTCGCTTCAAGCTTAGCATTTTCTCACGATGGCCTCTGAGCCTAATGAACTCGAAGCTATGAAATTATTATTCAAATTTGATTAGAAAATTTGAATTAAATTCAATCATTTTTCGATGTGTTTGTATAATATTCAATATAATATGGCAGTATTATATTGAATATGTATACGTTCCAGAATAATGGTATTTTTGACTATATTTGTATAATGTTCAATGATTGAGTTGATAGCAACCTCTTTCATAATAATGTTATTTCCTTCAACACACTATTATACAACACTTGTATAATGTCATTGATTAACTTGATAATTTACTACACGAAAAATTCAAAATAATTGTTGTATTAAAGAAATGAAAGATGATTGAGGTAGATTGTTGAATACCTTGCCTTCTTTAATAACTCCTTATTTTCTGTTGACACGATTTTATAAATCTGATTGAGTTTCGAAGCATGGGTCTCATTCTCAAAAAACACCTATTCAACCGTAACAAGAAAACTTCATAATATTTTTTCCATTTATTGAAAATAAAATAGATTATTCATTTGTTCTATTGTGGTCTATTTGAAAATTTATCACTCAAATATGCGTTACCTATTTGAAATACTGTAATAATCCTATAAATACTATAATAATCCTGTATTATGATGAGTTTCAAACACGGCATGTTCCAAGAGATCTTATGGGACATCAATCCAATATGGCCGACTACTACTGCTATTTCGTTGCAGTACCCTCCCACTTTCAACGCACTCCCATTGGTTGATGCTACGCCATTTTGTGTGACGTAAACATCAACCAATGGCATTCCAGTATCGTTGTCAGCATTTGATTCTTATAATCCAATATGGCCGACTACTACTGCTATTTCGTTGCAGTACCCTCCCACTTTCAACGCACTCCCATTGGTTGATGCTACGCCATTTTGTGTGACGTAAACACCAACCAATGGCATTCCAGCATGGTTGTTAGCATTTGATGGCAGCAAGAAAGGAAGCTAAGAACTTGTGTTTTCGTCTTTATTTTTTAAATGAAACATTAGTATCAATGGGAAATTAAGGATTAGTTTGTTCACTTTGGAATGCTGTACGCTATTTGATAATTTAATTCTCAAATAATCTGTAATCATTATAGAATTGATTATTCCGTTACTACAGTACAACATATTATAACATTAATTAAACGATGGCTTTCATAACTAACGGTTGCATTATAACATGAGTATAACTATATAATAGTCACATCATATAAAAATAATGACATGTAACATATAACATTGTATAATTATCCTCCCCTTACATTATTATTTCCCTGGATCCAACATTTTCAAGGAAATTGCTCGCGAATACAGCTCAGTTGCCCATTTGAGGAAGGAAATAATTATGAAGTTTGTTGAAAAAATGTCGTCTACAATGAAAAAATTAGACAGTAAAACTCGACGTTATCTTAATTCATGATCAGAATGTAATTCGGTTGACAGGACGCTTATGTCGTTATGAGTGTGTTTTTGTGGTTAATTATGGCTGTGTGATTATTGTGTACTGATGACAGTGAAATTAGCCACACAGAAAGTGCACTTCCTTACTGCCTGTGTGCACTGTTTGACCGTAAAATTATCTCTTTAATGATGAGAGGTGGTCGGTTCTCTTCTTCTGCACTGTTCTGCTTCTTTGTTTTAACTCATTCTTTCAGCAATTTGAAATAAATTATACTATTACACTTTGTAACTACAACATAGGATAATACGTTTACATAAGAGAATTACACTCTAGAATGAATTCACATTCACATCAATTCACATTTATTCTCTAGAATGAATTACACTCTAGAACTTGGAATTCATTAATATAATAACAATAATGGTCACAACTATAGTCACTATAAGTCATACAACATGACATAATATGTAACAAATAACTTTGCATAGAAAATTATCCTCCCCTTATATTATTTTGTTTCCCTAGATCGAATTCATGATATATCTCATTCGAACTTATATTGTTACATTCGGGAATTACAGTAAGCTATAAAAGAATCAAGAATTACTTATTGTACCGGAATTAAACTCACGATTTTTCCAGGGATTCCAGTCAATTGTTCAATTGAGAGTCTATTTTCATTTTAAAGTTCAAGTTGGTTTTTTAATAGTTTTGTCACAACAAAAATTGAAAGCAGTTGCAGGTGTTGGTTAAGAGAAGAGTGATCAAAAATTATATACTCATAATACACTGTGCCCTGAGCATTGTGTGAGAGTACTTGAAGCTATATTATTTCAGCGGAAATTTCACAGAAAAAAAATCTAAGGCCACTTTAGACTACTAGTACATGTATTACGCTATCAATTATTCATTACACAAATTATGTACGTATATTACTTCAAACAAGAATTGTTGATGACATCGGCTATAACAGTCTGAAGTGGCCTTTACAAGGAATGTAAAAATATAATTCTCTGAAAATGCTGAACATTCAAGAAATCCTTTCAATATCAGAATAGTAGTTACACTTGAATGAAGAAGAAATGGGAAATTACTATTGTAGGATGCCTAGATGATGTAACAAAAGCAATTTGCTACTTTTAATGGTTATAGCTCCATTTTGGAAAAAAATAGTTCTTCATTAAGCGGAGGGGTAATACAGCCTAGTCTCCCCTATCAAGCAACTTTTCAGGCAATAAATTTAATAAAATTATTGATACTATTAAATTAATATAAGATTATTAATATTATTTCAACCATATAACAATTTTTCAATAAATAAATCGCAAAATTGATAAAACTATCTTTTAGTATTGAATTTTAATTCACCAAATCTCACCAATCTCTTTTCAAATCAAACTCCAAGTGAAGTCGACCTCTCAACCCTCTTCTAACCAGGCCTATAAAATGTCGCAACTGCATTTTTAATTTTGCGCTCCAAAGCACGCCGTTTCAAGTTGTTAAAAAGGTCTTGATTAAGTATCTAAGGCAGAAGAGAAGCTTTTTTTCTGATAACAGTATAAAAATGGCAATCTAGAAAAAGCAATTTGTTTTCCTTTGACATGGATTTCCCCAAGGAGCCAACGCTGTTCACATCCTATCAATGCCTGCCTAATTTATTCTTCAGTGTAAAAGTCCAAATAAACGAGCGAAAGGAGATCGAAGTTGGCGAAAAACGAGTGATTTATTTGGAAATGGGGAATGGAAAGAAAAAACTCGGAAAAAGAAAGAGTTGGCTGATAAAAAGTTTGTCGCATTTTGAATGCAGTTATCACAACGTTCAAGTGGATGAAATTTCTCTTTCATCTCAATTTGAACTTATCTCATCCATAATTCTCATTTTCTTTGAACATATTTTTGTTATTCTATACTGTTTCGTAGTTACTCAGATAAATTGGTAATTATTCATTGCATGTAGTTAGCAGACGATGAATGAAGCAATTAATTATCCCCTACCTAAACAAGGTTACAGACTGGGTACGTTTTCGATTATATTATTGAAAGACTCAACCTTTTTACTCTCAAAGAATTGAAATCTTAACATAGCCTATTGTTGGAAAATACTGGTTTGAATATAGAAAATGTTATACTTTTTCAAATATTATAAAAAATTACGTATTTCACCATAATTCAACCATTATCTCAATAACCATGACTGCAGTTACAAACTTCTAACGGTTTCAGTGGATTGGTGAGCAAATTTTATAAAAAATCTAACGTTTCCCATATCCAAATTAGGCATCGAAAATCCAGAAAGTTGTAAAAAATTGAGACAAATCTCTTATATTTTGCCATTTCCATCTCGGTAAGAAAGCATTTCTGGAAATTTTCGCCCTGGCTTTTCTCTTGAAAATAGAAGGAAATGAGCGATTCTTTGCCCGGGCAAAAGTTTTTTGTACAGCAGCATTCATCGAATTTCCTTACTAGCTATTATTCTGTTGTCAATATTCGCAGTAGCGTACTCTCGCAGTAGTACTCTAAGGGCCGGTTCATGAGCTCGGGATTAAGCAAAGTCCTAGACTAAAACGGGTTGCCCCCGTAGCGTCAACAAACGTTAGCCTCGACACTATGTACTAAGGGCTCTCTATGCTGCTAACCCACTAACCTGTCAAAACAAACATTTGTCGATGCTACGGTAGCCACCCGTTTTAGTCTAGGACTTGGCTAATTCTCGAGCTCATGAACCGGCCCTTAGTCTTTAGAAATATTTAGGAATTTCGATCAACAAATTATTGTGCTTTTCTCTTGATTTTGATGAGTAAAATGATACCTAGCAGTAATTTTCAGAGACATTGTGTGTAACAATTATTGTTGCTCACTGGAAAAAAGATGGAAGGAGCAGAAGAGAATTGATGGGAGATGAGCTATATCTTTCTATCAGCGAGTATCATCGTCGTTTTTCGCTTGGCCGCTTGCGACACAGGACCAGCAGGCTATTCAACTGAACCAGCTCCACTCGTATCTGAAGATGTAATCACGTTTTTTCAGCGTTCATTAGAGTGACGAAAAGTCATCCATCTTGTGGGATACTCCACTTACGCGGCATGGCGGCGGCCCGGCATCAAAGCTAGACCCGATCTTGCATTAAACGTGTATTAAGGACCATTGTGGTCGGACACGATTTAATCATCTGAGAAATGTAGTGCATTATCACTGCGCCGCCTGCATTATTAGTGTTCCATACCAGCCCAGGCTGCAATTAGGCTTATAGTCTGGCTACTGGCGCATAAAACTTCGGAACCGTAATTTGCAATTATCTTGAGTGGATTTTATTCGAAGTCGGTTGCTGCTGTTCGTCTATGTTGTGTGTGCTCCTAACAATATCGAAAGCGGGGCTCGCATGACACCTGTGCTCTATAGTAGCTAGATAGGGTTCTGTCTCTATAGGATGCTTCTTGAGATAGTGGTAGGTGAGTGAACATGTGAACTACTTTGAAAGCATAGTGAGTGATGATGGTTAGTACTGTGAAGTCAAGCTGTAAACTAGTACTCATATTATTAACTACAAACTACAAGGATTTGATATGTAACATAGACAATTAAGTGTATGATAATTAGCTTTTGAAGTGATATACTAACTACGTAAGTGTATGATAATTGTCAATTTAGTATCAACTACTAACATTCGACCACAGATAATCAAAATCTAATATTGGTTAGTCTATGCTTTACGAATAAAGAGACTGAATACTGAATAGCATTTGAAGGCGAATATTTACCAGTTGTGTGAACTACAAAAAAAGTTCGAATAAAACAAGTTGTCACTTGGCCTGTCAGAACCATTTATAATATCCTATAGATTCTCAATTCAACATGTTTCAAATACAAATACAATTTGTTATCAAAAGAAACATTTGGTGCAATGATGATGTGTTGATTCAACAGCTGACCATTGTGATTCAATGTTAGCATTAGATGATCAGGTCCGGTTAACAGCTGACAAGACAGTTCTGGTGAGTGGTTCTTGAGCACCAGGCCAAGTGACTACTTGTTTTATTCAGACTATAGATTGGAAATAGAATTTTCACGTCAGCCGTTTCTGATATTCGATAGATTTTCACTTCAACCGATTTCTGTTATAATCTGTCTTGTCTTGACTAACCGGTGTACGCCTAGCCTAAGGAGTCAGAAGTCAAGTTTGCAGCCGATAATTCATTTCCAAAGATTATGCCCACATGCCCGAGAACAATATCTTGGAGTTAAATGGGATCAAACCAGGACCTTTGGCTTATCAAAGAAGTGATAGACCAACCAGAATCTTCTGACAATTTTGGAGGCAATAAGCATAGAAAACTGTGGTGAAATTTGGAAAGAGAAAAATAATCAGTCAGCAAAAGCAAGGAGTGAAATATAGAACAAATATGGCTTCCAATTCCTTCATTTTAAATCAAATGTATACTCTGTTGTTAACGAATCTGAAAAACAAGGAGTGAAACATAGAACAAATAAGGCTTCTAATTCCTTCATTTTGAATCAAATGTATACTCTGTTGTTACAAATCTCAATCCAGTACCAAGTAGGTATACTTGAATTATTACAAACACGTACAATATTACCCAAGCTTTGGATCACCGAAAACTTTTTGAGACAAGCGAACAGCTCTTAGCGAATCACTACTGAGAGGAGACAAGTCATGAATAACTAATCTGCACACGTTAACTGGTTGAGAATTCGGTTCAATCAGCATCCATCAGCCAATAGCAAGACAAGCCTAACAAGTAACAGTTATAGCCTGTCGGGAACTATTTGGCTCCCACCTCTCCTCCCCCCCACCACTCAACAATCAAATCATCCCCAATTCGGTTTATCCGTCTCAACAGAGAAAGAGAGTCACTGAAGGGTAGCGTGATGGAGAAAGAGAGAGTGATTGAAAGTGATAGATAGAGAGAGAAGGAGAGTGAGTAGAACCATTGTTTATTCCAATTTACACACACGGATTGTGTTTTGAAAGCTGTTAGTGAGCTAAGGTTTGTTTCATATGTTGCAGGGGCTTTTTGGAAAGAGAGAAGAGATATATTGTGTAAGAGAGAGAGAGAAAGTGTGAGAGGGGGCGTGAGTGAGAGAGGGAATGAGAGGGTAAAGAAACAAGAGAGTAAACGAATTGACAAGACGCCTACAATGGTATGCATTATGCAAAGCACAACTCAGTGACAATCTCATATAAACAGCACTGAAGCTTCGCTCCGCTCCGCTCCACTCTACGCTTGAAGCCAACTCGTATCTGTGTCTGATAATTTGCGCTTCATTGTCTCCAAGACTGCAAGCAGTTTACACAGCAGCTTCAAGTGCTTACTGAGTGGCAAGATTGCATTATTTGCAAGTGTGGCGCGCGGCTCTCTGAATTCCCCCTCAGCAGCGGGCTGATCTAAGTTTGAAACTTGGTAGATTCCAACAAACCTTCGAAATTCTGTTTGAGTTTCATCGGTAGTAATCTGGTCTTTTCTGCTTGGAAAAACATTATTGTCATGGAACCTTCTGAAAATTTTCAAAGTTGAAAAGTCGAAATCAAATTTAGTTGCCATTATTAGAAAAATACGATGAATGATAATTGAATGATATGTTTAGAGTTGAAACTTTATTTTTTCAGTAAATTACAACATTCACAAAATCATGTTTGAGTCATTTTGCATCTTTAGTCAATGAATTGTTTTCAAAAAATTGAAAAACATTCAGTGAAATGAGGATTATTTATAATTTATCTCGCTGGAAGAAGTGAGAAATGAGGAAATAATGAGAGACGTATGTTTTTGACGTGAAACTTTTGTCACACAGTAACGAAATCTGTCACATGATCGGTGCGCGAGCATCATCGGTATTCTAAGGAGGTAGAATAGAGAGTGCCCCCCTCCCGCAAAAATGTGTCCCCCTCCCCCAATAAAGTTTCCCCAAACTAAAAAAATGTACCCCCTCAAAAAATTGCCTCCTCCACAAAAAAGTGGAAGCTAGTTCCTCCTTGTCGTATATAACCTAATTTTTACTTGAAGTTTTCCACTTGGTTGATGTTCGATTTCACTTTTCAGAATATTCACTAATTTTGAAAAAATCTCTTTGTTATAAGAATGTCTAAAAGTGTATAAAACCGAGACGCGACACAAAAACATGAATTATTTCTGAAAATATCTCTTTAAATCGAAGTAAAACAGCAATTTCACCAACAATACCTAGAATATGATTGTCCTTTGAGACAGTAGTAATTTGAGTCTTGGCTGAATTGAGGCTAGATGAGTTGAGTTAAATTCTGAAGAAGGCTACTTGGCCTAACGCTGCTGGAATCCACGATTAATGAGAATCCAAAGCGGTAGACTCTGAACAGTAGAAGACTGTAGGGTAGCCGAAAAACAAGGAATAACAATAATGTAATATACGATAGATGTGCTGAATGGAAGTTATCGTGAGGAGGGGCAGAGAGGAGGGAGCCCTGTAAGACAAAAAGCGGCAGCTTGAATTCTCAAGAGCGTTCAATTAAAGGGCCCGCGGGGGGCCTTAATTAATGGGGGCTCTGTGGCTCGCGGACACGCTCTCAAGAGAAAGAAAAAAGGAGAAAGAGATATAATAATTAGAAGAAGAGGAAGAGAGAGAAGAAGTTGATGTAAAAGAGATGCTGCAAGTAGAGTGAGAGCCAGTGATATGATACACTGTTCAGCTATCAACGGAATTTTGGCTCTGGCCATCATCATTTGATTCAACTTCTTATTTTTATTTTCCATTGTATCTCTTGTTTCTCTCTTACCTATTTCCATCTCCCTGTTCTATCTTTCTCAATATTGTTTTTTAGCAGCGCTGCTGTTTAAACATTATGTAACAATAACATTATGAACATATTCCCTTTTACACTGACTTTAAAAAACGTTTTTAAAAGTAGAAAATACTTGATTTCGATTGAATTTTTATAGAAACCAGAGTTCAACCCAAACAACCCGAATTAGACAGGAATCATGAACTCATTCGCGTCAAAGGTTTGTCAGAAAATCAGCAAATGTTGATCAACAATGTGCATTCAGCTGCAGAAAAAATTAATATAACATCACCAAAGTCAGTGTAATTTCATCAGTAGAAAAAAGAATGGATATACAGCATCACATTCCATTTATTTCGAAAGAGAAACTCAAGTTTTAAATTTCGTGATTCATTACAAACTGCGTTGTTTGTGATACTATGAATATTCATTTGGAATTTAGACTTCAACTTGATTTAAATCGGAATTTCAAGTGGAAATTGAGAGAATCAGAAATTTGAAATGAAATTGAATATAGGAATGGATGAAATAGTGAGAGAAGAGGAAATTCATATTGAGTAGGTAAGTTATAGTTTTAATTATGAAAATAAATTAATAATGAAGGATATTGAAGTTCATCTTCCATTTACAAGTTGAATCAGAATCACTTCACAAGAATAAAAGTGTTGCTTTTCCTCATGGCTGAATAAAGATAATCCACTCATATTTATTCTCAAATATACATTTCATCAAATAAAACACTAAAAATTTTCAGACTCTTCCATCATCATACTTTCTACCTAATAGAATATATGAACGTAAGTTTTTGCTTCTTACTAGCGTAACAATCGATGAATAAAGAAACTTAATAATGCTGTTTTACGTAGTTGTTGATACTGATATTTCGAACTTCGATCGAAAACTGTAATATAAATGTCTCCGCAATGAACATACGTAGAATAGTTGACACGAATGCTACCGACAATCAACAAATGTGGGTAAACATTCACAAACCTTAAATATTCATCGAAGTTACCGACAATTAGCTATCACGAGTAAACATTGATAAACTACACAATAACAAGAATTACAGATACACTAGTACAAACCAGAAATTACAGATACACTCAAATACGCACCCAAATTACACACATACACACAAATTAGAAATTACAGATTCACTCACACACATACATAGGTGAGTTGTCCGCATTTTGCTTTAGTGTAGAGCGATTCAACTATTATGTTGATCACCTATCCTAATGAGTACTTTGTTGTTTGAAGCACTTTGTCGGTAGGTCTGTAAACTCTGTACGGTCTATTATATATAGAGCTATTATCTATCAGGTGAATAGGTATACTCTGTATAGGCCATTACATATAGAGCTGCCATCTATAAATATACGAGTTGGCCGTGTTTGATTGTCCACAAACGAGCGCAAATTGCACGTTGGCTTTGACGCTTTCATTCGGGCCAAAGCGTTTGTGTAAACGCGCGCTGATTGCTCCGCTTAAGTCCCCTGTTCAAATTCAACGCAGAAGGTTAAATCTCGCCTGACCGCTGCTTTGAAAAACGTGTTTTAAATGCTTCTCTCATTATAGACTCCAAACACAGAGCGTTGTATCATTTTTATTCAATTAGCTACTGTTCCAAGCTGTTTCAATATTTTAGCATACTATGTGATTTTTTTCCACCTCTTCATTCAAAATAAATTAGTCGTAGATTTCAGATCATGGATATCTATACTTCAATCTATACTATCCATCTACACATACATACTAGACCTCGGGCTATAAGTATATTCTCACGGGTATACTCTCACGTTACCATAACGTAAACCATACGTACAAGCTGCTTTATTTCAAAATATGTAGCTTGATGAATTATGCTATCTATATCATCATCTCCTACCAACCTACTCGAAAGTGAATTAAATAACAAAGACGGCAATACAAAGAATGATATAATAGTATTATATCGGTAACAAACATGAATTGAGCAGAAATAGAAACAGATAATGACAACGACCGACTGTAAGTAGAAACAAAAGCCTATGCTAGTACAATGGAAGAAGGTGAGAGGGCGCTCTCTCTCCACTCGTACTTTCAAACTGGTATAGAAGTGTTGACGGATGAAAGATGAATAGGAAGAGGAAAGGAAAACTGAAAGGAGAATTGGGTGAAGACGGATGAAGAGGAGAAGGAGAATGATGAGATGAAGAGGAAGAAGAGAAGAATTGAAGAAGAAGAAGAAGAAGAAGAAGAAGAAGAAGAAGAAGAAGAAGAAGAAGAAGAAGAAGAAGAAGAAGAAGAAGAAGAAGAAGAAGAAGAAGAAGAAGAAGAAGAAGAAGAAGAAGAAGAAGAAGAAGAAGAAGAAGAAGAAGAAGAAGAAGAAGAAGAAGAAGAAGAAGAAGAAGAAGAAGAAGAAGACGGAAGACAAAAAGGAACCAGAGAAGAGGACAGCGAAGAAATGCGTTTAAGACTGACAATTGATGGATGATAGTTGTATGGTTGATGAAGGGGGGTTGGGGAGAGGGGGGGGCGCTATTGTTGAGCGAATGGCGGATGGTATTAATAAGACAATTAAGGAGTGAGAGGGGTTGATCGGCCGTCAGCAGGTTGTTTCATCTCGGTAGCTTTACGGATGCCTAAACAGTGGGCGCAATTAAAAGTCGCCGCGGGAGCCCAAATCACGGCTGCCGCCACAATTCAAAATTAATTATTCGTTCAATAGCCAGCCATGCCAGCCACTCGCATCGCAGTCCAACGAAAACAAGAGTACCATCGGCCAATCTACTCTCTTCACTTTATTCATGTCCTTTGCTTTTGTGCCTGCAATTATTCGTTTGATTCCTCTCTGGAATGCTCTTATTTCGGGTTGCATCAACCAGGATCAACTATTTTGAATCAGCTGATCCCATTTGATTAGCATTGAACTGATCCTGGATCAAAATTGATCTTGCTTGGTGCAACACAACATTATAGTATCAAGGTTGGGAATTCTAAAATAAGTGCATTTTTCCTTTCATTCAATTTTTTTCTATTTCCTCTCTTATATTGTAGGTTATTATGCTCTTATGATGTTATACTCTTTGCACTCTCCAATGCTCTTATTTTATAGTAGGGAAAATTTAGAAAAATAATTTCTTATGGATCCGTTTCGAAGAGGCAATGTGTCTCTCGAAGAGCTACTAAAAACATTATAATGAATAATTCATTCACTAACATTTCTACAAATGCATAGTTTTAATATGCATTACTCGTGGAATGAACTAAAATATTTGATCTTTTTGAGTACGAAATTCATAGGAAATGGCATTTCCAATCCAAATATACCTCAGTTTTTGTTTTTCATTCCAAATCAAATCATGTACAACAGCTCTCAGTTTTTCAGCAATGTTTCTATAAATGTTATTGCTATAAAGATTAGATTACGAGTTACTATCATAATTTTCTCCGTAGTCTCATTATTTTTATCCATATGTATAATGAATCATAATCATGTCATCACGTCATCACATGTCACGTCATGACATCAAGTCATAATCATGTCTATATTATTATCGAAAAGGATAATCGAGTTACAAAAGATCACTACTCCGACTAGAATGAACATTTATAGAATTCCTTTTTATCTATTATTCTATCTTATGAGAGTCATATTATGTCTTTTAAGTTTCATTTTATGTCTTAATTATGTCTACATTATGCCTAAGCTAATATCCATTATATTATTGTTTTGGGCGAATATATCCTGATATTCGTTGTTCCTAGAGCCAGCGCTGGCCGTTACATAACAATCCCTTTTTTGGAATCACACATTTAGCACCTGCATGTTGTCATTCTATGTACAGTTCTATGTGAATTTCCCAACTGCCTCCCTCACATGAGATGCTTATCTCACACATGAAGGGCTTTGTGGCCGTAAAACTGGCCCTTGTCCTAAACGTAGCTCGACTATTAAAACTAAATAAACCATCTTGCGTGCTGTGCTAGTTGACGCCTTTCCGAAAGCACAGGGGAAACTATAACTGACGAAGGGTAGGGGTGTCACAGCATATCAGGCCATCACATCTCTCAGCTCCTATCAGCTACAACATCTTCCGTCGGACGCTATTTTTGTGCCTCTGCGCAGATCTACTGCGCACCACTAATTAACGCGTCTATGCCATATGGCATGAAAAGTTTCAATTTCTATTTGCCACTTCACTAATTCCTTTATTCATTCCTTCCGTTCAGGAAAAGGGACTGGACTAATTACTGCGTAATTTGCAGGTACACAGGTCTATACAAAGAATGAACATCGGTTGTTTGATTGTAATTATTGTGAAAAGTAATAAAATGTCAGTACGGTATGATATTTATCCATTCCTCCTTTTAGGTCCTCGCCAAAATTAATATAAAATAAATTCCATCCTGGTAGGTGGTCCCGACTTGGGAAAATTTAAGGCTCTTTCACATTTTGAGATAATTATAAATTTGTAAAATAAATTACATGGTCGTTCCTTTTTAATGAGCTATTGATTGAAATGAAATCAAAATATCTTATTCCTTTCAGAGCAGTTAACAGAAAGAATAATTTTTGTCAATGTGTCGATCCTACCCTGCCATAGTGGCAGGTTAGCCAATCCACTAAAATGAAATATCATTACGACTAATACCAACTTGAAATCTTCTGGAAGTTTTGCTGAATTAAAGGCTGTAATAAATAATAGTTAGAAGTGAGAATTAGGAAAATAATAATATTTTGATTTATCTACATTAAATTTTGGTACATTATGAGGCCACGCCTCCAGCCAATCAGAGTAGTAGGCAACCAAGCTGCCATTTAATTCTTCTCGCAATATGATTGGTCGTTTTACAAAGACACGCCTCCAGCCAATCAGAGTAGTTGGCAACCAAACCGCCATTCCATCCATTCCATCCGCCATTTTCTCGCAATATGATTGGTCGTTTCACGAAGCCACGCCTTCGGCCAATCACAAGCGAGCAATGCGAAACGTTGTTCAGTTGGTTCTCTAGTTTCCTCATAGATGGCGTTTGCAGCGTTGTTATCTCATGATAATTATTTGGAGTCAACTAATGTCATATAAATTATTGTTGCTATGATATTGGATGTTGTTTTCTAATCAAGTGTCACAAATTAAGACCCTTTCATCATCCTTCTTTAAAATATATCCTTTTATAAAACTTATAAGTCTTACAAGTTTGAAAAAATTCTCCATCAGTATTTTTATGTAGCTCGTTAATTTTCCATACTTATTTTTGTAATTATTGTGAAATAATTGTAAATTGTGAAAAGGATAAAAAATTTATTGAAGCACCCACATTCGAGTTTATAATGTTATGCAGTACATATTTTTATGATACAGTATAAAGGAATAAAATTCTTTCCATAATAAAGGATAGAAACATTAGAAGTCACTACTCATTTTACACCAAGCATTGAACTACAAACATTGCAAAAGTGCGTGCCATTCGTTCCTCATCTTTATTGACAATAGCTGACAATCGTGATAGTGACATAATTTTCATTGTGGAAAATCGCTTTTGATTGGCTATAACGTCGATAAACGTTCATTGTTGTGAGTCACTATTCCCCAAAATAAAGATATTACCGAGTTGTTATCAGTACATTCGATTGTCTGCCATTCAGTATGCTCTCTATTAACAGCATTCATGCTAAGAGACAAATTCTCCCCACTAATAACAGCAGGAAAAATAGTTGTTAAGTGTGTATTTGCGTGACAGTCGATCAGAGTATGCGATACTGTATGAAATTGACCAACTCCACGTGGATGAATAAATAATGCGTTAGAAACAGTTAACGATTGTCTGGGTTAATTTTGAGCCATTAATTTTTCTCAGAATATTCTTTTTTCAACAATTTCTGTTGTAGTACTCTGGATTTTCATCTATGAAGGGTTTTTCATCGAGTATTAATATAAGTAATCTTCGTATGAGTCCGTGTATACAGATTGTGATTACAAGTTTTAGTTTTCAACTATAATTGAGCAATTCAATAAAACTGTAAGGCTAGGCGTACACCGGTTAGTCAAGACAAGACAAGATTAGATTAGTCACGTTTAGTCACAGCACTTCACATAGTTGCTTATGAAGCAACACACACCGATTAGTCATTGCATCAGTGTGTGCTGCTTCATAAGCAACTATGTGATTTACTGTGACTAAACGTTACTAATCTAATCTTGTCTTGTCTTGACTAACCGGTGTACGCCTAGCCTAACTGTTTTAAAGGGAACAAAACGTTGTGGAGTAATAGTTTATGAACTTTTTCCACTGCTAGTGAATTCATAACTAATAATTGAATAAATATCCTAACAATCAACTAAGGCCCAATGATATATATTTACAGGCTCAACTTCTTAGTCCAGGAGAGACTCATCTCTTCTTTCTACAAAATCCACTGCCTAAAAAAATCAAACATAAAGGACCAACTTTTGTTACATCTTCTGGTATGTTTGGTATCTATCCTGAGCCAAGCTTTGTTTCGTTAAAAATGTTCAATCAATCTTAATTTTCTTTACAAGTGGGGAGGCTACAGTTTTGTAAGGCTGAACGAATCAAAATGAAATGGCTGATGAGACGAAGATGCTAGAAAGCCTCTCTATAGAATAATAATAATTTGGAGAACGTAATTATCTGCTTCTCCACAGTGTTTAATTAAGCGGCGATCGGATCGGCGACTGGTGGAAGGGTGACCGCGGCGGCGAGTGAAACGGAGAGTGATCGAGAGTGTTGGAGTGAGTGAAAGAGTAAGTGGTGATGATTTGTGGGGTAGGAAAAAGGAGGGAAAAGCTTTTATTGTTGCAAGTACAGTGGCTGGTGGAGGCGCCAAGGTTACAGCGCTATCAACAATAGAGACCCCCGCGGATTGCTTTTTCAGTCGGGTAATTGGATCGGGAGCCATTGCTTCTATTCTCTTTCATTCTCACTCTTCTTCTTCTTCTTTTTCTTCTTCTTCTTCTCTTCTTCTCCCTTTCTTCTCCTCTTTCCTTCTCTTCTTCTTCTTCTTCCTTCTTCTTCTTCTTCTTCTTCTTCTTCTTTTCTTCTTCTTCTTCTTCTTCTTCTTCTTCTTCTTCTTCTTCTTCTTTTTCTTCTTCTTCTGTTTCTTCTTCTTCTTACTTCCCGCTGATCGCATCCCATCGAAATCGTCTCGATTTTCAGGACATAGCTTTTGTTTTCCTTTCGCCTTCCATTCCACTCTAAAATCGTTTCCAACGAAAATAATACAACTGATTAGGTTTTTAATCGAGTGATTGATCGCCTTCCAAAACCCGGCCAGCTTCGACTATCAATCACGATCAACGGTTAAATGTGAGATAATTTTCAAGAAGTACAATGAATTTGATTCTAACATGTCTATGATACGAGTAGAAAAGGAATAAAAAGTCGACTTAATAATAATTTAACAGATTCTTCGCAGCTCTAGATATCAAACATTTGAAAATCAGAGGGACCTGAATTTACGGTGAAATCTTTCACCCTGTATAACTTGAGAACGAAGCATTTCCGGACCCATGTTTATATGAACTGTTTTCATTATTTTGATGTCAGGAATCAGTATAAGAAGTTTGGCAGATTCCTCCTGAAACACCCTGTATAGTTGAAGTAGCTAGCTAAATTAATGGTTGAATCAGTTTTTTCCATGAAACTCCAAATACTTTACATGTGTATACAACACAGACATGGAGCTACAAGTTTAAAATCAAATTTATTATATTCATTCACTTATCTCAAAAAAAAGAAAACAGAAAAGTGTAAGATGAAAATACTCCTTAGACAGAGGTGTGTGCGAGTGTAAAAAGGCCAATTTACACAAAAATCCTCAACTAATCATGTCCTCTTCATTGTTGGCCACAGATATACAGTATATGGATGAACTTTTAAAAATCAAATAAAATTTTTTAAACTTCACATTCATTCAGATAAATTTATACTTTTTAGCAAGCAAATCTTATTGCTTATAACATTTATAAAAATAATAAATCAGAGGCCTGTTAAATGAAATTTCAGGAGTCCTGTAAAACGTACTAAAGGCAAATAGCAAGGTGGACTATGCCATAAACGTAGTCTAAAAGTCCAGTGTGCATTTTCCTTTCTCCTGTATTATAAGACATCCAAATTTTCATGAAACAGGCCTCTGAGATGTATCAAAGAGGATGTTAGAAACATCCTCTTGGATGTATGTATAGCAGGATTCATTTAACTTGTCAGAAAACAGCTGATTTAACGTAAGTAAACGAGCGTACATCAATCAGCTGTTTCTGACAATTTAAAAGAATCCTGCTATATGTATGGATGTATGTCTTTGTAACATCCTCTTTGGATTTGGATCCTCTTTTGATCCTGTATGTAACATTTAGTTGGACAGAAGATTGACAGTGGTTTTCCTCCACTAATATACTTTACAAGCATTGCATCACCTCTTAATACTTTCAATTCAGTGTCGATGGCTTTCCTAAGTTGATTGGTCGTGCGTTAAGCCGTGAAGTGTCCTCTCTATAGACGCCATTGTACATCTCAAAAACGTTGGCTGCTCTTCACAAATCGATCTGAAGAAAGCCACAGCAGTTGCCCTTCGCCCTTCTCATATCCCAACCCTTGCTTCGAATTATAATTCTTGTGTCGCTTTTGTTAAGCATCTAATCGGTAATAGTGCGCGTCCAATTGCCTTCTCAACGGGTAGGCTACTAATACACGGGGTAACGTGAGGGCTTCTATAACCTCCAACTCAACTCGTCAGCCACTAAGCCACGTTCCATGCCAGAAAAGAAACTTGAAATATAGAGAGTGGGTAAAAAGTTTGGAAACGGCTCAATATTTCTTAAAAAATAAGGTGACTTGACGATAGGTGACACTTGGGATCGTACTAAAATTCAAAATTCTACTTTACTGTAACTTCAAAAATCTGGTCCGCCATCTTGGATCCGCCATATTGGATCTAACTTTATTTTTTTAAATGGGAAGGTGATCATATTATACATGATTTCGATACAAAATTTCAAGAACAAATGAATGACGGAGACCGCACATCGATATGTCAAACCGTTTCCAAGAAAATTCAATTATTATTCATACAAATTTACTCTAAGGGCCGGTTTCTCCAAGACAGTTAAACCAATTTTTGGTTTAAACTTAGGTTTTACCACTCACTAGAAACGTTTTTGTCAGAAAGTTCGATGTCCGAACAGCTGACCATTTGATTCAATGATGCTAACATTGAATCAAATGGTCAGCTGTTCGAACATCGGACTTTCTGACAAAAAAGTTTCTAGTGAGTGGTAAAACGTAAGTTTAAACTAAAAATTGGTTTAACTGTCGTTGGAGAAACCGGCCCTAAATCAGTTAATATCTAAAAAACTGTTTGTCCAGAAACCCAATAGTAAAATGTGCAGCAAGTACAGCACACCATTATCACTACTATCTGCTCAACGGCTCCTGCAGTGTGAACCAGGCCTTGAGAAATCAATCTTGTAGTTTTCGTCGTATAAACGCTCGTGTAAAGAGACGCTAAAGCACTGTTACACAAAGGTATCCCCACCTGCCATTTGTTGCCATACAAGAACCTTCGACTGAGAAAAGTCTATACAACAACAATTGCATCTATAGCTATATTACGGTTGAATTTGACAAAGGTAGGCGTGAATTCGCGACGTTTAGTGCGAGTTACACAGACGACATATTGTAATTGGGCGTTGCGACGGGGTCCACAGCACCAATGCCACGAGGTTTATTGCTTTTCTACGCTCGCCTAGCATGTTAGACGAATGAAATGGAAACTATTGTATAACACCTCTCACACACATGCAACTATAATGCGTGGTATTAGATCAGTGCCTGTATTCAAAACTAACTAAACATTGATAGGGTTCTTTGTGTGGTATTGGATTACATGCTCTTTCGTAATTGGATTTATGAATAAAGTGAAGTGGATTGCTCGATAGGTGTTTGTAGGAATAGACAAGGTGTCCAAACTTTGCCTCTTACACATAGAAACACAGTGGTATACTTACCATCCCATTCAAGAGCAGTCTTGAATTTTTTTACTTAACCACATGAGGATAATAGTGTCCTAATCACGTTAAGAATTTGAAAATAAAAAATAAAATTTGGATATGTCAACCGATCCTAAATTAATTCAATTATTTACACCAATTATAATGATAAGTATAACATAATATTAATAATGAAGCCTCATTACAATAGAGCGTGCCCTTAGTCCATTAGGGTCCTTGTTGAATAGTTGTTTCATATCCATCAAGATTATCAGCACACATCAGTAAAAAGTCAATAATCTAAATATTGAATAGATTCCTGAAATTTCTGTCACTCAATACCTAAAATTTGTTCTGAAATAACTTCGAAATTAATCTAATTGGCTATCGGGATTACCTAGCTGATAACGCTGGCGCCATTTTAATTGAGAAAGAAGAGAGTTGCAGCTTGAAAACGAAGAGAAAGAATGCTTTTATCGAGGCGGATCTGTTTCTAGTTCAAATTAATTCGACTTCTTGAATACACGAATCCATCTTTTCCATTCTGTTCTTCTTCTTTTCAATTCATTTTCTTCTTCGCAGTCACTCGTCTAATCTGTTTAATCCACCAGGTGCATGCTAACCAAATTAAAAACTCGTGTATCTATTTTACGTACTTAAGATGACGGTCCAGCCTCGTTTTTCATCTTTCGTTCACAATCTTCCATTCATTAATTCTCAAATTCGTCGCTACAATTAAAAAAAGGAAGTGATAGGACACTTCTGCCAAATCATGTGTACAAAGGAGAGTATTATCTCGACTCGAATTTATTTTTGCTCGATTTTCGTTTTTGTTATCATTTTTCATCAATTAAAATGAAATATCTATTAGCCTGGAGGAGATAAATAATTCAGTTTAGCAAGGAGAATGTCACCGTTCTTATTTCACTAGTCATATAGCAGTTTTGAATAATATCTTGGGATTTAGAAGATTAAATCAATGGATCCAATTAACAGAATTATAATTCACGTTGACCCCCTCATTCCTGTATATAAAATCCTCAAGACCAGTTCGAATTGAGACCAAATTTTCTGTCTCTTTTCCTACTTATAAAATCAATAATCACAATCACACACCGATGCAATGACTAATCAGTGTGTGTTGCTTCATAAGCAGCTATGTGAATTACTGTGACTAAACGTGACTAATGTCGTCTTGTCTTGACTAACCGGTGTACGCCTAGCCTTAACCAGTCTATACTCTACAACTTCGTATTACAAGTCGTCACTTCAATACTTGAATGTTGTTTTCCATAACTAGTGTTTTGTATATATAGGCTACTGACATTCTAACATGCTGTTTTCTATAATTCATTTTTTGAATGAAGATGACGTAACATTCACAGATCTAGTTGAAATGTTATATTCCTCCTACAAAAATGACTGCTTTGTCGTTACTCCATATCAAAAACTTCGAAACAATTCTAAAAGTTTCAAATTTGAGAATTCTTTCGAACTCTAGCTGATGCCATTATTTCACCAACTCACTTCCAACTAGGAAAAACTAAAGAGATCTAAAAATAAGGCAGCTACTGTTCAGAAGCTGTATCATATCTCTCTAATATTGCTTTTATTCGTCTAGCTTTGTGTCATTCGATACTAAAAAATCGTCTCGACCCTTGTTATCCAGCCTGTAATAGGATTAAATTATTTATTAGAAAGGTCCATTCAGAACGAAGTTGACGTCTATTTTCCCCTTTTAAAATTTTAACAACAGTCTCATTGTTGCGATTACAATGACCGGTGACAGTATTATGCCAGGAATTTTAAAAAGGCCTTTTAAGACGCTTTAATAGCATTAAGCTGCTTGTAGATGATACAGAATTGAAATTCTTTTCAATTTCAGACAGGCTCAGCCACTGAGCCCTTGTTTCTCGACTGTAATTGACATAATTTGAAGGGTGGCACTTGACTGATACCCCTCAGCCACCCCCGAAACCGACATGAGAGAAGGGTTCGTTATCTGACTACTAAGGGTTATTAGTAGAGAGTAGACATGAATTAGACGGTCATCTGCTGTTTTGGTGTTATCAAATCAATAAAATGTTAATTTGCTTAGTTTCCGTTTTCTACCCTTTCAGGCACGGTTTCAGGGTAAGCAACATCTTCGTTCAAACCAAGATCAACGAAGCAATAGTTCAAACTTTTTCGTCTTAGTTTCAACTGTGAATCTTCAATTCAATCCAAGTTTAAACTGTCGTTTTATTACACTCAATTTGAATGAAGGTGATACACCTTGGAGAATGTTTTATAAAAACTTTGAAGGGAAAAAATTGACTCTATTAAATCGGTCGATTCATAATTATTCTCTGCTGATAAAGAGATCAAATTTCATAGAACTTTGATTAAATTCAATTCTAGTCTCTGGGTTTCGTACCCAGAAAAAATCAAATACTTATAGCTGTTAGTCACCTATCCAATCACAATCTTGACTACTTGTAACGTTGTAACTCAACATCGCTGGACTAGGGTCCGTGTGCAACATCTTCGTTTGAGTCAAGTTTTTCAAATGGAGGTTTAAACTTGGTTCAAACTATGGATTTATTGTTTGAACTAAGTTCAAACCATGGACTTATATTTCAAGCCAAGTTGAAAGTACGTGTTGTTAGATTTAGATTAAACGAAGAAGGACGGGGCTAGGTGTGATAGTCTATCACTATCGCCATAAATTGGCGATGAGAATTGAATTGCATTTGCTGCTAATGAAATGATAACTTTTTTGTCCTTTTATCTGAATGATGTGGCCTTCGGTAATAAGCTGAGTGACGCCAGACCGAGCCGGCAACATAGAACAATGGCCGCCAAATCGAAAAGAAGTTATTTTGATCTTTGATTAGAGCAGTGATCTGTGATTGGCGGTGTCCGCTTTGGTATAGCCCCAGCCTCAGGTAATCATCACCTATTTTAACAATGCAACATTCGGCCGTTGACTGCGCTTCAATCAATTAATATCACTATGGATGTCAATTATATATAGTGAATACAATTATGACAGCAATGAAAAGGATGACTGAACGTGAGAAAAGTAACACGTGTTGGTAACATAGGGTTAAACTTTGTCTTGATAGATTGATTGAATTGAATTTATTTATTCATCTTCAAAGAAACAGTAGCCTCGTATTCTGTATTCATGGATGTGAATCAGAATGAGAATTTGAATGGAAATTTTGAACTTTGTGCCTGTTCAGTTTAACCAGTTTATTTGGCGGCACATGAATTTTAGGTACACCGATTAGTCAAGACAAGACAAGATTAGTCACGTTTAGTCTGTGAGCTTAGGCGTACACCGGTTAGTGACAAGCACGTTTAGTCTTAGTATTCACATAGTTAGAAGCACACACCGATGCAATGACTAATCGGTGTGTGCTGCTCATAAGCTATGTGAATACTGTGACTAAACGTGACAAATCTTGTCTAATACACAATAACACATAATAGTTGTTATGAAGCAGCACACACCGATGCAATGACTAATCGATGTGTGTTGCTTCATAAGCAACTATGTGAAGTACTGTGACTAAACGTGACTAATCTTGTCTAATACACAATCTTGTAATAATACACATAGTTGCTTATGAAGCAGCACACACCGATGCAATGACTAATCGGTGTGTGTTGCTTCATAAGCAACTATGTGAAGTACTGTGACTAATCTTGTCTTGTCTTGTCTTGACTAACCGGTGTACGCCTAGCCTCAAGGTTAATAAATTATAGTTAAAGACAAAAATGACACGTAAAGGAGCTCAAAGCTATTCTATTTTTATTTTATGTAGACTTTGTTTATCAAACTCAATAAACGAATAAGTATCCAAGTGCGGGGACAAAATTCACTTCAGAAATGTGTACCCCGGTAGCCACAGTCAGTTGCGACCCGAGATAAGATCTAATCAATGGGTGTCCGCCCTTTCTTGGCCCGGAATTAAATGTTTTTCTGTCGCCACCACCGAGCGCAGACGGGCCCGAAATTATTATTATGGGACGCTTAGATAAATCTTCACACGCCATAGCCGTATTAGAGGCACATCAGAACAGATAATATCTCGACGACGTCGATTTTTGAGCCATCACTGTAATGGCTGCAAGCTTAAGAAACATTCGGAAACGGCCACGAAACAAGACCACGAACGAAAAGTGAGAGAGGGAAGACAAAAATTATCATCCCTCCTCTGTAATCCTTGGCAGTCGTTTGAAAAATCGTCCCGCACCTCCCCATCTTGATTTCAAATTACCCCACAGTTGTAACAACACTCCGAAAAAAACGACAAGCAAAGAAAAATATTAAACAACTCATCAAGTAAAACACACTCATCATCCTCACAGCTCATAGTAGTTTACGGCTACCGTTGCTTTTCGCCCTTGTAATGAAATTTTTCATTTCAAACTCCCGACAAAAAATCCACCTCGTTTGCTTTCTGTGTGGAGTCCTTCCTGTTAGCTCTCCAATTCACTTTGATGCGATCTCTTTTTGGAAAAGGAGAAGCAGAGGAGGGTGAGATAAATAGTAGTTAGGAAATAGAGATAAGAAAGAGAAAGAAATTACTTGTTTGGTGAGAGTAAGATTGACAGAGAGAGAAAGGAAGTGTTGAAGATAATGTGCACGAAAAGACAAAGAGTAAAAGAGAGATATAGTAGAAAATAAGTTCAAGAAAAGATAAAGATTAGAAGGACTTCAATGACTGAAGATACAAACACAGTTTGAGCAGACAAAGTAGAGGTGCAATTCAACTTGGAAAAGGTGAATGAAAAACACATCAAAAAACTATTTTCATTCTGGCGCCGTAAGACGATTTGAAAACCGCCGAGTAATGAATTAAAATGGACGTTTCATTCACTCTTCAACTGATGAAATCAGGGATTTTACAGCATCATACTTTGGAGTAAGTGTATCTCTGAGTTGTGATTTACTAGCTGTAGAAATGATAACAGGCATTTCTTCAATGAAATTCAGTGGAGAACTATGAACAATATAAGTAGACTACTTGTAGATCAGTATTATGATACCCACATTCAATTTTTGACAGAAAACATTACTTTCTACTTCCCTTTCATACCCGTACTTGAACTTTTTCTTAATTGTTCTACTACTTTATTATTTTCTTCTAAATACTTCAAATTTGGTTTGTGAGCCTCGATACAGTTCATCAAAGTTAAAAACTGTAATTTGAATTCTATCATCAGACCACAAACAACTCACTAAACAATACGATGAGACCCAAAACCATATCAATCTATTCAATATCATGAATTGAAGTGACTTAGGCTAGGCGTACACCGGTTAGTCAAGACAAGACAAGACAATATTAGTCAAGTTTAGTACAACATAGTTGCAACACACACCGATTAGTCATTGCATCGGTATGTGCTGCTTCATAAGCAACTATGTGAATTACTGTGACTAAACGTGACTAATCTTGTCTTGTCTTGACTAACCGGTGTACGCCTAGCCTAAGATGTTGTCAATTATACCAAACTAACAATCTGAGCCACAAAAATGTGTCCGAACCAACAAATTTCGTGAAAAAATTCTTAATTTCTTTCGCAAATAACTACAATTGATTTCAAATTATTATGGATTATTCTTATTGATTTCAATAATTTTGGAGAGGTTCCAGTGTTCCAAACTCCAAGTTATCAATATTAGTTCTATGAATTTTCAAAATTCAATCCATTCTATTTTAAACTTTATTTAACTACTTTCCGTGAATTTCATCCACACTACCGTGTCCGTATTGTGTACAACCTTGAATAATTAGGCTTAATATGGAATAATTTCATCACTTTTCGTAATTATCGCCGAATGCTACCCGGCTAGATCTCTATCAGTGGAGATTTCTCACGTAATTGCCATTCTCCGAATCATTTTTCTGTTTTATCTTGATAGCGATCAATCATGTAACTGCTATTAATGATTTTTTATTCTTCTCAATGTCATTCAGACGTAAGTGAAGCTCACAAACCGACGGACAATGCACGGAATTGGTGTAATTTGTCTCTAAATTCTGTATTACAGCAAGATTTCCTCATTCGTGTTGATAGTTCAGCATTGCAGGTGTAATTGACAGAGAAATCAACTAATGACTGACACTAGCAAGTGATATTAAATATCACTTTACCTGCATTCAAATCACGGTTCTTCATAGTTTTCTTTAAAAACTCAGTCGTTGTACCTTGAGAAATATATATTGTGTTCAGATGCAGTCTCATTTATGAGAATTATTGCTCACCTTGATTATAAAAGTCACTCGTTGGGCTCTAAGTATGCTTGTAATGTTACTGCAAAAAATAATCTTAATATGACATATTTTTCCCCAGAGACATTTTCAATGTGATTGGTGATGGCATTATTTCATTTTCATACTTATACAGGATGAAGGATTGAAATAATTTACAAAACTATAAAAACAATAGAAATTTTTCTAAATTCCTCATAAACAAAATTGTCTAGTATATTAAATTTAAAGGCTATTTCAACTGTGTTGACAATATGTAGCCGTGAGTGTAGTGAGTTGTCACGGAATAATTTGAACATTTGAAACTTCTTACGACACGAAAAAATTGAATTTAAAATTGAAATAACAATAATAATGGTGCCACGATTTTCAGTTAGATTACCTAACTACTGTTTCCAATTGCATTTAATTCATAATTTTTTTGTATTTTCTGTAAAGAAGTGAATTAAGAAATAATAGAACAACAACAATAAGTACGCCCTTAATGCGTAATTAAATTCGGTCAATTTTTTTGGATCTCATTTTTCATCTCGAATATGCCTTCAGATTCGACTCGATTAATAGATCCCATAAATTCACTTTGTCCATACATTCTATCAGCGATTATCTAAAGAGAAATCCCGTCTCCATCAAATAACCATTATCATTCTTCATCACATGAGAAGCAAACACACAAACTGGAGGCAGTCGAAAAACGAATTCAGAAGAAAAGAAAGGTAATAGAAGAAAGAAAAAGAGAATCCCCAGTTAAGCGACAACGATTTAATCTCGCCCTGCTGATGGATGTCTCTAATGTTTCAAGCCTTCGAGGTTTTTAATTAACCCAACATCACGAAATCCCTATTAAACCACTTGAAATGATGGCTTCATTAGAGAATAATTTTATTAGCGTTAATATTATCAATAAATATAGATGTCTAATAATCAAGTCTTGACAACAATTAATGACAATTTAATGCGGTTTTTTGCTACCTCTGCAGTTGGCTCCTCTAAATGGTGCTGCCACTGGTTATGATTTTAATAGAGAATGATTTTGGGTAGTGGGCTATTCCACTGATTACCAAGCAAAATTGTATCAAACTATGAAGGGACTTTGCCTATTTTTTTTATACCAGTCGCCTACTTGTATTGTATTGGACATCTGTTCTAATGTAACAAATTGAAGAGAGATTTGTCTTACCGTTATTCAGGTTTTTTAGGTTATACAGCAGACACGAATCTGCAAAATTTCGGCTTTCAATCTATAGTAGCCTACTTGACATGTTAATCTGATGTTGAAGTGATAGAATTTGCATACTTTTGAAAATTATTGATCTCTTGCCTTGAACTACCCATGTCAATCTTCAAACTCCGAGGAGATGCTTACAAGAAGTCAACGAGGCTTCATTAGTATTAAATTCCATTGTTTCATTAAATTTCAAGGCTTCATTATTATTAATTTACTTGTAATATGGATTTATGATTTGAGTGTTCCTTTGGAAGCCTTGAAAAGCGTTTCATGAATGAAAAATCAGCTGATTTCATTCATGAAACGCTTTTCAAGAGGCCCTTTCGGAAAGGAACCCTCAAGGAACGTTCATAAATACGGCCCTAAGATTTCTAAGGATTGATATGAGCACAGTATTTCATCATAAGTTTACAAATAAGAGTAAAAATTTAATAATAACACAATATATAATCCACCTCTACTCGTAAACAGAAGAAGAAATGGATAACGAATTGTGTTTCATAGTCTTTGTTCAATGAATTCGATGACAATAAAATTCTATTTATTTAATTACATGTGTCATACAAAGATTACGTCTTATAATACAAAGATAGATACAATATTTATTATTGTTAATATTCATTTTGCATTGTGATCATTAAAGTTTTCAAGCACTGTTCTTTATTCGTTGTTGTTCATGCATCTTCCTATTGTCAACCTCGTCTTATAACCGAATAAAGTGATTCAGGATGTGGAAAAACTGACGAAGGAAGTGTCGGCAACGAAGCACGGACACACAGCGCCCCAAATGATCAGCTGGAGGGGGAAGGACCCCATCGGGAGGAGGGGGAAACTCAAAATTGGAGAAACTAACCTGAGGCACGTGGTGAACACCAATCGACGTCAATTACTCACTTTTTTATTCTCATCTTCTTCTTTTCTTCGAGTCTCATTTCTTCGTTTCTATTCTTTTCGGCATTTCTTTTCATAGTTTCCTTCAATTTGGACGGCCGTTGAACTGAAACGTTCGTTTTCTTCGGGTTTTTTTATATTATTTCTATTCGACAATCATCCCTTCAATAGACATGATCGGCTCTTTTATGGCCCCAAATGGATTAGAAGAATACATGGAATGGGGAAGTTTTCCATCCGCTTAGAGACTGAGATACTTCTGGGAAATGATGAAGACAGCTTCTCAACGCTTACTTCGCGCGCTTCCATTGATAGTGGAAACTCAATGGGAAAACTACCTGATAAACTGCTATGGATTGGCCGGAGGGGCTTTGACAACTAAGCTTAAGTCATGACCAGAGAAATCGAAGTACATTCATGTGTTTTTACTCCTACTCTGTGCAAACCCTACGAACAAATCATTTTTTTAATTTTTAAGAGTTTCTTGATGACTAGTTATGTTGTTCTAGTACTAATTCAGAAATGAACAAATTTAGTGGAGGATATGAATCAGTGATATATGAAAAAGTGATTCTTCAGGGTCAAAATTCTTCAATTGACAAAAAGTAAAAAAATTTCCGCCGATTTGATGAACTTTGAAGAACTTTATCTCGCAAACGGTTGGGCCTACAATTGAAAATTTGGTCTCAAATTGAAGGTAATTTAATATACTTTGGAAAATATGTTATAAAATTGACGAAAGTGATTCGTCAACTCACATTTTATAACAATTTTATGTTATGAAATTGAGAA
This sequence comes from Laodelphax striatellus, assembly GCA_017141395.1. Classification (NCBI taxonomy): domain Eukaryota; kingdom Metazoa; phylum Arthropoda; class Insecta; order Hemiptera; family Delphacidae; genus Laodelphax; species Laodelphax striatellus. Next base: position 31,379,228 of record CM029536.1, read on the forward strand.
AGTGATTCTTCAGAGTGAAAATTGGCCAAACGTAAAAAAGCGCAAAATTCCGCCACTTTTTATGATCTTTGGAGATGATCCGGAAGTTTGCCGAGGTCGAAAACTTGGATTTAGCATCCCAGGACTATCACAAACATTATTTTTAGAAGAAACGACTACCCCATTTCATGCAACAAATAATAATCATCCTAATCCAACAAAATAGAATAGCATTCAACTATTTCTTAGCCACTCCATAATCAGAGTTGAGCAATGGCTGCCAAACTCTAATTGCGTGGAATGAAAAATTCGTCAAGCATTAAAAAAACACACTCAAATTGCTATTTGAAACAAAGAGTCATATCCTGTTATTCTGATACTGAATCACAATCAAAGTAGGCATCGGTTAGATCTGTAACAAGCTTTATTGTTGTTAACTATTGACGCGTTTTATAACACCAACTGGCTCTAGATCGGTCATCATTGGCGTAATTTTTCGGGACTGGGCACATTTTTTCCAGAAATCCTTTCTTCTCAAACCGTTTCAGGTTAGTAACCTCTCCCAGCATCCGACTATTTGTCTCACTTTGCATCTTGATGGCTTTAATTGGTTCAGGATAATGAAAAACTCAGCTTCTTATAACTTCCCTAGGAGTGCTACGCTGAACAATCACACTATTCTAATTTACTTGAAAAAATTCAACTTACCGGTCATTGAGCTTGTTCTAACCCAAAAATTGAAGAAGAAAATCTCTGCAGAAATACCAGGTGAGACATAACTTGTTGGATCTCGACCAACAAAGTTGAAAAAACATTTAGATTCTTCTACCAGCTACAAATTTTTACCAAATATTTCTCCAACTACATCACAATCCCTAATTTTACAATCCAACAAATTTAAACTTTAGCCTACTATATGGGATTTAAATGGAATAATGAAGATGAAAAAATATTCTTCACTTAAATCCAGCTAAGATTTCTTATCAATTGGTTAGTTTCCCATCTAAAAATGATCGTGGTTTTGAGCTTCATATACCATTTTAAGCCTCTTTTTTTCAGTAATAGGATTTTTCTTTTTATTATAGTTGAAAATTCTCCTGTACCTGACAGCAATGAAGAAGTTCTTCATGAAATCTTGAAACTTTTTTCAATTTTGATCAATAGTTCTTATCTTATCACTTCAATAAATCCACTTTTTGAACAGAATTTATTATCGTGCTTTTGACTTTTGACAGTACAATGAAACTTCACAATGTAGAGAAAATTTACTAACTTCTCTACATGAACTCTACTGGAGTCATTGAATGACTTCAAATAATGACCTGGTTAACACTTCCATCAAAGACAATAGGTACTTTGAAACAATATATATATTCTATTTAAATTTGATTTAGAATCTATTACCTATACAATCCCATGTAAATATCGGTCATCATGTAGCCTTGCCATACTTTCGGTAAATCAATTTAGTGCCTATATTTTGCCATACTTTGTCTATAGGAACCACTTCACGACGGAAGACACATTTTTTAGTGGTCAAAACCAGTAGCCGACAGCAAACAACCAATTCCGACTTGATAAACACCACACTAATAACGCACCTTTGCGGCCGCATAAATTTGTCCGATCAATGAAAAAATAACGTGGCTTGTTGGAAACAAGGTGCTCGCTAACACTTTTGTTGTCACGGCAAATTTCACGGCGGCTAAAATAACCTGGCTCGACAAAATGATTCGATTATTCACAATGGACCCAAAAGAAGGTTTTACTTCTTGTTGTTATTTGTCGTTAGTTTTCACGGAATATTTTCACATAACTGAGCATCGAGAAAATTTTTAAGTGGCCAGTTGTTGAGGTTCAGAAAGATGAGACGGAAGAAGAAGAAGAAGAAGAAGAAGAAGAAGAAGAAGAAGAAGAAGAAGAAGAAGAAGAAGAAGAAGAAGAAGAAGAAGAAGAAGAAGAAGAAGAAGAAGAAGAAGAAGAGAAAGAGGTTGGAGGAGACGTAGAGAAGGTAGGAAAGCAGGAGAAGGAGCGAGAAGACTACTTGTTGTGTGTTGAGATAGTTGCTTCGATTCGATTCACTTTTTGCTGGTCAAAAATATTTCCAAAATATGTGTAGTCTAGATTCCCACGTAGAAATCACAAGCTTGTCATCGATAAGTGTTTTTTTTAGTAAAAATCATCATCGATAGTTGCTTTTGTTGTATCGATATTGTGGATTAATCAGCAAAAGTTGAAAGTTGTGCGCTAGCCGCTTTTCCCAATAATAATTATAAATAAATAAACTTTATTTCCGCAAAAACATCAAACTTTACAGAAGATAAAATGTATTAATGATATGCTGGCAATAAGAGTAAGCTAAGTATAAACAGTACATCCGATAGAGACAAACTAAAATAAAAACCTTATAAAAATTACAAATAAAGGAGAATAAATACGTAATGAATTATTCGAATAATGTAAATTATTATCATACAAATAATAATGATAATCAATAGAAACCTATATCCATAAAAGCTGTTGTGAGAAATTCAAATATACATCCTCCAAATATAGAAGAACGGGACGGATAAAAATGCAGAGAACAGACTAGAGAATATTGCTTCTTTTACTCTATGATAAAAATAAATGAAAATTAGATTACATATAAGATTCAATCCATGTTTCTTTTGCAATTAAGTATATTCAAATCATTTACATCCCAAATTTAGAAGAAGTGATGTGATGGGGGAAAATAAATGTGGAAGCTGGAATTGAAGACAAGTGGACAACGAAAATAGTAGCATGGCAAGACATGTCTTTCGGTTGGTATGTGTGTGTGTGTATTATGTACCCTTGCAGCACACACTCACACGCACACACACAAACAGCGGCAGCCAGCAGAGGCGAGTCTAATCGATAATTGGCCGTTGATTGGCTGTCGTAAACTGGCTCCCTTAACACCCCTTCCCCCTCCGACAATCATGCCCAAAAGACAAGTAAAGGGTTCTCTATTCAAGTAGCCACGATGGAATGGAGGGAGGGGGGGGAGGACCACGGGTCCGTGATCACGTCTCTCATCATCCGTGACACCCCCCCCCCCGCTCCACCACCACACACCCCCAACCACCTCCAAAGTCAGTACTTAGACGACAAAGAAGGAGGAATGAGTTTGCGGAAGAAATAAGGAAAGGAAGCAGGAAAAAGAACAAGGAGAAAAAACGAGGAGGAGGAGGAGGAGAGGAGGAGGAGGGAGGAGGAGGAGGAGGAGGAGGAGGAGGAGGAGGAGGAGGAGGAGGAGGAGGAGGAGGAGGAGGAGGAGGAGGAGGAGGAGGAGGAGGAGGAGGAAAAGGTGGAGGAGTAAGGATTAAGATTAGGACAAGCAACTAGCAGGAGGATGATGCAGTTGGTGAGATCTGAAATGATAGAGATAAGATGAGATTACTTTATTCATTGTAGATAACAAAATATTTTAGTTGATATTCTATCTAGGTTGAGATAGTTATGAATGTAAGGTATTATTATTCTATGAATTTTACTGTGTTATTTTATATTATTCTATCAATTTTTTCACATAGGCCAATTGCTCAAAAATATGAGCGTTTGTTCAACAATATGAGCATTAGCTAGATGCAATGAGATAACAATTATAATAATTGCTATTTATCTACATGAAATGGGCGAAAATGAAGAAATCCTTTCCATAAAGAAATCTTTCCTGAGATATTTTCTGTCGTGGACATTATTATCCAAACTTCGCCACGTCAGAAGAATGAAGAAGTCATACTATTTTTGTTCATTCATCAACACTTAGCCGTGAAGACAGAGAGGAACAGATTGGTTACCTGGTTCGAAATTGAGAATACTTGATGAAGCCCAAGAAAATAGGCTAATGATGGAGATGAGATAGCTCGGTACAATCGTACAATGTACCGATAAACCGATTAGTTTAATTACATTAACTTTAAATAATTACTTGAATCGTATGCATCTTCAATAAAATTATCATTGCATATTGTACGATCAATCTATTATCTTCAGATAAACTGAAAAAAAACCTCCAATACAAAAATGTTATTGAGTTGTGAATCCATACTTTTTTGTCACAATAAATGTGATTGATCCTGAATGATTAATACTCAGGATGAATTTATTAGTGAAAAAAATGTAATTACAATCACCAAAAAGTTGAATAAATGGTCTTATATATTGGACTTATTACCATCCTTAAAAGGTACATCTATCACCTATTAGTATAAAGTATAAGTACATTACAAATTTAACATTTTTTTGTGTGTGATTTTAATTGATTAGATAGGAAGTAATGTTTGGGATGGTTCAATAAAAAAGCAAACAATAAATATCTTTATACTGTCTAATTGTAAAATATGATGTGTACAAGTATTGATTATTTGTAAGTTTCACTTGAACATCCCAACAGCTCACCGATGCGATTAAAACACAATTACCGTGTACCCTTGAATTCACTTTTGATGCAACTCATTCTATTACTTCTAATGTATCATTACCTGGGCACATCGTTGAAGACAGCCGACATTTAAGCGTACGCGCTTGTGTTAACAAACAGTAACAGCATGGAGTGGTGAGAGGAAATGAGTCTTATTTCCTTGGAAACACTTTTTTCCGCTGAGGAGCGACAGAGCAGTGATGTTTATAGCGATGCTATCAGATACTTTGCTGCAAGCTCAACCGAAACTTCAACCTTCACTATTTCATACAACTATATACATTTATACTGTCCATCCAGTGTCTTTTGAACTGTTTTCTATATACATAGCTAGCTGCATTTCCAGTGGTTGGAAAGAAGCCTCATTTTATGGTCCTTTATAGGATCGAGCGCGCTTCTTTATTATTTTTTCCACTGCCATGGCCAATCGCATTATTAGATTATCATTGTTGTATCTGGCTCTCATCTATGGCCATGCTTCACATGGTTGTTATAGCCGACCGGCAGCATTATAAAGACTTGTCTGCTGTTATAAAATTATTGTATGTTGTCAATAATTCCCACACTAGCCGGTTGGGTGGATTATATAGATTGACATTGTTATGGTAAGCTACCAGCATTATTGGTTGCTGTAATGGCTTGAAATTTATTCTCTCAACTAAATTGATTTGAAGAATAGCTGATGATAATATTCAAATTAATGTTGTAGAGTAGGGAAACTTTCTCAAGACGTTTGTTTAGACAATATCGGTAGCTTACAATGAAAAAATTAGAAACACAGTGAAAATTATTCTCACGATAGACCTATAATTAGCTATGATTGGAACAGGCTAGGTCGATTGTGAGGATTAATATTATTCTAATATTATTTTATTATTCTAATGAAAATTATTATTATTCTAATAATAAATTATTATTAATTAATAGACTATATGAGAATAATTAAATTATTATTCTCACAATAGACCTAGCCTGTTTGGATCATAGCTAACGTTTTCATTGTAAGCTACCGGTAAAGGGTTGGTTTTACATATTTTCTTGTGATTTTTATGGATAGTTATGCCTTATTTATACGATGAAATTGGCATATGCCAGTCGACTTGGAAAAAACCGCCCGACTGGTACCTCAAATTTGCCAAGCGTTGTTCAACGGCTTTTGTCAATGCCATTGCCATTGTGTGAACAAGATAGGTATGAAAGACTAAGATTGGTATTAAATTTGTAATGTCACATCAGGATGACTAATATTACTTCAACTAAATATTTGGGTACACTACATTACAGGAATTTTATTTCTAAATTTTCAAATAGATCCAAATTTTTAAATACAGGCTATATTTTCATTTGCTACAAGCTCCATTCTATGGAGAATATAAAAACTTTATTTACAACACCCAAGAATGTAAATACAGGAAAAAGGTAATTTGATCTAGTCAAATACCTGAGCATTGTGAGGATTGAGATGAATGATTAGACATATATTTCATAAAAAGTGTATAATCTCTATGTACAAAAATAAAATACACAATACAATCATGAATCATTTTTGTTTTTCTTCTTTTTAAACGAGATGCCACTGTCAAACTCTGAGAATTTCTTTGTTTTGACTTGTTTCGGTTTCTTTGCAGAGCGGTTGAACCTTTCTTTATAGCTGGAACAAAGAAAAATTCCGAAAAATTAAATTAATAATATTATTTAATCCTACAAAATAATTGACACACAACAATTAATTAGTAACATTTGAAAATAATAATACATATTTTATATAGTTCTAAGAAGGACTCTTTACTCCATTAACAAATTCAAGCCAATCTGAAATATTATTTAGTAGTTGGAATATGAACAATGACAGCCTGATAATATACGGTTCTAAAAAATAAAAAATATTGTTCCACCAGTTGGAACTACTTACACACTACTCAAACGAAATCAATCAATTCATCAGTTTAATTCATTTTCTGGGGTTAGAATAGACTACTGAGAGCCAAATATAAATTAATAGAAAATAATTCTTAAAAACTGAAAGAGGTGATTCAAATCCATAACAAAAAACACAACTATTACAATACCATGTATGTTTTATTAGTAGGGACAGTCATAACTGAAAATCTATGGGACTTAATAGCTTGGTAAATCATTCAAACAACCAGATACTGTAGTACGTTTTATTAGTAGGTACAGTCATAACTGAAAATCTATGGGACATAATAGCTTGGTAAATAATAATTCGAATAACTAAATAGTACGATTCGAATAATGTCTAGCTTCATGATCAGATCAATATTGAACTCGCATATTAATTACTACAAGAGATATTGAATACTACAAAATGAAATTGATAGAATTGATGAAGAAGTTTTTTGAAAATCTTATGGATTAATATCATTGTATCCATCAATAGGTTTATTGATCATTGGTAATGCATGATTGTATGTAAGGTATTGATGGTGCAGTTCAAACTTCAATTTAAATAAACTTCAAGCAAAATTTTATATTCTCAGACAAAAAGTTGTAACATTTGGGTATTTCGTTCTGGAGATGGAAGTTGTTAATAATTTTGCGAGTGATTTCACAGAATTAATCATTGTTGTTTGTTTAGTATATCGATAAGACTTTTCCTAGGCAAACAACAGTGCGAGGAGGAAAATTAAGTATTACATAAGTAGAAAAAACACAATTGAGCATTGAACATTATGAGCTATGTAATAGCACAAAGGGCAAACAAGCATAGCCTAGCAGTTTCGGAATCAAATCGGTGAAAACAAGAGTGAAATGCTGGCTATAAACAACGAATAGAAGTAAACAGCGATTTTCCAAACATTAGCTGCCGTGATGAAATGCTCCATTGGTCTGGCTTGATCGATTCAACTAACTGGCCTATCTGAAACTGACGACTATTCTAAGTTACCGGACAACAATAGTCGCTCCAAGTGACTACTGCACCGTGGTCTGGCCGGGGTGGAACGATGAAATTATTCAGAGATGAAAGTGAAAAGTGCAGCACCGTTTTTGTGGGTACAATACGCGGCTAAAACGCTCAATTGGCCAATTTTCGAATTGCGTTGATCATGCAAAATAGTGCGATCTAATTTGTGTGTTACGCTACAAAACTTACTTTGTTACATCACTGATTTATTACTAAAGTGAGAAGAGGAAAGTATAAATAGAATAGGATTGATGTAAGAATTAGCAACATGAATTCACAAAAACTTCACAATACTAGTATATTTACGTATCTAGTTGACAGAGCTTATTATAGCATAGAGGAGTTTCTTACAGGCCTATAAATTAGGCCTGACTGAATGGTATTATAGTTTTGTTTTACACTACTGACTTGAATTATCTTATACTCCATAACTGGAGTCTCCAAGATGTAATAAATTAAAAAAAAAAATACAACAATAGCATCTAATTTGTACAACAAGATTTAGTCTACTTGTTACATCACTGCTCTATAACTAAAATGAGAAGAGCAGTATAAATAGAATGGATGTAAGAATTAGGAACATGAATTTACAAAAACTTCACAACACTAGCATATTTACGTATTTACAATACGTTACAATACTAGCATCTAATTTGTAGGCTACAACAAGATTCACTTGTTACATCACTCTCTATAACTAAAATGAGAAGACTGAAAGAATGAATGGAATAATTAGAAATATGAATTTAAAAACGTTCACGATACTAGCTTATATTCACATATTTACAATACGATTCAATATTAGCATCTTTTTTCTATGTGTTAAGCTAACAAGATTTACTTTTTTACATCAATGGTTGAAATTTATTAGAAAAACTAAGAAATTGATTGATGAAATAGTTAAATGGTTAAGAAATAACAATTTACAAAATTAAAAATAATAATAGTGCAACAACATTTAAAATTAACAAAGACATTAATTTTGTTACATCACTGGTTCATCATCAAAATGTGAAGGGATGTATTTGGAATGAGTTTTTAAATTTCAACTGTCTCTCAAAATAAGGAGTAATTTGGGTTTAGTGAACCCATTCAATTTACTTGATGTGGATCCATCTCCTTTTTTTCGCTTGTCCAAAATTACTATACTTGAAAAATTACTGTTCTGACAAAGTCAAATCTACTCACAGATTAGTGTTAATAGCTATTTCGGACTGCTGTTTGTCCATCGTCTGAACACAAGGTTACACAGTGAACTGTGGATCCATAGCTACTAACCATTCAATTTAATTAAACTGACCTACCTATCATTTAACATTATAGCAAGAGACGATAATATATGACAATTTCAATACCAACTTCACATAGGACATAGATTTTGTCAATGCTGAATGTGATCGACAATTGTGTCACTGAAACACGCCACAGACAAAGCATTATTTCCGAATCACAATTTGTTCCACATGTCTTGTGGGTGCATTATGTCCCTTTGTCAATGTATTATAACAATGAAAGACTGAAAAATCCCTAACCATATCCCGCAGCGAAGTTATGCCACCACCACTCGTATTAAAAAAAAAAACTGTGAAAATCTTATCATAAGAATAAAAACGTATCGGAATGTAATTGCAATAGCCATATAAAGTATCGTTGATTGGTGGAAGATACGATTGAATACAATAATGGACCAATCTTATTGGAGGATAAAAAAGAGAAGAATGAAATTTTCCACGCTAGTTATAGAGGTGTAAAAAGCATTCTACATAGGTTGGAGATCGTACATGTCAAACGACATGACATAGGAGCACGTACATGCTCGAAAGATGTTCTCCTGCACACACTTCTGCTATTTAGTATGTCATCCGTCAAAATGTCAGCTATCAAAGTTATTGAGATTGTACATGTTAGCACGAAAATATCAATTCAATACTAAATCAACCACCATGTACAGTAACTGTACTTATTGTGATAGCACTTGCTGTGTTACTAATCTTCTATATTTGATGTGTTACTTTTACATTTTGTAAAAATATACATTTTCATGATTTACAGGTACATTACAATATTTAACAATACTCTTCAACTTACCATAAAATATTAAACAATGAAGAGTAAAAGTATTTTTACAGTATGAACTGAATATCACAACACCAGATGGTCTTAGATCATGGCCATGCTTGGATATAATTGAATAAGCGAATGAATTTTTTATCTTTCATAAATATTAGTGATTAATGATGATGGTAATTTACAATTTAATGAGAATGAATTGTTATACAGTATAAACTTTCATGAGCTTTGGAAAACAAATTGGAATAACGATTCAAATATTTAATTAACAAGTGACATACTTATTGTAGTGAAAAAAGTCGTTTAATTTTTTGTGATTGATATGGTAACTAACACTCAAAAACATTTGCAAGTCTCATGAGTTGGTTTCATGTTATGTTTAAAATAAAAGCTCATTTTTCCTCAGAAGAGATCAATAAATGTATCTTTTTATCATCAATAAAATAAATAAATGTAAAATAGATGAATAAAATGAATAAATAAAATGAATTTAAATTTAAAATTTTTTGCAGAGATGAAGACATGAAAAAGTTCAAAAACTTTTCCAAATGTAAAAACATTACAATGAATTTGATTGAGTCGCTTAAATTACAGAAGAATAAAGTAAGAACAGCTGAAATGATTACCCATTGTGTTGATCTTCATTCTTTGAATTGGTCATGCCTTTGATGGTGGATGGAGGATCTCTCAGTGCGAAGCTCTTGGCATAGTGACCCAAGTGTAGACTCTTGAAATCGAAAGCTTCTCGCGATTCTCTTGGATAACTGGCGTAGAATCTCACCCAGGATTGATAAGCTGAAAGCATAATCATATTATTTTTCATATCAATCATTGATATTATGCAATGGTTTCATTATGTTCAAAAATTTGTGTTTCTTTGATATGTAATGTAAATGTAATGTACTCTGTTTTTTCTCAATAAATTCGAATTTGAATGATTTATATGAGTAGCATATCGATGAGCTGATTCCATAGAGTAATCGAAATTATTAATAAAGTGTATTGTCAAATATGTAAAGTGTATTGTAATATTAACCATACTATGTTACATTATCTTTATTAATCTCAACTCTTTGTATGGGGCATAGCCCCGATTGCAAATAAAACATTATTTATTATTTATTTATTTAATCGAAATATCAGATTTATATCAGATTTGGGCGAGAGCCTTCCTTCCTTCAAGTATCACTTTGCTGAATAAATGACTTGATTTTACAGGAATCAAGTTACATCTTAGAATTTTGCATGCCATGCTTTGCAAAATATCGAATTTATTCTTAAAAATTGTTGTAAGATATCTATCATTGATGTATTGAAATCCAAACCAATCCTAGATCTCAAAGGAAAATAATTAAACGATTGCTTTCAATATTACCTTTACATGCCAAACCATGCAGTTTCTTCTGGTCGTATAAGGAGTTCTCGAATTGCAGTTGCAACGCTGTGGCTGCTGCTTCAGTAGTAGGCCCACCAACCCGTCTGTCTCTCTGGAATAATTTTTCAATTATTTATTTGACAAACACATTTGACACCAGAACATCTTACCAGGAAGAAGGATAAATTATATTTAACAAAAACTAAACCCATCAATGAAATGTGGAGATTATACATTGGGATGGCTATGGCTACAATTATTTGCATTGTACGTATTTAGATCTATTAGTACATTGATCTATTTGTTTTTCGAAAATAAGAATTTTAAATGAGAGATAATTGATGAAACACTCAAATAGTTTCCTATGGCACTATCTGTTGACATAAAATGTACAAAATTATTATATCCCTTGAGTTTAGTTTGTGAAATGTTTGTGAATTTTACATTCAACAATGTAAAAGTTGAATAATTAAAAAGTACACGGAATTGGAAACAAACGAACCTGAAATTCATCAGCTCCCTCCAAAGGTAACAAGCGCAAGTTATTCAAGTGATTATCCATTGTCTCTTCCGTCAACCTGAAAGCAAAGAGCAAAACAGTTATTCGAATATAGAAACACAAAAAACTAACTTACTCGTAGAACGAATATTGTTTCGCAGCAAATTTGAAATATTTTGTGATTTTTTGCTTCCAGCTACGTCATCGTTTATGGTTATATTTCCTAATTCAAAATTTGGGAAAATATCATGAACCGCATTTAGTTTCGTCTGTATTTAGTGTTAGAATATGATTTCGGAGCCATTGGTGAACTATTCTTTTAATCTACAGACTGTGCCTAAGATTGTGCTCACATGCAGGAATATAATTGCCAAAAATGGCATTGAACTATCATATTGTACTTCATGATTCAGTTTCTCTTGTCAGAAATAAAAGAACTGCTCCATCCAAAGCAAATAGGGAAAAATTAAAAAGGAAAAAGCGAATGAAATAGATTCTTATTGTACAATAATGACACTAAATTAGAAATATTCATACAAAACAAGAAAAACCAACATAAAATTATTATTGATTACACTAAAATGATGATAAATTAGCGCAAGTTTTTGATTATAAGTGGAAATGAATTACAACTTGTCCTTTAAGCCAGCTAAACTAGAAAACTTGGTAAATTTCCACTTTTTAGGTGAATAACATATACCAAGTGGAAATGTATTACAACTTGTCCTTTAAGCCAGCTAAACTAGAAAACTTGGTAAATTTCCACTTTTTAGGTGAATAACATACCAATTTAGAGTAGCGAAGTTGATAAAGTTGGTACACCAAGAGAATAGCTTTTGCCGAGAAGTGGACAGGGAAATTTACTACAGAAACTATTCATTTATTTTTTCATTTATATAGCCTACATGCAAAAGCTCACAGATACACAAATACAAAGTCAATTACAAGCCTTATTGACATAATTGTTTACATTTTTAGTAAAAAAAAGAAGAAATACATCGCACTTCACTAAATCAGAGAACTTAAATTTAGGGCCGGTTCATGAGCTCGGGATTTAGCCAAGTCCTAGACTAAAACGGGTGGCCACCGTAGCATCGACAAACGTTAGCCTCGACACTATGTACTAAGGGCTCTCTATGCTGCTAACCCACTAACCACTAACCTGAAAATCGTTTGTCGATGCTACGGTGGCCACCCGTTTTAGTCTAGGACTTAGCTCAATCCCGAGCTCATGAACCGGGCCTTAGTGACTTTTTGAATGATGAATATCTATTTAGACTTACTTGATGTTTTTCTGTTCGAGCATAGTGATGAAAGGCAGCTCGGAGGGCGCGAGAAAGATGAGCGCCGACCCGGACAGTCCGGCGCGGGCGGTGCGGCCCACTCTGTGCACGTAGTCGGACGGCGTGGTGGGCGCCGTGTACTGGATTATCCAGTCCACATTGGGCAGGTCCAGGCCGCGGGCAGCCACGTCCTGGTTGCGAATCAAAATCAGGAACCATTTAGAAATCATAAGAAATTACTGGAAATACTACCAAGAATGTATACTATAAGAATGTAAAAATTGATTCTGACTTATTGTACGTACACTATTTGACTTTTTTTATTATTTTTGACTATTGTTAACAATTTACTATTAATTATTCTCTTGTTACTGACATATTGTACGTATATGGTATTTGACTTTATTATTTCCTTGTTTTAGACTCATTATAGTATACTTGAATGACGATTGTTTCAACATTGTAATGTTTATGACAATAAATGATGATTGATTGATCGAAATTATCAAAAATGTAGCCTATACATATGATCAAGGAATATGAATGATTGAGGGCCGGTTTCTGAGCTCGGGATTTAGCTAAGTCCTAGACTAAAACGGGTGGCCACCGTAGCATCGACAAACTTTAGCCTCGACACTATAAATGAGATACCATTTAGAAATCATAAGAAATTACTGGAAATACTACCAAGAATGTATCGAAAATTTAAAAAAATGTAGCCTATACATATGATCAAGAAATATGAATGATTGAGGGCCGATTTCTGAGCTCGAGATTTTAGTCCTAGACTAAAACGGGTGGCCACCGTAGCATCGACAAACTTTGGCCTCGACACTATGTACTAAGGAGGTGGCACGGGCTTTCTATGCTGCTAACCCACTAACCTGTCGAGACAAACGTTAGTCGATGTATTGTAATTTTGTTTTTTCATTGTTGTTTATTGGGTGTTTTGAATAAATTAGACACTCATTTTAGTCTAGGACTTGGCTAAATCCCGAGATCGGAATCCGGCCCTTAAGGTACTCATTACAGTAGCTGATACAGTATTGCCTATTGCATGGGAAACCATAGTTAGCTAGGTACTTCTCCTCCTTTCTTCTGTTCAGCACACCCCACCACCATATAGCCTGCTCTGTATTTGTCTTGTATATTGTTTTTATTCATTTGTATTGTAATTTTGTTTTTCATTGTTGTTTATTGTGTGTTTTGAATAAATTAAATTGAAATAGCTAACTTACAGTAAATCAACTAAATGCCACTAAGTGGATATTATTTTGAATAAAATATGAACAATTGGAAAGTAGGTTGAAAAGGATCTAACATGAAAATTTTGTCAGTGAAAACCAAGGTCGAAAACATACTTCTCAAGTCACTAAATCGAATTACGTTGATACTGACTAGAGCAATTATATATTAGATAAATCAATTTGATAGAATAATGTAAATCATTTGATCTGCTTGATCAACAAAGTCAGAATTGATTTTCAATCATGAAAAATAAACTAAACGACCTTTTTAGCAAACACATACAAGCAAATAGGCGTATATATCTTGAAGCTCATCAACTTTCAATTTGAGCAATTAGAAGAAATCGATTTCAGAAACAGATAACAGGTAGTTTAGAGATTTGTACAAGGTACAATTAAAATCAAACAACAACTTTATGAATCATGAGGATATTTGAGACTCTTGGAAAAATAAAATAAAAATCAAATCGAGTTTTAAATCGCTGCACGCAATGCAATATAGTGAGTGGTTTGGTTGGACTTCTTCTCTTTCTCTCTCTATCTATCTGATCCCTTCCTCCCTTTCTATCTCTCCCTTTATAATCCCTCTCTTTTTCTTTATCGCCGACTCCCAATTCCTCTCGCATTTTTCATCTCTCTCTGTCAATCTATCTACTTCTATCCTTGCCTTCCAGTAAGACTATTTTTCTTGATTATTTTCCAGTTTTTTTCTCAATCTTTAGCCTCCCGCTGTATGATACATATGGATCGGAAACTGGATGAGACAGTGAGCGCCCCTCCCAGCATCGCGCGACACTAATTACAACCGAGAAGCCCCAGGGTGCAGCCTCTAGTCGATATACAACATCCGTCCCATATTAAATCAAAGTCAAGTGAAATAGCAACAACAACACACAAAACACAGGCCTTATTCGTTCAATTGTTTTATTCGTTTGATATAAATGGAAACACATGTGATCAACAATAAACTCTACTTCTAGCATGAAAGTTGTCAATGGGGTTCAGACATATATTTATTCAATAATTTGAAATTTGATATTTACATGATAAAAGGGATACATCTAATTAGACAGATAATTTTGTGAAATTTACCTAGTTCATAAAGCTGTCATTTGTATGAATTGGAAGATAAACAGTTTTGGGCATAAGCCTACTGTACTCTCCTTTTCAACTGATTCAATGATTAATCAAATTAAAATTGAAATTTATTCTCAACCCATAACAAAGAAAATACATACGCATATTAACTAATCTAACAGACGTAAGTATGATATTACAATAGGAGATAGCACAAATTCAATGGAAAGAGACAATATACCCACAAGACATAGCGTCTGAGCGTGGGCATGAGTTGTAGACCTTAATATTATTATCAATTATGCAAAAAAATTAAAGATACATGAAGTACGAAATTAATGAGAAGATAGAGAAAATAATTGAATCATTAAATCAATCACAATATATTTCATCATTATCAATTTCATTTATACAAAGTTCCAGTAAAGGATATTTTGAAGTACCTTACTTCATTATTCGATTGAAACTCAGCAGCTCCGCATTAATTTTTCAATTAATTTCAGCACAGCTAAAGTGAAAATCCAATCTCTAAAGGTAACATGCAATTCAGAGGCCAATCATAATAATAATAATCATTCTTATAAGTAAATTGCTCTTTACAAACAGTTGAAGCTAATAATTTAATTCAATCATCTGAAGCAATTCAATTTCATAGAAGTGGGCGCTAAACACTGAAACCGTATCGCCATAAATGCTTGAATTATTGCACTTGAACGAACAATCATGATCTACAGTTCCAACCACCTACACAAACGAAAACTAATTATTGGGTGATATTTTTCAATCAAATAACTCTCGGACTGCTGGCGCTGGCAGTGTGGGGGAAGTGAATTAATCCAAGGTTATGAGTGACTTTTTATGAATGGAGCTGGAGGAATGGGTTGTATGAATAGTGGAGGTTGGACCCCCCGCAGTCAGGACAGACCCCCACTGGTCATCTCTCAACATGATTTACTCCTAGACTGGACCGACGACGCACCAACAACATTTACAAGTTAATACTAGAAAAACAAACGACTACACAATAACAACCACCGAACATTGTTACATTAACATTGAAGTTTGAAATAGAAAAAAATTGATAAAAGTATTCATTGAATTCTTTCATTATTAATTAGTATGAGGTGAAACTGTTTGCTAGGAACCCATTGCTTCCTTTTCGTTGCTTCGTTCGAATGTACTCAGCCTCGATAAATGAATTTTAATATGATACCGATTACAAATCTAACGCAACGCCCTTTCTATTGATGCTTCTATTGAATTACCTGAGTTACCTGCCTAATTTTGATTAAGGCTAGGCGTACACCGGTTAGTCAAGACAAGACAAGACGATATTAGTCACGTTTAGTCACAGTACTTCACATAGTTGCTTATGAAGCAACACACACCGATTAGTCATTGCATCAGTGTGTGCTGCTTCATAATCGATGTGTGCTGCTTCATAAGCAGCCATGTAAATTACTGTGACTAAACGTGACTAATGTCGTCTTGTCTTGTCTTGACTAACCGGTGTACGCCTACGCTAAGACTCCATAAGAATCAGAGCAAGACTAATTAAGTTGTGGTAGATAAAATGTTAGTTAGAAGACTGATTGATCGATTGATAATCGGTTAAGATTGCAGCAATAAATTGCATTCCACTCTTTCCAAAATAAATAAATGAGTAGCTGCAAGATATTATTGCAAAATCTACAACATACAATAATTATTATCAATTATATTCATTGAATCAAATCAACTAATCTGATTGATAACAATACACTAAAAATAAAGAGGATAAAATTTCAATTTAACAGATTTTGAAGGTGGCTATTGATATCAAGAAATGAAAGACGTTTCTAAATAATAAGAAGTCATGCGTTTCTAAAATATTATGTTCTATTTAATAATTAAAATAAAAACACAATGATTTTGTCAGATCTACTATTTATTTGTGCTACAAGTAGAATTGACAAAATAATTTTGTTTTCATTTCAATTATTATGGAACGGTTCTTCAATCTCAATAGTGATTCTTTAGAATGTATGTTCTATTCAATTCAAGGAATAGGCCTAGTTTTGAACGTAGAATAATGAAGTTGATAGAATTTCAGAGAAGTTCAGATTTCAGTGCGACCAAACCCAGTTCACTATTTTAAATTACAAAATGATATCAGCAGGGTGTCAGGCCAAGATTCACATTAGAATAATACAAGAGCTGAAGACTACAATGATAATGAATCAATCTAGACGGCCAATGAATCTTCTTTCAGTACAGGCCGACATCAAAGAAAGTTTCAACTGACCAGTTGTTTTACTAAGATGATTATATTATAAACATCGCTTATTAATAAGAATTACCTCCCAGTGCATCCAAGCAAATAAATTCGACAAGAAAAAGTTCGGGTTTCGATCTAACATGCGGTCCGAACAAGCTTCTTATATCACATGCTGGTTGGCAATAAATTTCAATGACTAAACAAACAAAAAGTCGACAATAAAATTAAACACCAATCCATTGCGCGCTCAGAAGCAAGCAGCACTGCGTTGCGTGATGTGTCAATTCGAATTCAACTTGTTTATTCATATTGATGATTAGTTTACATATCTTCGAACAAGCGTTCACTAATTCCTTGTTTTTTGATCGCCGAGATTTATGAATGAATATGGTTACATGTAAGCCGAAACACAGAACAAGAAGAAAAATAAAAGCGAATAAACATGATACAATACAAATACATGAAATAAAGGAACAAAAGTTAACAGAAAGGTAAGGGTCTTTTTTATGCATGTTAAGTTTTTATTATTCCTAGATTTTTTAATCATTTTCATTTTGTATTGTTTCCTTTTGGCAATAAAGATTGATTGAATTCAAAAAATGCAAGCGTTTTCGTACAGACAATAAAACCCGCGCCGTTTCTGAATAAATACATTGGAGCAAAGGAGTGCTTTTATGGAAAACGCACGACATTGCTTAAAAATGAACAAATTAGCGGTTACGAACTGTCGTACGGTTTTCATTAAAGCGCTAATTTGCTCCAATGTATTTAGAAACGGTACGTTCTTTATTGTCTGTGAGAAAACACATACATGAAAGGACCCGAATAGCTAAGTTCTCCCTGATCTCCTAAATGACTGAAAGTCTGTATTTTATTATAGTAAATTTTCCTCATGCAGTAGGCCTATCACACAGTATTTTCTAGCCTTCAATATTGATTTATTTATTGAGGGTAAAAGTCAGATTCGTTTTGAATTTCTAGAATTGTTAAAAAAATATATATTTAAATTTGTTATTCTGAATAAGTTGAGTTTGGAGTAGTGAATAATACTCAAGAGCTGCGGTAGAGATTCAATTATCAACAAACAGTAACATCCTTACAAAAGTTTAACCATTATTAATGAAAAAATATATCGATTCGATATCGGGAATAGTGATAATGGGAGAAGTAAAAAATAATCAAGTCTAAAAGACTATACTCAAAAGCTGCCGTTTGAAAACAAAGAGGAAAAATCCTAGTTGAGAAGTCACACTTTAATTTGTTTATGGATTGAATTGGTTCAGTAATTGAACAATTGGATGGTTCTTGATTGGAAAAATATCAATTATTACAATAAATTAATATCATCCTTTGACGATTTTCCAAGGTTTTAAATACAATAGAAAGTTGCATAAAACGTATTTATAAGATGTTTTTTATTAATGTTAGCATTAACGGACAACAGACTTGTTCAAGAGAATTGATCGAAATAATGATCGACCACGATTAATGTTCGATAATTCGAACAAAAATTCAATATCGATATCGATATATTTTTTCTATTAATAATGGTAAAACTTTTGAAAGAGTGTTATTGTTTGTTGATATTTGAATCTCTACTGTAGCTCTTGAATAGTATTCACTAGCCTACTACAAACTCAACTTATTCAGAATAATGATTCGAACAACGATTCTGCTATCAAAACAATAAGATTGAAAACAAGGCTGAGTGGAATAGCGGACTTGAAAGAACCACTCCGCTCAATGAAGAATATTTTACTCAATGGGCAAAACATTTTCTTGATATTAGCAAGACTTCCAATATCTATGCCACCCAACATCAACAACAAATCAGGAAAAGAAGGGTTGTACTTATAGGAATATATGACTATGGATGGATCTATAATAGGAATGAATGGACAAAGAAAAATATTGGAAAAATTCAACTCACAGTGCAGAAGAGAACACCAGATTCGGCTGCTCTGAACGTCTTGAATATACTCGTGCGTTCACTCTGAGTCATGCTGCCGTGTAGTTTGAAGAATTCGGCTGATCCGTTGAGAACAGTAGTCAGCAATTCGGTATGATAGTCAACCATGTCCTGAGTAGCCATGAATACGATCATCTTTCTGCTTCCTTGTTCAATCTGAAAATTTGAATGGAAAAGAATGTAGCTATAGTCCGATTCACTTCAAGAAGTCAGCATTGTTTATATGAGGAGCATTGATGCCAAGTTTCATTGAGAGAGAAAGAGAAAACTGCACCAAACGTGTTTGTTGGGACTGTGTGCGACAACAATGCACAGTGCGGCAACTATGCACAGTGCGAATAAGATCGAGACATCAGCAACTGCCTTGTGCTGAACAAGGATAGCAAACTCCCATCTAAGCAATTCTGACTTCTTGACGTGAATCGCACTATAATAAAGGTTTGTGTTGTATTTATTGCTAAGCACAACGAAGTTTGGTTGATACATATTGAAGTTCAGCAATTTTAACATGGGATTGGACTCTCAGGAAGCTTTTGCCGGCTTGCATAGTAATATCGATTTTGAAATGAATATATTTCATGAAATAAATTACTGCAATGCATAGAAATCTTATATATTAAAGAATTTTGTGTCCACACAGTGTCCAACTTTGGAAAGTTTGTGTGGAAGATTGAGTAAACCGATTTTGATGCGGTTTGCGCCAAAAGAAAGATAAATAATCTAAGTTTTGCAGGCTGTATTTGTTTTTCAAAAATAATCATTTTAAATTGTAGATATCTGTTGAAGAGGCAAAACGTTTCCTGTGGCACTATCTGTTGGCGTAAAATGTACTAAGTTTGTTAAGTTTTTCTAAAAGCAGTACAGTTACCAGTAATCACAGCAGGCCTACAAGGTAGGATTTCATTGGTACGGCTGAGCTGCTGTCAGCTGCAGATATTGAGGAGTAGCTGATAGACCTGATCAGCGCACTCTAGTGAGAGAGAGGGAACAACCTGGGGATTTTAACCATTGTGAGATGGGAACAAAACACGATTTTGGGATAGAATTTAATTAAATCATTAAGGTATCATCAATACTTTATTGCTATCTATTATTTAGTGGTTTAAGGTGTTTTAATTAAGTATTAATTGGATAAGTACTTTTATCAAAGGTTATCTTGTTGCTAGACTCTTCTTGCTAGGTTAGGATTTTGAAGTTTGAACTTAGCGCTATGTGAACTATCGTATCGTATGTATGATAAACATTATTATTCCAGTAAACTATTTCACACAAATATATATTTTCCATATTTCATCTATTTACGTTCAATATTATACATATCAGGCTCACTCTCTTCGAAAGGAATGCTTTTGAAAGAATCAAATTAAAATTATCTTTGTTTCTTTTCTCAAAGAGACAAATGAAGTGTTCTTGAACATCTAGCTTTGATTTTATAAGTTACTGGAATATTTATCAAATATTCAGACTGGGTTTGAAAACAGGCATTTTTATGATTCAATGAAATTCAATCAGGTTGTTCCTCTGTCTCTCACTTGAGCGCGCTGATGTTTGGGAGCTACTTCTCAATAGTCAAAATAGCAACTACCCTCAGATTGATTTATGTAAAAATGGAATTAAATGTTTTACCTGGCATTTGCCGTGAATGATTGCCGCCAACGTGACAAGCCTTAGTTTGGGAGGAGTGACAATGTAGGTCTGCTTGAGCGATTTGGGAATTGTCATCTGATCAGCAGCGCTTTCCCCTCCTCCTCCTCCTCCTGACAAGGCATCGATCCGGGACGGCTCCTTGAGAGTCAGACCAGCCAGACGCTCCACTTTCGGAGTCATGGTGGCTGACAGAAGAATTGTCTGGCGCCGGAACGATGGCCGGTTGAATCCTGACTGTTGCGCTTCTAGGGCGTTCACCAAACTAGAATAGGATAAAATACAAATAATACTATTTAGTGATGATACTGTAACATACTGTGTAGTGATGATACTGTGAATAGAATGATATTAATATAAGTGATGATACATGTAACTATATAGTGTTTACCATACTCTGGGGCATTGCACCTGGGTGAAAACCATATTCAAATATCATTTTAAATTGTGCTCCTTATTATGAATATTTTTTCACTTATTATTTTTATAATATTATACGGATTGAATTTTAAAACATTTGTAACTAGACAAGCTACATTTGACAATTGTGATTAAAACATCATTTAAAATTTTTACATAGCCATGCTGTTTGAATGTGCTGAGTTTAACCTGTAGAGAGTTTGACGGATTTTTGAACATAACTCCTCTCTTTCATCATGTCAAAAAACATCAAGTGACCTGAAAACTCTGACACCAGACCTGAGCCAGAGGTGTTATTATTTTAAAATTTTGTTTCTGGATAATTGATATTGAACATTTCACAGGAATAAATTTTAGAAGTATAAAATCGATTTATTTATTGGATTGCACCAATATTACTTCTTTAGTGATGAGTGATAATGTGCATCCTGGGCTTCTAAAGTATCAACATTGTCTGCTTTATGTTATTTTTAGCGATTTTAGATTATTGTTGTGAGAAAACAATAAAAAATGTACAAACCTCAGCGGTCAGATATCACAAAGCTCCCTTATCTCAGTCAATATTGGTTCAATATTAACAAATAAAGGTTTCAATGAATTCTAATGAATTCACTAAAATAGTTATTGTAAAATTTTCGTAATATCAATGGTTTCAGTTATTCAAGAAACAAAATAAATGCCCGCCATTTGTTTTATGGATTTGAAAAATATCATAATTTTTTTTTTGGAGCTTTTTCTAGTTGTCATAAATGTTGGTGCAAAGTTTCAATTCCATATCTTCACCATTATTGAGATAAAAATAATATGTTAAAAAATGGCAGCTGTGTGAGTAACTGAGGACTTTGGACAATTTAAATATGATATTTAGATATGGTTTCTACAGGAACAATGCCCTAGAGTATTGGTGGGAGTTCTGAAACACCTGTAGAACAGAACATAGAATAGAATGACTGCCTTTATTTCTACCTAGGAGGATGCAGTTTGAGTGAAGTCGTTATTTTCTTACATTTGATCTTCATTTATAGTTAGTTTCTCACTTTAGAATGATTGATTATTACCTAGCTACGTCCTTTTCATATCCCATATCGAGTAGTCGATCAGCTTCGTCGAGCACAAACCACTGCACGGTGCTGAGGTTGACGCACTTGGTGTTCTCAACATGATCGAGCAGTCGGCCCGGGGTTCCGATGAGTATGTTGATGCCTTTCCTTAAGCGCGCCTTTTCCGACTTTTTTTTCTCTCCTCCCACCAACAAGCCAGGCACCAGCCACGCAAATGACTAAGCAAAACAAAAAATGTAAATCAAAAAAATTATAATAAAACAATAATAAGTAATAGAATAAATATTAATAGAATAATGTGTCGAATAATGTTAATTCTTTTAATTCTGAATAATGTTTTTCTTTTTTCTCTGTCCGTCAAGTAAAATTTCTTATGTAATATTACAAACGACCCTCCTCACACACAGACTCGTTCTAGGTGAGGAGTATATTCATGTATTGTCATTATTTCTTTGAAATGTATGTATTTTGTTTTGTTTTTTTGAGAATAAATATATTTCAATTCAATTCAATTAGCTATTATTTAGAGAAAGAATATTCAAATAAACTAATCTTCTTTATACAGAGTGTTTCTAAAATAGACCGACAAACTTAGTGAGCGGTTTTCTGACATTAAAATTAAGGAAAAAGTTCCAGTAAACATGGGTCCTAAAATGCTTTGATTCCCGCCTAGTCGCCATTTTGTTTTTTCAATTTTTTTCTCCAGAATGGTTTGACTTATTATGTTGAAATTTGGCATGGTCCAGGCCAAGATTAAGGCCTGCAGTAGAAAAATGAAGCAACCTTATCTGACGAAATATTTCGAAATGGCGGGTAACTAGTTTTCGAATTATTTCATTACAAAATTTCAAATGCTCGCCATTTTGGAATATTTCGTCAGATAAGGTTGCTTCATTTTTTTACAGCAGGCCTTCATCTTGGTCTTGACCAAAATTTCAACAAAATTAGTCAAACCATTTTGGAGAAAAATATTAAAAAGTGGAAAAACAAATGGCGATTAGGGGGAAACAAAGCATTTTAGGAGCCATATTTACTGGAACATTTTTCTTAGTTTCAATGTCAGAAACCCGCTCACGAAGTTTGTCGGTCTATTTTAGAAACACCCTGTGTTTAACATTAGTTCAATACTAATTAATTTTTTCATTGTGATTTTATTACTGGCTGTAAATATGACCTGAAAACGCTTTTTTGAGAACTCAGAGTTGAATGTTTGATCATTTTACTTGATACTGAAGGATAATGAGATAAAATACTGTAATGGCGCGGTTTCACGATACCAGTAGACGTGTAGGTTACTGGCAGCAGTTTGGTGATATGATCTTCCACTCTATACAAACAAATAGTGCAATTAGTGTATAGAGTGGAAGATCATATCACCAAACTGCTGCCAGTAACCTACACGTCTACTGGAATCGTGAAACCGCGCTTCAACACTATGTTGAAAAGTAAGATCCAATAGCAATCGAGTCTCTATATTATACTTACTCTGATTAATTTGTTAAAACACTCGTAAGTCTGCAAAGCCAATTCTCTGGTAGGAATAACGACAAGCGCTTTAATACCGTCAGCCCTTGTGATTTTCGGCTCAAACTGTTGTAACATGTGAAGGATAGGAATTGCATAAGCCAGGGTTTTTCCACTGCCGGTTTGCGACCTGATCAGTGCATCGTTTCCTTGTAGCAGGATTGGAATAGACATCTGTTGGACCTGAGTTGTTTCGGTTATACCGAAATTCTGCTTCAAATTTGAAACCTGGAAGAAATATGACAAAAAATGTGTTATCATAGCCTATCAGTTTTGATAACTATAACTAATTCTAAATTTGAAATTTGTATAAAATATTTAATTTGAAATGTGTTATATCGTATTGTGATAACTATAATAAAGTTCTACTCAACTAGAATCAATAAAATAATTTGACTGTACATTTCACAGTAGTCGCATTTTTCTAACGAAGATTGATGATGAAGTATTGAACATGGTAACACGGCTGTGCTGTAGAGTTCTCTCAATTCAATTAATAATCTGCACAAGTGTGATTCTTGTGTGCATGCAGTAATTTTTTTTCAATTTCGGTTACAAAACAACTACACTATTGTCAATGATTCTAATGAATGTTGTGAACTGTAGCAAAAACTTAAATGTTCCAATACATCCCTAATACCAGTATAAGAATTGAATTTTGTGACTCCATCCATAACTCTAATGTGTTTGGCTTTTGGTAAGTGGTCGTGCTGGTAACTAAATATTATTTGAGTTTAGAAATTGCTTTAGCCCGTGCGCCCACTTCGCAACTGCTATCCGTGTTCAGTCAGCAACACAATGTTGCCACATGACATTTGGCTGTTTTTCGGGTAATCGGGTAATCTAACGTATCAGCCAAAGTCATCTGGCAACGTTAGGTTGCTGACTGAAATCAGATAGCAGTTGCTTAGTGGGCGCCGGGGCTTACAGTGGTTCGAAACTCATCTGAAGCTATAGATAACACTATTGAAGTGGTCCCAAGCCGAGGGCGATAAGCGCCGGTCTGATAATCCAAAGGTTCCAAGATCGAATACAGTCGAGGGAACGGATTTTGACAAAAACGGCCACTCCCGTCTTTCGGAGGAGACGAAAAGCCGTCGGTCCCGACTGCCTAAAAACAGTCGTCATCTCTCATCATCACCCCTCTCATTAGCCACCCCACGCACAAGCCTGGAGCTCATGTGGGCATCATCCTCAGAAAAAAGTCCTTGGCGAACCGCCGTAACCTACTTGACTACACTTACCTACAGCATACCTACTACTCAAGCTCTATTGGTCTTCAGCTGTTTCAACAAGATCAATTTGGCTGAAATGGATTCGATTCCCATTCTACCTGGCCTAAATTGTAATATCCTCTGAATCATTACCCAAACCGAGATCTCAATTTTGTTTGGGCAAAAATATTAATTTATCACAAAATCCAGAAACGTCGGTTATGTCTCTTCTCTTGATAAAAATTCCTATCAAAATTGAAAAATTGATTGAGTGTACTCACAATATATTTGTGGATATCTAGAGACTCAAAAGATTCCTTTGAAAATACATCTTCTTCGACTGGCTTGACCTTCTTGTGGCTCACAACAGGAATTTCAGGATTGTTGGCGAATAACGACGAGATTCTTCCTCTGCTTTGACCTTCTCCACTGGATGTCGCAGCTTCTTTCTGGGAATCGTTAAGGAGCTTTTTCTTGGAGTCTTTGAGGAGCAGCTTTTTCTTTTTTGCCTTGGGTTGGAAGTCTTCTGTAGCTTCTTCAGTTTTCTGGACTTTCTGGAAATTGAATAACATTTTGAAGAATTTTGACATATTAAAAAATTATTGCTTAAAATTATCTTGCATTTATTCTCATCGGTGAGCCAATTAATCGATCAATTACGTCAATGTGCATTCTAACACAAAGATTGTACTTCGATCGATATCACAACATGCATTAGAGAGCTTGCTGATGGACTAGAGCGCATTATATTGACCAACATAAATGGTGGCAGTTGAAGCTCCACCCTTCTTTAATCAAGATTTCCAAAATACTGTGACAACAGAAATGAAACTTATCAATGACACTGGAATCAGAAGAAAATTACTTCAGCATGTAGGTTATTTTTATTTATTATGAGATTGATGATTAGCCTCAGTCTTGTTTGACCAATGGATTGGTAGTATTAATACAAGGATTTTTTATATTCCCATTACAATCCTCAAATTAATCGAAGAAAAAATGAGAAATATTCGAATTTGAAAATGAATTTTTACGTACCCTTTTCTTATGTTTTGGAACCGGATTAGTGGTAATGTGTAGCATAAGTCCATCATTATCATCATCTTTCTGCGTCATTTCGAATTGTATTGATGCTAATAAAGAATCAAATAAGTAGTAAATAGTTAGTAGGTACCCTTCAAACAACTATAAGATATATTAGAAACCCAAATTATGATTTATTTATAACTTCAGAGCAGAGGTACAGGAGAACTAACCTAAAAATATTATTTAACACGAGACACGAGACAAATCAAAAGCATATGACAATGACATAGAATCGATCTTTAGGTCTTCAGTATCGATTTTTATTATGATCTCGCTTTTTCCAGATAGTGGAGAAAAGTGCCAAGAAAATAAAATTATTAGACCAATATTTGAAAATCGAATGATATTATATTAAAACATCAAGAAGAAGAGTTCTATGAAGTTTTTTCTTTCGCTCTTTCTGCCAGTCTGCAACCTATCTCGATATTTTTCATATCTATCGATATCTCGTTACTGCAAGTCGATTTCAAGCTATCGGCTGTCTGCGTCTGCTCCGTAGATGAGATTTTGAGGTTATAAAGCTGTTGTGAAAATCACACTGTTATTTTTTTATTTATACGAATAATGTAAGATAGAATGTTGTATGAGAAGATTTTACTTCTGTATGTGATAATGATACATTCATCCTTTAATACGTGACAGTGTCTTTCTAAATAATTCTCTTGAAAAAGTACTTTAATTGAATTCATTGATTGTCAATATTTTGAAACAGAAGGTAGGATTTCTATACACTTATTACTTATTTTTCCAAAGAACTTGGGTCTGAGTTCTGATTCAATGTCAAATTGCAACCGAGTTGAAACCATTCTGGAAAAATAAAAAACATTGGTGTTTTATAATTAATACGATTTGTTTTTTACAGGGAAAATGGATGTGACACTGAAGAATTTGAGTGAAACTTGGTGGATAGAAGTGTGCAAGAAGGTGAAGAATGCGGTGGTTTTCATTGATGGATCAATGGCTGAGTGCTTACACTGGCATGGTGGAATCAACCGAATTTTTGACTCTGGTGCTCTAGCTTGCAAAGAGTTCTCTTCTTTTGAGGTAAAGGGTTTTTTGAATAATATATACAGGGTGGCGCATAAAGAACGGATGTTTTTCAAAGTGTTATAAGAAATTTTATTTGAATCATATATTTATATATCCTAAAAATATAATAAATAAATATTTTGAGATGTTCCAAGAACACTTGAGTATATTTCAAAAATTACATAGGAATCTTTATTACTTTAATGCTCATTAAAAGCCTCAAATTGGTCCTTAACTTTGATACAGCAGCAAATTTTATGTATTCAAATCTTCAATGTAATTTTGATACTTAATTTCAAGTTTGACAACGTGTTCTAAATAAGCACGATTTGAAACTTTCTCCTGAAGCTCCGTTGAACGACGATTTGCAGATTCATTCTATTGAAATATTGTTCTACAATACAATACGTGATTTTGCAAGGTCAAAAATACTAAAAACTGGATACTAAATACAAAATGGTGTCGCTCTGCGGTCACAGACAGCTCTAGTTCACTGATACTATCCTACTCAAATCCATTCATTCTTTTTGCGCCTCCCATTATTAATAGGCAAAATTTGGAAACTACTTTTACGTAGCTCGAAGGTTGACTGAATGTCTTAGAAAAGTAAAATTTAAAAGTTGTACTCTAGAATTGAATTTCGAATCAAAAGAATATTCTAACAAGGTGAAAGCTGATTCGGTGTAATAATCAATTGATTTTTTGTTGCAGAGTGTGCCAGAAACGCACAGAAAAGCAGTGTTCATTGTTGGCGGTGCTGTGGTGGCGACCGCCAAAGCCATATTGCGAGACATAATCACGGCGCACCAGTTCCACTACTGTGTTGTCATTACAGCCGCATCGGCCGGAGTGCACATGTATGCCGAAAAGCACGAAGGTGACAACGATATGGCTGCCTTCCATCATTTGGAAAACGAAATTCTCACCTGGATGAGGAATAAGGTGAGAGCAAATCAGATTGACCTCAGCAAATCTACGGTGATAAATTATTGTGATATGAAAAAACTTCTGAATTACCTTTTAATTAGCTACTTGAAAAAACCTTAATTAACCTAATTAATCACTTGAAAAAATTACGTAAGAAAACCTTTTAATTACTTGGGGATCGAATTAGGAAAGCATTTTTTTCTACTGATGGTGGTGCCCACATGAGCTCCAGACTTTAAGCCTGGTTTTCATTAGTAGAGTTAGAGGTCGAGTAACTAGCATACTAACTCTATTCTACTTACTTGGACGAGTAGCTGTTTTCACTACAATTGAGAATAGTGTGTTGTCTAGTGAACAAATCTAACCTTGAAATGACTCTACTCTACTAGCTCGAGACTGTTTTCATTAGAATAGTGGTGGTAGAGTAGAGTGAGAAGCGGTGGTGGGGGAAGGCAAGTGGTAGAGTGCTATCCCACTCTACTCTACCAAAAACAAGTACTCTACCATCACTCTACTCTACTATGAACGTTTTTATTGGGAGAGTTCTCAAGATAGTTAGTACTCGCCCAGGGAACTCTACCACTAACTCTACTAATGAAAACCAGGCTTTAGTTTTTGTTGTCAAAAACCGTTTAGTCAACAGGGATTGATCTCGGAACCTTTGGCGCTTATCGTCCTCGACCACTCCATCGAAATAACCCCCTTCTTGCTTCATCCTTAGAAATTAATCTATTATCACAATGATTATATTTACTTGCATTAAATACGGTAATGGTAAACCAAAAGAAATCCATGTCAGAGTAATGACTGCTTATTCAATGTGGGTCGTTTTATTATGAAAATCATGTGAGAAAGTTTAATACAGCGATAATGTCATTAATAAAAAATATAATTTCTTCACCAAGTATGATTCAGGATATGATAGATAAGAATTGAGTGACAAAATATTAGTAAACGATTTAATATTTATTTATTTATTCAAGAAAGTACAAAATTAACTCACAGGATGAAAACACAGACACAAAGTCCAAAACTTCTTCTTTCCATAATTTTTATAGAGATTTCCATAAATAAGATTTCAAATAAAAGTATATTGAAGTGTGAATCATGGAGTAACTTGATGATAATTCTTATTTTCGTATGACTTTGATCGGTGATTAGAACCGTAGGTAGTTCCACCTCGCCGTATAACCCAATTTTCCCTTGATGGGAAACATGGTGAACCATTTAGTTCATTAATATTAGGTAATAATAATATTATCGTCTGACTGTGGGAAAGCTTGAAGGAACAGAATTGAATAAAGAATGAACTAGAATTTTCATCATTATAAGGCAAGGGCATTATTTTCAATAGTATTGTTTCAGCGTTCTAATGAGGGCTTAAATAAGATTTGATTAGACCCATCTGTCAATAATTATCTTGAGGGATAAACTCATTATTATTTATTGCCTGTTAGTTAAGAACTGCCTGACTGCCAAATTTTATTTCATTATTATGTACAGTGCTTATTTTCTGAGGCCATCTGCTGAGGAGTATGGCCATATGAGTGTAATGCTTATAGTTGATGGTGATTGGAGAATATTGACAGTAGCCTATATTCTATTTCTTGGTTTTCAGGATTATACAGTAGAGCTGTTCAGTTTCCCGTTGATTTCAGTTCCTATCACGCATACATTGTTTGTAATGCCTCCTTTCAAAGACATGTTCCCGTTCAGTGGCGGAGGCTCCTCAGAAATGGCAAATACCGAGGTAATTTCTCTTGCAAATTATTCAAACACTCGTTATAGTCTGTGATACAAAGTTGAATTTAAATTTGGTTTATGTGTAATGAAGTAGATACAGTGAAATTCATTTAATTTGACGCTTGGCATTAGATAGATAGATAGATAGAGATGTATCATTTCTCGACGTTGCTGATGATCGCAGAGTACGATGGCAGATAAATAATATCTCTCTATCTATCTATGAATCAAGTTAATATCACTGTACTGATCTCATGAAAATAATCAAACTTAGGACTCGATACCAATTTATGAGTTTTTGAATTAACATGAAGATTCTCATAAGAGAGGATATGAGGAAGAGGATTCTCTTTAGCTGTAGAGGATATGCGGACATGATACATCTGAACCTGACTGCTATTTTTGTGAATACGTTATTTGGAAGCTGAACTACAATAGAAACCAATGAGTAGAATCTGTTCTATGCTTCATGGAGGAGTACAAAGAAACAATAAGATAGATTCCTTATATTGCCATCCAATTTTGATAAACAACCAAGGATATAATATAAAAGTGCATCACTCTACTTATGTTTGTAATTTTATGTGTGTAATTTCTCCATAGATTTCCAATAATTATCTCATGTGATCCTTGAACATAATGATGTGAGCCCAAGCCATTCCTTAGCCATTTATCAATAGATGTATAAAACACCTCTCATAAAAATGTTCAAATATATCTGGATTGAAGTGGGAAATATAATTATTTTTCAGTTTTCAAAACTGCCGTCCGATTTGAGAGTTGGCGTTCTACATCTTGCTTCGTCACTGCAGAGTATCCTATCACAACTGGACATGCAGGAGGACATTTATAGCATGGGAAATTTGAGCACTATTATAGCCAATTGTCTGGAAAATCATCCGTTAACACCAATGAGAAGAAAGGTGAATTACTTGGAAAAAATCAACTACTGTTATTCTCTCCTATATTTTGTACCTAAAAATATCTGTCTTGCCTTCTTTACAATAAATAATTATGGTCGAAATAATTAATTGAACGAAATTCCTAAATAATGCTATAAACTAGGAATTCCGTTCAATTAATTGTTATGATTTAAACGCAATTGAATAGTTGCAATATCTCATTTCCTTCCATCTTCAAATTATGGTCAACTTTAGATTTTCGATCCAAATTATTGCGATATAAATATTATTTTATTGAATGCAAGTCTTCATTATTATAATGATATATTTTTATCATGAAGCGTAATCGTTCTATCTTCAGTTTAGTAATTATTTTATTTTAAACATTAAATACTATGAATAGTTGTCAACTCAATAGCAGAGAATCCTTTATTTCAAAAGTTAAGAATTCTAGAATTCTTTTGTATTTGCATTTGCATATATAAAAAATTCTATTATGGATTCTTAGCTTTTTGAATAGGGATTCTTTTATACCTTATAACTTGGGTTGATTTATTCACTAAGTATCATTAAAAAAATATTTAAAAATTTATAAAAATAATAATATTTATTGAAAGTATATGGCCACTGCCAAAGCAAAATAGACAAATGTCACAAAAATATTCAAAAAATATGTCAACAGGTTCCTATGAACGTCAACAATGTATAAAAGTCAACATACTCATTATTAAATAAACACTTAGGACCGGTTCATGAGCTCGGGATTTAGCCAAGTCCTAGACTAAAACGGGTGACCACCGTAGCATCGACAAACGTTAGCCTCGACACTATGTACTAAGGGCTCTCTATGCTGCTAACCCACTAACCTGTCGAGACAAACGTTTGTCGATGCTACGATAGCCACCCGTTTTAGTCTAGGACTTGGCTAAATCCCGATAGCTCA
Organism: Laodelphax striatellus; assembly: GCA_017141395.1. Lineage (NCBI taxonomy): Eukaryota > Metazoa > Arthropoda > Insecta > Hemiptera > Delphacidae > Laodelphax > Laodelphax striatellus. The sequence continues at coordinate 31,410,850 of CM029536.1, forward strand.
TGAACCGGCCCTTCGATTTAAAATAGGATGGAACCATCATTTAATGCTAAAAATTCGGACATAACATAGTAAGGAACTTTAGAATAGGATTCCATAGAACTCCAAATTGATAATTTTTAAATAAATTTTAATATTTGACAATATAATATGGTACTTATTTCAGAACGCAACGCAACGATCAACACTGATCCTCATAGACAGGCATCTGGACATAGCGAGTGTCTCCAAATTCAACCTGGACAATATGCTGGATCGGATTCGCGCCTCTCTACCACCTCTGCCTGGTCATAGTTGTGATGTGGCCGTTGATATGACTCCCATTAGCATCAGCAAACAGTGAGCAGTTGTTGAAAGCTATTTATAAAAAATAACCACTTGAACCACGCTATTATTGTAGTGGCTTAAAAAAGAAGAAGTTGAAGAAAAAGACCACCGAGCTTGATACGCACTATTATGGTCAACTACTTCTAGAAATTCTGTTGAGAAAAGACTAGCCTATTCTATTATCATGCAGTGTAGATAGAATATTACTTTTAAAAATTATTCTTTGAAAGTTCTTCCTTATTTTTCCTTTTCCTCACTTCTAAGGATTTTGAAGACTTTCAGTGATCAATATTAGTGGAGAATCTGTTTAAAGACTGGATCAGCTAGTAATGAGTCTAACGTGAGATCAGATAAGAGGAAGGCGCTCATCACTCCTGTTGTAACGGTGATCGGCTCTCAATTCAACAATTTATGGAGCTACAAAAGGATTCTCTTTCCGGTGGTTGTCAGAAAACCTGAAGCTGTAGGTTCATTCGTACGCTCGTCATCATCATCATCAACGTTAAATCACAAGCCTAGAGCTTATGTGGGCATCATCCCCGGCAAAAAAAAGAAAGAACATCTATAGAGGTAATCAATCACGTTTTGCTATATTGTGAGTAATGGCACCAGTCAGTGTGCATTGCCCTATTTGTTTGTATAGAGTGGATGATCATATGACCAACCTGCCTGCCATAACCTACACGTCTACTGGTATCGTGAAACCGCGCCATAAATGCCGTATTGGTTTTTACCGTATGATATTTTTTCAAGTGTAGATTCAATATCAAGTGAAATTATAATAATACAGTAGTTATAGTAATACATTAGTAACTTCACACACAGTGTCTGGTGAGATGTTGTGATATATAAACATAATGAACACACTGATATTTTACTAACTAAGGCTAGGCGTTCACCGGTTAGTCAAGACGAGATTAGTCACGTTTAGTCACATTACTTTACATAGTTGCTTATGATGCAACACACACCGATTAGTCATTGCATCGGTATGTGCTGCTTCATAAGCAACTATGTGAATTATTGTGACTAATGTCGTCTTGTTTTGTCTTGACTAACCGGTGTACGCCTAGCCTTAGTGTTTTCATTATACTGTAATATAGTAGGCTAATTGTATTTTCATAAATTTCTAATTTTTTTCTAGAAAACAGTCAATCTCGCCCGGCTGTTTGGCTCATCCCGAGTCCACTGTTCCGGTTATCGATTGGCTTCTTAGTGGTAAACAGAAGGACGTTCTGTTCAATTTACAGAAGGAAGTGTTCGACACGATTCCAACTCGAAACACGCCACAGTTCTTCAAAAAACAGATATCATCCACGTTCTCCGGTCAATGGGATCTCATCATTAACAAATGTGGCATCTTACAGGTAAAGTGAATTGTATTAATTCTATCTATTTCTATTTTTTATATAAAAATTGTGTGTGAAATGAAATGGAATAGTAGTGATTGAATCTTGACCTAGTAATTGAATTTTGAATTTCTTGTTGCAAATTATAAGGTTTCAAAAGGCTGATAGAAGCATAATGTGAGCGAGCATTCATGTTCCATCTGTTTACATTCCTTCTTTGCATATTTTCACGTGTTTCAAAAAATTTATTTTGTATGAATCGTTTAAAAAACATTAGTTATATGATTTTATCCACGACCGTGTTATAACACAATCATTACAGTTTCATAATTGAAATCGAAACAGTAGCTTTTTCGAAATGGAAACTTGTATCATAATGAGTTCATTACGATATAGATTTTATATTATAACACGGTCCTAGTTCAATCTGTTCCAGTTTTAAAACTATGGAACAGAACAAAACACAATCGCAGCTGATAAAAGCACTGTGTAGCTCATGCGTGTGTTTGCGTTTGGCTAGCACTGTCCTAACCTATAAAACATTGAAATAGAACAACGGTCGTTTGAATCAAGGTTTAGATTGAGAATGTAGATATTATTGTTTTTGGTTGGTCATAGATAAAATGGTGTATGAAATGGTTGTATTTATGTTTTTTTTTATAACCGTATGAGCCTTTGAACGACTCTTGAGATAGGTACCTTAAAATAACTCGCAGCGTTGCCGCTCGTATTTTAACCTCGGTATCTCACTCGTCGTTTAAAGGCTCTCATAATACAGCCATTGCATAAACTACCTACCATTATAACACTGCAGTTGAGCCTCATCACATCACACATTTATAAATAATTCCTTTTTCTCATGTTGTTTTAGCAATCTCTGGCTGTTGTAGAGTCCCTAACTTCAGCTAACAATACAAAGCTTGAAATGATTGTCAGTATTGAACGACTACTTCTACAATCAATTGCGGCTGATAATAATACAACTGGAGCCTTACAGCAGGTAAGAATCAATCTTATCTGGAAAATATATTGGATTCCTTAATATTTGTGCTATTTATTTAGTAATTAGTTGTGATTGGAATTTTAACTGCGTATTTAAACAATAATGTGACATTTTGAATCGAGTTTAATACCAGTAAACTCTTATTACAACAGGAATTCCAACCAATTCGAATTGAAACAATTATGTACAGTGATATTCATTTAATTTGACGCTTGGCGTTAGATAGATAGATAGAGATATTATTTCTTTGCCATCGTACTCTACGGTCATCAACAACTACAGAGAGTGTATAGTAACAGTGTGGACTTTGCATGTCACACTTTTGATTGGTTAGCTCCAACAAATCCACCATACTTTTGCCAATTCCCATAAGATTTGCATTGGAATGAAAAGCAAATCATAAGTTGTGATAAGTGATCCACTTCTAACCTACATTTTGCCTTTGCCATTATTAGTTTTTATCATTTTAAGCTTCTAACACAATATCAAGAGTAGAGAGACAATATTTAAATTTAAAAATTTGGCAAAAGTATGGCGACGGCGGCGGGAAAAAATGATCTCCACTTACCGTTATGGAGTGCTTCACACAAATGGCCACACTGTTAATATACACTCTCTGTATCAACAACGTCAAGAAATAATATCTCTCTATCTAATGCCAAGCGTCAAATTAAATGAATGTCACTGTACTACTACTCTATTCAGTCCATGAAATCTCAATACTTTCAAATCCTTGTTTTTATCGGACTCTGTTTTCGATGCTTGTAGGACTCTTGTTTAGTTTCGATTACCTTATTTCTTCAATCTCGTTTAATTTCTATTGTGTCTTCTGTTAACAGTTTGTTACGTTGATCAAGACCAGACACGAAAGAAACTTGTCAATAGATCTGCTACTAACGATTCTTGTCCATCTGTACTCGTTGATTGGAACTGACTATGAAATTTATGCTGACACAGAAATTCTTGTTCAAACCGAGCTGGCGCAAGCTATCTACGCTGATCGAGACTTACTTTCTGATTCTGTTCTAAATGTTATTGGTAAGTCCACAAACCTTGATTAGTATTTTGTTCTCAATTCTATAAAATTCAATAAGCAATAAATTCAGGAACTCCTGTTATGTCCGTAAACAACATTTTCCCATTTCTTTTAATTGTATACGACACTTTGAAACGTCTTTCATTTGTTAGGCTCTAATCTTGCTTAAAGTGATTTATTCATTACATTTTACAGATTCACTACATTTAGTATTCTTCATGTCAATTTTAGTTACTAATACAATCAATAATGTGCAAATTATTGTTTTTGTTCCTGAAAATTATTCAAGTTAGAAATTAGGATGTTATAGAATTATAGTGGTACAATATAAAGTGATAAGTTGTAATTTTACTTTGTACTGTGTGATACAAAAATAAATTTTTATTCTATTCTATTCCATTTATTGGTAGACTCAGGGTTTTTTTTCTAGAAAATGAGGTTCAGGAACTCTAAAATTTTCGCTTAACCACGCATAGTCTATAGATAGTCTAAATGCCTAAAATATTCATATATTCCTAGCAAAAAGGGAACGCCGTTTCGGTGCGTTCCGGCTGAAAAAAAGCCCTGGGTAGACTTATTATCTTAAAGGCCAATTATAATTGATATGAAAGATACAATTATTTCGATTTAGAAAATGATTTCATCTTGAGCAAATATTAAAATATTTTTGAACTTATTTTAATCTTCTTCATCACTATAATATTTATAATAGTAATAGAAATTTAGTTGGGATAATAAGTTGATATTGATTATTTAATCACTTCCTTGTATTTGTCTAGCTAGATATTCATGTGCCTAGCCGATAAACTTTTGTATTTTCTAGTTGAACCGGATTCAAAGATTGAGTCTATTGAAATGTTCACAAGAGACATATTTTCAATGCTAAGAAGACTTTCTTCGTCGAGAAATGATTTGAAAAGATACAAGTAAGTAATTTCAATAGGTAGTCTCTTGGTTTTTTTAGCCAATATTTCAATAAAATTCTTCATTTTCTTGTCTTATATTGCTTTCAAAGCGCATTACCGTATATAAGAACTTATAGCTGTAGTGCAGTGTATGGACTTCTCTTAATAAAGTTCATAGATAGAATGATATGGATGATTTATGAACATTTTAACATATTATTTAAAATTACATTAATTCAATTAATCACGTCAGTTCAGATTTCGGCAATTTATAAGGGCCTGGCCACATACGTCTAGGGTTTGATTCACTTCACTTCACTTCACTTCACTTACTGCCTGGAAACACTCCTCCTTTGCTTCATTTCACTTCACTTACTCGCATAGTATATCTATATATCGTATGGTATAGTGAAGTGAAGTCAAGCAAAGGAGGAGTGTTGCCAGGTCCTAAGTGAAGTGAATCAAACCCAAGACGTATGTGGCCAGGCCCTAAGAGAAGCTCATATATGTACTGCACTCTATATAAGTGCTGTATATGGAGTTCTGTGTTAAACTGATTTCTGCTATCAGGGCTTATCTGAATAAAAGAAAAAAGTTGAATTTAATAACAGCACAGGGCTCTCTATGCTGTTACCTACTAGCGAGGTTAGGAAAAGCTGAGGACCAGTGCAGAGCATAGAGAGCCTGTGCCATCTCAGTCGCACGATGGGGGAAAGTGCTCAACGTTCTAGGAATCGATTGACAGAAGCCGATATATCGCAGCAATCAATATCCTGACTATCCATCATAGCAGTCGAGTGTATTAATCACGTCAGTTCAGATTTCGGCAATTTATAATAGAACCTCATATACTGCACTCTACAGAAGTGCAGTATATGGACTTCTGTTTTAAACAGTTCAGCTGTTTATATTGAAGATTATAATAAAATTATAACAGAACTCCATATAAGTTTACTGCACTTTCTCCGAACTTATACTATTGGAAGAATTGATTCTTTATTGGGAGCTGTAACGCTTTTCTCTTTGAGTTTTCCTCTTTTGATTCATTTCATGCAGCAGCTTGATCAGTCGGCCGTCTATGCATTTTAAGTTCAAATATTAATTCAAAATAAACCGTTTACAGGAGCCTGTTGAGGAATGAAGGTCCATTACAGCCTTTGACTCTTTTTCGTTTGATCGAACAGCTGATATTTGACCTACTTGACTCGAGATCCACGTTCATTCCTGACCTAGTCACGACGAGTTCTAATCTACGATCAGGATTCAGGTAATTTAATTACTCACTTACCAAGAGTTAGTCACGGTATATTTACCATCTAATCACTTTTGCCACAAACTAGAGTTCTACCTAGTCTGTGCCAAACCTTGTTTTGCTTGGTTTCTAAATATTGATATCAACTTGATTTGAGATAGCCACCCTAGTTTTAAAATAATAATAATTTTTAAATTATAGTGATGAATCAATAGTGCTAATTTTAGGATTTTTCATTAGATATCGATTTTAGTTCATTCAAATCTTGAAGGAATTCTCTTGTCATGGAGGAATTCCCTTCAAACCATTCAATTCATTAGATATAAATTTTAGTTAATTCAAATCTTAAAGGAATTCTTTCGTCATGAAGGAATTTCCTTCCAAACCATTCAATGTATATAGTTGAAGTAACTCTGGAATTCAAGTAGGCTAACTATGACAATATTCTACTGCCGCACTAAGGAATGTATAGTAATATTCATTTAATTTGGCGGATAGCGTATAACTCTCATTCAACATTTCTATGGTTACGGGTGATGTTCTGTTGATTTCTTTTTGAAGTATATTTTTATTTATGTGAAAAAAATCAACAGAATATTACCCGTTACCATAGAAATTTTAAATAAAGTTATTCGCCATCCGCCAAATTAAATGAGTATACCTATACATTATAGTCTCAGATACTCCATCTTTCTGGCACTCAGCTGACGCTTCTTGCATAAAATTTATTTATCCTAATTTCCTTTTACTACTGGCTAAACGGGGGTTTCCAGACTAGAAACGTAATACTGTATACGATTTTTCATTATAGTGATGTCATAGCTTATAGTTTTTTTCATGTTTGCTACAATAATTTATTCGTTTGTTTAATTGCTGGCTGTTTGTTCTTTTTAGTTTATTGAAGAGACCAGCCAAACACCCGATGGATAACAGGAACATTATATTTTTCATAGTTGGAGGTCTAACTGGACATGAAACTCGATTATTGGTGGAATCAATGACAGCCGCTGGAAAAAATGTTCTTGTCGGATCGACAAGACTTCTTTCTCCTTTCGATACACTCAAACTCTTGATTCAATCATCCTATTAAATCGCTTTCATTTGTTGTTAAATAAATTATATATATTATTTATTATTTTTAGTATCTGTTTTTTATTACTGTTCAAGGTGATGTAATTATCCAGTATATCGAAAACTGTTTGTAAGTTTGTACAATAAGTTTGTTTGATATACATCATGGTTTTTATCAAAAATTGACAAAAAATTGAATTTGCTCAAACTTTTCAATTTTATAGTACTTGAAGAGAGGAACAAGAATATGTGTTCAGATTTATTCGCTTCCATTCAGGAGTTATGAGCAATCAAAGATTTGCTATCTGCACCTCCAAAACAGGCAGTTTTTCACAACAATTTCAAATAGATATATCCGCCGAATGGGAGCAAATTTCGTGAATCTAATTGCATATTCTTGTTACTCTTTTCATGGACTATCATCCACCAGAGTATTAGTAATTCTTTTATGTTTCACCAAGCAAACGCATGATGTATACATCATGGTTTTATCGAAAATCTTCAAAAAATTGAATTCTATTAAACTTTTCAATCTCTTAGTACTCGAAGAGTGGCCAGCAACTAACTTTTCAATACTCATATCAACAATAATATGTGCTTGGATTTTGAAAATTCGCTCCTGTTCAGGACATATATGAGCAATTACAGATTCGCAATTTGAAACTCCAGATCAGGGTGCACACTCAAATGAGAAACATCAAGTTAACCTTAGAGAAGAAACACTTTGAATTGTCTTTTATTATTTTCAAATAGTACATAAATTTTCTGGGTAGTAATTATTTATCAGATCACTCTATTATTTTTTTTATAAATTGAAGAAATGAATTCTTTAAATAAATTGAATTCATGTGTTTTGGGGACTCAATTCAAGAGAATTGGAGCAAGAACAATTTATTCCATTCAATTATAATCAACAATATTACAATCAACTGTTTCAATTAACAACAAATGAATGAGGTCATGTGTCAATGCATCTAAACTTAATTATTACCAACTCAACAACAAAACCAAATCATACACTAATATCAATTAATATACAGGGTGATTCTAAAGACTTAGCCTGATGTTAAAAATTTATAAAAAAAAACGTTTGTCACAATACTAAAAATTTGGTACTGTTACATAGGTTAGATTTACTAGTTTTTTTTATAAAACTAATTACGTTAGCAAACTTCGTCGTGTACTAGCAATGGGGCACCAGATCCTAACGTAATTAGTCTTATGAAAAACTAGTAAAACTAACCTATGTAATAGTTCCAAATTTAAAGTATTATGTCGAACGGTTATTATGCAATAAATTTTTATAATCAGGGTAAGACATTAGAATTACAATGTATATATTTTTTCTCAATATTAATTAATATTAGGGCTAGCTATTGTTTATCAAGTACAAAAACATCACTTATTTTATTCAGTTTATCTCTGGCTTCAATAGAGCATTGTAAGGATCCATGAACTTTGTTTACTCAACAATTTTATTGAGAAATTAAACTAGTTTGTCATGGTAGAATAAATAATTTTTTCCTGAGGATCCGGTAAAAATATTATAATGAAGCTTTCGCCACATGGAGGAAATCATTTGACAAGTGCAATGGATAAAAAATTCATTGATATTGAGTCAAAAAATTGATTTTTCATCAATTTAAAGAATTTGAAAAACGACTAAAAATGAATTGATAACATGCCTGAGAGTTGTTTATGAGTTGAAATAGTTATTGAATAAATATTATTTCTAATTTTTCTATTCACAATAGAACTGCTACAATACAAAAATCAAACCCATTTTTTCAAAATAATTAAGTCATGAGATTCACATATTTTGATTTTTTATTCGACTACAAATTCAAAAACAGACTATGAAAAATAATTTATGCTAATGAGCCCTATTCATGCATTATAAGAAATCACAGAAGGAACTATAATCGGATATAATTTTTTTTTGTAATAATATTAAATTATAGTGAACAAAAATAATTGCTGTTAGCATTCATAGGTCTACATATGATAATGTATCATACACTTGAGTCTATTCATTCACTCAAGATCTGTTTAGTCCAACATGTCATGTTTTAGAGAACCGATAGAATTTGAGGATCCTCTATTCTTTGAATGATACAAGTAGAAAATCTATTGGAAAAATCTTTGAAGAAAGCTTAGCTTAAAAATCGTTGACAAAAGACGCTCTTCACTCAATTATAACTTTTTCCATCAAAATATGGATACAATTAACGAAATACAACGGTTTTTGAAGAAAACTAACTTCACCAGGGTTAGACAACATCGAAACTCAATAAATTATTAAATTTTTACAATAACCCACTCCATTGTATATGGTTTTCTACAAGTTATGCACTTATAATATTTAAACTGATTGACTAATAGAAAAATTTCTTCTTCAAATACATTAAATACTATTTTCGATCATTTATTATTTTAGAAATCATCTCAAATTGTAAGTAACTTACAATAGAACAGTACAACTCGCTATGTAGGCTCAACATCTTTTCAAGATCTTGATACTATTAATCTCACAGAGCACTGAAAATCCTTAGCGCATTGAACCCCTCTAATTAAATAATTTCCAGAAAAGAAATACACTAATCTGCATATTAATATAATATTAGTGAATCACCTAATCAATTATTATTATTATCGTTACTAGTAACATTCAATTACTTACAATGATATCATGCATGTTTCGTTTTATTGTATCAATTGAAGACATATTCATTTTCTAACTCCATAGGAGAATGCTTTGGAAAATTTCTCCAAGAGCCATTAGAAATGTCGAAGATCTAGTAAGGCTTTTCCTGGCGAATATGACGTCATCACGAGGAACGTTCGACAATACTAGATTGGTGACGATAGTTTCAGACTGTAGATTTCACACAGAGCTGATGACCTGTAGAACAAGAATAAAATACTTGAAAATTACACAATTATATATTTTTTTTAATTACTGAAATCTATTAGGCTCACTTGATGGAACTGCGTTCGGTCCGTTGAATTCTACCGAGTTTTATGCAAAACAAAACATTATGTTTAAATAACTTTCAAAAGTATATGTTTTTTATCATTGGGCCTCAGATCACACGTTGCCAGACGAACATTTCCATGGTTATTTCTAACATTTCAGCTACTCACGCTAATTTTTTTATAAAAATGTATTATAAATTATATAAAAGTGAATGAATGTTTTTCAAATTTTTAAATTCTATTTATTTATTTTATCTACGACCGTGTTATAACACAATCATTACAGTTTCATAATTCATAAAAAAAGAAACGCTCATTATATTATAAGTGAGAAAATAGTATATGGTATCATAATTAGGTAATACATAATTATCATAATTAATGCTATCCTATCAGGCCTGCCGCATACAGCTCCCCGCCCAGCCCAACCCAAGCCCACGCTCAAGGTCACACACTGGGGTGGGTTTGTCAACGCACAAGGAACCCAGCGCAGCCCAGCCCAGCCCATTCCATACCATTTTAGAGTTCGAATCTGACGAAGAAAACCTAGCAGTACAGTACTGATGTTATGTTATTGAATAAAAAAAATAAAAACTACTCAAAATTAATATGTCACATAACCCATATTTGGACTGTTTTTATAAATTGGGAAAGGGACAGCGTCGGGCGTAAGCCTGTTGAACCATCCATTAAGTGTCAATTGTACATTGCTGAATAAATAAATATTTATGTCAGAGGAGTTCACATGGAGAGCTTACCCAGAAAATTAATGAAATATAAATAGTTAGATAAGGTCCACCAATATCAATGAATGAAACAAAATTCTCACATGTAGCAGCAAAAGAGTGTGACACCGACAGAGTGGGAAACACAGTGAACGAATGAAACAAAAACTCTCACATGTAGCAGCAAAAGAGTTTGACAGCGACAGAGTGGGACACAATAAATGAATTAAAAAGAAAATGCTTTTGCATGTAACAGCGACAGAGTGGGACACAATAAATGAATAAAAAATTGAAACGTTTACTTGTAGCAGCGACAGAGTGGGACACACAATAGATGAATGGGAAAAATATAGCACGATCCATGTAACTTGTCAGAAATCAGCTGTTTTGGTAATAATTAAACAGTGACTTTGACACAATAATCAAAAGGCTTAAAAGTCTTGAAGACCTTTAAAGTCTTTAAAAGACCTTTTTAAAGAAGACCTTTCAAAGAATAACTTTTTAAAAGACCTTTTCAATAATCTGCGAGATTCAGCATTTGTATTGTGATCATATGCTCACAAGTTAAAAGGATCCTGCTATACTTACATGTATAGCAGGATCCAATTAACTTGTCATAAATCAGCTGATCCAGTAATAATTAAACAGTGATTTCGATACAATAATCAAAAGGCTTAAAGTCTTAAAGTTTTTGAAGGACCTTTTTAAAGAAGACCTTTCAAAGAATAACTTTTTAAATACCTTTTCAATAATCTGCGAAATTCAGCATTTGTAGGTTAGGTATTGTGATCATATGCTCGTCGATCAGCTGATTTATGACAAGTTAATTGGATCCTGCTATAGCAGCAAGAGTTTGACAGCGACAGAGTGGGACACACAATAAATGAATTAGAAAGAAAATGCTTTTGCATGTAACAGCGACAGAGTGGGACACACAATAGATGAATGTGAAAAAATCTTACATGTAACAGCGACAAAGTGGGACATCCAATAAATGACTGAAACAGAAATGCTCACCTGTAGCGCAGGGGCGGCGGCACTATCATGTGCTGCCGAACTCGCGCATCCATCGCTCATACTTGTCGAGGTCCTCTTTGGACACGCTCTTGTTGCACTTGGCGAGCGCCTCGGTGAAGTCCTGCGTGGAGACGGGCAGATCCAGCTCCTCCTTGGCGAGCTGCTTGATCTGCTCGGGGCGCAGGCCGGCGATCTTGCGTCGCATCGACATCATAGAGGCGTCGCGGCACACGTTGGTGATGTCGGCGCCCGAGTAGCCCTTCAGGCGCGTCGCGATGTCCCGCAGGTCGACGCCCGACTCCAGCTGCACCTCGCGCAAGTTGATTTTCAACAGCGCTTCGCGACCTGCACAAACAGTTCACATTTCAAAAATACTCAACATTTTCAAACAAGAATAAACCGATACAACGGAGTATCCAAGGACCCGACATGCTAGTGTATAAAACTCTCACTTTAGCGCGCTAGTATCTCAAGTCTCGTTATGAATAGATTTTTTTCTCAATTTGGCGGATGGCGAATTAGCTTATTAGCGATACTATGGAGTATCCAAGGACCCGACATGCTGGTGTATAAAACTCTCACTTTAGCGCGCTAGTATCTCAAATCTCGTTATGAATAGATATTTTTTCTCAATTTGGCGGATGGCGAGTTAGCTTATTGGTCAAGCTGCCAAGTGCATTCCATTTGAGTACATATAGCAGGATCCACTTAACTTGTCATAAATCACATGATTGACGAGCATATCATCACAATACTTAACCTACAAATGCTGAATCTCACAGATTATTGAAAAGTTCTTTTAAAAAGTTATTCTTTGAAAGGTCTTCTTTAAAGGTAAAGACTTTAAAGGTCTAGACTTTCAAGCCTTTTGATTATTGTGTCGAAATCACTGTTTAATTATTACTGGATCAGCTGATTCATGACAAGTTAATGGCTTATTATTTATGAACGTTCCTTGACCCTTGAAAAACGTTTCATGAATGAAAATCAGCTGATATCATCTATGAAACGCTTTCAAGAGTCCCTTTCGGAAACCCTCAGGAAGTTCATAACCCATAATGATGTCTTGCCAACTATTTAAAAGCCCATTATTTATTATTAATTATAAAGAAAAGCGTTTCATGAATGAAAAATCAGCTGATTTCATTCATGAAACTCAAGTCCACGAAAGGAACCTCAAGGAACGTTCATGAATACGGCATAATGAAGTCTGCCAACTATTTAAAAGCCTCATTATATTTTATTATTCATTTATAAGTCATGAACATTGAAATCCCTTTTTGTGAACAGCTAATTCATCCGCCAAAATTAAAAAAATATACTGGAGCAACATATAATTAATGAATGCTTAAATCCAATAATTCATGAATGAATCTTAGGCTAAGCGTACCTGTTAGTCAACAAGACAGATTAGACACGTAACAGTAATTCACATACTTGCATAAACACAAACCGATTAGTGATTGCATCGGAGTGTGCTGATTTCAAGCATGTGAATTACTGTGACTAAACGTGACTAATCTGCCCTGTTCAGTCTAATTTTAGGCTGGCGTACACCGGTTTAGTGAAGACAAGACAACGATTCGTCAGTCATGTACCACACACTTGTATGAAGCAACACACACCGATTAGGCATTGCATCGGTGAATGCTGCTTCATAAGCAAGTATGTGAATTACTGTGACTAAACGTGACTAATCTCGTCTTGACTAACCGGTGTACGCCTAGCCTTAAAAGGCGATGTATAAAATCTTAACAGCTGACATTGTAATTTATTTGAAGTAAGATAAAGTCATATAATACAGAGTTATCATAAAAGAATGGTGCGAAGATTGAATTTTTATAGAAACCAGCGTTCAAGCCGAACAACCTAAATGAGACAGAATCATGAACTGATTCGCGTCAAATATTTGTCAGAAAATCGCACCAATTTTCGAAACTGTACTATTCTTTTATGATAACCCGGTATAATGCTTCTGTATTTTTATTCTGTTCATCATGATGTGTAGGCTATAGGCTATTACTACTGTATAACTTTTTCATGACTGTATTGTGACTTTTGCCTATTACTAAATTGTATTTGTTTATTGGCAATAAAGTTATCTTATCTTATCTTAATTCATAAATGAATCTATAAAATGCGATGTATAAAAACTTAACAGCTGACACTGTAATTTATTTAAAGTAAGATAAAGTCATATAATATAAGATAGATATAGCAAGATAATTGTCAAACTTTTCAAGATTATTTTAAATTGTCATAAAACAGCTGATTTAACATGAGTAAACAAGCTTACAACAATCAGCTGCTTTCTGACAAGTTAAATGGATCCTGCAAAATATCAGGATTATTTTAAATTGTTAGAAAACAGCTGATTGTTGTAAGCTTGTTTACTCATGTTAAATCAGCTGTTTTATGACAATTTAAAATAATCTTGAAAAGTTTGACAAACTTATCGTTGCGTCTAGACCGGGCTTTATGTTGAATGATTTAGTTGCATCTTACCGGCACTGTTGGGTAGTGGTATGTAGATGCGTTTCTCGAGGCGCCTGCGCAGCGCCTCGTCAATGTCCCAGGGAAAGTTGGTGGCGGCCAGCACCATCACCACCTTGGTGGGGTCCTCGCCCGAGCTGATGCCGTCCATCTGCACGAGCAGCTCGGACTTGACGCGGCGCGACGCCTCGTGCTCCGACTCGGAGCCGCGGCGCGAGCACAGCGAGTCGATCTCGTCGATGAAGATGGTCGACGGCGCGTAGAACCGAGCCTGCCAAAACAAATGAAAGCTACCTTCAGTCACTTTAGCATACACAAACCTCAGTCACTCTTGTAACCCTTAAGACAATTAAGCCTGGTTTTCATTAGTAGAGTTAGTGATAGAGTTCCCTGGGCGAGTACTAACTATCTTGTGAACTCTCCCAATGAAAACGTTCATAGTAGAGTAGAGTGATGGTAGAGTACTTGTTTTTAAGTACCAAGTGAGTAGAGTTAGTACGGTAGAGTTAGTATGCTAGTTACTCTACCACTAACTCTACTAATGAAAACCAGGCTTAAGGTTCTCTCTGCTTTAATAATCTCCTTACAATTAATCACCATAATCCTCAACGATCCTAACCTTTTAACTAATGACTACCTGAACAATACTGCGATTCATTTAATTTGTCTATTTATATTGTTGCATAAGTTATTGTTACTAGCCTAGTCATTGTTATGTTTACCCAGATGTATATTTTATCTATCGTTGTAATGTATATTATGTAATATGTATCATGTGTCTTTTGTCAACTCAACTTATTTGTGTGTTTTGTACGTGGACAAATAAAATGATTTTATTATTATTATTATTTGATTTGACGCTTGGCGATCAGTAAACAGCTGATGTTATGCAGCTGAGTCACAATAATCCAAAGACTTTTAAAGTATTAAAGACCTTTGAAGTCTTTAAAATGCCATTCAAAAACAGAACTTTTTAAAATACCTTTTTAAAGTCTTTGCAATAATCTGCGAGATTCATCATTTTCGTTAACAATCAAGAAAAATTGAGAGGATCTCTGAATTATCTGTGGTACAATGAGCATTGTACATAGAAGAGCTGAATAAATGGCACTGTCGTTGAAGGAAGAAAATGAATTCTCCTTTTTTATAGTTTTCCTTTAAAAAGATTGGTTGATTAAGGGCCGGTTCATGAGCTCGAGATTTAGCTAGATTTAGCTCAAGTCCTAGACTAAAACGGGTGGCCACCGTAGCATCGACAAACGTTAGCCTCGAAACTATGTACTAAGGGCTCTCTATGCTGCTAACCCACTAACCTGTCGAGACAAACGTTTGTCGATGCTACGATAGCCACCCGTTTTATGCCCGGTTTTTCAGTCGTTCAATAAACTTATTGAATCAATAACTTTTTTTTGCATTTGAAAACACATGGTTATTGATTCAATAGTGCTATTGGATCCATAAACTGGCTATTGAGCGACTGAAAAACCGGGCATAAGTCTAGGACTTGGTTAAATCCCGAGCTCATGAACCGGCCCTTAGTCTTGTTTCACAGTCGTATTATTAATAGAACGACTGGGAAACCCGGTCTCACTATTTTCTAAATACTGTAGTAAGTTGATAACTAACCATTTCGAATAAGAGCCGGACAAGTTTCTCGGATTCGCCGCGATACTTGGAACTATCTGTGGTACAATGAGCATTGTACATAGAAGAACTGAATAAATGGCACTGACGTTGAAGGAAGAAAATGATTCCTCCTTTTTATAGTTTTCCTTTAAAAAGATTGGTTGATTAAGGGCCGGTTCATGAGCTCGAGATTTAGCCAAGTCCTAGACTAAAACGGGTGGCCACCGTAGCATCGACAAACGATAGCCTCGAAACTATGTACTAAGGGCTCTCTATGCTGTTATCCCACTAATCTGTCAAGACAAACGTTTGTCGATGCTACGATAGCCACCCGTTTTAGTCTAGGACTTGGTTATATCCCGAGCTCATGAACCGGCCCTTAAGCCCGGTCTAGACGCAACGATAAGTTTGTCAAACTTTTTGTTCAAACTTTTCAGGATTATTTTAAATTGTCATAAAACAGCTGATTTAACGTTAGCAAATAAGCGTACATCAATCAGCTGTTTTCTGATAAGTTAAATGGATCCTGCTAAATATCAGGATTATTTTAAATTGTCATAAAACAGCTGATTTAACGTGAGTGAACAAGCCTACAACAATCAGCTGTTTTCTAACAATTTAAAATAATCCTGATATTTAGCAGGATCCATTTAACTTATCAGAAAACAGCTGATTGATGTACGCTTATTTGCTAACGTTAAATCAGCTGTTTTATGAAAATTTAAAATAATCCTGAAAAGTTTGAACAAAAAGTTTGACAAACTTATCGTTGCGTCTAGACCGGGCTTTAGTCTTGTTTCACAGTCGTATTCTTAATAGAACGACCGGGAAACCCGGTCTCACTATTTTCTAAATACTGTAGTGAGTTGATAACACTGACCATTTCGAACAAGAGCCGAACGAGCTTCTCGGACTCGCCGCGATACTTGGAGGTGAGCGTCGACGAGGAGACGTTGAAGAAGGTGGTGCCGCACTCGGTGGCCACCGCCTTGGCCAGCATTGTCTTGCCCGTGCCCGGCGGGCCCACCATCAGCACGCCTTTCCACGGCCTCCGAATGCCCTGTCGTGCAAACAAAACATTATTAAACGATAACAAGGACTATATAGAGGAGACCAGGGACCTGACATCTTAGGGACTGGAAGTAAGAGAAATAAGGGGTGTAGGATGACTTTAGTTTCCGGACGGACTTTTAGCGGTGTATTTGAAAACATCGTAAATTGATAATAATTACAGCTGATTCTGATTGAATAGCGGATGGTTCAAAAGCTTGATTCACGCATAACGATATTAGATCAATGATATTGAAGAATAATCCAAAAGTTTGATACACGCGTAACGATATTAGAAGTTAACCATTATTAGTGAATTAGTGAATAACCATTCTAACCTGTAGTAGAGAATCACACCTACTTCTACTCAAACCAACCTAAAAAACAAAGAATCTAACAAAAATGTTATATTTTGCCGTAAATATTAACCATATTCTCTCAACAGTTTTGATTTATACCGCAAAAGATACCATAAACTTTTAAAAGTCTTTATGAAAATGAAACTTAACCTAAAGGCTCTGAATTCAAATACAGCGCCAAAACTCCGTCCGGAAACTAGCGTGATCGAGACTCAGCCTACACCCCTTTTTAACATAGGGAAGATACAATACTTCCACTCCGTCTATGACAGCCCCCTGACAAGGACTATATAAAGGAGACGGAGACTGAGCCGATAAGTGGGAAAGAACTATTCACACACATCAGTTCAGTCTCCGTCTCCTCTTGTTTCAGCTCGTTCTGCGAATGCGTCGAAAAAATGACAGACCACAATCACATGCATGCGCAGAACGGGATGAAATAAAACAAGATGGAGACTCAAATTCAAAAATTCAAATAATTTATTAATAATAATTCCGTGTAACCTGGCTGGATCAGGTCTGGTGTCAGAGTTTTCAGATCACTCCTGATCAGTTCAGGGTCTCTGACGTGACTTAACGACTGTTTAATAATTTATTTATTCACAACAATACAATAAATTTTCATACAATAACAATTTAGTAAAATACACATGTAATAATAATAAATTGAGTAACTCATCAGGAAACCCATACATCAGCAAAGCTACGCTTGTGCGCTGATGTATTTATTATTTTGTTTATAATAACAAATAACTCAACATTGAAAATTAATAATATCTACTAAAATAAGCATACAGATTGATATGGATTACACTAGACCAATCTTAGGCTAGGCGTACACCGGTTAGTCAAGACAAGACAAGACGAGATTAGTCACAGTACTTCACATAGTTGCTTATGAAGCAACACACACCGATTAGTCATTGCATCTGTGTGTGCTGCTTCATAAGCAACCATGTTAATTACTTTGACTAGACGTGACTAATCTCGTCTTTTCTTGTCTTGAATAACCGGTGTACGCCTAGCCTTAAAAACTGTATTACATTAAGCTACCAATTTTAAAATAGAAGTTATATTTAATCCAATCAACTAATTCTATACTAAGTTTTCAGGTAATTTTATTATTTATAAGACTGGAATAATATGTGGAAATAGTCCTTAATTAATAACAAAGCAGATAGTAAACAAAAATATAAAAAAGTATTCGAGAAACACTTGCAACAAGGTTTCATGAAACTCAGAAGTGAAGTAGTACAGGAAACTGGATGTCAAATAGAATAATAATGAGAATAAGAATAGGAATAAAAATAAGAATAGTAAGAAGACGATGAAAAAGTATGAAAGGAAAACAAGAAATCAGGAATAGAATAGTTTCACAAGATTAAAGAAAACATAAAGAATAGAGGATGAAGATAAGGCGAACAAAGACGAACATAATAGAAGATGACAAATACGTAGAAGAAGATAACAATCTAAGAAAAAAATTATGCAAGAATGGCATGAAGAACTGCAAAAGGATGGTGGGAAGCACAAGAAGATGAAGACAGGATGAAAAGAAGAAAAGATAGAAGAGGAAAGAAAAAAGAAGTGACTTGAGGAAAATTAGGAAACACAAGGAGAATTTCATCAGGCGAAAATGTTTTGTAGCATTACAGTAATGAAAAGTGTATTACTGTATTAAATATTACCTTGAAGTAATCGGGCATCCACATTGGTAGCACAACAGCCTCTTCTAAAAGGCGTTTGGCTTCCTGTAAGTCAGCTATGTCGTCCCACCTGATATTCGGATTTTTCTGTACAATATCTCGTTCTGGAAACAAATGCAAAAAACAAAAATGATTATTTCTTGATCCATTACGAACTGTAATCTTGATTTCACTTCATCACCGACATGCAGTCATGTTATTTCAAATGCAAGAAACAGAATTTCTCTACTTACTAACTGGAGTGCTTTCGAGTTTCAAGAGACAATGAGTTCTTCAAACACTCCAGTCAGTAAGTAGACAATAGTAGTTTATGCAATGGTTGTATTATGAGAGCCTTTGAACGACGAGTGAGATACCGTGGTTAAAATACGAGCGGCAACGCAAGGTATCTCAAGAGACGTTTAAAGGCTAAAATACAACCATTGCATACACCATTTTATCTACAACCGACAAAAAACAATAATAATATCTACTTCATCAATCTAAACTAACCTTGATTCAAACTATCATTGTTAAGAAGCTACTAAAAGCTACAAACGATCAGGTTAAGAAGCTACTAAAAGCACACACGCATAGTTGCTTTTATCAGCTGCGATTGTGTTTTGTTCCGTTCCAGTGTTTTAAAACTGGAACAGGGTGAACTAGGACCGTGTTATTATATACAATCAGCTGTACTGTAATGAGGACATTATAGTAAAAGTTTCTAATTAAATTTATAAAAAGCCACTGTTTCGATTTCAATTATGAAACTGTAATGATTGCGTTATAACACGGTCGTAAATAAATTCTGTTTAAAATAAAAATTTGAAATAACATGACTGCACGTCAGTAGTAAAGTGAAATCAATACAAAAAAAGTTACAGACAATAATATTAAACGAATGTAATACGATAGATATAGCAGGATCCATTTAACTTATGTACGCTCGTTTACTAACGTTAAATCAGGTGTTTTCTGACAAGTTAAAAGAATCCTGCTATAGTCTGAAAAGTAGTCGCTATCTCTCATCATCATCCCTCTTATTACCAACACACAAGCCTTGAGCTCATGTGGGCATCTTTCTCAGAAAAAAAATAATAGATAGATGTCACTTCATGATTATTGTGACTCACCTAACATATCAACCAAATCTTGGTCAGGGCCGGCTGAATCGAACCTCTTCTCTTCCACCTGTTCTTGGTTTTCCTTCTCTTCTTTCTCTTTATTGTCTTTTTTCTCTTGCTGTAAAAAGAGAAACAAATAATTATAAAACGAAATAGCAGGTACTAATGATGACAATGATTTTTCTCTTTTTTTTGTATCACACTAATATACATATAGTTTTTTTATTATGGTTTCTAATTATTATGAATCCGCTTTTAAAAATATTATTTTAATGAACTGATGTATCAACGAATTTTAGTTTTAATGAACATA
Source organism: Laodelphax striatellus (assembly GCA_017141395.1). Taxonomy (NCBI): domain Eukaryota; kingdom Metazoa; phylum Arthropoda; class Insecta; order Hemiptera; family Delphacidae; genus Laodelphax; species Laodelphax striatellus. Next base: position 31,431,158 of record CM029536.1, read on the forward strand.
GTCTTTGTATTTTTTGTTTGTCTTCTAATAGGAACTCTTTCCTCTTCTACAGGCTTCTGCCCATAAGAGGAAATTCTTCATACAATCTATGTGTTTCTATTGCTGTAATGTATTTTATGAAGAAATAAAATTCAATAAAATTGATGAAGTCATTTTTATTCATGAAGAACTAGCAGGTCACCCGTGCTTCGCTACGGGGTCTCAAAAATCCCGTTGACATATAAATAAAAATAAATAAATAAATAATTTATTTTCCAATTAAAACAAAACAATATAAAAATAGTATCAGAAATACAATACAGTTAGGAAAATAAATTGGTATGCCACCCCTGAGACGATGCTGTCCAAACTTAGAGTCGTAAATTAATATTACACAGAAAAAAATGCTTTGCTTCTCTTGAATATAACATTAATATTGGAATACTCCATCCAGTATTAATTTTACTTGATATATTGAATGTAGACCTAGAAACCGTAAAAGTTTTTAAAATAACTAAATCATTTGAAAATGAAATGAGGAAACTCACATTATTTACACCGTTACTGCTAGTAGAGTCTCTCTTGAGAGTCGACCTGCCTTTTTCGTCTTTCCGGCCGGATTTGATATTATTTCTTTGCGAATTATTGTTATTAGTCTTTTGATTGCGATTAGTTGTGCGCACGTCGCCCTTCTTCTGTTGTCCTTTGCTTTGTTTTATTGACGGACCGTTTCTGAAACAGATAGACAAGAGTAATCGTCAAAAAAATAACAAAGATGATGTTATATTTCATTTCTTGACAATATTCTTCACAATGTGAATAGAATCATCATTGTTAACAACTGTACAATGGCGGTTCTGAAAGTGCGTTAGCCCTCCCATTCATTACGCACACGCTTAGAGCTTATGTGAGCATCACCCTCAACATAAAACAAGATGCAAGGCAGAACTTGTGAGATGGGGGTACAGTGAGGATGAGCTGTGTGATTGTGGGATGATGCAAAATTATGAACATCTATTTGAATACCCCAACATGAGAATGAATACGACAATATTGAAGACACGATACTACCAAATGTCAAAACAAATTCTGCAGCAACATATTTGGCAAAATATTCATTATATGGTGACTATAGACACGGAAGTAGAAGAATATGAAGATGAAAAAGAAGATGAAGTAGAAGAAAAATAAGAAGAAGAAAAAGGAGAACGGGAAGAAGAAGAAGGAGGAGAAGAATGAGAAGAAGAAAAGAAGAAGAAGAAAAGAAAATGAAGGAGAAAAGGAGAAGAAGAAGAAGAAGAAAAAAGAAGGAAAAATAGGATAAGGAGAAGATTAATATGAAGATAAAGATGATGAAGAAGAAGAGATGGAAGAGGAGGAGAAGGAAGAAGAAGACTAAGGAGGAGAAGAAAAAAAGAAAAATAGGAGAAGAAGAAGAAGAAGATTAATATGAAGATGAAGAAGAAGAGATAGAAAGAGGAGGAGAAGGAAAAGAAGAAGAATAAGGAGAAGATGAAGAAGAAGAAGAAGAAGAAAATGAAGAAGAAAATAGCGCTGAACACTTCAATTTTTTGACTCTATACGTAAAAGCATGAAGCTGTTCTTAAATGTGCTATGTCTCTATGCCCACACTTGGTCGATTTTGTGTGCTGCACAGCATGCTGCATGAATGCTTAAGCATTGGAAGTACGCAGCACACAAAAATTGATCAAGTATAAACATAGGGATTATACTTGACAATAATACTGACAATAATTCTACCTACTTTCAAGTCGGATTACACTTAGGATTCTTGACTGAGAAATGTATTATGTTACCTATGATCGACGGGTGTGGGAGGGGGCCAGACATCGGGGTCTCGATCGTGCGGGGGAGGCCAGACGTCCGGATCTCGAATCGAGTTGTTGAACCAGATCGACGCGTCTCGGGTCGGCTCCTCGAACGTTGGGTGGTTCCTTAGAATTGAGCCTGAACAATAAACAATTCATCATTAGTAAAAGATCTATAATAATAGATTATACGCTGTCATAGATAAATTTATCAATACTGAAATAACTATAATAATAGGTTGTAAGCTGTAATAGATAAATTTAAATTATAATTCAAACTCAATATCAATAACATTGACAGAAATATTATTTACTGAATATTTATATGTATAATATACAGTATATTTATATAGTGTATACTACAGTCATATACACTGTATATTATTTTGATAAAATTGGAATTCAAAGTTTGAAATGTTGAAAGTAAGGAGATCAGAAGGCAACCTCCATTTGTCTCTAATGTATTGAAACTCATGAGAGAATTATATTAAAGTTTCAAACTTGTTGTTACTCTCCAACTATTACTATTATTTTTTTATCGTATGGCTTTTTATCGGTGGGAGACCATTACGGGTAGGTTCCACCTCCCCAAATTGCACAATTTTCTGTGTCGGTCACCCATCCAAGAGCAGTCTTGAATGTTTGTTACTTAACCACATGATTACTTAGCAACCGCTCTCACCGAGTGACCAATTACTCTATAATACTATTAATTATTACTATTATAATATCTGTATATAAGTAAATGGATGTGAAAAAAATTTCAATTACTACATGGATAGCAATAATTAACGTTAATCAATAGAGCCAACAATAACAGGAAATGATAGCTGGATGCATAGATGTATTTATGAATAATATCACAAGGCTTTAGCCTATTGCAACAAGTGAGCTACTATTTCAAATTTTACAATATCTGAATTAAGATTGAAAAAGAATGTTTCATTGCTTTCTTAATCCTTCTCTATTTCGCATTAACATTATTGACAAATAGTTTGAAACCAAAAAAATATTTACAAGTATAAAATCATGATTTAGACTAAACATAGAATAGTAGACTACTAGATTTAGATCATTTCCAGTTAATTTGAGTAAACCGTTATCTATTCGCTACTTATCAGTTCCCTATTTTTCCGAGCATATTCAGCTTAAACTTAGGCTATATTCAGCTTGGAGGGAGGAAAATTAATAAGTGGAATTAAGAAAAAAACAATTTTTTTATTCAAATAAATCATAACTCACCTATTGGTCTATCGGTGTGTGAATCAGTTCTGTACATTTGTAAAGTATTCATGACCGCTTTGAGCTGCTCAAACTCGCCAGCTATTTGCTGCTGAATCTGTAACAAAAATTAGAAATCATCAAAAATTCTAAGAAGAAACAGAGAGAATACACAAAAGTTTCTAAAAACAAAGCCTAACAATACCAGAAACCCAACAGATAGGACTCTGGTGGATAATTAACTAACTGTTAATGTACTATTAGACATAATAGACAACAAATTATCTCAAAAGGAGGAACTTACTGTAAAAAAGTAGAAAAAACGTAAAAAACACTTTGTAAGTAAAACTTACTTATCTAAACAAGTATTTTTAAAAGATTGAGTAGAAAAAACACACACGCTGTAATATAAAAAATTCTAAAAACAAGTTAGAAACCGACCAGATAAGGATCAATACTGTAAATTTAATGGTAAATAGACAAAGGCTATCAGACGTAAATGAACTGAGGATTCTCAGTGCCTCCAAGAAAACTATATTCACAGAAAATATTTGAAATTTAGCTAGACAAATATTATAAATTTCTTTATAAAATCAGAACAGGATCAGAAACCCACCAGATAACACTCAAGACTGGTACTGGAACAATAGTCGTATAAGACAACACATAAACTCAAGGGGAGGACAACACTCAATGACTTCGAGAAAGGTGAACTACGCCCAAACATGAATAATGCAGGCATGACAATTTTATTTGCATATTATTTGTTGCCTAGGACATACGATGCATCCGATCTATTTTGTAATCGGTTATCACTCGACACGCCAATAAATAATAATTATTGATAACTGAGATTGGTATAATTTGATAGATAGGCGCTAGGTGAAAAAAGGGAGATATTTTGGACGTCTGTGTCTTATGTATAGGGCACGTATGGTATGTGAGCATCTTAGACTCAGCTGTTCCTGTATTACAGGACTTCTAGTTTTTTATTAAAAATATCCCAGTTTTCAAAACAGGGAAATGTTTCATCAAGTTTTAGAATCTTGTAAAACCGAAAAATGGCGATCTTACACCAAAAGTTCAAAGTTATTTCCAACATCTTTTATAATAATCAATTGAACGAAATTCCTAATTAATGCCATATAATATTCTGGAGACTTCTTCTGTTATTACGTTGTACAATTTGTTCAATCAAGTTATGTGTCATTTTAAAATTTATTGTAAATGAGCTATCATAAATATTGCAAATAAACTTAGAATGTAAGCATTTGGTGTAATTTATTGAACAAATTTATGTGACATTCAATTATTTATTCTATGATAAGCTATCAAAAATCTCATGTGGTAGAGCTTAAATTTATAGAAATGTTTGCTTCTGATGTAATTTATTCATGCGGTCATCAAAATTGTTGACTAATAAAATTGGATTACAGTAGTAGGTACTTGGGACTCCCATATTTGCCGTGCAAGTGGGCAGTGGCAAAAATGCGACCTTGAAACTGCTTAGAAGGATATACAAGCGTTTTTCTTACGAATTGAATGTTACTGTACTTGTTACAACTGGCAAAGTCTTGTGTCTAAGCTCCGTCTCCCGGACGGCTGAAGAGGAGAGGCGAAGAGTACTACCTTACCTTACTATAATATACACTACAATTAAAAAAAAAAAACTCAAACCCCGGTTTTCGATAATGAATTGCATTCTTCCGAGGGACACGGAGCTTAGACTCGAGCAGTAGTAAGGTCTGAAGTTGCAAAGGATAAAAACGTATGTGAGCATTATTAGAAAAACTAAATAGAAGTAGAAAGGAATTCCTGTCATTCAACTTGATGTGTTTTCCAGTTTATTGATTAGAACGAATTTCATGCTGAATTGCGATTATGAACTTTCCTAATTGTCTAGTTATTTCCGAATATTGTCGGAGGTTGAAATCAGCCGTTTTTCTGTATTGTTCTGTTGTTTGAAGGCATCAGTGTGGAAAAGACAATGATGAAAGGCTTCAGATTGTTATTGATGTAGCATCTGACACGACATGCAATGCAACTATAACCTCCGACTTTCTGTCTATTTTAGAACAGAATTTTCTTCTTCTTTTCCTTCTTCCTTCATTTCCTTATTCTCCCTTCTCTTCTTCCTTTTATCCTTCATCTTCTACTTTCATCATTTTCTTCTTCTCGATCACAAAAATAAATCTTCATAAATCGTATTCCATAATTTTATAACTTGTATAAATAATAGAAAAATATTACCCACATACTTTTACAACTATCATAATCTAGAATGAAATCAGAATTATTTTGTAATCTACAGGGATAAATCTAATAGGATCTCCTTCTCCTTTCATCATCCTCCTTCTTCTTCTTCTTCATCATTATCACTCCTTCTCTATCCTCTTCTACACTTATCATCTTCTCCTTCCTTCGTCTTTTTTCACGCCTTCTTCCTCTACTGAATAACTATTACTTTATCAAAACGAAATAATTTGATATACAGCTAGTTTTCCTCAACTCTCTACTTTTACATATTCCATTTTTCCTAGAGAATCAAATTACTTTTCTCTCACATTTTACAGTTATTTTGTTCTTACAGTTTCAAAGCTTTTATACACAGCTATTGTCAATTATTTGCTTTAGTTTAGTAGATACAGTATAACTTCCGTATTGGCATAGGACGTACAATAAAAGATACGGTACGGAATAGAACGTATTTTGATACAGAAATTATATTATGTTATATCTATTCAACTAAAGTTTACTAGGCGTGTAGCAGTATTGTAAATTATGAAATTAACCTAAAATACTGGAAACCTTTCTAGAATGATAGAACTAATATCAAACCCGAGTACAGTTGATTATTATGAAATAGAAACTAATAATTTCATGTTTCATAAATCATTAGTTGTTTTCGGAGTAGTTCTCACGTTACCGTTACGCCAATGGAAATCCTAGTTATTTGGTATCATGAGAATTTCACTTCGCAAACAACGTCTCAATATTAACGTTATCTGCATCAATGGTTCGAAATTACATACTCAATTTGTATAGAACAACACAATATCCATCTAATAGTGATAGTTTAATACTACAGTAGTTTGTTTGATTCCATAGGGGTATTACCGTAATCAGTAAAACAACTGAACACCTTCAACAAATAAAGATGATGCTACTCTTTTACTAATAAATTGTGAAAAATTGAATTTCGAATTTTTATTAGACGCCGTACTATGGTTGTCCAGTGTTTGAGCATCTTACAGTACTTATTTACGAAACTTCCAATTTTTTAACCAAATCATGAAGAAAATTGACAAAAATCCAAGTTACTTAGAGGTATGAAAAGATGAATCCAAATTACAAAGAAAATTATAGCTTGACATTCTTCCAAGTAATTAAAGGTTCAACTATTCCTTCCCTCACAAAAGACAAGTGGGTGAAGCTTAGATTTATGAAGTTTATGACTGTACCATTTAGTCATAACCGTATCGATCGTCATAAATCAATGGCAGAGCACACACACACAAACACACCAAACAAAAGATGACCAACCCATTGTACAATAAATTGAAAAGCAGTGTAGGCGACCTCTTTTGTCACTCCCCACTATGACAGGTGATTCATGAATTAAAACAAAATACTTGTTATAATTCAAGTGCAATGTTCTAATTTCGATAAAAAAAACCTTGACATCATTCATTGACGGCTACCGTTGCTTCAAAAATGTTTTGTTATTTTTAACATCTATTACTACTGTTATTCTATTGTATTCCACATTTTCGCAGAATTCCTAGATTGTTTTTAGCAGCTATTATTGGAAGAGAAGTCCTATTGTTCAGTATTTTGTTTCTATAAAATAATAAATAGCAAAATAGTAGGGAAATACACGTTTCAAATAACATTAGGGTTCGAGCAATCAGTCCAAAATACAATTTGAAGAAAGGTACAGTGGTTATAGCTTGGACTGCGGCCATAGAATGGAATAAAAAACAAAGTAGGCCTATATGGCAGTTATTTTAATTCATGTGAAATTCATTTCAGTGAAAACATAATTGATTGATAACCGGCTATGAATTAAATTTGCAATATTTCAGAAAACTTCCAGTTACTATTCCAGTACACAGACTTTGTCAAGATAACGATAACAGGTATAGTGCTTCAATCAGAGAGTACCTATAGCAGAATTTACTTCTATTCTTTTGATCCAATACTACTTCGTTTCATTTAATTATCTTTTTTTTTTAGATTTCACCTCCATTCTCTCTTGCTTCAATAGCGTGAAGCCTGGAGAAACAAATTGCCAAGAAGACATTCTATTCATTTCGGTTTCAAAATGAATTAACGCGGAAAATGAGGAAAATTGATTTTTGAAGTCACTTAAAGCAATTGAGCATTCTAAGGCAGAGCTTCAACAATAACCCTATTATTATCCTACATTCTTCAACATCCAACAATGAAAATAATTGTCAACTTAAAACTTAATTCTGGTTGATTATTATAAAATTGCGAAAACTTTCACAGCTTTTATTTAGCACGGTTAAAGCTGCAGAATAGAGAAAGTAGAGATTTTATACACTGCAATAGCTTCCGAGATTTTGAGATTACCGAGATTTAAGCTTCCGTAATTATTCAGAATCAGACTAATCGGGCGGCAAATCCAATATTATAATAACTTATTAATAGTATATAACAATGCAACTATTATACTGTTATAAAACAATATGTATGCATAAATAATACATAGAAATATCTACAGTATTGTATAATTACTACTGGAAAATGAAGAATAAAAATTAAATGAATAAGAAACAAATAAAATAAGCCTACTGAATGATGTAGGCTAATAAGAACGAAGCTGCACTTACTTAGAACCAATGCCATAGTTTGACAAATTGTGCGTCCAGTTCTGTTTGTTATCTATCTATAAGATACCGGGTTAGATTCATGTTATGAGCATGACATTTTTGCAATCACCTATCAATCGTTACTGGCTTAAACCTAATAATAATACCAGGTATAAACATATATGGTTAGTCTATGGTAATACTGATTAGATTACTCGTAACTCGTAAGCCCATTACTGAAGTATAAATTGGAGAATTATTGATTAACATAGGTTGTTTTTGTATTATGCTAATTTTTTTAGAGCATGCTTATGAGTTTCCTTCAATTTTCAGCGAGTATTTCAGTTACATAACAATTTCTAAATAAATATTCATATTACATAACATAGCTTGACCAATTTTATTTCATTCCTCCAACACGCAAATAAAATTCTGTTGATGCCTTCAAGGTCTCATCACAGGCCGGGAATCGGATGAATTTGGGAAGACGTCAAATCGAAAATCGTCCGATTCAACGTCCACACGCTACTACTTGCTTGACGACAAAAGTATGACCAAAGACTAACGCCAAAAGTTGAACGATAAGTTTGAGCATCTGGGCCGTGGCTCTATGTAGGTCAGATTTGAATATACAGGTCGTTGGAAGAAAAATGATGTGTGCATCACGGGACAAAGTAGCCTACTTATTCTCCCTCGGATAAAATTGTCAGATTGCCAGCACAGAATTGACAGCACAGAAAATTTGCCACAAATCAGGCCTCAAGAGGAAAGTTACACTCCCAAGATGCACAAATAAATATAGCGCAGCTAGGAGAAACTCACTTTGGGCATCGTTATAAATGTGAATCCCTATGTCCACACTTAGTCGATTTTCGTGTACTGCACAGCATGCAGCATGCTGCATTGTGTGCTGCACACAAAATCGTTATAAAGGGCGATTACATGTGGCGAGTTTACTATCTACTATGCGGCTTTTTGGGGAGGCCATCGTAGTATCATCGACAAACGGTAGCGTCGACACGACGTAGCATAGATAACCTACAAATGCTGAATCTCGCAGATTATTGCAAAGACTTTAAAAAGATCTTTTTAAAAGGTCTACTTTAAAAAGGTCTTTCAAAGGCTTTAAAACTTTAAAAAGTCTATAATAGACATCGACGTTTGTCGATGCTACGTCAAGTCGACGCTAACGTTTGTCGATGCTACGGTGGCCTCCCCAAAAAGCCGGATAGTAGCTAGTAAAATCGCCACATGTAATCGACCCTTAAGTGAATGGAGTATGGTACAAATCTAATTTGATTCGAGCTCTACCGTTTACATGTTAGAGATCCCGTGTTCCCAGAAAGGATAGTGTGAATTTTTGCACGGCTTGGACATCTTCAGGAGTCCTTAAACCATAATGAATAGAGCATTAGATAAAGTAAAGAGTATTAAGGTAGAGTTCCGCAACAAGCGACCGAGACAGAGACAGGCGACTGATTGTGGTGACTCCATGACTGCTCTCAATTCAATCAAAGACGATAGGAAACTATTAGTATTTAATATGTAAGTAATATGTATTTAATTAGTAAGTATTCTAATTGTCTCTGATTCAATCAAGGTGATTTACAGCCCGAGAAGAGACGTGATTTACGCCTGCATCTGTCTCGAGTTGCGAAATAACATTGATTGACTTACATTAATGGCTGGGTTTCACGATTCCAGTAGACGTTCAGGTTATTGGAGGCAGGTGGATCATATGATCGTCTACTCTATACGAACAAGTAGTCCAATGCACACCGACTGGTGCAGTGTGCATATTTGTTTGTATACAGGGTGTTTCAGAACTCCCTACCAATACTTCAGGGCATTGTTCCTGGATAGAAACCATATCTAAATATCATATTTAAACTGTCCAGAAGTCCTTAGTTACTCACACATCTGCCATTTTGTTTTTTTCACTTATTATTTTTTCTCTCAATAATGGTGAAACATATGGAATTGAAACTTTGCACCAACATTTATGACAACTAGACAAAGCTACAAAAAAATTATGACAAATTTTCAAATCCGTAAAACAAAATGGCGGCCATTCAAAATTTTGTTTCTTGAATAACTCGGAAACCGTTGATATTACGAAAATTTTACAAGAATAACTTTTTTTAGTAAATTTGATTACAAATCGATTGAAACCTTATTTGTTAAGATTGGATCAATATTGACTGAGATATGGCAGCTTTAGTGATAGGTGACCACTGGAGGCTAGTTGCAGTGCATCCTGGGCATGCGGCTAAAGTCTGCCACAACAATGCAACAGTCTCTGTCTGCTTTGCATGTTATTTGTGAGCGATTTTAGAGTATTTCGTGTGAATTTTAAAGACATTAAAAAGGAGTGCAAGGAGCTTTGTCTAGTTGTCATAAATGTTGGTGCAAAGTTTCAATTCCATATGTTTTACCATTATTGAGAGAAAAAACAATAAGTGAAAAAAACAAAATGGCAGCTGTGTGAGTAACTAAGGACTTCTGGACAATTTAAATATGATATTTAGATATGGTTTCTACCCAGGAACAATACCCTAGAGTATTGGTAGGGAGTTCTGAAACACCCTGTAGAGTTGACGAACATATATGATCCACCTGCCTCCAGTAACCTGAAGGTCTACTGGAATCGTGAAACCCAGCCATAAGATCAGTCATGGAGACACCACAATCGGTCTTGCCTGACTCTGTCTCTTGCCTTGGTCGCTCTACCTTTAGAATGAAGTTTGAAGAGTGTATGTGGATTTACCTGTTGCCACTTGCCCTTGCGACTGTGATCGGCAATGGTGATGAGGAGCCGATGGATCTGCTGCACGACGCCCTGGTAGTAGACGCTGGCCGTGTCGTAGTTGCCCATCAGCGCCATCTCCCTGGCCAGCTTGGTGTTGTCGCATATCTCGCTGATTGACACTGCCATCACCACTGTCATCCCCACTGCAACCCACCAACACATTATTCATTCAACTGCTATTATTGGTAATCATACAAATACTAGATCATTATACAAGGGAGCAAGTGGAAGAGCGCGAGATAAGGAAGACGAAGAAGGAGAGGAAAAGAAGAAGAAGAAGAAGAAATGGAAAAGAAGAAGGAGAAAATGGAAAAGAAGGAGAAACTGGAAAAGAAGAAGAGAAGAATGAGAAGAAAATTATGAAGAAGAAGAGGAAGGAGAAGATGAAGAAAAAGTAGAAGATGAAGAAGAAGAAGAAAGGGCAGACGAAGGAGAATATGAAGATGAAGAAAAAGTAGAAGAAAATGGAGAAAAAGGAGAAGAAGAATAGGGAGAAGAAAAAGAAGAAAAAAAAAAGAGAAAAAGGAGAGGAAGAGGAAGAGGAAAAAAAAGAAGATAAAGGTGGAAGAAGATGCGTAAGACGAAGAAAGAAGAAGTAAATTATGAAGAAAGAAAATATGAAGAACAAGGAAGGAGAAGAAAAGAATGAGAAGAAAATTATGAAGTAGAAGAAGAAGAAGAAGAGGAAGGAGAATATGAAGATGGAGAAAAGGAGAAGAAGAAGAGGTAGGAGTAAAAGAAGAAGGAAAAAAGGGAAAAGGAGAAGAAGAATAAGCGGTAGGAGGAGAAGAAGATGATGATGAAGAAGGAAGAGGAGGAGCAGGAGGAGAAGTAGAGGTGGGAGAAGAAAAAGAAGATGAACACGAAGAAAACGAAGATGATAATGAACAAGAAGAAAGAGAATAAGAATAAGATGGAGATGAAAAAGAAGATAAGGAGAATGTAGAAGAAGAAAAAGGAGAAGATGGTGAAGAAGAGGAGGAAAGAGAAAACTAGAGAATAAGAATATGAAAAGGCAGAAGAAAGAGGAAGAAAATAGAGGTGGAAATATAGAAGGAGCTTTCTCCCCTCCTTGGGACAAAAATAGGAGAATTATACTTGGAAAAAAGAAAATAAATGTTAGAAGAGGAACAGAGGAGTCTTCTTCTCTTCCATAAGAGGAGGTGGAAAAAATATAATAGGAATGAAGAGGAAAGACAAACATTAGTAGTAGGAATAAGTAAAAACAAAGGAGAAGGAGGAGAAGAATGCATTCAAAGTGAAGTCAGGAAAAAACAAAAGTATCAAGAGGAAGTGGAAGAGGTAGAAGGTAAAATGAACAAGAGAAAAGGAAGGAAGAACAGAAAGATGACGAAGGAAGTAGAAAAACATGGAAGAGCAGAGAGAAACAGAAAACAGAGAGTTATAGGAAAATCAAAAGAGGGAAGAAAAATAGAGGAAAGGAAAAGGTAAAGATAGGTCTAGATAAAGAAGACGAATGAAGAGGAAGATAGAGAAGAACTGAAAAGAGAAGAGAATTGAAATTGAATGAAAAAAGAGAACAAAAATGGGCTGAAAAGAAGATGACATAGATAAAATGAAAAGAGGAAGAGGATTAAAGAAGTGGAGGAGGAGATAGAGATGAACAGAAGAGAAATGAGAAAAGAAATGAAAAATTTAATCACAAAATACAAAGTAAAAGTAACAAGGAAATCAAATGAATGGAGGAATTTAGTAAGAGGAAAAAAATGAGATGTCGAATGAAGAGGAGGAAGTTGACAGGCTAGCTGCTGTATGTGGATAATGGAAATCAAATCAAATCAAATCAAATAAGTTTTATTCTGCACACTAAAAATGAAATAACATAACTTGTTACAGTTTTTCCTCAAATGACAACACAATTATTTAATTAAAATGAAAAGATATAATAAGAGAGAAAATAACCTTACTAGGATATTAATAGCCTACTTAGTGGCAAAACAAAATTACTGCTAACAAAAAAAGAACAATAATGTCTTTTTGTCTGTTAGTAGGTAAAATCACCTAGTATTTTTGTAAAAAAATGTTTAAAGATAGAGATTCAATCAATTAGATCTGGTACAACATACCACAGCTATACCCCACAGTACGACAGAATAGTGGTTGGTCAGTCAATAAATGACATTCACAGAACAACAATAGATTGAATTTGCAGACTCGATTGTTGCAGATAGGCTATGGCTATGTTGCTATGGATTCAATTGCTATGAAATAGCAGGGAAGCGAGAAGCGAATACAAAGCTATGAGATGTTCACATTTTGCCAAGGCACAATAATAATGAAACTCTAAACTCTGTGTAATATCAGTGTTTTACAAATAGATAAAGATAGACAATATTCGTAATTTACAAACAGACATAGGAGTATCAAGCCTGATGTATTTTTCAAGAAGCATACATTCAGATAAGAAGCTCATCATAACTTTCTTACTGTATATTCGATACAATATTATACAATAATATTCATGCCAATAATATTATTTTTCAATATTATTAATATTATTATAATGGGTGTAATTTCCAAAACGTCTCAACAACACTCTCACTGACAATTACTTAATGTGTTCAAATTCCTTTAAATATTTCAATTAAATTCCAACCAATAAAACAGACTCTAATTTTACAGCTGATTTGAAAGTTACCCACGCCCTATATATACACTGTTATAACGTAGTTAACCGTGTGTGGATAAATAAAAACTCAAATTTTCAATTCAAGGATTTATTTTATTGGATGGATTGTGATAAAAAAAATTAATCGACTACAAAAACCTCTAATAAAATCTGTTACATGAAATACAGCCAAGTCAAAGCAACGAACTACTAATCTAGTTAGCCGACACAATAAATCAATCGATATCCACTTGAAACCGATAACAATATTCCAATTTTCAAAAACGTGAGTTACACTTCACATGTCGATGTCACAGTATTAGGAAAATATATGACACCTAAAACACTTTTATCTACGTAGGTTCACAAGCTATTATCCTAGTTGTAACTTAGATTTCTGTACAGGTCAACGAACCTCGTGTTTTTTATCAGTAAACAGATGATTTCCTTTACAATCCTTTTCATTTTTCATGTGCGAGAGTGAGGAGGCTCAACTGAAACCAGTTTGTTATGTCAACCTGAGCCTAGGGCGCGCAGGGCTATCATTCTGACATTGACTATATAATCACTACCTGCATCTGGCAGACCTCTCAAGTCAACTCCGGCCTTGTACACTTACTTCAAAGTCGAACTTGTTCTTTCGAGTGAGAAGTGAAAATCGCTCCGGCCAAAAAAAGTTAGAGCTGGTTTGCTAATGCGATTCAAGTGACGATAAAAATTTGCCAAGAAATGGAAAATTAAGTGCTTTTTCAACTATAGCTGGACAAATGAGAGAACCGCTGTGGTAAACTTGGTATGAGAACAAGAGCAGAAAAATCTGATAAGCTGTGGTTATGGGCTGGAGTCCCATTCCGCTTAGCATTATTATACAGTATTGCACTATCGCTTATTTCAATACCCACGAACAAATTTCAAATTCATTTCTAAATACTTAGGGCCTGGTCACATACGATTGTGGTTTGCTTTACTTTACTTCACTTCACTAGAAGAGCTACTACATTGATTGTGGTTTGCTTTACTTCACTTTACTTACTATATACCACACGATTTATATAGATTTACTATGCGAGTAAGTGAAGTAAACCTAAGTAGCTTCACTTGGTTTACTTCACTTCACTTACTCGCATAGTAAATCTATATAAATCGTATGGTATATAGTGAGTGCAGTGAAGTAAAGCAACCCACAATCAAAGTAGCTCTTCTAGTGAAGTGAAGTAGAGTCAAGCAAACCACAATCGTATGTGACCAGGCCCTAAGTGTACAAAGCATACAGTATTATTATTGAATAATTAATATTTTTTATTATTGAATAATTTATATCTATTATCAAATTGCTTGACAGCATTTATTTATGAGAAAAAAAAAGCAAAAATAGAAAAATAAATCAAACTTTTGTGAATTTTATAAATTTTTTATAACTTTATATTGCAAAAAGAACGTATCTACGAATCCACAATATCGAAAAAATCACAACTGTAGCCAGAAAATTCTGCTAATTCCATGACTGTTCCCACAACTAACAATATTCAAATTAATTTATTTGATTATAAATAAGTTACAGTATCAAGAGAAGACCAAACAGGAAAGAGAATTCAATATTCTTCAATTCTATCGAAACAAGATATTTTTGAAAACAAAATTTTATAAATAACATAAAAAAGATATTGAAAATGATTATGAGTTCTTGAATGTAGAATGTTGACAAATAGAAATGTTCACAATAATCCACTTGGAACCTCAACAAAAATAACACTGTTGTTTTGGTTTCTTATTATTGTTTCTTATGTCTCCCCACTATTAAAAGCCATAGGCTAAATAAATAATTATTTATATTGGAAATTGAAAAATTGAAGATTTAATAAATGAAAGAAAAATAAAGATTCCATTTAAATCTAAAATAAGCATTTGACTTTATGCTCGACAGTATGCTACACCATGCTTAGGTTGTGAACTCAACAAAAATTTAAATAAGCATTTAATTTTCAACTTGACATTTTGAAATAATAAAAATGTTTGAATGAGTCAATTACTACCACCTATTAGAGATATTGACAAAAAATCTAAAATAAGCCCAATTTCTGCTTACCGTTTAGCGGCCTCACAATACTGGTATTGCTCATAATGAATGCAACTGATGACTGTAAGCCCTAATCAATGGAGCATAGAACAATGACAGGCAGTAGAAACAATGGAACTAGTAGCTTCCATATTCGGCTAGATAAGACAACTGATTTCAGTTGGAGCATCGTTTGCATACTGTACATTTCGATGCATTAATTTTCAATCATAAATTAATTACATGCTAATTGCCTGAACTTGTGAGCGCCAACAGAAACGTGGAAGGTTAATCTGTACCTATTATAAGAATAAAATTGAAAAAAAACATCTGCTTACCTCTCAAAATTATATTGAAATGTTATTAGATAGGAGGCTATAGAAGTTTATCTACAGTTTTATAATTTTTATGATAAAGTAATAATTTCCTCACATAGTATTTGACCAAATAAGTGATCAACTTAGAATGATTTTGTTTATAATGTAATTTCCCAGCTCAAAACAAACCATGTCATGTTATAGCTATAAATAGAACTTTGCATTAATATGCAGTTACACTAAAACTTATACAGCACCATGAAATGTATTTATGGTATGTATATATGTATTTACAATCATGTATTATGTCATACATGATAAAGAATTATTATTCTTTTTTTGTGGAGTTTTTTACTAAAATTTTTTCTTATTACAGTAGTTGATTGCTTTCATTAATCTTATACAGTATCTGACTAAACACATCTAAATGTTACAATATTCCAATTGAATTGACTTCAAAATACGCAGCAAAAGTAAATGTATCAGTATTTCAATTGGCAGGCAAGTTGGCAAGTAAAATAAATATTGTACATTGCACTATGTATTATCTGGCAGAAGTTATTAGCAAGAGCTTTCAATACTGAATTTATAAGCACCTAACATTTCATTAATAAGATTATTAATTTAAATATCTCTTGTGTTTTTCATGTACTGTACTTAAAAGGCTATTGTATCATAAACTCAAATTTAATTACACAATTATTTCAATTAGGCTAGCTAGATTTGATTTATTGAGAATTATAATAGATCAATGATTAACTATTTGATTTGCTTCTACAAAGGCCTACCAAAACCAAAGGTTTTATTGGTGTCGCTTCGAATTTTTGTCTCAAATTCATTTCTCTTAATTGTGGCCTTATACTTATAGGTACTTGAGCAGCGATTACTCATTATATTTCACTAAGGAATTACTTCATTAAGATGGCTTTAAAAGCCTGTGAGTCACCATTTTACTATTACAATAAATCAAGGAGATAAAGAGATCTTTTAAACTGCACTCTAAATTACAGTACCTAGCCCATTATTTTCAATAGGTTACAAATCTAGGTGTTTCTAATAAGCAGAAAAAATTAATTTGACAGTGCTTCCTCACATTTATCCAATTTTCTGATCAAATACAGATGAAATTTGATTGCCCAATAGGCTACATGGAAATGTGTCAAGTGCTATTGAAAAATATAAATCATAGAATATTGATTGCTCTGTTGAAATCATAAGAAATGGATTCATGATAACAAAATAAACCTCATTACTATTTGTTCTTGTTTACTACGAGAAATAGTCTAAGGATTAAAATATCTGAATATCTAACTTAGTGCTAACATTTTATATTTTAGGAATATATATTTTTTGGGCTTATGAATCTGTAACAATACTGTGTTGTGGGTCATGTGTGTAACGCTATTATTTTTATGTTGTATGTCCCGTGACGTCAGGATCAAGCAAATAAAGTCAAATGTGTCACAAGATAAGGGAGAGCTAAGTGATGGACTATAGTCACGCATCAAAGACAAGATCTCAATCCACTTACGTAACACACTTGGCTAAGCATACTCCTTACGTGACTGGGCATGTCAAAATTTGGCCTTGCAAGGGCTCATCCAGGATACTGATATTTTCATAAATTAATAAATTTAATGTATCAATTGGGATTGCCAAGACAGGTGCAAGAACGACTAGAAAACCCAGTAATTAGGTGAAAAAACTTGGAGTATATTCTCCTGTTCCTCTAGAACACACAACTTGAACAATTAAATGAATTTTACAAGCTTCGCCAATGACTATCAATAACAATAAATAGCTTGTTACAAAATTTATATCTTCGGTAGAGCGTGGGCATGGGTATTTTGCCTGGCAATAAGACATTACAAAATCTCTAAATTCATGAGTGTCTCAAATACTAGACCATGAGCTCATGTTTCTATGCTTCACGCAGTATGATAATTCTTCCCCACTATTTCACTTCATAGAGGCTTCTCGCGCCCTTGGCCAAAGGACCAAACAAACGGATCACTCACAGTATTGGCGATGCTTTGACGTCGGTCACCGCATCCTGGTTCAGGCAGCCATCTCAGGGGTAGATTGGATTCCGTGTGTCATCTCACGATACTGCTTGGCTCTGGACCATGGGTTACAACACTTCCGCGACCCCACATGACCTCAATCAATTATACATTGCCACAGCTCAATATATCACAGTTAGAAAACATTTAAATTGAAATTGAAACTGATTACATTTGAAAATAATTAAACTGCACTCATGTGCTCAAAAGCAACTGCTCTCTAAGGAGTCTCAAACGGAAGAGAATTACCCTTGCTAAAATTCAAGGAAGCAGAATTTTCAATAGAACATTCTAGAATTTTTAATGAAATGCTGGGCTGTGATTGGTCAATTTAATATCGTGTTTTTTGACGTCAGTACAATGCACAAAGTAGTTCCAACATTTAGCTACAATAACCATTCAAATAATATACGATATATTATATATAATACAAAATAACATATAGGACATTAAAATCTTTTCAATTTTTATTTTTATTTTTGGAAGATGCCTTTAAAAATATTCTTTACTTTTCAACTCCACTGCCAAATTCAAAAGGTGAACTGAAAGTTTATTGCTAAATTAATATACATCCAAATATTTTATGCTATAAAATAACTGACTCCTAAAATAGTATAATCTCATATACAACAAATATTTCCAAAATATATTGCTATGTTCGTGAAACCACCGAAGACATGAGACCTGTATATACATCATTTCACCGGCTTGGGATGATACTTTTGGTGAGTACAAATAATAATGTGCATTATTTAATAGCAAGTTAACATATGTGGCTTAAGTATTTATACATTTTATAAATAATGGATGAATCATAATTTTTCCAATGATTTTATTGGCATTGACATCTTTCAGTAGATGATTCATATAGGCAGTGGTATGTTTTGATATTTTTGGATGAAGGTTATGGCTATCTTCAATATTTGGATTTTCAATTACATAAATTAACATCAAAGAATACAAATAAATATACAATGTGATCTGAGTCAGTAAATTTTGGGGGTGAGTCGGAGCTTGCTTCCTTGTTATCATTATTTTATCAATATTGAGTACTGCTAAATTAGGTCAGCTTACCGTTAATTGTGCTATCTATTATAATACCAGCACTTAGTGGTCATTGACAATATTTTATTGAGGCTTTATTTGGTTGCCAGAATTTGTATCGTGACAGAAGCCCCCTATAGTTATATAAATGAGCGAATAAATAAGCTTTTAATAAGCTGCAGATAGAGCGAGTTTGTATAACTATACAAAGAAAACGAGGCAAATTTTCTAAGATCTCACATAACATAAAGAAGGCTCTAAAAAATATGTGAACACAACTGTCTCATGTTAGCTTACCTTCCGACTCGAATTCGGTACGGAAATATTCTACGCTACCTACTCATAAGATTTACAGAAGCGTAACATCTTATCATGGAAGTGATTTGCACAAAAATCAAGCATTTAGCTGAGAAAAAATAGAGCAAAGATAATACATCTAAAAGAGCAATATGAGAATTCAAAAGTTGGCGGCTAAACAATACTATGATGACGACATGTCAAACCAAAGAGTATGCCAGGTGCCGAAGGAATCTCTACAAGCGCTGATGCACAAAAGGTATGTGAGGTTATCTCAGATGACACTCGAAAATACAATACAATTCAAACTCATAAGTTCTGCTAGACAATAAATGACATAAATAAAGCTCTCAAACAATTTACATAGATAGATGTACAATAACTCTGGTAACTGATCTGAAGGAAATATCAGGTAACTTAAATGGGTGCCGACTTGTTTTATCGATTGACAAAGTTATTAGCCTAGGGCTCACATCGTAATCTGTGGTTTCACCACTTGACTCAAAATTCACTGCCATGCAAACACTTATGGTTACAAATACATAAACATTCAATAATAATATCAAAATATGTGTTAATCTTAGTTTTAACAAAATTTACTTAATAATACTGGCTACATTATAATAATTTGATTATAAACTTTCACAGCTGTGAAGTATGGAATATATACATGCTGTTTGATTTGTGTGGCATTGGCCTATCGTATGTGTACAATATATCGTCTACGCACACAAGTAGACATCATAACATATGTGTTTTTTGGTTATGTGCTTAACGTATGACTTCGTAGAAGCTAACAAAAAATTCAGATATTTACTAATACTAACAAATATATGATATAATAACATAGTAAGTCTTGGAAAAGAAGGTAATTTTTCACTAATATTTGAAGTTGGTAATAATTTACCGTTAGGATTCCATTTAGTTTGATTAGGGAATATGGCGATCGTTGGCCATCAATTATTTTATTAACAGAACTGTGTATTTTTCTAAAAAGTTCAATATCACTTATTTTGCGTAATTAATACGGTCAGGCGTCGTAGTACATCCTTGGGACGATCTCTGGCTCATGTTAGTTTGAATCCTGTTGTAGAAAAATCACTTTTTTCGTTTATCTCCAAACCGGAAGCATGTGGTTCTTAGGAATGATATTGTTCATTCTCTATAGTAGGGTTTAATGTTGGCGAGGTTCTCGTACCAAATAGACGAAGTGTTTTCAGGGTCCTGAAGCTGCACAGTATTTACATTTGAAACTGCTATGATACGATGTGGTCCGCTATATAGTTCAAAAAACTTTTTAGTAAGCTTGCTCAATGCGTCTGATAATCTGTGTACTTTCACTAAAACTTCATCTCCAACCTCATATTTGAAATGTTTTGTGCGTTTATCGTGATATTTCTTACGATTCTGGGCTGTTTTTGTTAACTTTTCATATACCAGATGTGTACGATCCAGGTTAGGTAGGCCTGTTTGTAGTGGGTAGTCGATCAACGTCTCAAGAGAGGTTAGGTTTTGGTGTCCAAATTTTACAATCTCCTGACTTTATGGCGGGCTTGAAGCGAGTATGCCGCCGATGAAAACATGCAGAATGCTCGAAAGCTGTCGACTTTTTATATTGAGCATGTTTTTTACAATCTCTTGGCTTTAGGGCGGGCTTGAAGCGAGTGTGCCGCCGATGAAAACATGCATAATGCTCAAAAGCTGTCGGCTTTTTATATCGAGCATGCTTCCGATGAAAGCCTGAGTTGTGATACACTTTACTGTTTATCTTGCTCAACTGCCGTTTAACTTTGCTCTGGGCTGCCGGAATTTGAACCGTCAGAGTCTTATAAGTTTTCTCCTTCTAGTCATGCGCGATGGTTGTGCCGGAATTTTTCCTGGTGGATTATTTGATTTTCCATTTGTTTTGATGGTGTACTAGTAGGATGTGGTGGGTTAGTATCTTTATCTGTATTAAAAGTGGTATTTGGTGATGGTGGTTTGTTTGGTTCGTTTGTAGAACTACTTGTGTTGGTGTCCCTATTGGAGTTCGTGTAATCTCGGCCATCATAGAATCTATCTTGATCATGGTATCTACGATCTTTATTCCTATTAAAATTGTTATTATTTTGATTCCTTCTGAACCCATTTTTGTTTCGGTAGTTGTTATTTGGTGGTGGTGACTCTATTTCAAAGTCCTGTGAATTATTATTTGTATTGTCAGCAGTGTTAGAATTTTCTCTTGATTGATTTGGTGGCGGTTGGTTTGTACAAAATTATTATTATTTCTATGGTTATTATGCTGTATATTGCTTGTGGAGACAGCTTGAACACAATGAAGGTGGTTTTCAAGGTCTTTGAAACTTTTAATGGAGGCGGTGGCCAATGCTAGTTGGACGTGATACGGCATCTTCTTAAGTGCGATGTGAGCTAAGGTAATATCGGGAATCTGGTTGTCTAGCTGCGAATTTTGATAGCGTAACCGTGAGACGAATGCGGTGTATGTCTGACCACTTCTTTCGTCAAAATTGGAGGATATTATTTTGATAACAATTCTTGTTGTCTATCTAGGCTCCAATATTGCTCGAGGAAAGCTCTCAGAAATTCTTCTAGGCTGTTGAATTCATGTGCACGTCCATGAAGGAAGAGCAGAGGTTCCCCAATTAAAAGAGAGGATAGCCGGAATCTCCATACAGGCCAACTGATTGGAACTAAGTCCTGTACCACTTTTAGCTGTTCTGCAAACGCTTTAGGTGTCATGTGGAATTTTGTGTTATCAAATTTTCCTAATCCACTGATTAATTGTGACACATTCTGTGTTTCGGTGACTGCTACTATCTCACCTCCTTCTCTCACTCTACTCATATTCATTTCAAGTTGTGATATTTTTGTGTGTGTCTGTTTTATTTTACTATTTAAATCGATTTTGGTATCTTGCAACTCGCTGTCTAGTTGGGTGATGGTTATTTGGTGTTGGTTTAATTCTTTTCGGTTTCTTCAACTCTATTGTGAATTAATGTATGTTCGGTTACTAGACTTTCAACTCGGGTTTGAGTAGTACTTAGAGACGTGTTTGTTAGGCTGAGTTGAGTGTTAATTTCTTGTACAGATTTTTCTAATGGCTGGGTGGAATCTCTAATTTGCTTTTCCAAATTCTTGCAGGTGGTGGCACACTCTGTCTTCTGTTTCTCTACTGCCTGTTGTATGTCGGTTTTGGTTTGTTTTACAAGATTTTCTAGTTTTTTGTTTAATCCATCAGTGTGTTCACTTACATTTTGCATGACCTTGTTTTCCAGTTCAATCGCATGCTTGCTCCAATCTTCACTCAGTTCCTTCCTCAAATTCATCTGCATGTCATCCATTCTTTTGTTGAGGCATACAGTAGTGTCATCTAACTGCTTTCTCATATCCTTCATCTCTTCCCTGATGTCTCTGATCTCTACTCTCAATCCTCCATCCATTTTTTCTATTTGATCCTTGATTCGACTGTCCATTCCTTCCATTCGACTATCCATTTTTTCTGTTTGATTATTGATTCGACTATCTATTCGACTACCCAGTTTCTCTTGGGAATCTTTGAGCAGTTTCTCTTGGGAATCTTTGAGGTCATTACTTATTTTGAGCATGAGAGTGACCAAATCGGTTGGAGTGTCATTCATTAATCTGAAAGTCAGCGGACTCAGTTCATCTGGCGAGAGTTGTGTAGTAGGATTGACAGTGGTAGGTGACGGCGTACGCGGAGGCACTTCTGTCGGGACGACCTCTGGTTCCAGGCGGGTGGAAGACAGCTGACGAAGATTTTCAGGGTCGAAGTTGGCGCTAGTGATACTTCCTGCGTCTCGCTCCCTGGGCGCTGTCTCATCAGTGTTGTTTGTTGCCTCGGGGTTAGGTGTGGTCACGCAAAGTGTTGTTGTCTCCCAGCTCCATGTAGGACACAGATGAGTTGGCTGAGAGGTTCTCCATGATGGTGAGTTAGGATTTGGACAGCTGGGCTAGTGGTGAAATCCAAGGATGTCGCGGTCCGATGGTGTGAACGCGGCGTGAAGGGTGTAGGCGCGGCGTGGAAATAGATGCGCGGCGCGAGTGCGATAGTGACTCAAGTGCAGTGAAATGTTGACCGAAAGGATTAAGTGATAAGTGATATATACTGTGAGACAATAAATTTTCCAAGACTTATTACAAATAAACATGCACAAAATAAACATGCAATGATAGTTAAATCAATAGATATCTGGTAATTACCAGTAAATAAATTTTTATATATGGTAACTATTAATAAATAGCCCTATATTCAATGCTCATTAATAATCTGGCGATTTTCACACTATCACAGATAAACAATAAATAAACAATTAATACTCCTAATATCTTGCCTATGAGATCAATTCTGGGGATTTTGCTTAAATTAATAGATTAATTAACAAATTAATAAGCCCTCAAGACCTTAATGCTCTTGGTAAACTAATAATATTTTGGTACCTTTAAAGCTTTAATTTCAAGGTTAAATAAGCTAGCTTTCTTGTTAGGCTACCTAAAATAATTATTCAAATGATCACAGAGTGTGATTCATAGCAATAGGTGCGTATATCTCTTTAAATTGTTGGCGATATATCTGAGTATACTCTTCCTCGACGTCTCCTCAGGAATAATTTAATAATGAAATCAATATTCAAATTAATTAATTACTTTATTAAAGCTTGGCAATTCCATAAGGTATATTTTCAATTTCAAAAAGTTTTCAACCATCAACTCTGTGATTTCTGAGTTCAAATTTTTTTGGCTTTCTTAATAAAGAAATTTTGTATATCTCCCTCAGGCCGCCATGTTGGGTGCCATGTGTAACAGTTCGCGGCTCAAACAATAAATTGCCCCACGTTATGGTGCCATGTGTAACAATACTGTGTTGTGGGTCATGTGTGTAACGCTATTATTTTTATGTTGTATGTCCCGTGACGTCAGGATCAAGCAAATAAAGTCAAATGTGTCACAAGATAAGGGAGAGCTAAGTGATGGACTATAGTCACGCATCAAAGACAAGATCTCAATCCACTTACGTAACACACTTGGCTAAGCATACTCCTTACGTGACTGGGCATGTCAAAATTTGGCCTTGCAAGGGCTCATCCAGGATACTGATATTTTCATAAATTAATAAATTTAATGTATCAATTGGGATTGCCAAGACAGGTGCAAGAACGACTAGAAAACCCAGTAATTAGGTGAAAAAACTTGGAGTATATTCTCCTGTTCCTCTAGAACACACAACTTGAACAATTAAATGAATTTTACAAGTTTCGTTAATGACTATCAATAACAATAAATAGCTTGTTACAAAATTTATATCTTCGGTAGAGCGTGGTGGGTATTTTGCCTGGCAATAAGACATTACCAAATCTCTAAAATTATGAAAGTCTTAACTACTAGACCATGAGCTCATGTTTCTATGCTTCACGCAGTATGATAATTTTTCCCCACTATTTCACTTTAAAAGAGGCTTTTCGCGCCTTTGGCCAAAGGATTAAATAAACGGATCACTCACAGTATTGGCGATGCTTTGACGTCGGTCACCGTATCCTGGTTTAGGCAGCCATCTCAGGGTAGATTGATTCCGTGTGTCATCTCACGATACTGCTTGGCTCTGGACCATGGGTTATAATATTTCCGCGACTTTATATGAATTTAATCAATTATATATTGCCACAGCTCAATATATCACAGTTAGAAAACATTTAAATTGAAATTGAAACTGATTACATTTGAAAATAATTAAACTGCACTCATGTGCTCAAAAGCAACTGCTCTCTAAGGAGTCTCAAACGGAAGAGAATTACCCTTGCTAAAATTCAAGGAAACAGACTTTTCAATAGAACATTCTAGAATTTTTAATGAAATGCTGGGCTGTGATTGGTCAATTTAATATCGTGTTTTTTGACGTCAGTACAATGCACAAAGTAGTTCCAACATTTAGCTACAATAACCATTCAAATAATATACGATATATTATATATAATACAAAATAACATATAGGACATTAAAATCTTTTCAATTTTTATTTTTATTTTTGGAAGATGCCTTTAAAAATATTCTTTACTTTTCAACTCCACTGCCAAATTCAAAAGGTGAACTGAAAGTTTATTGCTAAATTAATATACATCCAAATATTTTATGCTATAAAAATAACTGACTCCTAAAATAGTATAATCTCATATACAACAAATATTTCCAAAATATATTGCTATGTTCGTGAAACCACCGAAGACATGAGACCTGTATATACATCATTTCACCGGCTTGGGATGATACTTTTGGTGAGTACAAATAATAATGTGCATTATTTAATAGCAAGTTAACATATGTGGCTTAAGTATTTATACATTTTATAAATAATGGATGAATCATAATTTTTCCAATGATTTTATTGGCATTGACATCTTTCAGTAGATGATTCATATAGGCAGTGGTATGTTTTGATATTTTTGGATGAAGGTTATGGCTATCTTCAATATTTGGATTTTTCAATTACATAAATTAACATCAAAGAATACAAATAAATATACAATGTGATATGAGTCAGAGATTTTTGGTGGTGAGTCGGAGCTTGCTTCCTTGTTATCATTATTTTATCAATATTGAGTACTGCTAAATTAGGTCAGCTTACCGTTAATTGTGCTATCTATTATAATACCAGCACTTAGTGGTCATTGACAATATTTTATTGAGGCTTTATTTGGTTGCCAGAATTTGTATCGTGACAGAATCTTATTGAGTTTATGAACTCATTTGGTTGTCACCAAATTTATATGTTTTTATAAATTTAATTTTTCCAACATTACTAAAGAATTAAGGCTAGCCTATATAATCTTAGATTCCTGATGTTAAAGGCAATATTATTAAAATAACTTAAACTCAAAATAATTCATACCATGTAATGATTTTTGGAATAAATAAAGTTGAAATTGAGTAAAGGAAATCAGCATTGAATCTCACATCTTAAGCTCCAATAAGCAGAAAAGCTTCACTGAATTTCAAAGTAAAATTCTAGAGTTCACTGACTCTTCAAAACCTGAATTGACTCAATGCAAGGGATGTTTAAGGGGATCAAAGACAATTTAACTAATAAGTAGTTATTAGTGGTTAAATTGTCCTTGAGGGGATGCTTATGATTAGCGGCAGTTCCTTCACGGCCTAACCTATCAATAACAAACACCTGATCTTCCAACCCAAAACATGAGAAATAATTAATTTAATTTACACATAAATTGACAGGCCTATCAATTTATTTTATTTAGCGTATGGCTTTTGTCGGTGGGGAGACCCGAAGGTTGTTCCACCTCGCCGTGATAACCTAATTCCACTTAGGTTGTAGTTTTATCCACTTTTCAGAATGATTTAGAATTTTGAAAGCATTTCTTTTTGATACATAAGAATATGTATAAGGCCTATCAAGTAATAATATGACTCATAAAGTTTGCCCACTTTGATTCAGCAATAAATAAAAATGGGAACCATACACCGATAATTATAATTTATATGGGAATAATCTATTGAACGATTGGTGTTTTATTTTCGTCAATATAAAGAAAATGTAGAGTAATCACCTGAGTTGAATAAACCTGAAAACCTGTGCTCTGTGCATGTCTGGACAATATCTCATCAGGAAGGCTTATGTAAATTAACAAGGCAATAAATGTGAATTTAATTTCTTCTCTTAATAATTTCTGTGTTGAGTTTCCTCTGTTTCAATAAGAAATTCAATTTTTGTAATGCACCAAAAAAACTAAATCAAAGGAAGTGCATAATGAACTCTCCAAAATTTCGGAAACGTGTTCTGGGTATCGACCGATAACAACAAAAATAAGAACAAGAGTAATGTGCCATAAAACACTGTACATAATAATAATAAATTCATACAATGAATAAAAACCAAGAATAAAAGACCAAAACAGACAAGTCTGTATGTTTCTGAAGAAATTTATTAAGTTACTTGCTTTCTAATGTCAACTTTCAACGTTGTTTGGAGAGGAATTGATTGGAATGTACTTGAAATTGGCTAAGCAAAAATATTTCAAGATAATAACATTGCAATCTAGATTAAGTTCCTCAAATTATCTAGCGAAGAACAGTAAAATAACGGCAAGGTAACAAAAGAGAAAGGATTAGTAAGGTTATCTTCGACAACGGTCGTGACTTCAAACAGGTAGCTAGAAGCAGAATGTGATTTCTAGTTGAAATAGATGGATTACCTGGTGCTAGTATTTCCATTTACATTGAAAAACACTTGAACAATTTGAAAATGTTTGAATTTCACTCACAAAATCCGAAAAACTCACTCACATCGCGCAAGAAACAACACACACAACCACACACGACGACAAGCTTCGTTACTACTGAAAAAACACTGAACGACTGTACAGATGGCGCTGCAAGCGCTGGCTTCTACGTCACTACTGACGGCGCAAAGTAGATGCAGCCTTCAAATTACGATTTTCAAAGCGGAAATCTTCTAGACTTGGCATTGTACTGTATTTCTCATCTGTAGGACACGTGTAGACTGCAGAAGGATGCACGAAACTATTATTAAATCCTACTGACAGATTATAGTAATGAGCATTCAATTATGCCTTCCAATTTATGCGAATGAAACGTTTTTGAGGAGATAATACTCGGCTTCCTGAAAGCAGAGGTGCAAATTTCTTTGAATAAAAATATCAAGTACCGGTTTGGTAGTTTTCTACCAAACTAATAAGTAAATTAGAAAATATATAATATATAAAACGAAGAAAAAGGTTGCCTATTTGTTTAAACTTCCAACCTTGTCAATGTCTAGAAATGACAACTCCAGCCTTTTTTATGATATATTTTTCTCTATTTTTCTGATGGTGATGCCCAGATGAGCTCTAGGCTTGTGCGTGGGTAATTTCTTCTTCTTTTCAATCTTTATCTCCTTCTTTTCCTTCTTCTTCTCCATCTTCTTCTTCTCGATCTTCTCCTTCCTCTTCACCTTTCTATCCTTCTTCTCCTCCTTCTTCTTCCCTTGTTTATGATACTATTAAGATACTACATTCACACACTTCACTCAAATTCATCATCGAAAAACTTTAAAAAATTCTTTCATAGCCAGAAGTTAGATAGCCATTTCAATAGTCAGAAGTTTTTTTCTTTAAATTTTATAATTTTCATCAATTTAGCTCGGATGGTATACTTCCACTGAATATGTTTAAACAACAAGACGAATTCTTTAAACCCACTTCTCGTTCATACTTTTGACAACACAAAACTAAAAATGGAAGGTTGAAAAGCTTGTTGCAATAAGACGCACCCGAAAACCAGTGTTGTTTTCAGCTGAGCGTCCAATATTGAAAAGCTACAAAAAGCTTTCTCTCACAACCATCCACGCAGATCAAGTCAATCACACCGAACCCACACACATAACTACTATGTATATAAAATAGCAATGAATCTAACTAGGTATATATCTATGTATAAGTACAATCTTGTGGCGAAATCCCCGCACCCAATTCCATACACCAATTACCTGCTACAAGGTAGGCAGTAACCGCATTCAATAAACACAACTAGATGGAATTTATATTTCACAGTGAAATTTCAACCTGTTTTATAATTTGTTGGAATGAACGAGCTATTTTTCGGCTCTCCTTGTCATGATTTATCATTCATCTTTAGGAATTTGTGCTCCGAGCTACTGCAAAATTTCTACTCATTCTATTGTCTCAGAATCTACATTTTTTTTACTGCAATGTTTAGTGCCCACCCATGTTTTTTGGAGTAGCCTGTTTTAATTCAAGTCGAAATTTAGGATATTCATTACTGTACATTGATTTATTTTTTTAAATTATTTATAAATTAATTACTGAATAAATAAATAAATAAAATTGTAAATAAATTGATAAATAATTAGATAAATTAATTAATAAAAAATACCTACATCACAATGTTGAAACTGCCAACTTTGCTCTTTTAACACTAGAAAAATAACAAAAAATCACCACATACATTATTATAATAAATTGGAATGGTTGGGAATAATATTCAAGGGCGTTCAAAATAAGCATTAATTTAAACTATTTTTGCCTTCTCTCCACAGATTATATAATAATTATTATCAATAAAATCGTTGAATTTATTATTGGTACATGTTGGAAGCAATATTGCCGTCTCAAACCCTTCAAAAGCCCTTTATTACTGTTCCGGTACAGTGAAAGTCGTAATCCAGTAATCCTTTTCATTTTCAATACGTATTTCTTGCGACTTGCTTGTATTGTATTGCTTGACTTGCTTGTATTGGATGGGCGATATTGGGCATCATGTATGTAATCGGAATGACATTTTCTCAGACTTATTATTGCCGTATTACAGCACCAATCATCAATTTTAAATTATTAAGACAAACCAAGAAACAACTAGACTATTATTGAACCGGTCACGACATTCGTTGGTGAAAAGATCAAAAGTAATTCCAACACAATTACTGGAAATAATGTCATTTTTATACAATTACTGGGTCAGAGAAGAAAATTGATTAGTATTTCTTGAATAAAAAACATAAGAACTCAAACCACAATCCCATATTCAGGGCATTGGAATCGGATTTAGACGAGTACAAGTGAAGTTCATCTGATTAAGTTGAATCCAAGTTGTAACTAATCCGTATTACCTTGAAAGTCCATGAACTAGTTTTGAAAACAGAGCTGATAAGGAATCAAGTACATAATCGATCCTTCTCTGTTTCTCTCTGTCACGCTATTCTTTTTCATTCTCTATTCCTCTCGTTCTTGTTCGTATTCATTCTCTCTCTCTCTCTTCTCGTTCTCACGCTCTCACCCATACCCACTAACCCTCTCTTTCATACTCATTCTCACTCTTTCTCTTCCTCTCTCTCAGTCTTACGACTTCCTTCACTATCAACTGTGTTTCTCACTGTTTCTCTCTCCGTTATTCCATTCTCTCTTTTACTCTCTCTCTCTCTCACACTCTCTTTCTATTCTCCCATTCTATTACGTGTTTGACGCAGTCATCTCATCACGCCATCCTTTTCAACTCGTTCATCCAAATTTGTTCGTTTGCCTTTTCTTTCTATCAAAACAAAGACATGTGCGTGACAGGCATGTGAGTGTGTAAGTGGCTCACATCTTCAACTTGAAATTTTCAATATCGCCTTTGGCGGTCCAGCTACAATGTTTTCACATTTGAAAAATATTCTCTGAAGGAAACGAAAAGGTCGTTTTCAGATACAGACAGATAAATAAGACAAGGTACAAAGTATATAATTTGTATAAGAATCTGAGAACTGACAGAGAATTGAAAACGTTATCAGAAATCAGATATGTTCGGATTCAGACAAGCATAATCAAGTATGTTTGGTATAGTGTTCAATTTTGAAAAATAATCCGAGGAAAATTAGAGAGTTTTATCAAACAACACTAATAAAACACTGAATAAAACATTGTCATCAGAGATAAGATGCCAATCTTATTACCAAATTACCAACATAATTGAGAACTTGGTGTGAAATTTAAGAAATGATACTAAGGAAATAATAGAAAGTACTGTCTAATAACGCATGAGGAATTAAATACCAATCTTTCAAAATCACAAATAGGTCTTTGGTTAAGCTAAATTATTTGAACCTAATTCACGATTTATAGTTTCAGCTACGATTAAAGATAAAAATAAATATTAATACAGTATTAATTTTGTATTTTCTAGCCAAGCATCAAAAAGATTTTGAGCTAACAGAAGATCAAAATTGAATGTCAAAAACGATTTGAGAAAGTGTGAAAGGAATAAAGTTATAATTCAACCTCCACCTGCTACTTTTCTGATGGTTTGAAGATTTCAAAGTCATCCAAGTATAATTGGTATACTTGACCTTTCACTTGGCTTTTTTAACAAGCCGTTTTCGATACTTAACGCTTGGCTGATAAGGCAGGCCTTAATCACATACATTATTCTTTCTTTTCTGTATTAATTGATTAATCAGCACTGGTTCCTTCCTTATGTGTATTCAGGGTTGAGGTGCACAAGGCTACATATCATTATTTTGAATTTTATTATTATAAATTATTATACACTTCTACTGTTTATAAGTTTATTATACTTTTTAAAAAATAATTTTCTATAAATTTTGAATAAAGTTTCTTCTATTAATAAGTTTGAGAAGTTGAGTAAGTTGAGTTGAGTCTTGAAAAACTCCTGCTTCCAAATTTGTTATGTTCTCCATCGTCGAAGTATTGTGAAGATTATCAACTTGAGTAAACTATTATTTCCCGGTATTCTTGTAGGTCCACCAAATATCTGGTGTAATTGAACTTTCAATTACACCACATATTCTGGTCTATTAGTATGTGTTGTAATTGAATTTCCAATAGAATCATTTCATTGATTCATAGACATCCATAGATTTTCATAGACTTCAAACACAAGGGTAGGGTATAAAAGGTTCATTTTGCAATGGTATCTGAATTGAAATTGAAAATGTATTATTATAACTCATTTAAACTTTTACAGTGCTCTAAGTGCATAAGAAATCATTCACTATACAATATTGATATGGCTGCATTATAGTGGATGAATTATTACATTATAAGAAAGCTGTAAAATCGTTAATTAATTTAGTCACCATAGGTGCCTTGAAAAAATGAGCCAGATATTAACAGGCCTAAGTTTAATTGATACATTTATACTGTAGAAGCATTTATTCATTCAAAGCATTAAATTATTCATTAAGATCATTATTTTATTAAATTTCACAATTATTATAATACATGCCTAAATTATATTTATACTAAATCAGAAAGAGGGCTCAGAACTAGGCTTAACTGTTTGAAATTGATTCAATAAAAAATATATGTTTATGGAACGCAAACTAGAAAACAAAAACAGGTTGATGATATTCTCAATAAATTTCAACATCTTCTTTTGAAATCTGAGATGAGCTGTCTATAATAAAAAACATGACACCAGTAAGAATGTCGGATTTGAAACCTGTGTGAACATCTATCGAGTTGTTTTGGTATCAGATTTGGTTGGGCTCGATAAATAGCTATAGAAATGATTTATATCTTAGATGAGAATTTTTCAAATATTCAATTTTCAAATTTTTAAGATGTTGTTTGAGAGATATTGATGGTAATGGATTAGCTATACGAATTAGCAAACTCTCAGCACTCAATTTTCAATCTTCAAGATGTTGATTAGGAAATATGGTACTTTCCAGTTATAGGACACGTCTACTCATCTAGAGATATTGATAGTCGATATCGATAACCTATAATAACCAATAAGGTTATGTTAACCTATAGGTTATGTTAATAACCTATATTTTTCTCATATCGATGAGTATCGATACTTTTGAAGCTCGATATCGACTATTGATATCTCTAGATGAGTAGACGTGTCCTATAACAGGAAAGTACCGGAAATATTAATGATGAGAAGAAAGGTTATAAATAATAGATGAGGGAAGGAACGAAGTGGAGCTGAAACTAAGGAAGAAAACTAGAATAAAATAAAATATATAAAATAATAGATTACTACATTAGAATAGATTTCTACATAGATTTCTGTATTAGAATAAAATAATTGAAGGAAGCTCAATAAATTTTCAAAATTTTTGAGATGAATAAAAGTAATGTGCTTGATGATTTTATGTAAAAGAGATAACGAAAATAAGGGAATGAAATAGGAATCTAGCAAGTAACGAGACTGGTAAAGATAGAGAAAAAGAATTGGAAATCCTAAAAAATAGGCCACAACTACGGCAGTACCGTATTGCGTCACCGTGACCAAATGATTGACTCGTCTATCCGTGTCCGTGACAATGAACTTCACTTCGAAACAACTGGATCCAGAAACACGGTAACTTCTCGTCTATGATTTGCTTTGCTCACTCTTTGAGGTTCACGAAAATGATATACATCTAGTAACGAGGATGGTAAAGATAGAGAAAAAGAATTGGAAATCCTAAAAAATAGGCCACAACTACGGCAGTACCGTATTGCGTCACCGTGACCAAATGATTGACTCGTCTATCCGTGTCCGTGACAATGAACTTCACCGAAACAACTGAAACAGAAACACGGTGACTTCTCGTCTACTCTATTTGCTTTGCTCACTCTTTGAGGTTCACGAAAAATGATATACATCTTTTGTAACCTTTCAATAGTTAAAAAAGGTTCAAATATAACAATTAGGCTAGGCGTACACCGGTTAGTCAAGACAAGACAAGACGAGATTAGTCACGTTTAGTCACAGTAATTCACATAGTTGCTTATGAAGCAACACACAACGATTAGTCATTTCATCGGTGTGTGCTGCTTCATAAGCAACTATGTGAATTACTGTGACTAAACGTGATTAATCTCGTCTTGTCTTGTCTTGACTAACCGGTGTACGCCTAGCCTAATTGTTTAAACTGAACTTATCAATGAGGTCACTTAACCACTTTTTCAAATTTTGTATTGTATTTGTATGTTTAATTATTGTTTTTTTTTTTGAAATTGTGTGTGAATAAATGAAATAAAATGAAATGAATGAAATGTATAGAGAAATTTGGGGTGACTCTCGTTTAGGCCTACTTTATTCTTGATTCTATGTGCTCAGTCATTTATGAAACTCATTTTTGGGTTTCACAAATATTTATATTAACTCGTCAGTACTTTTAAATTAAATATATTATTCAAATATAACAATAATTGTTACTCAACTTATAATTATATGGTAACACGACGGTGATTCTACGTGTTCTTCATACTCGGTTCTACTTTTAAAAGAAGAACCTTCTTCG
Source organism: Laodelphax striatellus (assembly GCA_017141395.1). Classification (NCBI taxonomy): domain Eukaryota; kingdom Metazoa; phylum Arthropoda; class Insecta; order Hemiptera; family Delphacidae; genus Laodelphax; species Laodelphax striatellus. The sequence goes on from CM029536.1 coordinate 31,465,022, forward strand.
TTTTTACAAGTTTTTATACCACCTAATGGTCATAGTCAGGCTATTCCTCAAAAAATGTTCAAGAATAGACTAATCTGTAGTACCGTTCAAGATTTCCTTTCCTTTTTGAACAAGGTAAAGCCACAGAGGACGGATTAAAATTAGAGAGTATCGCTTCTCAATGGAAAAACATAATTATTGGAGAAATAATCCCTTCTGTTCTCCCTTTCCGTTCCTTTTAAAATTAATACTCTTTTCTTCACTTACACCAGCACATGACAAAAGTATCTCAACACAAGAGGAAACTGATTCGAGTAACATACGTAGATAATAAATCATTGCATAGCAAGGAAGTGGGTACTTATGAAGAAAAGGATAGGTCTGCTTTGTACAAATATACAACAATGTACACTTCCTATTGGGCCCAATATTGATTCAAAACTGAAAAGCGCTCATCTACGAATAAGAGAAGAATCCAGTCACCTGCTTCCCTCTCCTCTTGTCCTTTTCAGTTTCTTCTCTATTATTTTCCCTTCTTGTACTTTCTATCAGTCTTCTTTCTACTATTCTGCTTTACCCCTTATCTTCTCACGCTTCTTTTCCGTCACACACCTCTTCCTCTTCTCCTTCTTCGTCTTCTTTCATCTACTTCTTCATACCTCTTTTTCTTTTGATTACTTTTTATAGCCTCTTTCTATTCTCATTCTCATTCTTTGTCTTCATTATTATCATTTTTCAACTTTCTCAACTTCTTCTTCTTCTCTTCTTCTTCTTCTTCTTCTTCTTCTTCTTCTTCTTCTTCTTCTTCTTCTTCTTCTTCTTCTTCTTCTTCTTCTTTCTTCTTCTTCTTCCTCTTATTCTTCTTCTTCCTTCTTTCTTTTCTTCTTGCCTCTTTTCTTCTTCATTCTTCTTCTTCTTCTTCTTCTTCTTCATCTTCTTCTTATTGTCTTTTCTTCTTCTCCTCCTCAACTCCTCCTGTCTATTCCTCCTTTTCCTCCTCCTCCTCCTCCTCCTCCTCCTCCTCCTCCTCTTCTTCTTCCTCTTTGTTCTTCTCTTCTTCTTCCTTCTTTTCTTCTTCTTTCTTCTTCTTCTTCTCCTCTTCTTCCCTTCCTCATCTTCCTTCTTCTTTTTCCTCTTTTTCATTTTACTCCTCTCCCTCTTCCTCCTCCTTCTTTTCCTTTCCCCCTCCCCCTCTTCCTTTACCTCTTCTACCCTTTAATCCCTCTTCTCCTATTTCTCCTCCTTCTCCTCTGCCTTATCCCATTCTATTAGAGAACAACAAAAAAGTAAAGGACACTGGTGTACAGCTATTTGTAGCCGGTATTTTTGGAGGAACAGAAGGGTTTGAAAAATTCCCCGTCTACAGTAAGAGGATTTCCATTTTCCAACCGGGGGAAGTATTTTATGAAGGGTGGTTTCCACCTCCCCTTCTCCCTCAGGAAAGTGAAAGAGGGAGGGGGGGAGAGGAAAGTAAGTTGAAGTTGTGCTTTGTGCAGTGATCGAAGTTATATTATGCTTCCATGGTACCCCCGTTAGCCAATGGGAAGGGTTCTACCGTTCTAGTCAGAGTCAAGCATTTCTCTACTCCATATTATTCCCATCAGTTTTAGTTCTACCAAACGATTTAAGTGCGCTTTGAACCCGTTTTTGACAAAGTCCTATTTGTTTTCCGGAATTCGTGATAATTCCCTTCTACTCTAGATGAATCCCGTCTACTACAGTATTCTTGATAAATATTGCAACCCATAATTAGTTTTCTCAATAATCTAAATTATTTGGACACCCACAGTGAAAATAAATTAAGTCCAGTATTCATATTGCCTTAAGATAAATATTGTAATTTATGATAAGTTTCCGCGAGTACGGTATCTGTATTATTTGAATATAAACAGTGAAAGTAAGCAAGCCAGGTTTTTTAAATGAATACTTTCTTAATATCGTCCATTATACTTTTCAAATATTTGCAACCAATAATCTGTTTCTGCGATTATCTAAATTATAAACAGTGAAAGTAATTGAGTGAAGTTTTTATCAACGATAAACTTACCAAGGACTATGAGTAGTGCGAGTGGACTAGAGCCTAATGGTGTCTAATATCTTTTAAATAAGTTTTTCTTCGGATCGCTCACCATACTTTATGAATTTCTTGTTTAAACTTGGGTTTATAAGAGTTCTTAATAGATACTGCAGTGAGAATACTCAAAGTTTGTATATAATCAGTGAAAGAAATCGTCTAAAGTTGTGTTATCAAAAGTTCGCTGCTATGGACAAAGGAGCAATTGAACCTTCTGGTGTCTAGCATCTTGAATGTTTCCTATCTCGGATTCCTCACCATATTTTATGAATTTCGTAGTGGATATTCGGGTTTAAAAAGTTTTGCAGTACGGATACTCGTGGACTATGATCTAATGGAGCCTTCACCATGGAGTCAACATCTTGATGCTTCCTGCTTCTAACTATGGACTTCGTAAGTTCATAATTCTTAAATTTTTCCTTCTTTCTAGATGATAAATTATATTAATTTATTATTTTTAGTTATTAGTTGTCATGATATGAGTTCTGAGTTATCTATTATTAGATTATGTCAACTTTCTACATTCATTTGATGAGAATTTTTAATAAATATTATTTTGAAAAATCATCGGGGAAGCAAAACAGGGAGAACATAGTATTTTTTAACCCAAGTTCAACGGTTGTTTGGTCGACTAGAGAATTGAACAAGTTCAATTCAAACCAGTGAGTTTTTCGTTTTTGAGTTTTTTCCACACACTATTCGATCATGATTATTGTAAGTTTGTTTTCAAACTCTATTCCAAGTGTCAAATGAAAAAATAATTTATTCAATTTTAATTGCAGTTTAGCTCTAATATGAAATGAACATGAATCATCGGATGGATTTTAATCGGATAGATGTATTCACACATACAAAATTAGTAATAATTTTAGGAGATCTGGACGAGCTGTATTTACGTCAAAAACAATGAAGAACTCTTAGAACTTAGATCCTTATATTTGAGAGATTAAGAAGTTAGAAAAAATATATTGTAAAATTGATATTGAAATCAAGAAAAATATCTTACAAGTATTCTATTACTAGAAGAAAGGTGCTATAAAGCATAGACTTCAGAGTAGAATTCTTCAAGCTTGGAATAATATTATAATGATGAAAAAATTCTTTGACAGCGTAAACACTGTATCCACATAAGCGTTTGAAAATGATAAAATTTGCTTTCAAATTATTCAAGAATAATAATAATATTCTTACGACTTCTTGAAAATCAATTGACGCAAATTGAAACATGTGACTAATCGCTTATTTCAACTTTATCGTCAATCGCAATTCACCTACGTAGTAGATTTGGTTTTACAATCGTAAACCAATAAAGTGGAGCTCTTAAAATTTGCCACACCACCTGTTCATTAGGAATCAATTGATTACTCACTGGTTTTGTTGTGACGTCACTAATAGTAACGAAGTAAACAATGAATTTTTATTGCGAAACCGTAACATCTTTTTAAGAACGTGGGACGTTGCTTGGAATTTGATACGGTACTTAATTTGTATCGTTTTCTTGATACAAGCTTGTTTGATTTGTTGCATAGTACTAGTTTGAAATTTGAATGTATAGGATTTTTGATGCAGCAGGATTCAACAGTAAAATTAATACAATTTGGCAACTTGTAGTGGGCAGAGAGTATAATAGAAGACAAAATTTACTTCTATTCTCAATGGTAGGGGGTGGATAGATGCTTTCCATGACGTGATACCCTTATTAAATAATATGAAAACCGACACTTATTAAACTAACTGTTGAAAGTCACTCAAAAAATTGCTGTTTAATCTAATTATTCAATTCCACCTACACTACCAAAATTTACCCTACTCCCAAAAAAGTTAATTTCAACAAATTTCGGAAGAATATTTTTGTTCTATCTTAAATATGTAAAATCGAAAATTCGACTACTGCATTTCAATGTTCTCCATATAGTACAGATTATACTTTCTATCTATACTTTGTAATTATTTATAGAGCCCCTTATCAAACCTTCCAACCTTCAAACTTTTCAACAAAGTACTTTTTTATCTCATTTATCTCTGTAAGTCCCTAAAACCTGAATGACATTCAAAGCTGATTTTTCAAGGCTTCTACAATGTCTGCAACACTAGTATTGAGTTGGAGTAACTGATTGGTTTGAAATTAGTTTACGCTTGTTAAAGTGGAAGAAAACAAACAAAATCACTTTTAGCCGCATTTAGGAAATTACTTTCCACATGCAACAGAACACACTAAATTACTACAGAGATCGGCGACTGATTGAAAGTTTGGAAACGCGTTTTTCTTATTTGAATGGAAAGTTTTTGTATAAACGTTTTTTCAGTCAATTGAATCAAGTTCATTGTTCAGCTATTTTGGAAGGTTCATTCTCGACTTTCAAAAGTATTAAATAGGTACTCAAAGTATTTAGAAATTGTTCATTAAATTTCAAATAGTTTAACACAACACGTTTATTATTATTGAATTTTTACTGTTCTATTATTATAGATAGGCTATATTGCTGAACATGAAACTGTTAGCACAAGTTGAATTCAATCAAGTTTTTTCTTCTTTTTCTTCTTCTTCTGTTTTTTTTCTTTAGCTAGTATGACATTACAACCTTTAGAACTATGGAATTTACTTGTCACTCTACCTGACGTCTGTATTAACTATCAAAACTTTAATAATAATAATATCCCAAATCTTGGATAAATTTCTACAATTCAACAGCTTTGAATGCTAAAGCGATTGCGAAATGAGTGCAGTAGGCTTATTAGGTTCAAATTAGTTGACAGACACATTCATTGATGTTTTATAGATAAAATTGACAATTCGACAATAATTAATAGTACCTGCTGAAAAACCTACAGATTTAGCAGGACCCTACAATGATATTAATCTCGATAAAATTGATTGAATGACCTAGATTAAGCTTGAATTTTTTAATGTTGCTCACAAAATTGTTTCAAGCAATAATTATTACATCAACTTTCATCTTTCAATCCTTCCACATAAGGACAAGATTAGCTTCCACCTTAACTGATTAAGCCATAGCACTCATACAATCCAGCCTTTTTTAGACTTGTCCTTGGCAAGCGAAAAGTCAGAAGTGCTGTATCGCTAATTGGAATCCATCAGATGTCAATAGCATTATCCCTTTGCATCCATTATGCATGGCCAAGACTTCCATTCACGAATGATTCTATGATAAACAATTTTGTTGAAATTGACAGTCATTTTAATTGGGATCTGTGAGAATGGATGCAAACATTATAGCTAATAAGTTTGTTACTCAACTTATCATTTCAAGAATATAAATTCATTTTTCTTCTTCATCTTCTCCTTCTTCTACTTCTTCTCCTCTTCTCCTTCTTCTCCTTCTCCTTCTCCTTCTTCTTCTTCTTCTTCTTCTTCTTCTTCTTCTTCTTCTTCTTCTTCTTCTTCTTCTTCTCTTCTTCTTCTTCTTCTTCATTCTTCTTCTTCTCTTCATCTTCATCTTCATCTTCATCTTCATCTTCATCTTCATCTTCATCTTCATCTTCATCTTCATCTTCATCTTCATCTTCATCTTCATCTTCATCTTCATCTTCATCTTCATCTTCATCTTCATCTTCATCTTCATCTTCATCTTCATCTCATCTTCATCTTCTTCTCCTCCTTCTACTTCTACTTCTTCTCACTCATCTTCATCTCATTCTTTCTTCTTCTTCTTCTTCTTTTCTTCTTCTTCCTCATCCTTTTCTTCTCCTTCCTCCTCCTCCTCCTCCTCCTCCCTCCTCCTCCTCCTCCCTCCTCCTCCTCTTCCTCCTTCCTCTTCATATTTTTGTGTTACTTTCTTTTTTCTGCTCATCCTGTCTTTTTCAGCAGTATATCTGTTTAGAGTAGCCCAAGTATTTGTAGCTACCGGTCTTTTTTTGTCCTCAGTGTGCATACCTACACTTCAAAGTAAAGAGCGCTCATAAAAATTGCCCTCTGCTCTATTCTGTTCTCTGTGTGCACACCTACACTTCATAGTAAAGAACCCATAAAAATTGCCCAACTAAAATCACTTAGTGTGAAGCTGGCCTTGCAGGTGTTGCGTAGTGACCTTGGCGTGGGTGTTGATAGGCTTCAACTTCGGACAGCTGGACACACCATCCTCAAGAATGCTAATAATTAACATAATAATCATTATTAACGTGTTAAGCTTATTACTTATGGCCGTACAAGGCAAAGCGTGACAATCCCAAACTGTTATTAATGCTTTAATTGCTGCTAATACATTGATGGAGACCATAAAAGGAGTAGATAGAATAAATAGATCAGATTGAGTAGATATAAAGGGATATTTTTAGATATTATGAGTAGATTAATGTTTCATGAGTTTTGAGATATGTATGAAGCTGTAAAGAAATCAATTTTATTTCTTTAAAATGTTGTCATGATTGCAAGAGAGTTAGCAATGCTTTTTTGCCCATGCCTCATAAGCTCGGTGCTTCATTGATTGGTTGTCTTTATTTATTTTCTTGGGTGTCGAAGTTGGGGCACTGCTTTTGCGGTATTAGTTTCCTATTCAATAAAAGTTCGTTTCTAGTTCGTTTCTTCGTTTTTAGTTTCTAGTATTTTATAGTTTCCAGCGCTCTCGGAATCTTACATCTCTTGTAGTCTTCGAATGGTAAATCCTTCCTAAACAACGTAACAAATAGACGATAACCCATTCAAAACACCAGATAACGGGATCAAAACGGCAGGACTCCGTTGGAAAACATGGATAGTGTGCTGTCCAAAGACTCCCAGTAGGGAAAATGACATCTAATCTTACTATTTTGCTGAGATTTTCAACCAAAAAATACAAAACTAGCCTTTCATCTGGCTTCTAGACTGCCGAGCAAGACTTCCAATGTCTAGTAAATTGTTACTACTCTGCTAAGATTTTTGACAAAATAATACAACATGAATCTTTTTCTAATTTCCTCTTATATTCCAGACTTCTAGATTTATTGCATTCCGAGGAAATGTTTTACTTTATAATTCTGCTATAAGATCTTCAAAAGAATTCAACATGAGTCACATCTTGTAAAAAAGATATTTCCTTCTACAAAATAATTATAACGTAGTATTCTGATACAAAACTGCTTAGTTTTCTACAAAGGAATAGAGCTTGAATTAAACAGAGAGAATAGAAAAATAGAGAGAAGTTATTTTTCTACTCGTATTCTGTCAGGAATTAACTTGATTTCAATTCTATCCTAATAAGTCCTATTTTTTCTATAGCCTACGCGGATTCTATTTTGTAAAATAAGTAAATATTTTTTGGAGGGTGATACCAATATCAGCTCTGTAAAAAAACTATGCTTAACCTTGGGTGATGGAAAAAGTGATGATGGCAAAAGATATTCTATCACGGATAAGATATCTTCTATATTATCTACATATTCCGATGTAAGATATCTACCATATCTACTCAACGACTGCTTTCTGGACAGCCGCGACCGACAGTTCTTCGAAACACGGAAGTGTCAAGAGAATAATATCTTGGAGTTAACTGATATCGAACTAGGAGCTTTGGCTCATCACACCAGAGATTAGAACAACTCGGCTATGGGCACTCCTGAATCTAAATATTAGTTCGAAATCTGATTAGATCATGAACACAAATCTGAATTAAATCTCCCTTGAATACGACGAAGATCCAAACGTAGCCTCTCCTGAATCAAAATATTAGACCAAAATCTAATCTGACAATGAACACAAAACTGAATGAAAATTTGAATCCGTAGACCCAAAGAACAGGCCACAAAGTAGCAAAGCGTAACCAACAATTATAGGTCGTCGAACAATTGAATAAATAAACAGGTGACTGACTCCAGTCAACCGATTTCTGCCATTTTATTTCCGCGGCTCAGCCCAGTAATCAGAGGTGATTAGTGACGTCACACTTTCCGCTACAATAACCACTAAATTCGGTGCCACTATCGATTGATGGGGATAAAAACAGAAACGTTAGTCAAAGTCAATGTCAATGACATTGGAGGAATTAGTTCGATTGATTCAGGGGCTGACGACCGCTACATGGAAGTTTTGTAATTGCTAAATTATTATTTCATTAATTTGTGAATGATTGGAGATGAATGACATAAATGGGAGCGATAGATGAAATATGAATTTGTCTATCGACCTTTCACATATCGACATTTAGATCGACCTTTCCTTATCGATATCAATGTCAAGATGGTGAATGGAGAGGTAGATTGTATCCAAAATTAATTACATCGGGTCTATGCAAGTATTGCATTCAAAACTCGTAGAAAGTATGCAGTAGTCGACGAGTTGACTACAAAAAGCGTGTAATTGCACATTCTAAGTTCTAGAAAAGTTTATGAACTAATCAACTGCATGAACGTTGATCCAAGTTTGATTGCCAAACACTGGTAAAAGTTAACGGAGGTCAAACACTGATTCACATTTGTGCAACCGTCCGTTCGTAGTATGTATAAAAAGTAACTAATGACATCTTGAGTAACTACAGAGTAACTTGTAACTTAAAGCAGAGATAATTGAGTAATGCCTCTCCTTTACTGTGCTTGAAGCCTACTTGGTTCTACTCTACAACTATGGGAATTTAGGCTACTGTACCATGTACTAATTGATTGCACTACACATTCGAAAATGTGCAACGTTTTAATTAATTGGTCTCACATTTGAATCGTTATAGAAAATCTATTGTAATGCTCTTTCGTTATGCAATCGAATTTCTCACCAGATCTCCATGGAAGAAATCGTTCAAACGATCAAGCTCAATGCCTATACGATTCATACACGGTACTACATGGCTACATGTTAATGTAATGAAGTGAAGAATTCTATTGATTAATACGTAATAATACACTACTGCTTCTTGAAGATTTAACATTATAAAATATTATAATACTCATAGGAAAGATACTATACTACTGTATAGATACAGTATTACTATTAGAACGATTCATATTAAATTATTTGTTTTTGACGTTGACAGCTAGAGAATCCGCAGAATTGGTCATAATATGCTAACGAGTTCATCTGAATTATAATGTTAATTCAATTTAGACTTATTTTGTGTTCATGATATGAGATTCAGAAGTAGATCTTCAATGAGATTAGAGAGGAAATCTGGAAGCTGAATTTTGTACCTGACTTATGAATGAATACTTTTACTGAGCGATCATTCGCATCAATGAACTTTCACTGGCATACTCTTTTGACTTGACCAAAGTTTAACGTAGTAAATGTGCTAATAATGAGATCTCGTAATCGGACATCATTTCCTGCTTATCACTTTCTTTCATAGTGCGTCGTATGCTTTAACTATAGTCACTCAGTTCTGAGTAGATCTGTAGTGATCAGTGATCACTGGTAACATAACATCCACTTTGATTTCTTTCTCAGGTTTATCATTTGAAACTTGAGACATGAGCTGTGACTGTTTATCTTGGAAGGGTGATTCCTAGCAAAGTTAATTTCAAAGTGATCTAAATCTAGAAATTTTTGTATAATACAGTATTAACTTGGAAAAATATTATTATGAATAGACTATTACTTTGGGAAAACAAGTTAGTTCGAGAATTAGCTGGTAACCTTCTGTGAATTGTTAACAGATCTTAGAAATAGCAAATAAAATAAAAATCGAAAACTAAATCCTGTTTTATGATAAATAGCCCACTGGTTATTGATTCTATTTTTATTTCCTTTGAATCGAAACAGTTTAATTTTGTTGATTCAATTTTAATAAGATTGACGATTCCTATCCTAAACGGGCAAGAACTTACGAAATATTCATCCATTACACAAGTTAAATAATAAGTTTTAACATATTTCTTCACCCTCATAGAATCTTATAATAAAAGATGAAAATATTAATGACACTGATCCTGAATAAAAATATTGATAGAAAATTTACATTGAAATTTGAAAAATTGGAAGACGAGATTAAAAGTTTCCATGAAATAAAATCAATAAGCATGAATTGAAAATAGAAATAAATGGATTACAATTTACGGAAAATTCCAGTACAAACAGGAAGCATAAGACTGCAAAAGAGTGACAGTAACAACGTAGTACACCACGCCTCCAAACTCACGGAGCCGTCTGATTGGTCAATGCTTCGCTATGAGGAGACGTTCACTGCTGGCTCCTGATTGGCTGTGATCGCACCACGCCTCCAAACTCAAGAAGCCATCTGATTGGCGAATGCGTATATTGTGAAGTGACGTTACTGCTGGCTGCTTATTGGCTGTGATCACACCACGCCTCCAAACTCAAGAAGCCATCTGATTGGCGAATGCGTAATATTGTGAAGTGACGTTCACTGCTGGCTGCTTATTGGCTGAAATGGCAAAATGACGCCTCTTCAACCCACTGGCCATCAGACTGCTTCTTGAGTTCGATTTGGAGGTGTATTAAATCAGCATTGTCACCGTATTGGTTACTGTTTGATGCTAGTTCTTGGTCTCTCTTAGTTTTTTTCTCAATTTTTAATTTTCATTTGTCAACTATTGTTACAAAGTTTGAGAAGAATTTATTATGGCTTGAGTATGAATTTATTATGGGGAAAATATCATAATTTATTGATGTATTTTTTTTTTATTTGTCATCATTGCGATCGATATTAAGATCGATGTAAGGTTGATATTGAGATCGATATTAAGATTGATATTGAGGTTAACATGGTCGATAGAGAAATTTATAAACAACAATTTGAATCCTTATCGAAAATACAATAAGGAAACCTTGCTAACCCCGTTTCCAAATACAATAAAACGTAACGAAAACAATTGGATGTACCGTTAATTCCGTGATTCTAGCACAACCTCTGAAAATCCAATTCCAACTACAATCAAATCAAATTATAATAATTATTAAGTCGTCTGCAGTCTGCCAAGAACTCTCCACAATTGTTTACTCCTGGACCGCGCCCACTATATTTTCTCGTCTTCTTCTCCTTTTCCATCTTATTCTTCTTCTTTTTTTTCTTCTTCCTTTTCTCCTTCTCTCATCGTCCTTTTATATCTCTTCCCTCCTCTATTCGTCCTTTTTCTGTTGTCTTCTTATTCCTCTTCTTTTTATTCTCTTTCACCATTTTCTCTTTTTATCCTCGCAGAACCTCAGACAATGGTCTTCCTACTCCCATAATGTAAGTGAAGTCTACATTCTAATATATATTTACAGTATAATAGATACCTTCCTACCGTACACAACATAGTCAACATTTTATGTAAATATAGATGTATTAAAAACCCTCGGGTCAAAGACCGAGAATGCGTTTGCATTGGCGTGTAATATTTTTCAAGCCGCGTTGTATAGTACGTGTTTACTTATATTTATTTTCGTTGAAACCTGGAAGAAATCATCGCTATTTGCATAGTAATTTGGACCGAAAGTTTCCCACATTTTGTTTGGAGGAGAGAAGGAGAGAGTGTCTGCAGACTCTCTTCAGATGCTAAGTAGCTGTTGCAGAGTACATGCACATGCATAATTAATTATTCTACTCGTAATATTTGAAAAATATTTATTTAATCGCAAAAGCAATTATTCGCAATTTTAATCGCAAAGCAAAAAGCAAGTTATTCTACTTTTTGCATTTGTCTTAGCTTTTTACCGCTCACCGGCTCACCCACCTATTATAAAAGGCCATATATATTTTTCATTATTATAAATATTTATGTATAGGCTAATTTATTTTATATATTTCTTTCTCATAGAATATATTTTCTTCCATTATTATTGTAAAAAAGAATGATTCAACCATACTGTTCCTATTATATTGATCCTATTATACTGTACTGAGAATTACGAGTACATATCCCTAGTAAATGTAACCTATTAACACTGCCCTATAGATCTTTTTCTTCGTTAAGCCAAGGAACTAAAATCATATAATAATTTCAACACTAAACACCGTTAATATCCGTTTCGCATATAATCGAGTGTAAACCGGTGTGCTTGATAGTCTTGAAGGAAGGGAAATTGAGAGATAAAGGAAATTGATATGGTTTATCAAGTAGCCTACTTGAACGAGATTGAAAAATTAATAGCTCTAGAGAAATCCTATTTCCTGTTTTAATAGCAATGGTTTCGTGTATTTATATTATTGATTTCACGTGTTTTTCAAGCCTTTATAAAATACTCTTGGCTAACATCTGAGCAGTTTATTATTAGGCAGAGTTACTACATTGAAAATTAATGAAATTGTTTCTGAGGGTGATATCCTTTGAGGTTGATAATATAACTTTGGGTTTGAGTCTTTGAGAGTGGTTAATGGAGGATTGATAAGGGATGATGGGAAGTCGGGAAGTCTCTGTTTTAAGTTTCATGTAAGGAAGGCGTACACCGGTTAGTCAAGACAAGACAAGACGAGATTAGTCACGTTTAGTCACAGTACTTCACATAGTTGCTTATGAAGCAACACACACCGATTAGTCATTGCATCGGTGTGTGCTGCTTCATAAGCAACTATGTGAATTACTGTGACTAAACGTGACTAATCTCGTCTTGTCTTGACTAACCGGTGTACGCCTAGCCTAAAACCTCTCTCAATATTTGAAAAATGAATGAAATTTGCAATTTCTTAACTTAGTCCTACGTTATAATGAATACAGCCAGAAGATCCTTTCATCTCATACAAGACAGCGCTATGAACTAGCTGGTCGCTAAGAGAGAATCGAATCGAATCTAGTGAGTCGAGTTTCGAAATGATTTCACTTGGCTAATTGATATAGCAGCAGCAGCATCCGGTCCCCGGTCTCAACTGTCGTTGCAAGTTGGAAAGTCTCATTCACGCCTTGGCTTGACTTGGTGAAATTATTATCAATTCAATTAGTAGTACCTCACCGAATCACCATCATAACTTGATTACTACTAGTTCTGCAACTAAATGATGATCACTGGATTATGGATCAAGAGGATCACTGGCTTCTTCTCTTTTTCCTTTCAGTCGATCTCTTTTCTTCTTCATTATTCGTCTTTCCTGTCACTCTTTTCCATCTTCTTCCTTTCATTTCCTGTTTCTGAACATCGTCTTCTGTTGAATTTACTGACTCTTGTCTCTGTGGGTGCTATTAGGAACCAGTTTGCATAACATTTCGTTTGGCAAACTGCAGTTTTAGGGCTACGAATGGAGAGATTTCGTCTAATTCATTCAAGGTTTGCAATCTACTCAGTATAATTCATCATACACATGAATGAATCTGCACAGTATGATTATTCATTGATATTATTGTCTCATACCCAAATTCTCTAAAAACGTCTTTGTCTCATTGAACTAATTAACACGTTCTACTGTATTCACACGGTATCTCTATTAGTTCGGTGCTATTTGGGCTTGTTACACAAAATCGTAATTTAATCATAATAAGAGAAGAAGAAGAAGAAGAAGAAGAAGAAGAAGAAGAAGAAGAAGAAAGAAGAAGAAGAAGAAGAAGAAGAAGAAGAAGAAGAAGAAGAAGAAGAAGAAGAAGAAGAAGAAGAAGAAGAAGAAGAAGAAGAAGAAGAAGAAGAAGAAGAAGAAGAAAGAAGAAGAAGAAGAAGAAGAAGAAGAAGAAGAAGAAGAAGAAGAAGAAGAAGAAGAAGAAGAAGAAGAAGAAGAAGAAGAAGAAGAAGAAGAAGAATGAAATGAGAAGAGCAATAACAGCAAGAAATTTCAATAGCAATAACAGTTTAAGAAAACTACCTGATTTGTTGAATAAAGAGGAGAAAAGGGTAAAGCAGAATAAAATTAAGAAGATAAAGACGGAGAAGATGGTAATAGAAGAAGTGTTGAAGATGAGCAAAACGAAAGTATGGGTCTGCTCACACTTGGAAACTGAAATCGCGGAAACTGAGCGACTCGGATAACAAAAATGTATTTTCAAATGATGACGTTCAGACAGTACGGTTGCAGTCATCATTTGAAAACACATGTTTGTTATCCGAGTCGCTCAGTTTCCGCGATTTGAGTTTCCAAGTAGTGTGAGTAGAGCCAAAGAGGTTGGAATGAAGTTGGGGCCAAATGCAAGTAAGGTGAGCTATCAGCAAGGCACGACGTCCTTGGCTCTATCGCCATTTATGGACGGGACAGCTTTTATTAGTAACTGCACAGCATCTGTTTTCTGATGTCTCCTAATTTCGATGCGGATCAAGGCAAATCACTCCAACTGACCCATCTATCACCATACTTGTGGTGTTTATTTCAACTGAAAAATACCAGCTAACTATTACCATGTCCTACGATCTTTGATCTGTACTATAGGATTTCGTTTGGGTTACAACTTTTGTAATAATTTGAGAATGAATAAAAAGACGGCTATTGATGTCAATATGATTGTATTGATTTCAAATATGAAAAAATCAGAATTATTGGATTATTGATTATCTTGTTTCTGATGAGAAAGAAAATTGCTTATTTTGCCTTTTCAAAAACATGCGGTTCCTGGTGAACACTCTATATTTGGATAATACACTACACGTAGAATTTTCAACCGTTTATTGCTGTGGGACTATTGCTGTGTTCAACATATCTGTGGGACAATCATCCTTGTAGTAAAATGTCAACTTTATAAGATCTTTTGGTCTAAAGCTCTGTTCTATCAGAGAACATAACTAAATTACGGGAAATTCATTTTTTTTTCTTTTTCGCAAGACAATAATAGAGTGTTCTAGGCCAAGTATCTTGAGTATCTTAACTAGAGTATCTTGTATCTATATACGGAGAGTATACAGATCTCTCAGTATAATATACTGATCTGAGATCTATCAATCTATCTTCTATCTATAAATAAAAGCGAAATGGCACTCATTCATTTTTTCATCAGAAATAAAAATCTACTGAACAAAATGCGTTCAAATTTGGCATGCATGTTCAGTTTAGACGCGTACTAAGAAAGAATTTTGAAAACATCGCAAAGATACGTCCAATATTTTGAGCGTTTTTTAGCTTTTTCGAGAACTAATTGGCAGAAAATGTTGAAATTTGATACTTACGTTCGTTTAAGGTCCAAATATAATCTATTAAAAAATGTTTAAGATTCTCCCAGAGTTACGCCAGAAATAGAAGTTTTTACAGTTTTCTTTGCGTTTTCAATGCGTTTTTGTAGATCTTTCAACAACAATTGAACTAAAAAAGTTCGAACTTGATGTGGATGATTTTCAAATTATTTCAAATTTTGATTCAGCTCTCAGCTCTCTATTGATGGATAAAGCCAGTAAAGCAAACATGTTCAAATGAAATGCTGGTCTTATTGTTGAATGATTCTGCCACTGGTAGTCAGCTAAGGCGAGCGAAGCGAGCCTGCTGGCTATTCTCAGAATACAGATCTGAGAGTATCTGTATCTCTCAGTACAAGCTACAGTTGAATATAATTATCTTCTATTGAGCTCCCTCCAGCGGTCGCACCCTACTTAAGTTGCATTTCACATGCTGGATGGTGTATTCTCTATAGGTCACATTTTGTTTGTTGTTATACTGTAGTATATTGTATCTTTGTTTTATACCTTATACATTACTTTGTATACTATCATTTTTATTACATGTAATTTTCCTTGTTCTTTGATTATAAAAATTAAATCCAAATAAATTTGTAAAGTACAAAAATAATCAATACTTAAATAATAGCCTATAGCAATAATACAGTAGCACCGCAAAATATTGAAATGCTTCTTTGGGCCGCTTCGCAGTTGAAAAGTGCGTGTAAGCACGTGAACGCGTTTGTGCGTGCGTGAGTGCCTTGTTGTGTGAATGGGTGGTGGGAAGGGGGGGTGCGTTGGTGCGTTGATCCCTGGATTGGTGCGTCGCGGCGCCAGGCACCGTTCCAATGCAACACAATAGAATATTGTGAACTCTGCAAGGCCCTCCTTCATCCCTTAAATATTCCTTACTTTTGCTGTTCATTCCTGAATGCCTCTACTTAACCACTTCCAGTAGAGCTTTAGCAAATATAGCAAATATCAATCACTAGATGTCACTAATAGCTATCACTAGATAGCAATGTCAATAAATAATTAACGAATAACATTAGTGGTAGGTAACGAAATAGTATATAGCTTGGCTTGGGCATTTGTATTACTCCTGAGTGTCAATATTTAATATTTATTAATTGAAATATATTAAGTTTATAAACACTTAATTATGACTTACGAGTATGTGTTGATATTCCTCTATTTTCCTCTTCTTTGAGAATACCTCGAGGAGTAGTCAATAGTTCACTGCTTATATTCATTCATTCAAGTGAGCAAAATCAGTGCTATTTTATAAGCTACATAGGATTGCTAAACACTTGGCACACACTTTCAGTGAAACTACACACTTTATGACGAAGGATGTCCTCAAAAACTACGCACAACTATAGCAGGATCATTTTAACTTGTCATAAAACAGCTGATTTAACGTCAGTAAACGAGCGTACATCATCATCTAAAACTACGCACACTACTAAAAGTAAGCGATCTTTTCAGGCTGTTTTTGCCATCACCAAGAATATTTTCAAACAGTTACTATCTTTATCCTAATAGTTAGGAGCGGTTTATGAGCTCGGGCTTATCTCTATTTCGTGGCTAAAAGCCAGATTTTGCGCAGAGTGTTAAATCGGGTTTATGAGCTCGAGATTTGCAAGTCCCAGGCGTAAAAGAGCAATATTATCGCAGGGAAAACCCCGAGGTTCAAAAGTTGGGTTTATGAGTCCAACAACAGATCATCTCGAGTCTAAAAGATAAACTAGGTGGACTAGTAAATCCCTTGCTCATAAACCCACCCAAAGTCTACTAAATTTCTCAGACTTTAGCTGATAAAGATAAAATTCGATATATATTTGCAATGTATCCAATAATATGAACTCATATTCCGCAACTTTCTCCCCTTGCATTAACAACAGAATGAATTAACTAACCATTAATTGATATGAATATAATATAGTGCAGTATCATAATAAATTTACCTTTTTAAAATTGCCGTTTCAAATACGAAGAATCTCTCATTTAGAAGTAAGAGCTCTTTAATGAGAGCTGAAGGCTCGCTCGCCATCTTCCGTGATGCTGTAAGAACAAGAAGTGAGAGAAAGGTTAACTTAGAAATAGGAAAAAAGCAAAACAATTCTATCTCGATTCTCAACAGAAACAGGGTCTGGTTTGTGCCATAATAGCGGTTTAGTTGCCGTCCAGAGCTCTCTAATCACGACCTATCCTACTTTAATCCAGGTGAAACACAGTGAGACAGATGCTTGAGAGACAGTACTAAACTACTTTAAGAATCTTCCTCAATTTAGCTTGATTTAACGCTGTACTGACCGCGTGATCCACCGCAAAATGTATTATGCCACTGGGTTCTATCACGATCAGGTGGGTCTTTTGTAAAGGCGGCGGTTTCCTCAATTTGAAAATTAAATTTGGACTCAAACAGTAGGATAATGGGTCCTTCATTCCAGTAGAAGATTGAAAGCCGTTTGAGAATAGGAAGCCTTATTCAAGACTAGATAATCTTCTACTAAACAGGGACTCACTAAAAATTATTGAAACTTTATGAGAAAACTTTACTGGGATAACATCCAATCATTGAGTCATCATTGACAATCAATTGATTTAACATTGGACAAGTGCGTTATTTTTAGTTAATCAGCATCATATTTATTGTTACATTCGTTTTATTCATTAATTTTACTGTTTACTTCTCCAATATACTAATACTGCATATTGCATATCACTATTTACTATTATTCTTGAGTATTCGCAAGATCATACAAGACTTGTATTGTTTGATCTTTGATATTAATAAAGTGCTTGAAATCTCAGAACAGAACGGCTTAGAAATCCCCATTACAGTATGCTTGATATTGTTTGAGATAACTCTTCTTCGTGGAGTTATTAATCAGGGTTTTCAGTAATTGATTTTTTGCTGATGATGATGCCCTGGTGAGTCTGAGACATGTGAATCGATAACGTGAATGCAGATATAAGATGAAGAACTCTAGCTGATTTCTTAAAACAGCTATGAACAGTGAACACCTTTCAACTTCAAATTATTTATTATTGGAAGTGCTGATCCGAGTGGCTTCTATACAATCTATTTTCAATTTATTCTCTAACTTACATTTGATTCTCCATAAGAATCTGCTTGCAGTTCATAATTTGTAGCAATACGATTTTTTACTCCAAGTGGAAAGTAGCAGTCTGAAGTGTAGCAGTTACTCCAAGTGTAGCAGTCTGATTTATTAAAGTAATAATTATCAATCTATTTTTCGTGTGTGGAAAATCAGTTTATTAATTCATTAGAAATCAAAATTAGAATGTAGCCTACACTACACCTAACTATTTCTATATTCCTGTTATAATTGAAAATGAACATTAGAAGCCACAAGAACTATTACTACTACATATTTCGATTCTTCTCCACCACAACTCTTTTGCTTTTTGGATTACCATTCTAGTACTATTATAGTGTTTTATTGACTTTTCTAGATATTCTATTTTGATGTTTGTACAGTATGTAATATTGTGTGTGTGGTAATAGACAAATTGGAATTGAAATTGATGTTTACATGAGTGAATAATAATGAAACATTTTTTCAATAAAAATTTGGAAATATCTTAATTAAATTATTTAGATCAGCAAAGCTATGTTTAAAATTATGTTTCTCAGAAAAACCTTTCCTATATCCACTACAAGCCAAATATCAAGGCTAAATAGTTTAAATTTATCAATGCACATTTCCAACTGAACAATGAATTATACGCATTGTTCCAAATCAACAACAATGAAATGAAACGGTTTCTATAGCAGGGCACGCAAACAATAAACGCTGAAATTGCAGTGCATTGTTTATATCCGAAACTTTTCAAAGTCAAACGCTCTTTTGTACTTCACTAATCGGCTGAATACTCTCTCGATTATGTTGATTTTGCATAATTCCTTATCATTTTGCCTACGCTACGCTACCTGCCGGCAAGGTGGAGAACTGTAATTGGGTCTTACCCACTCGGATGAACATTGTGTGGCACCTATATTGAAAGCATGAATATTCAACGTTTGAGTCTACGATGGGAATATTGTTCTCAATTTAATTCTGTGTTGGTGGAGAGTTGTTAGAGAAAATTGAATCCTACTTAGGTCAAGTACCTCTGGTAGATTTCCGTAGTTAGCAGCTGACACTCTTCATAAATCAATTATTGTTATAAAGCCGAAAATATTCAACCAAATTTTGACTGGATTGTTATACCACAGACTACCTAAATAGTGAATACCAAAGACAATTTAACTACTATAGATAATATATATAATTTAACTACTATAGTTAATATATGTATTTGATTATACCATAGAGAAGCTGTGATCTCTAGTGATCCGTTCTCTGTGGTTATACAATACATACAATGCATGTTTCATTGTATAAATTATTATTATATCAGCGTCCATTTGCATGAAAATCTAATTGAATTTGAATTTAACAGTCGTAAAATTATGTCATCTACAGACCCAATCCAACGAGAGCTAATGAACAAATCTGAAGTCAATGAAATGACGGCTTTCTACGGTGATTAAATTGAATTGAATTTTTGTGCTACTGGCCTCTGGCATTTTTGTAAATTAATTATTGAACATAAATAATGAACAGTACATTGACTTAGGACAAATGACACATTGACTAGTAAGGTAAAACTACTGTCCCCAACCTTTGTTTAAAGTTGAAGAATTAGTCTTTAGATAAAAAACGAAAAACAATGATAGTGGTTGAAAGCTTTTAGAATATCATCACGCCTCAGTTTTAAGGTGGAAATGCAGTCTCCAGAAATATCTATCATCATCTCCTGGAGAGGTTTGTGTTTGTTGGCCAAGGAATCAAGTTTATTTTAGTCCCTAGGGAATCATAGTTCACTGAATGGGATCAACCTGGATGAGATCCAGGCTTCCATCTTGGCTGTTATCCCGATTTAAACCATTAATAGTATATTTTCAGTAGGAGAGTTGATTAAAAGCCTGACAACAATAGAATATATCAATCAAATACCAAAACTAATCAATAAAGCGGTAATCAATAATACTAATCAATAAAAGCGGTTACCTTTAAATACCTCTACGCTGCAAAATATTTTTAAAAAATATGGTACAATGATTGAAAGATTAATATTTTTTACTCTATACTAATCGAATACCTTCATACTGATTAAATAAAGAATTTATCATTTATTTGGAGGAGAATTGAGATTTGATAGTATTCTCTTGATCACTCAACATCGACTTTAATATTATCGTAAAACTGAAGACCCTCTACTATACCGTGGCGAAGCGTGGTATACTTATTTGGTCATCGCCGGGTATATTTTCTATAGGACCAAATGAGTATACCACGCTTCGCCACTACTACTATACAACTTTCTCCTCGTATTAAAATGCTGGTAAAACACTCAGCGAATAGATCTTTTTAATCTGGTACTATAAAGACTAATTTGGAAAGAAAATACAAGATGAGAAACTCTAACACTAGGAAGACATAAAAACATGATGTGAGAAGCAAACACGGCAAATCCGCGGGAAACCAAACAATTATTCCAAAGTTTGCCTACTCGATACTGTAATAAGGAAGCATTTAACTGCCAAAGCACAGTGTGCTTAAACTTCGTGAATGAAGCAAGGCACGAAGTCACATTAATGAAGTACACGTTTGTTGTCGACAAGCAATAATTACAAGACACCTTGTCCGTGACAAGTGAAGAGGTTGAGTCTATTATCAACACGCTAAAGATCCTCGTACCATGAAAAGTGTAATTTGATAGTTTGCGATATTCTCATACAAAAAGATGGTCTAACTAGACTTGGTCTAGAATAACAGTGTTCAGTGTAGCTCCAGATTTCCGTCAGGAACTTATTAGATCAATCTGATAGCTGATATAGGCTAATTATACTGTATATTATTTTTAAAGCTAGATGTCTAATTCACTATTCATTTTCCTTCACTACCGACATGCAGTCATGTTATTTTAAAGAAAAAAAACCAATCAATTAGTGAAGGAAAGTCAATAGTGTAGGCCTATACATCGCAGCTCGTAATGGATCAAGAAATAAACGGCTCTAATTCATCTTTTCACAGATCACCATATCTAGGAAAGCTGCCCATAATTGAAATTTGTCAGGCACAAATTGGAGCTAAGACGACTGCTTAGAACAGATTCCAATATTTTCCCAGCAATAACCTTGAAATCGCCAACAAATTGACCATAATTGAGTACAAAATCGACGGTTTTCCGAATTATCTAATTTCTCGACTTTTCAATGAAAACCGAAAACAATGCTTGAAAAACTAAAGTTTTTGATGATTTCCAATATTTTGCGAGAAGGACTTCACACTTTGTTGTGAAAGTTCAGAAAGTACAAGTCGTCAAAAGCTGGGGAAATATAGATGAATGCAATGGAATAAACACTAGATAAATACAACAGAATACAATTTAAAATGGATAACGAAGTTGTGGAAGGATTGTCCAATGAAACAGAGCAAAGAATAAGAACGACTGACCAATCACAAGCAAGTCCCTGATTAGAACCACGCCTACACAGACCACGCCTCTAAACTCCGCCCACTTTCTCCTGGTTGTTCGGCAATGTGTTTCTGATTGTCGCCGGTAGGTTGCAGTTGTTACTGGGTGAAGAACAACATCTTCCTTTCAAGCTACGCCTACTTTCTTCTAATTGGTCAACAATGATATGAGTTCTCCCGATAGGTTGCCGTATTTTTAGGTTATTTACAAATACTGTATATTATTATCTTACTGATCTAGATGGAAGTAGGATTAGCTGAGAAATGCAGTTCTTATTTGTTTACACTACGTACAGTATTTAATTTTTAATGGATTAGAACAGATTATTCTAAGTTTTCAATGTGGAAACATGAGTCTTGATCAAATGTGGAAACATGAATTTTTTTAAAGTCCAATGCCAGAATTTGTGATTTGTTTGATAACAAAATTTACTATCATATTTATTTTCATATCTCCAGATATCAAATTATTATTGTTTGAAAAATATGAGGCATGAGTGTGTTTCTCATAAAATTAAAATTTGACTATCACTACTTTTTCCTACTCTACAATAAAGCCTCTTCACTCTTTTATTGTTTTAAAATAATAAACTCATAGTTTTAAAGGCATTATCTAGCTATTGGTACTATATTTTTTATAATTCGGTATCCAGTGTTCACGATATTATATTGTACAAGTTGTTATATGTGGAATGTGAATGTATTTTCGGCACTTTAGGTCTAGTAGATCTTATCTAAAGAGTATAAGCTAAACCTTATATCACTAACGTGAGAACTCATCCGTGTTTTAATAGACGTACTACTACACTCTACCTCTACTCGTTTGTGATCAATATTACTACTGTAGTCTGTAGATGAGAAAGTTCACGATTACAGAACAATGAATTACTGCACCCGTAACACAGAAGTGTTACTCTGCGATCTAGAACATTCTAGATAAAAGAGATACTGAATTTATGTGACATCCTTAATCCTATACACTCATTTAGTACCAACGACAAATTCTACTAAGAATTTGGATCATTATCACTATGATAGCAGAAAAGATTCCTTATTTGGTTTAATGGTGTTCTATTCAACTACTTATGGAACTCAACGACAACTTATGGATTTAACTATTAACTCTTATTTCTCTATTTTGTATTCAATTTTTCGAGCTAGAAAACTTTCAATTCTAGAACAGTTTCTATCGCCCACTTCATACCAACCTACATCTCTTTTTGTTCAATAAACATATGACCGTGATCTCACTTCTGACAATGAAAATCAAGATTAGTACTTCACATGACCATTTTCATGAAAATAATGAGCACTCAACTATCATTTTACGGACGTTAAAGAATTTTCTCGCATCTTCAACGCTTGACTTGCAACGCAAGACACGGATTGAAAAATTTACTTCTACCATTCTTTATTGCTGTTATTGCTCATTTTCTTCTCCTCCTTCCTCTTCTTCTCAACTTCCCCTTCTTCTTCTTCATCTTTTACATCTCCTTCTTCTCCTTCTTCTTCCGCTTCTTCTTCTTCTTCTTCTTCTCCATCTTCTTCTTCTTCTTCCATCTCTTCTTCTTCTTCTTCTTCTTCTTCTTCTTTTTCTTCTTCTTCTCCTTCCTCTTCTTCTTCTTCTTCTTCTTCTTTTCTTCTTCTTCTTCTCCTTCCTCTTCTTCTTCTTCTTCTTCTTCTTCTTCTTCTTTTTCTTCTTCTTCTTCTTCTTCTTCATCTTCTTCTTCTTCTTCTCCATCTTCTTTCTTCTTCTTCTTCTTCTTCTTCTTCTTCTCCACCTTCTTCTTCTCCATCTTCTTCTTCTTCTTCTCCATCTTCTTCTTCTTCTTCTTCTTCTTCTTCTTCTTCTTCTTCTTCTTCTTCTTCTTCTTCTTCTTCTTCTTCTTCTTTCTTCTTCTTCTTCTTCTTCTTCTTCTTCTTCTTCTTCTTCTTCTTCTTCTTCTTCTTCTTCTTCTTCTTCTTCTTCTTCTTCTTCTTTTACTTCTTCTTCTCCTTCCATCGTTTTCTTCCTCAACTATCTTCTCTGATTGCTCATTCCTACTCATGTCTGTGAGTGATTACTGCGATTAAAAACTCTCTTCCCACTGGCTTATTTTTTCAATTCGTCTTAATTTCCAACTCCGTGTTAGAAATTCAAGTATGATCGAGGGTTTCTTCAAGGAGAATATCATACATGTTTCATGATTACTACAGTTATAATTTACAAATTGAACGCACTATATCAATCGATCAAATTCATCCAACAAATATCTTTTAAAATTTCTGTGATAAAAAGTATCTAAAAGCGAGATATTATTCTTCAAAAGAATCTATTAAAAGAGATATAAATTCTTTCCATTGTATCCTCTATATAGCATCAGAGACAAGTGGATACTAGTTCCAATTGTCTCTGATAGCAGAGACAAGTGGATACTCTAGTTCCAATTGTCTCTGATAGCATCCTCCGTATTAGATTACGTAGAGATTACGTATTGGATTGTGAAGAGATCTCTGACAGTTTGATATATAATTATATAAAACGGTTTGCCGTCAGGATTGAATGTGCCCTTTTTTAGAATGCCCTTTATAATAAAAAAAGTTAGTACATAAAAACTTTCAGTTGGCCCTTTTAAATAATTAAATGCATGATGTCGCATCATATTTTTTCATTTTATTGTAATCAAACTAGATTGAACATTCTTTGAAAAGGGATCTGATAAAGTTTTAAACGAGTGGTTTTAAACCAACTGAACCATAAAATTGGCTCAAATTGCTCGCTCTGCTCATTATAAGACCGTCTGTCATGTGTAACACATACAAGGTTTTTAATTGATCGGGTAATGAATTCCTTTTTCCTTGAAAAATGTCGGCGTTGGATGTTGAAAAAGAGAAAGAGTTGACTGAAAGAGAATGAGATAGTAGAAACTAGAAAGAGTGAGAAAAAGAGAAAGAAATAATTCAAGAAGAATGATACCGTATACAGAAAAATATATTATTAAAACATACATATTTGAATTTCCTCATATATATTGTTATGTAAATAATTATTAAAACGAGGAAGTGATACTGAAAAAAATAAATAGACTATGGAAAAAAAGAAGCTATGGAATGGAAAAGTCATAAAACTAGAAAGATACACTTCAAACAGAAACAAAAGACAGAGAATACTTATGGTAAATGGAGATAGAAACAGTAGACATAGGAATAGATTAATGAATGAGATTAACAGAAAATAATTTACAATTTATGAAGCAATTAATCAAATTTCATTTCAAATGTTTGAAAGAGAATGAGGAAAGAAGGATGAAAGAGAGATTGATGAATAAGAGAATTGAAACATTCTGTTTCTAGAACTGTTAGGCTAGGCGTACACCGGTTAGTCAAGACAAGACAAAACGAGATTAGTCACATTACTTCACATAATTGCTTATGAAGCAACACACACCGATTAGTCATTGCATCGGTGTGTGCTGCTTCATAAGCAGCTATGTGAATTATTGTGACTAAACGTGACTAATGTCGTCTTGTCTTGTCTTGACTAACCGGTGTACGCCTAGCCTTAATAGGCCTACAATGTGGATCGTTAGTTTAATATTATTTTAGTGATTTGATACTTGATATATTTTTCATTAGTCTAATAATTATTTTAATGTTTTCATACTTCAAATATTATCAACTCAAAATATATCAACACAAAATAATAATCACTTGCAAAACGATAATCTCTTTTAAATCTATCTCTCAGTGCCTGAAGCAAGAGCACTTTTCTTTTCCAATTCCAGAATAAAATAACAATACTTCAGTACTTTATACTGTTCAAGTAAACAGCACTTCTAGACAACAACTACATTGAAAGAAATTGTCAGCCCGATTTCTTGTCCCAGTTCTGATTGTAATGGAAGAATCGCGTGTTGATTCCTATCAAGTGTGATACACGAAAATTGTCTTTGAACGTGTTCTATCAGTTTTTGTTTCCTTTCTTTATTTTTATCACTTTTCACTTCGTAGGCCTACAATGTTTAAGTATTCAACGTTTCATGTTGCTCTATTGTCATATTTGATCACTTGGAAACGCATGAATTCAAGTTGATCATGGAATTAAAGTTACCGTCCATACAAATCAATTCATACAATATAAGGCTAGGCGTACACCGGTTAGTCAAGCTTAGTCACAGTAATTCACATAGTTGCTTATGAAGCAGCACACACTGATGCAATGAATAATCAATGTGTGTTGCTTCATAAGCAACTATGTGAATTACTGTGACTAAACGTGACTAATCTCGTTTTGTCTTGTCTTGACTAACCGGTGTACGCCTAGCCTAATATTGATATTGTATTCTGATTTCTGAAACTTTGTGTTGGCGTCTACGTAAAAGTTGACATTTTATCGGCTAATCGAATACAGTGACACACTAAAAACATCTTACCATACAAGGATGCTATAGAGGAATAGACACAAAACCGCACAAGAATACGGATTGTGACCTTGTCGCAGGAGAAAGCATTCAACATTATTATTCCAAGTGCCATTAAAGAGTGCCAGTATACACTCATTTCCACAGGTGCATTCACCTTAAATATGCACAGTAGGTTTGTGAGATGCAAGATTACTAGACAAAAGGTTCAACCATCGCTTATGCTATTTCTGTCCACAAGCCGTTGGAGTGGGGGGACTGCATCGATGACGTACGCTGAATCACAACTTCAGTCCAAATGCCCCAGTCCAGCACGCGCTCAGTGCAAATTATGATTGCTATTCATCGGTTTATGATTGCAATTCATCGGTTTTATCGAGAAGAAGAAGAAGAAGAAGCCCTAAAATATGTTGCAGGATATTTTTATTTTATAAAGAGACTTTTTTTCATTTTTATTTTTATTCATAAAGAGACTAATGCCCAGTTCTAAAGAATCTATGTACTTAAGCAGTGATTGGATTGAATCTCTGAGTAGAAGGGGTTTAACATGTCCTACTGATTAATTTTCGAGAATAATACATCAAGCAAATGACATATTCTATGAGGATTCATGGAATACAGTTTCAAACAACAGTAGGGTGATTGAAAGCTAATTAAAAATTCTAAAGAAAACATTCCCCAAGTGAATGACAGAAAATTTTCTCGTACGAGAACATTAAATTAGACTTAATTAGATGAATGAGAAACAAAGAATGGAAAAGTGAAGAACTAAGAAACAAGAGGAAAAATTCTAGTTTCCAAATTCATCAAAACTTTTAAATATAAATAAACAGACTTTTTTAGATGTAGTTATGTAAATGATGAACACATTATTATTTCACGTAGGTGTAGATATCATGCTACTATCTTTTGTGCTACCGAAATCGAGTACCAGTGATCGAAATAGAAGTCAAATATAATTTTACTTCTACTTCTACTTAACTACTTTAAAAGTTATTAGAGTGAAATAATTCCTGTAAGAGAGTTCCTGTGCAACACAAAATTGAAGTGAATAAACTGACGCATGCTGCCTTCCGATTGTCAGTTAATATACCATCTTATTATTACGGTAGTTTAATAATAATTGTATTTTTTAGACTTAATTCACTGTGGATAAATTAATCACGATATCATTATTCAATCAATTATATTATGATTAATCATCAATGCTTACTTCTTCGTTCTTTGTGAGTACCGTATATGATTAGGCTACTTTGAGTAAATTATGACTAGAGCCCGGATGTTAGGCAAAATGCCTTAATTTTGCCTATTCTGCCTTTTCTGGGTGTTAGCGCCTATTTCAATATCAATTGCTTATTTCATCCTATTTTATATGTTTTGCCTACAAGATAACCAATTTTTTTATTCAAAATATTTAAAAATCCATGAATTAACATAATATTAATTTTTTCAAACGAAATTTTTACAAGAATGAAGCTAATATTCAATATATTATTATTTGAAGGTCACCATTTATTAAATCTAGCTTCAGATTCTATTGTATTTAGAATAGAATCAATAGTGTGTGCTTCAGATATGCATCAGTAACAACAGTTGATGTAGAAAGGTCTTTCTTCATACTGGAAAATATTCTTTCAGAAAGAAAACAAAATTCAGAGTCAAAAAACTTCAAGAAATACATTAATCATGTGCAACCAGTGGAATATAAGTTTCTCAATTTTCTTGTATTATTTTTTTCATATAACTGTATAGGATTCCTATAATAGGAATAGGACCACACTATGCCTTTTTTCGATTTTAAAGTGCCTATTTTTGTGTTTTTCAGTGCCTTTTTGCCTGCCTATTTCAAGTATTATAAATGCCTGAACATCCGGGCTCTAATTATGACCATATTGTGTACTGTAGTAGCAAATCGATGGTTTGCCTTTGGTGGTTTCGCCTACGTTCCGCCGACAATATCAGGAGAACGGCTGGTCGTAGAGAAAAAATGTTCAAATGAAAAATGAAATTCATCTTTTTTATCTCCAACTTTCCTGCTTACAAAACTTTACCTACCATAGAAATGTGAAAATTTCTCGCTTACTAACTTTTTCATGTCACGTTTTCAGATGTGTGAAAATCTGTTTACTTTTCTTCTCTATAGGAGTTGAATAAACTTGAAATCGGTATATTTATCACACCATTAGAATCAGTGATTCATTCGCTTCAAGTACTGTGAATTTGAAAATTCTAACTCAATTCTAAGAGGGTTAAACGACGATTTATTCAAAGCAGAGTTGAGTGAACGGTATACGAAGTCAAGTTACTGTCTAGATTTTGTGATTCAAGTGACGTCACGCAGGCGTTCCCCCTCCACTTTGCGTCTTATACCAACAATGGCTTAACCTTTTGTCTAGTAATCTTGTGTGAGATGTACTACCATGAATATAAATAGCATATATATGCATAAAATGCCATATAGACGTTCCCATTGCAGTCATGAATGAAGGTGAAGAAAAGTAGTAAAGATACAACAATGAATGATACTGGAATATTTTCCTGGGAAATAAAATGTACAATTGGATACTTTTCGTAGTATTTTCAGCATTTTCAAAAGTTTGGAATGTTGTAGAATAACAATGAATGGAATTGGAAAATTGTTGGGAATTTTAAGACATATTTGATGTACTTTCATGAAAAAAGAAGAAGAAGAAGAAGAAGAAGAAGAAGAAGAAGAAGAAGAAGAAGAAGAAGAAGAAGAAGAAGAAGAAGAAGAAGAAGAAGAAGAAGAAGAAGAAGAAGAAGAAGAAGAAGAAGAAGAAGAAGAAGAAGAAGAAGAAGAAGAAGAAGAAGAAGAAGAAGAAGAAGAAGAAGAAGAAGAAGAAGAAGAAGAAGAAGAAGAAGAAGAAGAAGAAGAAGAAGAAGAAGAAGAAGAAGAAGAAGAAGATAGGAGACCGATTGATTGAAAATGGACAAAGAAAATTGAGGGATATGGACAAAGAGAACAGCATAATTATAAGAAACAGCTTTAAGAAATGTGGCAATGCGTCATTCTTATCATCTCCATGAATGCTCAATAATATTATTTTAGATCCGCCTGTGCTATCACTTCTAAAAAACTTTGAGTTCACTAAAAACTTCACATTTGAGTTCATGAACCTCTTGAAACGCATTCCTTCCAGATTCTGATATCTTACAAAATAATTGAACACTTCTCAGATAGATAGGCTACTTGGAAGCATGGAAGCATCCCACTTGATTGAGAGTTGGGCAGTAAATCTTTCAAATAATGCCCAGTTCAGTTATAGACTCACCAAAGCAAAAGCTGGTTTTTAAGATACAGCTCAACTTACATGTGCATTTTAATCTGAATTGCTTTCAAATATAATTGGTTCAAGATAAGTATTTGAAAGCAGTGCCGTTAATAATATTTAGGGTATCTTCTAGTTATTAGATAATTGAGTAGAATTATCAAGAATGATGAATAAAATATTAAATAAAAAATAAATGTACAGTATCAGATAAAGTTGAATAATATAATGAATAAATAGGAATAAATTATAGTGAATAAAAATTAGAAGATAAATGATAAAAGATGAACTGAATAGGAAAAGATTCAACAATGGTGTAGAAAGTGTTTCGCGTAGAAACAATGAGAAAAAATACTTCAAGTCAAACGTCTTTCATTATCTTCTGGAGAGGTGATAAATTCGTCAAAGCTTTATATTCTTGACATGAATGGCATGAATCGGATTCAAAAGGCAAAGTACATCACATATTATACTAAAGTACAATAGTAGCTACCATAGTAGTAGGTACAAAGTACTTTGTTGTGAGTACAAAGCTCTAGGGATCGACCGTTTCCTATTCTATTGATTGGGGATTGGCCTGCAAATGACCTATTTTGCCTAAATTAAGCAACAGAAAATACTTTCATCATTCACAAATTGTTCCTTCTCATTCAACACATTTTTCTTTTGCTTTCTATCTTCTTTTCTTTTCTTTCTCTGGTTCATTTTCTTTTCCTTTTGTTTCTCCTTAAACTTTCTCTGGTTCGTTTTCTCCTTCCTCTTTTTCTTGAAGCTAAACAATTTTATTGAAACTGAATTCAATTGTTAGGAATTGTAGGTAAAATAAATCATCAATGGTTCGCTTTCATGTAACAATTTTTAAGAAATCAAATGAATAAAAGCAGTTTAATGTTTGTAATAACTGCATCATAACCTGTAACACATATAATATGCTTTTATATAGCCTATTCTAAAAAATCCGTTTTTAAAAAAATTGTAGAAACATGTTTACATTTTTAATGCAATTACAGGTTTCGAATTATACTTTTATCATTCAATTTCCTACCAATTAGTTCTGTGACGTCACACTCATCTACCTAATTGAGAAAATTTGCGAAATACGCAGAAAAATTGTGATTTTTCTATTCAATGTTTTTCATCAGCATCATAGATACCGTACATAGACGACAATAAATTGTCAAACAGAGATATAACTTTATTATTTGATCAATAAACAAGTACTGTATGTATTTTAATAATTTCGTACATGTACTGTATTTCAAATTTATAGAACTTCTATAGAAATCAATTTTTATTATTTAAAACTCTAAAATTGGGATTATCTGATTTAAAAATCGACAAACTAGCTCGATTGACTACTGCTTAGCAGATAATTTTATTTTTGAATTTGAGCGCGAGAATGAGAATTACATATTCTAATTTAATTTTCTACAAATTCTATGAATTTTAACTCAACTACTTATCAATTATAATTTAGGTTTATAATCAAGTTATATCTCTGTAAGTAAAAATGTGTCTAGTTCTCATCTCATATATGTCTGTCTAGAAGCATCTAGATACAAATGTAGTAGGTACTTTTACTATTTGCACTATACAATACATTCAGTTCAAAGGTATACTATGAAGCTCTCTATGAAGGGGATATATCACTATTCATTACTGAAGGCGTTTACAGTGCTAACGCCCTATGGCTTTTGCATGGCTGCTATAGTTTCGTATGATTGCCACCAACAGTTGTGTAATAATATGGGTAGATTATCGACCTGCCAACTGCTGTGAGTTCAATGACCTACGTCACTACCTTGTAAGGGTTCCAGTCGTCAAAAATTATTACCCCAGTCCCAAGAAAATTACTTCTGGCATCGGAGAAAGATGCAAATTTAATCAGAAAATGATATCCTACGAGTTTCAAATGCCTAACGATTGCCTAGATCATAGATTGAGTAGGTACTTATTTTTAGTTCCTAAATTACCTGTATTTTTAAAGACGTATACAATATCAAATTTTGATTGAATCTAGTTCAATGAAATAACTAGAATTGAATTTTTTACATGTTACATCAATGAAACATACGAGTTGAACCTCTTTGAACATTGAAAATAAAGATTTTTGCAAATTTTGTCTCATTGATGAAACCAGAGACAATTTAATCTATTTCTTGTTGATAGAGTTGGTTGAACGTTATGGAAAATGTTGGTATCAATCAAATAACGAACTCCACCCTCTTTAAATTATTATTTTTTTAATGTTTTAAGGACAATTCGCTCAATATTCCATTAACTACTTTAGACACAAACTTATAACTAGTTCCATTGGATTCCTTAGTAAATTTAACATCAAAACTAAAAATTCTCAAAAAATTATAAAACTAATCACTCAAAATGCCACTTTTTAAGACGCGATTATAAAATTTCAATTCTATGATGGGAAAAACATCATTTGTAAAAAAGCATTTTTGGGCCCATTTTTATATGAAGCTTTTCCTTTATTTTGATGAAAAGAATAAGCTTATGTGTGAGGCAGATTTTTCTTTAACATTGTGTGTGAATAATTAAAATTAACTTAATCCTCACATGTCAGACCCTAACCAAAATAGGTTTATTCCTTATTGGCATGTACAAATCTTATAATTCACACTTTCAAAAGCCAACAATTTCACAAAACAGTATAAATTTCTAGTCCCTTAACTCAAAAAAGAAAATCTAATTTAATTGTTCTCCATTACCGATGACTGGCAGGCAGACAATGAACTGTTTATTGTTCGGCGTATAGCTTTACAAATTTACGAGGCACCCATTCAATAATAATTACATCTCGAAACAATAGTCTGAATTGATTTATATTCTTATCTTCATGGATCGTTTCACTCATTGGAGATTGCTTCCGTCGAAGATAAAACTACAAGAAGATAGGCTACTGCACTATAAAATAGAACAAAAAAACATGGTGCTCTGTAGAAGTAGGCTGAATCGTTGATATTTATGTATTTATTCATTCATTTATTCATCTTTTTATTTATCAATAATTGGCAATACACACACCATGGGTGGGAAGAATGGGCGAATGGAATAGAAGAAAGGGTGGGCATTCGCCCAAAACTGTTTCAATCTCTAATTTTAACTAAATTTTCCAGAGGTTATGTCCATATGTACTTTTTCATTAATAATTTGAGTCTAGAAAAACTATTAACTTACAATTTTCAATTTTGAAAGATTGCAATAGATGTTAAACACAATACCACAGACCATGAATAATATCACTTAAACATCAAAAATGATTGAAATATCACTAGAATTTTGCGACGAAATCAAACTTACACCTAACTTTGGGCAAATATTTTCAATGAATAATTTTTATTCTATTCTAATCTTCTTCCATCTTTTCTCCTTCTCTATCCTCTTCTTCCTCTCCTATAATATAGGCTATAAGTAAGCATGAAAATCTCAAGACTCATTCTGACTCACGTGGTAGCTTCAAGTGAGGAATCAAAAAAGGATAAACTCAAAAATATCCTTTACATTTTTCTATTTTTGTCCTGGCTCGAGAAACAGACGGGTGTTCACTATCAGTCACTTCACGGATGAATCTTTAAAATGGTTGTTTACCACTACAGACAATGCATGGTATAATAGATTTATTTTTGAAAGAAAACATCAAACATGCATGTGTGTTTTATATTTTGATAGTGGATTGATAGTCTATTGATATTTTTAAAGTGGACATTATTCGACATAAATAGATTATATTTTTATACCAGATTTGCGATTTTATACTGCAACATCTATTATTATTTTATTGAAATATTTATACAATCACAAAATCATAATAATATAATCTGGGAGGGATTTTAAATCGAATGAAATGATGAGAATAATGTTTGTTACATCAAAGACTCTCTCAAATTACCGGTACCTAGACATTAGATACGTGAGGGATAACATTGAAATGTGAATGTAGGCTATTATTTAATCAGTAAAATGATAAATTTTTATTAAAAATGATTTTTCTTGTTTACGATTGTATAGGCTATAAATCATCAATATTACTATTGAACCAATTTCTTTTCTAGAATATTCCAGTATATATGAGAATATAGAATGAATGAGACAGGAAGAGACCATGTTCTAAAATTAGGCTAGGCGTACACCGGTTAGTCAAGACAAGACAAGATTAGTCACAGTAATTCACATAGTTGCTTATGAAGCAGCACACACCGATGCAATGACTAATCAGTGTGTGTTGCTTCATAAGCAACTATGTGAAGTACTGTGACTAAACGTGACTAATCTTGTCTTGTCTTGTCTTGACTAACCGGTGTACGCCTAGCCTAATAATGATTTTAGTCAAAAACAATAAAATGGATTATGGGTTGCAAACAGGTACCGTAAATTTTAGTCCTATCATTTCCTTGGTTACAATTTTCTCCCTGACAATTGGAACGATTAAACTAAATAAAAGTGAAAACAGCAATAAAATGAAGTTAAATAAAAGTGAAAACAGCAATCACACAATATCAACAAGTGCACGTCAACAATGTATCGCTAATTGCTTATGAGCTTGGAAGTCAGTCAATGCAACAGATAGATGTTTGCGCCAATGACAGTTCTATGTCAAGGCTGCGGCAACGCCTTTACCTACACTAACAAACCATAAGAAATTAGGATCACGTTTGTACCAAGTTATGACCTTGGAGATAGCCAAAACATCCTATTTGCCAAACGGCACGGAAGTGTAATTAGTCAAACAACTTCACTGGACACTATCTAATAATTACTGTACTAATATTAATTAGAATGATGAAATTTAGGTATTATTCATTAAATTCATTCTGAAATATCAGTTTCCCATCATACTGATTTCTACAATGTTCACATCTCGAATATGAAGATTCAAATCTTAGGCTAGGCGTACTTCACATAGTTGCTTATGAAGCAACACACACCGATTAGTCATTGCATTAGTGTGTGCTGCTTCATATAACTATATCTGACTAAACGTGACTAATCCGTCTTGTCTTGACGAGAAATAATTGTTGACGCAGCTGCCTCTCTCATGGGTTCGATTCGCTTTTGGCCTGGCATTTATTGTATGATTCCTCATCGAATCAGCAGTTACAGACTCCTGTCGACAATAAAATATTGGAAATAATATTGTATAAATAATGCATGAAAATGGAGAATTGTAGTTTTTGTTATGGGAGAGTTGTAGTTTTTCATCGAGGGAAGCTTTTAAACCATTGTTAGTTAGTGAGAGGAATTCCTTTTATGCAAACTTTTAGAATTATCTCCATACAATCAAATATTAATTAAATTATTAAAAAAATATTCCCAAATTTAGCATACAGATCATATCCCCTTTTTTGATATATACAGTATTATGATAATCATTGGAAATAATGGTTAGAATCCGTTCGGGAAAATAGGATACCAAACAGATAACTTACAGCTCGTTCAAGATAAAAATTATATTTGATTGATTTCTATATAATTATCAATTTCAATGGAAAAATGCAGGGAAATTTTGAGATATTTTTCAATAATCCAACACTGATTCCTTAATTTCCTACAAATTCATGTTTTTAGAAGAATTTGATAAAATTCTTAGTACAGTAAATAGAAATTGATGTTTTTATTTTTGTGAGAATCTGTTTCCATGAGAAGTAGCCTATGTGATGAATAAGGCTAGGCGTACACCGGTTACTCAAGACAAGACGAGACTGGTCACGTTTATTCACAGTAATTCACATAGTTGTTTATGAAGCAGCACACACTGATGCAATGACTAATCGGTGCGTGTTGCTTCATAAGCTACTATGTAAAGTACTGTGACTAAACGTGACTAATCTCGTCTTGTCTTGTCTTCACTAACTGGTGTACGCCTAGCCTAGTACGTGGTAGAATTGAGCCAATTTGTTTTTATATACCTATGATAAAATTGGGTAACTCAAATAATTAGGAAATGATATGTTCAGTGTACTTGATAATTGTGTATGCATATGTTTGAACATCGTTCGAAGATAGAGTATGTAATGTAGACATTTAATTGATTGAATTTATTTTAAGCAGTTTTCTTTTTTACACTTCATATTTTACTTTTAATGCAGTTTAGTATTTTGATTATTTTACATTGCGTAGAAGTGTTTTAATATGTTGTGTTCTGATTAGTGAGCAGTAATTGATTGGCATACACAATAAACCGCAAATGATACATTTTTTCAAATCTTGAAAAAATTATGAAAATTGAGATTAATGTAGGCCTAATATTATAAAACCAATAGAAGTATCAGCAGATAGTGAGAAAATGGTCAAGTTTAAAAAATGTATATTTTGGTACAAACTATTTCTAGTACTGGCTATTTTTCAATAAAATGAATAGATTTTAAATTAATCAACGTGATACCAATTACCATTATGAATAAATAAGAGAATAATACCATTATGTGATACAATTATTTATTGGAAAAATAAATATCTTCATTGGAAAAATGAATAGAAATTATTTATCTAATATTTTCTGATACAGATAATCATGAGCTGTTGATCAACAAGAAAAGTGACTACAAGCTTTGGATCTCTGACATGATAATTTTGTAAGCGATTTTTACAACATTAGAATTCCTATTTTGCATTATTTTATTACTTCAAATTTCCAACTTAATAATAATTATTATTTGCTTTTTCGCCGATTTTTCATAATACATGCACAAACTTACCAAAAATATAGTTCAACCTTATTAACGCCTTTGGCTTTAGATTGAATAAACTGATTCAAGAAGATACTTCACAACAATATTTCTAAAATAACCATTTAATGGTGAATACTTTCCAAATAACTGAGAAATTATCATCAAAGCTCATCCTGCATAAAATTCATAAAAATATTCATACAAATTATAAAAAAAACTCTATAAAAATATCATACATCCTTGATTGAATTCTATGTGATAGAATGAACTATTATTTTATCAAATAAATTGCTAGCCAAAGCAATGAATACAGAATATATACTATAACTATAGTATATTCTGTATATTCTTTGGCCAAAGTTTAGAGTAAGATTATCAGCTCATTTTTACATTTATTGATCTATTAATAAAGCCCTGATACATCAACCATGCTTTTCAGAATAATTTATTAATTGTTGAATCATTTATAAGCTTCATAGCAAAATTTAAAATATTAGCCATTTTCAAATAATTTTCACATTATTTTTCCTAGCAAATCAATGCTTGAATAGCTTGCTATATGCTAATAGAGCATGACTCATAGAGTGATAGCTAGATGTTTCAATACCCCAACTTCAATGGGAAGAGACACTAAAGCACTTCAATCAATATTTTAGTGCCTTTTAGAAAGCTATGAGTAGAAATAATAAAAACTCATTCGGTACAAATAGCAGAAAGAAACTATTACCATTATCAAGGTAAGAATTACCCTATATTTATCAAACTGAAAGTCAATGAATAAATATACAATGTATTCAAATTGACCATAGATTTGTCTATTTTGTATTAAATTGTTCAATTATTCAAATAATACAATGTTATCTATCTCATGTACTTAATATTCGTATTCACAAGTATAGGTACCTAACGTGTTATACACTATGTAAAATTGATAAAGGATAATCACAACCAGAGACAATTGGAGCACTAATTTTAGTTCCAATTGTCTCTGCTACAACCTACTATTTATCAGTCATGAATTGTTTCATGTTCACATGAAACTCATCAGAAAAGGGTGAAAGTTAGAAGATCAATAAAAAAACCGATCAATAATTGCTCACTATTCAATAAACATTAATATTCAAACACAACAGAACAATCTCTGTGTCCACACTTGGTACATTTTGTGTGCGACCCAAAAGCATGCTGCGTATTATGCTTAATCATTGGCCGCATATGGAGCACAGTAAAATCAAACAAGTGTGTACTATTTTTTAGTAATCTTGATCAATAAAAAGTTCGAACCCCCTAGTCATCTTGATTAATAAGCTTAACAAGTTCAAATAAAGAATCACACTTCATTCATTTTCACATTTCCCAAATTTCAGCAAAAGGAAGACATTGGAGGCAACAACAATAAAAAAGGCGACAATGACGATGACGATGACGACGACGACGATGATGAAGATGACGACGATGACGATGATTCGTGGACAGCCGGCAGGGGAGCGTCAGCTGACGCCGATGTGTCCCGATACTATGTGAACAGTTACAACTACAGCAAGGGACGACCGCTGTGTCATTTCTACTTCACGCATCCGTTTCGCGTGGGTGACGTGTACCATGGCACACTGCCGCTGTCCGTCACTAGAAGCCAACGGCTACCTAGGCGGTCTCTGCAAAGGCCTATGCTGCGAAGTCTGCCGCCGGCGGCTTTAAGGTAAGGTTAGGTAGGCCTACTTGAAAATATTGTTTATTATATATGTTTATTAGTTTATTAGTTTATTAGTTTATTAGTTTATTAGTTTATTAGTTTATTAGTTTATTGGTTTATTAGTTTATTAGTTTATTGGTTTATTGGTTTATTAGTTTATTGGTTTATTAGTTTATTAGTTTATTAGTTTTATTAGTTTATTAGTTTATTAGTTTATTAGTTTATTAGTTTATTAGTTTATTAGTTTATTAGTTTATTAGTTTATTAGTTTATTAGTTTATTAGTTTATTAGTTTATTAGTTTATTAGTTTATTAGTTTATTAGTTTATTAGTATATTAGTTTGTTGGTTTATTGGTTTATTAGTTTATTAGTTTATTAGTTTGTTAGTTTATTAGTTTATTAGTTTATTAGTTTATTGGTTTATTAGTTTATTAGTTTATTAGTTTATTAGTTTATTAGTTTATTAGTTAGTTTATTAGTTTGGTTCATATTGGTTTATTAGTTTATTAGTTTTATTAGTTTGTTTATTAGTTTATTAGTTTATTGGTTTATTGGTTTATTAGTTTATTAGTTTTATTAGTTAGTTTATTAGTTTATTGGTTTATTAGTTTAATGGTTTTTATTAGTTTATTGGTTATTTTATTAGTTTGTTAGTTTATTAGTTTGGCATTGGTTTATTAGTTTATTGGTTTATTAGTTTATTAGTTTATTAGTTTATTGGTTTATTAGAACATTGGTTTTATTAGTTTATTGGTTTATTAGTTTATTGGTTTATTGGTTTATTAGTTTATTAGTTTATTAGTTTATTAGTTTATTAGTTTATTAGTTTATTAGTTTTATTAGTTTATTAGTTTATTAGTTTATTGGTTTATTGGTTTATTAGTTTATTGGTTTATTGGTTTATTAGTTTATTGGTTTATTAGTTTATTAGTTTATTAGTTTATTGGTTTATTGGTTTATTAGTTTATTAGTTTATTAGTTTATTAGTTTATTAGTTTATTGGTTTATTAGTTTATTAGTTTATTAGTTTATTAGTTTATTAGTTTGTTGGTTTATTAGTTTATTAGTTTATTGGTTTATTAGTTTATTAGTTTATTAGTTTATTAGTTTATTGGTTTATTAGTTTATTGGTTTATTGGTTTATTAGTTTGTTAGTTTATTAGGTTATTAGTTTATTAGTTTATTAGTTTATTAGCTTATTAGCTTATTAGTTTATTAGTTTATTAGTTTATTAGTTTTAACAAATTAGGTTTTGAAATATTGTCTATTCGCGCAAAGTGCTTGGAATTAGTCACCTTTTAGAGGAGTATTCACTAGCATTTTATTTATTCCAATATTTCTGTGTAGTAAAGTTTCTCATGTAGATGTAGTTTTTCATGTTCATGACTCATAAATGAATAATAAATAATGAGGCTTTTTAAATAGTTGGCAAGACATCATTATGGGCCGTGTATTTATGAACGTTCCTTGAGGGTTCCTTTCCGAAAGGGACTCTTGAAAAGTGTTTCATGAATGAAATCAGCTGATTTCAAGGCGCCCTTTCGGAAAGGAACCCTCAAGGAACGTTCATGAATACGGCCCTATGTCTTGACACTTTGGGATGGTGATAATGCTGATTCAAAGATATTGCATCATTTGCAACACCCTGATGTTCTCAAAAAATCTGAGGTTCTGAGAATTGATGTGGTTTTTGAAAACCTACAAGTAATTACCGTGATACAAGAGCTTATATAAGCTCTAAATATATTATTTAAGAGCTTATAAGCTCTTTTATCACGGTAATTAATCGTACGTTTTCAAAAATGCACATCAGGATGGAACATATAAGATGGAACAGTCAAGTTGATGTCACAATGACAACTCAATACCAAATCCATTTCATAATGAAATGAATATTCTTATCAGAGATAATCCAAATCTATATTTATAGATAACATTTGGTTAGTCTATGATTGTCACTAATAAAATAGCGAAATATAAAAATAGCAAATGTTTAAAAATATACCAATGAGATATGATTGAATCTTGGAAATTGAATTCTATTTTCCCCTTATTGATTTGGCGATAGATTATGATACAACAAAATGTTTTTGCTGATTATTGTCGAATAACACTCATCTTCTAGGATTTACGATTTATTCATTCACGATTTGAAATAATTATCTCAAAAATAAATGTTTCTTGATCAAATTGTTCTTTCTCAATATAGTGAATCAACACTCCAATTCGCCTGATATTGCACTGATATTTAAAATGAATTTCTTCTATAAATTATAATAGAGTAGTCAGAATAAATTGAATATTATAATGATAACCAATAAAAACTGTACTCTTATCGATGAATAGATTATTAGATATTATGATGTGCATACATTTAAACTTTGATCGTCATGAATAGTAGTAATATAGAATCATGAACATGTATATTGAGCTTGAAGAGATTGTATATGAGGCTTTATTCTATTATTAAATGTATTGATTAATCAAATGAAATTTATTATTTAAAACTATTTTGAATTTATTTTCCAAATATATTTTTTTAGGTGGCACAGAGCAACCAAAGGAATAGGAGCTACCGACCATTTATTACGCATAAAAGACAATAATGCAAACAAAAACAAAAATACAAACTATTCAACAAGCAGTGGTAGTACGCAGAGTAACAATTACAACAACATAAATAACATAAAAATAATAAATCGACGGAAAATCAGTCATCACCACTATCATCATTACTACTACAGTCAGTACAATAATCATAACCATTTCAACAATTACCCATTTCACCGTTATGCGCCTTCGATATTGAATCGACTTCAAGGAAATGTGAATAAAGAGGATAAGAAAGAGGAAAGTGAGAAGGAGAAGAAGAAGGATCAGGATGTGAAGCAGGAATCGCAGTTGTCACATAGAAGTGCAGGGAAAGGTGAGGGAATAATTAAGTTATATATTTATTAGTGAGAGTGTATTTTATTAATTATTTATTTTCAATAAGCAATAGCCTAATTATTAGTATATTTTCAATAATTTATTATTGTTCGGAACCCACCCTAAAATATAGGCAAACAAAATTTTCATGACATGTTGGCTATAAACAAAATATTCTATTGATTTATATTGTATTAACATTTATGAACAAAATATTATTACTTAGGTACTTGTGTACAGTAGGCTATAACAATTAAAATAACACTTTTTTAAAAAGACTTTTAAGTAGAAAAACTTGACTTCTAGTGACGATCGTTTCGTCTGAATTAGGTCTGATGATGTCCAACATCAGGACGAAACGATCTTTACTATGATAAAAGTCCATTTTTTCTACTTAAAAAATGTTTTTAAAATAGTGTTATTTTATCATTAGAAAAAAGTATGGATATACAACACAATAAAAATAAATTTTCAACTACAACAATCAACAGAAAATTATTTCCAGAGAAACATCACAAGCTAAATCGAAATCGCCTCTATATCTTCTTGACACATTTAGGCAATTTAAATCACCATACGACCTCTTTGCATAGACAACGAAAACATTTACCTAAATCCTTCAACAACGCCCTCCAATTAGTCTATCTAAAAACAAAATTCAACATCCTTTTCAAAAAACTCGACTACCAGCGACATCTGACGGCAAACTTGGAAAGTACACGGCCAGTAAACAAAACCGGGTGAACGAACGCAGTACAGAATACGGGAAAAGGATAATTTACAAATTACGTTACGTTTCTGCGCTAAGCCATAGCAGCGCGTTTTCAATCCGTGTTCTGCGTCCTTATTTTCACTTGACACGCAAGTTCGGTATCGATTCTGTGTGTGAGTGCTTATAACAACTACTATGTACAGCAGTATTTCCCTGTTTCGAAAAAATATAGCTGAAATAATTCGGTCATAGCATAGTGCATGAGGTTTGTGCGTGGAGGAAATTTTCGGGGGTGCGGAAGAAAGAAGTCAATAAAGGAGAGGAGAAGGAAGAGGAGAAGAAGAGGAGGAAGGAGGAGGAGGTGAGAGGAAGGAGGAGAAGAAGAAGGAGAGGAAGGAGGAGAAGAGAAGAGTAAGAAGTAAAAGGAGGAGAAAGAGAAAAGAGGATGAGAAGACGACGACGGTAAAAAGAAATTTTCAGGATATAGCGATGATTTAGGGGATGTTTGTAGTAAAAAATAGTGTAGATTAGCAAAAGATAATATTTGTTTTGACATAATCTCTTCCATTGTACCAAAAATCCAATTTAATTTAACCGCCGTAACATGATGCCATTGCATTGACATCAAATTCGGTCATTGATTATAGTTGCAGTTGTTAACAACTATTTTTACAACTGCACGCCTTTAGATGAAATCATTTTAAGGCGGTTAAATTGAATTTTCGTGCAACTGGCCGTTTCTTTTATAATTATTGAAGTTTTCTATTATATTATATAATGACTTTTATATACAGGACTTTTCACCCACTCTGTATATTTTCCTGACAGCGCAAACTGTATTTCCTGTATGGCTGGTTGCATAATTTGCTCCTCGTATGAATCATTCAGTTATTTTAGGTTTAGGGAGGATTTTCTCACTGTTTATAGTTTTGTTACAGACAGACAGTCAAACCAACTGTTTATTTTAGTTTATCCACTCTTCTTATCAATAATTACTAATGTCTGATATCTTCATTATTCTTCTTTATATCTCTGCTCGAGTATTGGCTAACTTATACTGTATGTATATCGTTTATCAAGATAAGCTTAAGATGAAGCCTATCTTTCCTTATTTTTAATATTCATTCCCATCGTTCTCTTTGTCTCTCCTGCTTGTCTACCGTTCACTGATCTCTTTCTCAAATTCTCTTTGAATTTTTTTCTCTATCTCTTCCACTATCTTCCATTATTCTAAAGTCTAGTCTGCTATCTCATACAG
Source organism: Laodelphax striatellus (assembly GCA_017141395.1). Classification (NCBI taxonomy): domain Eukaryota; kingdom Metazoa; phylum Arthropoda; class Insecta; order Hemiptera; family Delphacidae; genus Laodelphax; species Laodelphax striatellus. Next base: position 31,507,516 of record CM029536.1, read on the forward strand.
TGCTATCATTTTCTCCTGTTCTCATCTCTCTTGTTAAATAAAATACATCAATCACACTTCCGTCATCTTACAGGAAATATCAATTCAAGAAACAATTCCAATTAGTATTTGTCTACTACCCCTAATCTTTCATCAAGAAAACCACCTAAAATAGACAAAACAGATCAAAACAGGAAGTAGGCTGAATTTGAAGATTAATATTGATAGATGGACACCCCATTTATTTCCTAGGAGGGTGAAGTTAGTGAGATCACAACAAGAAAAGCATCAAAACTGAGGAAAATGTCAGAGAAAAGCAAAACAAAGAGTAAAGGAAATAAGATCGAAACAGAAAAGAGCAAATCAGATCAAAACAAAAATACATCACAACAAGAAAAAAAAGAGATCAAAAGAACACATTTGGGGGTAAGCTAGACGCGTTTTAGACGCGCTTCACGTTTAGACGGCTGTTGAACAAATAGTAAATTTTAATAATAGATTAGGAGGAAGTCTGAGCATGAACGATGATCGTAAAGCTTTGGCGCCCCTAGCGGCAGTCTTTGGAACTAGGGGCCTGAAAGCAATTTGAGACGGGAGTAGAATTCTAGCCGCCGTCTCGGTCTGAGCTGTGACAGAGCTCGAAAACGAATAAAAAAATCGTGGAAATAAACAAACCGAATTCGCTACGGACGTGATATTTGAGATAAAATCGGTGTGAATTTTTGCCAAATGTTTAAAATATTTATAGTTTTCAACAAGACACGGTAATCTGCAATGTGATACGGTTTTTTATTGATTAGTGTAAGTAACAAGTCGGGATGTGTAATAATCAGTGTTGATTATAGTGATGAATATTATATTCAAGTTTCAAAGTTGATAGTTGAAAATATGTTAATTATGTTTTTAATAAGTTAAATGAATAAGTTGGGAGTTGGAGTTGATGTTTTATTCAATGTTATTGAAGCCTCACTAGTTTGATTTAAATAATTTGAAAAGTGTGCTCTTTCGAGTCATCAATATAATCAAGAAAATATATTTAATTGCCGGTGTGGATTCAATGGGAAAGCTGAACCCTCTGTAAGTAAATCTTAAAATTAGTTTGATATTGTAAGTGGTTTTTTGACAACTTTATTGAGCTAGGCCTCAATAATGAATAATTTTGAAAATAAGCTATCATCAACAATATTGCCATCTGACTACATAGTAATCAATAGAAGTCAACAGCTATTTTTAATGTGGATCAATTATTAGCTGTAGGTCTTAGAAATCCAACTTCATTAACGGTATTACTGGTTACAATTTTATTTACTTTATCGATAACAACCGAAATCATGCAGATAACTCATGTATCAAATTGAAATATCCTCTACCTAATTAACTCAAATCTTATGTACCTGAATGAACAAAATTTGGTATGTAGGTTTTGACTTATAAAGATAATAATGGAGTTTTGTAGAAAGAAAAATAATAATAACACTAAATGATTCCAAGTTTATAAGATTTTTAAACTACAGTTTCAATTCATTTTGAAGATGAAGTTGTATTTATCTAAAAGTAGGTATGATTAAGAGGAGAATTTTTTATACCTGTATAATCTGAATTTTCTTCACACAGTATTACTACAATAAAGAGAAAAAGAAAAAGATTAATTCAATGCATGAACTGTATTCGACCGCACGCTTTTTCTCTCTCAATTCTCAAAAAAGAATACTGTACTGAGTACATTTTGCAATCGAGCTCATCAAATCATGAAACATAAATATAATAAATCAAGAAATAGAACAATTATTGCACTCCCACACTAAGCCTACCATGAATTTTACGTGCTAAAGTAACTTATCGGATGATAACAATAAGTCTTCAAATTATTACAACGTCATAAGTTATGTGTACTTACTACATTTAGGTTACACTGCTATCTTATTCAACTTAATTAATTTACAATGCTGTTGTTGATGAATTCTAAAGAAGACGCAGATGCTAAATCTGCTATCTCTTCTCTAACACTATGTGCGAAAATTATCAGTTGAAACTAAATATAAGTTGTCCCAATTCTACCTCAAGAGGTGATTCCTATTTATAAATTATTCACAAACAATTGCATTAATAGAATAGTCCCTATCCATAATTCCCATCTTATCATTATCTAGCAAATTATATTATACACCTTTCTATTCCTATTTATAGATATTTTCATATTATTGTGTTATAGAAGCATTAACAATAATATATAGTACCTTTGAAATCAATAATGTAGTACATTGTATATTCCTCTCCATTGTATGATTCAAATACCGATAGGTATTGAAATCACTATATGAACATAGGATGATAATGATTGAAATACAAAAAAATGCATCCAAACTGTATCTAAAAATAGTTTTAAGCGGTTTTTATTTCGATTGCGGCTATCACCCCATTCCGTTTGCACTAGCCGCTACCTGTCTACCTGTGAGGAATGTCTTAATCGATAGCACAGCTGAATATTTTACTAGGCAAGCAAGAAACTATCCTACCTACCAACCCCTGGCTTCATCTGCCACTAGAAACTATTCGCTATTGGTGAGCACCACGTAGGCGAAACGGGTTGAAAGTATTATGTTGTTATAAATGAATTATATAGTGAAGAAATTAATTCAGCTATTTGTTGGATGATATTGGGAAGTCTCAGTTGAATTGAAAAGCTATGTAGATGTAAAAGGTTGATCTTAAAAACTCTCCATGATATATTATCACACAGAAGGCATTACACAAGTTGCAAAATGCTTCCTCTATGGTACTATTCATCATACTAGGCTCTGTAAACTGTAATATTAATAGAGTTGAATTAGAATTAAAGCTGTTTTTGCTGGAGAACATTGGAAGTATCAGTTGTATTAGAGAACAAGGAGGAAAGACCTTAGTAGAATAGAATGACTGCCTTCATTTTTTGCCTAGGAGGGCGAAGTTAGGGCACAGTCGCCCCTCTCTTACTTTCTTCAATTTCAGAGACTGTGATTTGAATTCTTCTTGATACATCATTGAACATAACATCAGGAGATAGAGAGATAACATTTTTTGACGTTGATGATGACCGTAGAATACGATGGCAAAGAAATAATATCTTTTTACCTATATCTGATACCAAGCGTCAAATGAAATGAATGTCACTGTATTTTACGACGCAAGTGCATACATGAACTATATTAATATGTCAAGTATGGCAGCATGAAATGCTAAATCTTTATTTTCGTTAAAAACCAATGTCGAAGCCTATTGTACTCATTTGTATTTAATTGCAAATAAATATTCTTATTCTTATTATTCTACTTTAAAGGTTAAGTCCATAAACAATACAGTGAAGAGATATCTCAAAGTGAATCAATTTGCTGGCAATCAATAATACAATTTTTCAATGATACCCTATTATTAATGAATGATATAGGTACTAAAAATAATATTGAAACAACAAAATTGGAGATTTATTTTTGTGAAATATCAACAAAAAATTGACAATGAATATACTTATTCACAGTTGAACAGTAGTCTACAGTATTTATTTCCTCGTGATTCAATCGATAAAATTTCAATCATCATCATTTTTAATCTGCTTATTCAACATTGATGTCACGGAATGCATATTTCCGCTGAATTAGATATTATTTCTTCAAATTTCTCAATAATCTGAGAGATTTTTCTCCAAATAATTTGATAAATATTCACACTTTCTTTTTGCTACCGTGTTAGCAGATATATTCAATTACACAGGATAGTATTACTTGCAAAAAACAAGTGGTTTAAAAAACCGCTAAGGCTCTGCAGTCATGAGTGCAATGAAACCGTTCTCAACGGATGAAATTTCATTTGAAATCTTCGCGAGTCATTTATTTCGAGCCAGAGTATCATTGAACTGAGATAACTTACATGAAAAAATAAGAAGCTTGTCAGAGATCCCTAATGACAAGTTTAAGAGGTTTTGTTAATGAAGAAGGCTACTGTATAGATCAAGATAAATATGTTAATGGAATTCGTCGCCATTCATTTTTAAATGTTCTAATAAAATAATATTATGAATTTAAGTCTCTTCACATCAGATTTACTCTTGATCGAGAAATAAAGTAGTGAATGAGAAGACTTGATGTTGTCAAAACCACATATTTAATAAAACAACGAGATACTGCAGTTTCGGTTGTTACACCATTATCAATCTCTGGTGAACTAAAACTTAAGTAGTGTAGCAGAATTTATACTCTTGACCGAGCGCTGTGATTGGCAGTTGATTGGCCTATCAAGGTGAACGACTGCCATTGGCCTAGATAAGCTCCTCCCACAATGGGATAACTTCCACAACATCACCTTCACTACTAAATAAAAAAAGAAGAAGTAGAAGAAGATGGAAAAGAAGGAGAAGAGAGATAACATATATTCCGTTCCATTAATGGGAATTATTTTTCAACAGTGCATTATTAATACTGGAGTTTGAGTTTCTCCAAAGTAAAACTCTCATACAACTTCTTTCTCCATTTACCCTCTTTTTCCTAAATGCAAGGGAATTAATTTTGGGGATCTGATCTATTATCATTGAAGTATCTGATCTTATGTTCATAAAACTGTTGTTATTTTTCAATCTTTCGCAATCATTATTAATTCTTCAATATTGTTTTACAGCCATAAACTGTCCCAGTCTAGAAGATGTACTTTGGACGATAAGGGACGCTTGGCCACCGCCTAGAAGTCTTTCAGCCGATAGGTAATTTTTTTAAATAATTTATTACACTATAATATATTACCAATTTTTAATTTATTAACTATTAATCATTGATAAAATTGGTAGTAATTATTATTAATTATATATCCATTCGATTAAATTTGCTAAAAGATTGTTCCCATTAATTTTAATTCTCATATAAATTCCATTTTCTCTAAATTGGGCCTAAATTTAGGTCTGTAATTTCAGAAAACTCAGCTCAAATCTGACGCCATCTACAAAAACGTAACTTGTTGAGGTAGGAATCATCTAACTGTGTAGATGCAAAGTGACTGTTTGATGAATGGACTTAAATGGGGCAGCGTGGGGGCTCGGTCCTATTATTGAGGTCGAAACAGGCACTTTCAATTAGGCCTAATTGTCCCTCAACTGCTTCACAACCATACGTTTGCAAGAGAAATTGAGATATCATCATATTCATACCATAGTATTCTCAATAATCGTTGAAAAATGCTCGAGAAGGATTGCGTATTTTGATGAAAATTGTAGGATCATGACGTAATATGTAAAATCATCATGCACCGCAGTATTTAAAACTATAGTTTAAAAACTATTTGAGGATTCCTCATTTCAAAGAATTGTAGGATTACGTGATATGGAAAAATAGATTTGGTTTTTTTATTGGATAACAACTACAGAAACTGAACGAAAATTATAAAATACCATACTGAACCAGTAGCATCCGTTATGTTGAAAATTGAAGTTAAACTCACAGGAAAACAGGAAATTAATAATTTATAAGAACTTGTATACACATCAGCCAATGGTTAAAAATAAGTATAGGTATATTACTTGCAATATTACACTAGCCTACTATATACTGGCTTTCAGAAAGAGCATGCGAAAGGCTGAAGCGCTGAACTTATATTACGCCATGTGGTGCTCTGTTATAGACTGAATGTAAGAAGTATCTAATGTGCTAAGACTTATTCAAACCTTTCCTTTTGAAAAGATAATGAAAAGGTCTTCACTTTTTTAATGTAGTTTCAGTAGTTTCATTGTATTTAAGCGTGTTATACATACATTTCCTGTATTTCAGTGATGAACACTTTTAGATGAGACAGTCGTCTCTGCTATCTTTCATTTCAAGTTGTTGTTTTGTGTTCTCAAATTTCAATGGAATTTAAAGTCCTCTTGTAAGAATAAATTATTATTTTAACAATTAATCTCTGTTATTGGAAAAATCTTGCCAAATAAAAGTAATAAACAAGCAATAAGTCATAAACAAGTATATTGAGATTGAGAGTTACAAATTATAATCTTCAAAAGACTTGAGAGAGAAAGTTGTCAAGACCACAAGTTCATTAAAACGAGATACTGGTTTCGGTTGTTACAACATTATCAAACCGAAACCGGTATTTCGTTGTTTTAATAAATTTGTGGTCTTGACAACTTCTAGTTTTTTTAATTCAGTATGGATCACTACCACAATATTACCTTCACTACTACACAGAAAGTTATATTCTTCAAAATTGTACTTCTGTTTGCAGTGAATCAATGTGCAGCTCGAACTTCCAAGACATGGGAAGTGGAAATTATCTGCTGAGAGGCGGTCTAGTATTCAGTAACGGTACACCGGGACAACAGTCGAATCTACCGCACAGACGATTTTCAGTGCCTGAAACGGTGATGCGGAAATTCACACTATCACGAGAACGTTCTTCGGAGTCGTGTGGCGACAGCGAAATAGCAACCATGCCTACACCTACGGCATCCTCTACCGGGCTGCCAACGGACAGGAGTGATACAAAAGGCGCCGGCCCGCATCCGAGCCGCCAGCGGAGAAAAAAGCACGTCGCGAGTGTCAGCAAAGCCTGCCAAACAAGTCCCCGTCAATCGCAACAGGATCTAAGTTCTAGGCCACAAAGTGTAGATAGCATTAAAGACACGTTACCAGGTAGCAGTAGTACAAATCTAGATTTAAAACAATGGGAACAAAATCTTCACCTGAAAGATGACTCAAACGAAGATAACTCGACCAAAGACGTAGAAACTAGTCCTGAGTTATTCTTAGATACTGCGCGGGAAAGTAAAATGATTAGTGAGATAACTCTACCCGGCGAGGTAGTATTGGATGATAGTAGACGACAGTCTTCCATGGATGTCAGTTGTGTAGAAGATACAAAAGTAGATGCAGATAGTGATGAGACAAAATTGTTGTTAGAAAAATCAGGTCAACAAGAGTTGAGAAAAATCTACACAGACACGAGATCAAAATCGTTTGTAGATGGGGAGTTGGGTAGTAGCTGTGAAGTAACAACAAAAACATCAGGTAAACGTTTGATCAAATCAGCTAAAGGTAGATTGTTGGAGAGGGAAGTGAGTGGAGAAAATTTGAAGGAAATGGAAAGTAATAATCATGATACCCCACAAGGAGTCGAAGGAGACGTTGAGAATAACAATGACACAGAAATGGATTCTGCTGTTCTTGAAGATGACACCCCCAGTCCACCTCCTCAAAACAATGCAGCTCCTTCAAATTCACATCAAAACCATCATCATCACCATCATCATAAGAGGAATAGTGGGGATAGTGGTAGTAGCAACAACAACAATAATTACAAAAGCAACGGTTCTCCTCCCAAGTCCGGACAAAGCAGTGAAAGCGCCGATTGTTATATAACAGACTGTGATATTTGTACAGCCGAGGGTAGAAAATGCTGTAGTTTGGATGATTCCAGCGAGGTATGTAGTTTCACAAGTCCCGATATTGTGATGACCACAAACGAGCTGAAAACTACATCAGATTTCACGTCAACATCTGTCACATTGTGTCAAACTGTGTCAGATCGGTCAAGCTCCACACAGGATTCAACACTGAGCATAACTTCAATCACGCCAGAAAGTTATTCCACCAGTGATAACGGTAAAAAGAAGAAAAATGGAGATACATCTCCTACCAATATTGGGCTTGTGATTACTTCAGAAACTGCTATAATCGATCCGGTAGATACCAGGCAAACTTCCAAAAACTCCCCCTTTCATTTATCAGATTCTAGCCAGAGCGACAACCAAAGTAGTGCTTCAAATGCAGGGATACCTCTGGTGCTAACATCTGAGTGTGTATTAATTGATCCTGTTGAACAGGAAGTTACCAAAAAGATGCACTGCGTTTTGGAAATGATGGAAACCGATGAGAGTTCACTAACCGATAACACACAGATTGAAAAAGAGGTGTTTGAGGTACCAGAAGCTGGGGAAATATTCGAAGACAGGAGTGTAGATCATAGACAATCGACTGGTAGTATTGTGACCACTCCAGTGAGGCGTAATGTGTATAGTAGGAGCATGTCTTGTGGAGAACTGCCCGCCAACTATGAGGCACAATCTGGGGATGAAAACGATGAGGGCGATTTGTTGAAAGAGTTAGGATTCAAGGAGGAACCGAAAAGCGGTCGGACCAGTGTTTCGTTTCTGGAGTTGTGTGGCAGCAGTAGACGGGATCCCACCTATGAAGAAACATGTCGTAGAAAAGTGAATAACATGTTTTACGGGAACAGAACTTATGAAGTTATGACTAGTACTAGTGATTGTGTGGCTAAGAAAACATTGATGGGTAATGTGATGAGTACATCTGGTGAAAATATGAAAATAATGCCCAGATTACCATTGAGTGACCGACAAAGTGTAGAAGTGGGTGTGGATTTAGTAAGGAACAACAGTGAAGAGAAAAACGAATCAACACAACATGAAGTAGTGTGTGATGGTACATGTAACGATAAACAAGACAATGAAACGATATGTGGAAATGTGATAATGCTACGTCTTCCATTGCATCAAACCGAGGATGGAAAAGTTTTGTCCACACTAGAAGGTCCAGAAATCGAGAATTTTGGTGCAGATTTAATCATACCCCGCTACTCAGCAAAACCTAGAACTACTTCCATGGTAGTTAACACATCATCAGCTGATTACTCCAGCGATAGCGAGTTGAGTATGGCTGATAGTTTGGAAGAGGTGCCACAATCTCAAGAAGAAACTTGTCCATCTTCCAGTGACCAGCAAGGTGACGTCACCAGTGCAAGAAACAAACATGATGAAAGATTAGTTCGTGGTCATGTAATTTCATTACTACCAGAAAACAATACAAAACTAGTAAAACAACGTACAACTGAGGCGTACGCGTATTTTGTTACACTATCAGGGGAGATGAGTGAAATACGGACTGAATCCATTCCAGAAAATTTGAAGAAAAAACTGATGGAAAGAGATAGCGAGCTCAAAAAACATTCTGATCACCACACAACAAAACGAGAGAAACGTTATGAATCAATTTTCAAAAGACCGATAGCTAGGAGAACACCTAAATTGTCTAAACTATCCAAAAGTGAGTACCGTGAAAGTTTTTTCAAACCCGATCATTACATGAATAGGCGAGCATACAGTTTAACTTCTGAAGATAGTGAGGATGTGGCAGTCGAGTGTAAATCAACACAATGGGAGGAAAATCCAGTTAGTGAGGTGAAAAACACACAACTACAAGATGAGGATGAGATTTTGGAGAAAACTAAAGAGAGTAAATGGTTGAAATGTAAACAGTTGATCAAATCTACACCAGAGTTAGATAAGATAGTTTCAGAGGTAATATTATCGACTTTGTTGCAAGATATGAAAAATGACGAAGAAGATGAAGAGATTAAAGATATTCTATTGGAGGCGTTAAGAGAGAATGAGGAGCTAGCTAAGTTAGAATTCAATGAGGAACAAGTTGTCCCATCAAAGGAAGAGCGAGATAGCATTAGTGATGATGAAGAAGTAATTGAGGATGGTAAGTATAAATGTATAAGTGTACAAACTAATGAGTCCACCTTGCATAGTATACTGACATGTTCTTATGAGGCCTGTGATATTTGTAATGAGATACATTCGAGAAACATGAAAGATAAGCGAGATGTAGCTGTGGGTGTGGAAAAGAAAAGTAATAAAGAACACAAAATGAAACAAAAGAAGAATAAAGAGAATGTGCAGAAGAATGATATAAGAATAAAAATGCCAAATATTTCCTCACATCATCAACGATGTTTTATATCGGGAGAAACGAATTTGTTGGAACAGATGGGTGCTAAAAATGTGGTGTTGAATCAAAAGGACGAACCAAAAAAGACTGAACAACAGAAAGAAATGAGAACACCTTCCCCTGGTAATCGAACTGCATTAAATATCAATTATAGACCTTCTTCGCGTAATTCTCTACCTCCTAGTAAACCTCAGGTCAGATTAAAAATGCCGATCTCCAGAAGAGCAGGAAATTTAAGCAGTAGATTCCACCAGCGTTTCGAAGCTATCCCCGAGGAACGAAGTGGATCCCTGGAGTCTGGAGAAGAAATGAAATCTCCCAAAGATTCCCTACCTAGAAGAGCTTCAGCACCGGCTGCGTCAGATATGTTACTGTTGAACAGTGGGGAAATTAGTAGTGATAGGAAAACAACAACATTACTGGCTCCTGAGTTGGATAGTTTGGGCAGTTCTAGTAGCAGTGGAAACGGTCGTGAAACGATTTTGATAGAACGGGGGAAAAGAAGTAGTATTTCAAATTTAAGCGCGAAAAGTATGGAGTCTTTAGAATCTGGGGAAGGTAACGTTAATGTTAGACGACATACGATTCACTCAGGTGGGGGGGATTTCGAAAATCGTTCCGGTAAAACGACACCTACTGACAAATCCCGTCGACACACAGTGCATGGTACTATCGGACTCAGCTCGACTGGCAAAATAAACCTCAACGTGGGTTCTATTATGAAGGGAAGACTGATAGGCAAAAGAGGCAATGTGATGATAGGGAGATTCCATCCCGTAAGTCCGTCGGAGGAGACGCAAGTGGAAAAGGACGAAAAACTGTTGATCGGTAAGATAGAGCGTGTGGCAAGAGAGAGACATAAGGGGAGAGACGCTCTGGCGACCACTCCGCGCGGGGGGAGCGAGCATAGTGAGGAGGAGCTGTTGACTCTGTCCAAAGGATGGATCAACTTCTATTTGCTGAGAGAGAGCATGGATATTGCAGGGGATGAGTTCTGCAGCGATGGAGAGATGTCAGGTGAGTATAATTATCTAATTAGAATTAATAAAATAATAAATTAATTATACTGTATTACAATTACTTGGTAATAAACTTATACAATTTTAAAGGTAAATATCACAGTTGTTTTGAATGATTTCTACTCCAAATAATAATATGCAATGCACAGGTACCGTACCTGTAAATAAATCAATCAGCAGTAATGCATTTTTTCAGACAGGGTGCTTCAAGCTTCACAAACTATATCCGCATCATACTTTTCAATTAAAAAATAAACCATCACAAACGTTACTTTATCAAATTAAAAAACTTCATGTACTAGCATTATTACGGAGAATTAATATTCAGATTCACAATAATATCAATCACATGGCCAAGTATTATTAAATTATTTGATCATTACTGTACAACATTAAGTAGATAATTGTCGACAATATAATGAGATAGTATTATTAAATTATTTGATCATTACTGTACAACATTAAGTAGATAATTGTCGACAATATTATGAGAAAGTAATTGGAAAAATGAAATAAAATTATTGTAAGAATATTTTCGAGAAAGCTAGAGCTACACGTAACATCAACTACAAACCAAAAAGGTTAGTAGCGAAGTAATAGGAATAACCAAATCAAGAATTGTACTTGTACAAATATTGTCAAGGAATCTTGAACTGTTCACGTAACAAGAACTACCCAATAAAAAGTAAGCGGCGATTCTGACGTAATATGCCACTGCCCGGCTAAACTCAAGAAGCAGTCTGATTGGACAATCGTTCGCCATTTTGCGATTTCGACTTCGACGAATCAGAAGCAAGCAGCTCAAGAACGTCACATGGCTGTGCGTTGGCCAATCAGCTGCTTCTTAAATTTGGAGGCGTGGCTTACTTTATACGTCAGCATTGCCACTCGTTCATTGGTGAAATGAGCTAGTAAAATCGCGAGTCAAAATTTTTGATATTTTACTGTTGTTTCTAGTTTTCTAGCATATCCTCACAAAATCCATTCACTTTGATGAATTATCCATTATTTTTATTTATTTTTTTAATGAATGATTTGAGTTGAGGTATTCGAAGTAGGCTACTTGATATGTATCTAGCATGAACAATGAGATTCTACTTTCAATTTTCACACAATTATCAATTCCAAAAATATAATAACTGAAACTAGTAGGCTATCTAACTTCAACAACGAATATGTGCTTTTGAGATTGTGACTCATTCAATATTAATTTGTCATTTATTAGTGCAAAATGTTACTTTCTACACTCTACAATCAAGGATGAAGGACACGTTTTCTACTTTAAATCTTCAACTTTGGGTCCAAAGAACATTATTTTCTACTTTGATATTATATCATTATATATTTTTATTGGTTTTTTATGAAAATTAGATACTAGTAGGATTTAAATAATTTAAATGATTGAAAGCTTCATAATATTTTCGTAATCCCTTTCACTTTCTCCTTTCTGGCGAAACTTCCGACTCTTTACTAAACCTCATATCAAATAAGTTGGATTATTTGAATCCTCAAAAGAAGTTTAAAATCGAAAAATTATTTTGGGTTAGTCAGGGTTACTGCATGTAATAATCAATAATTTTATAGAGAGTCGTCATCGTTGAAGAAAACTTTAATATTGAGTTGCTTCAATTTCTACCGACAAGCGTAACTTTATCTCACAAAATACTTTGAAAACTTAAGTTAATAGTGCATCCTTTCAAAGCTTCATCAAGTCCTTTTAAAACTTCATCAGAAGTGTGTGACTGCTTCAATCCAGGTTTAAAGAACCGTCAGAAGTATTCCACAAAAACTTCTCTTGTTTGAAAAATAAAACATGTTCATACTTTCTTAATAACCTAGGCTAATTATACAATAATAACCTAGCCTAATTATACAATTATTAATTAAAGCACCCGAATATCCTGTGAATAGTCATTCTAACTGTAGAATATCAAGTAACTCAATGCATGAAATAACACAATACTCTCTATTCTTTTATGAAGAAATATCAGAATTTATATTCTGATATAAATTTAAGAAGGTATGTTTTCAAACATTGCGCTAATAGAAATCTATTCACATTCCATCTACTTTTTCCAGGCTCCGGCTCTGAAGACCCCTTAGGCAACGAGGATCAGTGCACAGTGCGCTCTGTGAAGAAAAACATCAACCACCGCACAGTAACAGTGGTGGGGGAACCCGAGGAGCAAATCAAACAGTACACAATGCAATTCCATGCAACCGAGGAACAAGACCCCCAAACCTCAATTTCCCCCCTCCACCTTCCCCCGTCATCAAGATCAGAGCCCACCAACCGTCTACCGCACATTACAAGTCCGACAATTTCATCCCCCTCCGACGGCTACACACAATCCGCACTGTCAGCAAATTCCAACCTAGGCGCTCTGTCGGCGAATTCGGCCAGTCTTCCACTGTTGCACGGTGGAAGGGAGGTGAAGAGGCCGATTCTGAAGCATTCCAAAGTGCGCACTTCGACTTCGACCACCAAAAAGTATGTGACCAATGGCAAGGAGGCTAAGTTCTTCTCGTCGCCAACACAGCAGACCGAGTCGCGGGTCGAGTATCTACAGTTTCCGCTCAGCACGTTGGATAATCGTTCTCGTGAGTAATAAAGATGATGGATTACTTTTCGATTGAAAAATTATAAGTATGAAACGATTTTCTAGGATGATTCCCACATGATCTAATGATTAGAAATGTGTAACTTATCTATTAGAACATAAGCCTAGGCGTACAGGTTAATCAAGACAAGACAAGACGAGATTAGTCACGTCAGTCGCTAAATAGTTATAGCCAAACACACACCGACTAGTCATTGCATCGGGATGTGCTTCTTCATAAGCAGCTATTTGAATTACTGTTACTAAACGTGACTAATGTCATCTTGTCTTGTCTTGACTAACCGGTGTACGCCTAGCCTTACAGAAGAGATTGAGTCGGAGTTTAAAGGTTCTGTCTGATTATAGAGATAAGGTGTCATTTTATAACTAACCAGGTTAAAGGATTGTAGCAGTTTTTCTAAGTACTTTTCCAAAGATGAATAATGAATTTTTCCAATTGATATGATTTCTATTTTTTGATTGATGTTTCATTTTTTCATTCACATTCTTTAACTAGGCTAAATGCGCATTGAAATAATATAAAAAGCCATAATTTTTGTGAGCATATAGGTGTAGGATATTTTTGTAATTAATTACTTTGTTAATTAATTAATTTAATTAATTAATTATTAATTAATTATTTTTGTTATTAATATACAGGAGGATTATAAAGTATTGTACAGGTTCTGTAGAAAGCATTTTCCACCATGCTGAAAATGTCATCATTTTAAGTCTTGTTGAACACCAAGTGAAGCCGTTTATTATTTCTCAGTATTACATGAACATTTACTACGGTATTTCAACTGTTGGATATGACGTATTGGTACGAGCTGCAGTAAAAAGGTAGACTCGTAGAACACACTATACTCAAAAAAGGGAAGGAAAAGTATTGAGAAGGCATCAAGAACAGTTCTTCAGTTAAAAACTAAATACCATAGGTACCATACTTAGCTTAGGGTCTATTATCCTAAATGCCTAAAAAGTAGTTGTCATCTCTCATCATCTCCCTCCAATTACCCACGCACAAACCTAGAGCTCATGTGGGCATCACCCTCAAAAAAAAATTACTTGAAATGCTTTTTCTCCATTTATCATGAATAAGTTCTCAAATTTCAAGAGACAGACTCAACACCAGACAGCAATATTTTCAAGATTTTTTCTAGCCCTCATTTCTAATGAGTTTCATTTTCCCCAATTTTTCCATTAATTTGACAAATGTTTCGATTTTCCCAGCAAGCGGCGATTCGCTGATAACAGCAAGCTGTGATACGGAAAGCGACTCGATGTCGGAAAGTCCAGTGCTGCCATCTATCAGATGGCCCCTGCGACAGGTGCAACAACGCAACAGATACCACCAGTACAACGCGTCCGTGCAGAGGTACCAACGCACCGAAACGAAAAGCGCTTGCCAACTGCCGCCATCCACCGCTCAAACACCTACTGTCATTGGCTCTCAGAACGGTAAATAGAAATAGACTATAGTATAGGTAACTTCCGACCTAGCACATATAAGATAGGGAAAAGGTGTCATTGTACCGGTTTCCGATATGGAAGTTACATCTATACAGGAGTATAATCAGACTCATTTAATTTGACGCTAGGTATTAGATAGATAGAATAGATATAAAATATATAGATAGAAGAGAGATATTATTTCTTTGCCATCGTACTATACGGTCATCAGCAATGTCAAGAAATAATATCCCTCTACCTATCTATCTATCTAATGCCAAGTGTCAAATTAAATTAATCTGATTATATACAGTTTGATTGAATCTATTCATTGGAAAATTCAACTATTCATATTGATAGATGAAAATAACCAAAATTTTCTCAACCACAAATTTAAAAAAGATGAAAAATCAAGATACCGTTTTCCATTGTTACACCATAATCAATATCTGGTAAAGAAAACCCTATGGCTTTATCTTTACCAATCTCTGATAAACTAAAATCAGAAAGTCTTTTTATTCAATATGAATAACTAGCCTACCATCATCTTCCTAATATCCTCTTCATCCTAATATCATCTTCACTACTACACAGTACACAATAAGGAAAAAATACTTCAATAGTTCTTAATAAGAATGTTTTTCTAAAAATTCTTTTGTTTTTAAAATGTCTTTAGAAAAATTTTGTCTTTTAGAAAATGTTTTTCTAAACTAAAAATTCTTAATAAGAATGTTCCCAACCTACACTTTGTCAATCCTCAACCTATTAGGATCATTTTAACATTTTGTTTTCAAAATTAATATTGTTTTGTTGGTGGGAATAGAAATTAGGTTCATTATTTATTCATTTAATCAAGATGTTATTTATTATTCATTTACTGTTGAATAATTTTACTTTTAGGAGCGACTTGTTGGACAGTAACAGTATTATTTATTTATTTAATCAAGATGTTATTTATTATTCATTTACTGTTGAATAATTTTACTTTTAGGAGCGACTTGTTGGACAGTAACAGTAACGGGTAACGGGGGGGACCCCCAACAACCCCCTCCCGACGTCGAGATGCGTCTATCGTTTGCCAACAGCAGCAGCGCGACGCAAAAAACGCTACAAGCAAAACACACGAGCGAGCGAACGCGCTCGGCCGCCTCTTCTTCACTGCAGCCCGAAGCAAGCAAACATAAGCGACTGAGACGCGCCCTACAGGACAGGTCGCCAGTTCCACCGTGCTGGTCGCTTACTGTCACCAATAAAAACGAAGGTGGGTATTGAACTTTTAGCCCAAAAAAACTGTCATCAAAAGTATGGTCCACCTATAGCAGGATCCAATTAACTTGTCATAGATCAGCTGTTCCAGTAATAATTAAACAGTGATTTCGACACAATAATCAAAAGGCTTGAAAGTCTTAGGGCCGGTTCATGAGCTCGGGATTTAGCAAAGTCCTAGACTAAAACGGGTGGCTACCGTAGCATCGACAAACGTTTGTCTCGACTGGTTAGTGGGTTAGGAGCATAGAGAGTCCTTAGTACATAGTGTTGAGGCTAACGTTTGTCGATGCTACGGTGGCCACCCGTTTTAGTCTAGGACTTGGCTAAATCCCGAGCTCATGAACCGGCCCTTAAAGACCTTTAAAGTCTTAAAAAGACCTTTTTAGAGAAGACCTTTCAAATAATAACTTTTTAAAAGACCTTTTCAATAATCTGCGAGATTCAGCATTTGTAGGTCAAGTATTGTGATCATATATGCTCGTCGATCATATGTTTTATGTCAAGTTGAATGGATCCTGCTATAGCAAGGAGTGGGTTTCTTCTGTTTATGTTATATTAAAGTCATTGGATCGTGGGATATTAAATCCAAGTTTTCGACCTCGAACCTTCCAGATCACTGCCAAAAACCGTAAAAATGTCAAAATTTTGCACTTTTTCAAGTTTGACCAATTTTT
Organism: Laodelphax striatellus; assembly: GCA_017141395.1. Lineage (NCBI taxonomy): Eukaryota > Metazoa > Arthropoda > Insecta > Hemiptera > Delphacidae > Laodelphax > Laodelphax striatellus. The sequence continues at coordinate 31,524,273 of CM029536.1, forward strand.
TGCATGAATTTTTCATAAAAGAAAACCTAATATGATTTTGAAAGGAAATTACAGCTTACGGCCAAAATCATTATTGTAGGCTCAAGAGTTTTTGATTTGTTGTGGTTTTTGCATGAATTTTTCATAAAAGAAAACCTAATATGATTTTGAAAGGAAATTACAGCTTACGGCCAAAATCATTATTGTAGGCTCAAGAGTTTTTGAGTTATGGTTCCTCAAAGTTGATTAATGCTTGTACATTTCAAGCGATTTCTCGCGGTTTCTCTCGAGGTTTGGCGAGAAATATTCTAGCATTGATGGAAAATTTGATGAACTTTGAAGACCCTATATCTTCCAGTGGCCAGTTCACTACTATAGTTTTGGTTTCAACATTTATATTGCTTTGTTTGTTGGGAATAGAAATAAGGTTCATTATCTATTTATTTATTCTATTCCTTGTATCTATTTATGAAATTTCCTTGTAATAAATTTTTGGTGCTCAAATAACCGCGTTCTTCGTCACTTGTTTCAGTTTTCATTTCTAAATCGAAAACAACGCAACCTACAGACGCCTATACTCTTATTTCAGTCACTCATTCTTGAAATAAGGAAAAAACAATGCTTGTAACAATATTATACTAAAACTATAGCCTATTATTATTATTGATGGAATCATTAGAATGTTTGCTTATGATAATCTCCGTGAATAAATGTCAAAAATATTTTTAATTTAGAAAATTTCAAAATCTGACACCAGAGTATTTTCACAGAGGAGCAACAGGAGCTGAAGAGTGAATTTCCAGGAGTGGGGAGTGGAAGACACGTTACGGGACCAAGTAGCTACACAACCTCAAAGGTGAACTAAATTCAAAGTCAAATTTGCAAAAAGAAAAACAATTTCTTGTTTTGCTGCCCATTACTAAAGGGATAGTTAGTACATTCTAATACTAAAATTCTATTTAAAATAATTCTAATTTCAAATGTGTGAGGTTTTCTTGAAAATGCTGAATATATTCACTCTTAGAATGAAAAAAAAAACAAAATAATAACTTTATAGGCTGATTGATAAATGCCTTGTTATATACTGACTCATAACATGTAAAATAACTCATACAAAAAAATTCTTGATTCTTGAACAGTATATAAAACCATGTTAAATATACTGAGTTATATTTTTAAAGCAATAATATCATATTCAGAATATTGTTAGAAGACATGCCGTTTTACAGTTATTGGGCTTGAATCACTTCTATTCTAAATTTTTTACTGTTTTCTTATTACTGTTTCATAAAAAATTAAAATAGCATGAAGGTATCTTACAATTGAAATTCATATGAATTGTTTAAATAATCTTCATTCAAATGATGAAGGAGCTTCAGAATAAAAGTTTCTATATTTGATTATCATTATTTATAAGCATGAATTATTCATATTTTGTAATTAAATATGCATGGAACTAGTTGTTTGACCGTAATTTTGATAACTTGAGTTATTCTAGAATGTAGTACCGTACAGTTCATGTAGAGAATCTGGACATTTTATAAAATTAAAGAAATTATTTTAAAAATCGCTGAAGGTGTTGTTCAAATTTGACGCTAACTTATTCAATACTCTATCTAGCACATTGTGTTTCCTAGAAGTTCTGACAAATGCCGAGAGATGACGCTGAGTTTATTTTACATTTTTCATCCCTTAAACTTATTTTTCCAAATAAAACCTGTACATCAAGGACCGCTATAAACCTTTCTTTTGGCCCTTTAATGTAACGGTCACAGAGGCTGTCATTAGTTTTGCAATACTATTTTAATATTATGTATAAATCCCTCGATTTTCCTTCGTTTTTTCTTCTTATTCTCTTCAACCTCTATACTATTTTACCTTAAAATGATATCTCCTCTAGATCAACTTTCCTCTATTTTCCTCATAAATTGCCTCCTCCAATCTCTTGAATTGTTTTAAATTCTCTCATATAGTGAAGTGTGATCTATTTTTTCTTTTTTTTTTGTAATAAAAATGTTAATAAGGTAAAAGAATGAAAACAATTTTGCCTATTCCACAGTGAGTAGGCTATATATTTAAAACCATATTCAAGTTTCGATGCTCATGGTATATGATCATCTTCAGTGTTGAGTTATTTAAAACCATATATTCAAGCTTCGGTGCTCAAGGCATATGATTATCTCCAGTGTTGAAATGAGCCTAAACTTAAGCCTAAAATTTCAGTCTCAACTCAACACTGTAGGTAGATGATGCTACAAGTATCGACCCTTAAGTATGGTTTCAAATATACTCACTGTGGAATAGACAAAATTGTTTTCATTATTTTACCAAACATGGAGAATTTCTACACAATATCTCTGATGCAAGTGTTAGTTTTATAAAAATGTTAATAATAATGTCAATAAGGCTTGTAATGGACTTAACGTCTGAGAGCTTTTTTAAGAAAAATATGAATAAATGAATAAAAATGGTCTGTTAAAAATGTTGGATTCAAGAATGTTCAATTTGTAAGAAATTTCAATATTTAATTCAATTTCTAAACTCCAAATAATAGCCTACAATAGAAAAAAATGTTAAATTTCAGTTCGACTACTTAGTATTGCACTGTAATTTTCTCAGTAGTGATACAGTACAGTAGTTTGTTTAGCAGCACCTAGATCCTGCAACCGCCATTAATAGGACTGTAGCCTGTGTTTTCCAGAAAGGATGTGCGACGAGTGCTGCTTGCCAGGGGGGAGGGGAGCGGTGTGAGGGGGGCAGGGGGGAGTCGACGTCACACTTCGCCTTTGTCTGGCCCAAGGTGGAGGAGATCCTAGCGCACGGCCCCCCCGCCTCCGCGCACAAGAAGACAATGTCAGTTCACTAATAACTTGAATACTATTATTTTGGATAAATTAAGATATGAAATTATATTTAGCAAGATTTTTGTGTACAAACTTCCGCATCTGCAACAGTAAGTTAACTCAAGGTATTATAGTACTTTTCATCATAAAGACCCCTGAGCCAAAGACGATAGGAAACTATTAAGTATTCTAATTGTATTCTATTAAGTATTCTAATTGTCTTTGCCTGAGCGTAGAGACAGATCCCCACCACTATCCGAGCTAGCAAATTACACGCCTGCAGCGTTGCCGATACTGTGATATTGAACAACAGATGTGCGCGACAAATTTCTGATCATCTTACCATAGAGAAATCATAGGAGAAGTAGATGATTCATCACCATGTTAAACGGTGAACGATAGAAAAGCGACGTGATGGTGGCGACATCTCTGGTGACTCGAGAGTACTTGCTGTGTTAATCAAGAGTGGGCGATCGACGAGACCTCTGAACTCGCCTAACACGAAGTATTTTCGCCGTACATTAAAAATGTAAACAATCGTCCCTATCTGATGAGTCACCTACTTCTCCTATGCTTTCTCTATGATCTTATCCACTTGTAAATCATTCAAGCCGAGTCGTGATAGCAGACTGATATTTCTGTCTAAAATACGCATGCGTGCCAAGATGACTGAACAGCACACAATATGACAACACTGTGCATTCCAATTCGATTACGCACCAAGCTGGCCAGAGGTCTTCAAAAATGAAAAACACTATAATCGAATTTAAATACACAAATCTTGCTATATTCAATGAACAGTTCAGGTAGAATGTAGACTTCAGAAAAAAATTAATAAATTTTGGTTTCTTTGGTGCTTTTGACTTGGGTAATGAGGTGAAGGATGCACAAAAATGCCAGACTGCATGGGAATCGAACCCATGACCAAGCGCAGCGATAGCATATACTGGATTACTGACCGCCTATACATTGAACCATATATTGTGACCTACATATTAGTATTAGATAGTAGATATATTGTGTACCTATTTATTAAGTAGGTATAGCAGGATTCTTTTAACTTGTCAGAAAACAGCTGATTTAACGTTAGCAAACGAGCGTACATCAATCAGGTGTTTTCTGACAATTTAAAAGGATCCTGCTATACTGAACTATAAAAATTGAAGCTATGAGTGACCAGTTTGACGGGTCGCTGATTTTCTCTCAGCGAGCCACGGTTTGAAGAACCCTTTTCATTAGTAGAATTAGATGGCATACTGAAAACTGAAAAGTAGCAGTGTAGCTTTACTATAGTGATAGCATTAAAGCATTTACTCTACAATGTACGTTTTCATTGGGGGAGTTAACAAATTATTACTTGCCCAGTATACTCTACCACTAATTATTTTACTAATATGAAAAATTTGCTGTAGGCACTCATATTTTAGCGGAATTTTAGCACAATTCACAATCATAAAACCTTTTTAAAAATTTTACAGTTTCTCATTTTGTGATTAAAAATACTGTAATACTAGTAAAATTTCAATTTTTTTGAAGTGATATTATTTATGGTTTGTGGTTTTGTGTTTAAAATCTCTCGTAATCTTTCAAAATTGTAAATTAATAGTTTTTCTAGTACTTTTTCTCTAAACAATTTATTTAAAATTAGGGATTGAAACAGTTTTGGGCGAATGCCTGTTGTTTCTTCCCACCCATGGTGTGTGTATTGTCAATTAATGAAATAAATAAATTCAAATATTTTCCAGGATTAACGGTACATCTCTGAAATGGAACAGCTGTTCCAGTATCCAGGAGCTGTCGGTGACAGGACTTGCAATAACGCCCGAAAAAAAGCCACGAGTGCCAACCATGAGTGAACGCGATCTGACAAGAATGAGAAACAAATACCTCTGACAGCAACGACAAATGTTTGTTTGAAACAGAAATAGTGCACTGAAAAGTCTCTGCAAGAAAAAAATGTTCCTCACAATATTGTGTTACAGCTGTTTCGCCACGTTCTTTCTCTTCATCAGACACTAAAGTTGAGGCGAGATTAGAAAGAAGGTCTCATGGTTTTGCAACAAACTGTTGGAAAAATGATGGATGCACAAGGAAACCCCGTAATTTATTGTATATTGTAGGAATTATATCTTGAAAGCCTGTTTCTTTGTATTTTTGTAAATTCGATAAGTACAAGACCACTGGTGGATCAAAGGTTGATTGTGTTGATTACAACTAGATAATCAGAGGAAAGAATGCTGATAAAAAACAAAACAGCTGTATTTTATCCTTAAATTTTTGAATTGAAGGATATCCTTGAGATTGTTGAATTATCCTTGAAGTCTTGAAATTGTTGAAATGTTTGTAAACTAATGCTGTAATAGTGTAATATTAGTCTACAATTTCCGGAGCAAAAGATTGAGATCAGGAATTTTGGGGTTTGTTCATTAGAATGCATTTTCTGAATTTTGTAGCTTATTATGTAGTTCCTGATAGTTATTTACTTTTTAATGTTATTTGCTATATTTTGAACAGAATATAGTCAAATGTATAATTTGTTCAAGATTACGAGTATAAGCCTTAATAATCTAATATTGTTTTAGTTGGAAATATTTACAAACGTTAATACTCATACTAATTTTTATTTGAAATTATTAGAATTTTATCCTCTCAAATAGGAATATTTATTTCAAATACAAAAACCTATCTTCATTTACCTAATGGTGTTTTATGTTATAGATATGTTTACTATTGTGTTACCACCAAAATAATTTAATATGTATACAATACAGAGACTATAGAATAGTGTAGGATTCATATATTCCAAAGTTTCTGTAGTTATAAATAATTTGAACATTAACATATTACTCACTTTATATTTTGTTCAAGATACCCTACCTAATATTGTTTTATTTAAATTATTTTATTGCTGTTAACACCTATAATATTGTTATTTATTCATTAGTCTTATTATAATTACCATTATTGCAATTTTTGTATTTCCAATGTAGTTTATAACTTCCTACCTACAACTGTTAGTAACTATTCTTATGTTTTTGTGTTTGATAACATATTCTATATTGTTATAGCTATTTATTTATTGTTATAACCATGTTAATATCCGTGGGAAATTACTAATGAAATTAATTTAATGGGGGAGCATTTATCCTAGTCATTACAGGGGAGTCAGCCTAGTCATTGAGTGAGCAATATTGTAGAAATTATTTTACAGAAGTTTGTATACACTTCCAAAAAATAATGTACGCTGAAGCCAAATTGTATATGTTAATAATACCGTTTACTATAAGGTTTAATAATTGTATTATTATTTATATTTAGTGAAATATTGTAGCTCACTGTAGGCTAATATCAAATTGTTGAAATATTGAAGATTGTGTACTAAAATAACTATTGTAGCAATGACATTGATTAATTAGCACTTTATACATTGATGAATAAAATTGTGACAGAACTTTTTGGCCTCAATTGAATCATTTAGAGAAAACAATTCTCACAAAAATATTATATATCATTAATTTGGTTTGGTTGCTTACCTGAATTTAATTCTGTTGAATACTTCGTTGTTATTCTGCCATTTTTTGTTAATTTTCATGAATTTTCTTCTCATTCATCTTCAATTTCAACTGTTTTTCACCAATTCTGCAGATCTCTTCAGTAGGCCTATCAGTGGAAAATTAATTTTTGAAATTATTTATGTGCATGTTGCTTCATTAAACTAGCCAAATATGCTACTAGAGAATTGGAAAGATAAAATTTGAAATAAATGTTGTTTTCCATGACGAAATACTTGTAGAAAACTCTGTAAAAGTAACGACTTGTATTTCACTGTAAATAATTAATGCTATTACTTACATTATTGGAATGCATTTCACTCCTGTGTCCAATAATGTAAGTAATAGCATTAATTATTTACAGTGAAATACAAGTCGTTACTTCAACAGAATAAAATTTTACCTAGAAAACTATGATTAACTATCATGAATTTAATAATCTGCTATCTAATTTTGATTAGATAACAATATTGAAGATCCACCATTAGAGGGAATCACAGCTCATGAATCACTTAGCTCCATTATTTTGATGATGAAAGATACTGTAAGAAATTAAGGTTCCTTCTTAGTTTCGTCGTTTACTGAGAAGTGTGGGTACGTAATAAAAATGTTTTTTTTTGTGATTGGTTCATTGCTTACGAGACCCCATAAGGGTGGTTCTTCAACTTTGAACACTACAATAGCGCTATAAGTGAACATACCCTTTGTACCATATATGGTATATACCATATTTAAACCACTATTATATGGCTTATATCATAGAAAGTGTAAATAGTCAGCTATATTTTCTGCGCTTAAACAGCCTCATACTCTATACTTCATACTCTTTGGCCTAATTTAAGCCGAACGAACACGATCCAACTTTCTATTAAATTCCATCCGATAACATAACCTTGGATTGAACAGCTGATTAGATAAGGTAACCACACACTAGACGTGAACTATTACAAAACCATGATATGAATGTCTAGTGTGTGCTTACCTTACCCAATCAGCTATTCAAGGTTATTTTATTGGATGCAAATTTTCATCGTGTAGGCTATAAAAATGACAAACGTCGTTTCTAGAAAACCTTAGTATAGCAAATCAATTTTGTAACTGGAAGATACATGATCTAACAAAACCGTGGTAATTATTATTACTATGCTTGTAATAATAAGAAACTAGATCTACTACCAGTAATCCATAAAGCAGTATGGGACTTTCTTCATAAGACTCTCAAGTGTTTATAATACAGGAACATGAAAAACTGATTCAACTGCAAATAAAAGAAACCTGTACTGTGAGCGAATTACAGTTTTCCTATAGAACAGGAAATTACAAGGAACTGATTTTACTGAATAGTACAGGCCGTACTATGCATGAATATTATTAGCGATTTTCCTGTATTATAAAACATAAGTTTAATGAATTTTCCACAGATAGAAATATTAAATATCCATTTGTGATCAGAGATAAAAATTTATAGTTTTCAATTGCATAGCAATATGGTGGGATTGATGGGGAGAAAATCACTATTGCTTCAATAATTATTTTGAAAATATTCTTGAGAATTTTATAATGCACATATTATAGCTAACAATACATAATTTAAACTTATACATAATAATAAGAGATCACATTCACACATACAGTACAGATAAATTACATTGAAATGCATTACAGAATCTCAGCAATATTATTTACTATTGAATAAAGCTAACTACTCAATATTGTACTACAATCAAGCATTTTGTACTGGATATGATAATTCAAATATTCTATGAATATCATGTTATAGTTGGGGTACAACCCTTAAAACAAAATATCGCTTCCAAGCTAATTATATACAACAAAGTAAATAGGAAGCCAGCTTATAGTAGCCTATTAAATAAGCACCATAAAAATCATTATCAATACTGCTCAACTTATAATCATAGCATTACAGGAAAAGGAATAATAACAAAGATCACCGACTGTCAGAATACGATTTTGAAAAGTAATTTACAAAGAAAGATAGAACAATTGGAAAAGCCAATGTAATGTAATTCACGTAAATTATATAGGAATACATACAGTAATACTAATACATACAAGGAAGACAATAGGTACGAGTATAAAGCCTATACATTCAAGACGATTTTAGACAACAAAATTTTTCATCTAATTCAATCCAATAAAATTACCTTGAATAGCTGACTTGTAAGATATCCACACACAATAGCCTACATCATGTTGCGTTATAACAGTGAATGTCTAGTACGAATATCTTGCGAATCAGCAATTCAAGATTATTTCATGGTATGAAGTTTGAAGCAAAATTTAATCGTGTGAAATTGGATTTAGAATATTTCAAGTATGCTATTACAAAACATAAAATCTCAATCTTGACAAAAAAAGCATTGTACTGGTACAGTATTTTATATTTTACTAATTTTAGGGCGTAACCAAACAATGCATTTTTTCATGCATTCTATGCATCGTGTGGATGACATTTGCAATACAATTAAATGGGAATAAAATTCCCATGATGCCATGAAATGCATGAAAAAATGCATCATGTGGTTGCACTCATATAATCAAAATTTACACAATACTATTGAAAATTTGAACAGTCATGTACACATATCTACATTACTCCACCCTACTGATTGGATCTGAAAAGATGGCCCCTGGAAGGAATGCGCTCAATAATAAAAAATATATATTAAAAAAAATCGTGCTATGAGAGGAGCTTGTATATTGTATCAACGCATAGTTATAATAATAGTTGATAAAGCCGTACGTTCACGATCAAATGAGTTTTGAAAGAGAAGGAATGATTTTATGGACGTCAAATTCTATCAAATAAAATAATTTTGAATCTAACAACTGATTGAGTAAGGTGCCCATTATGAAAACTCTATGACCGTTTAACGCGTCAAACCATAAAATGGATACAATCAGGTTCATTTAATTTGACGCTTGGCATTAGATAGATGGATAGAGATATTATTTCTTTGCCATACTCTACGGTCATCAGCAAAGTTGAGAAATAATATCTCTCTATCTATATAATTCCAAGCGTTAAATTGAATGAATGTTGATATATCTATTAGTGTGACATATCTACAGTCTATCTATATTAAATATCAGTGTGCTATTAGGTAGTTACCCGATCAGCTGTTAAATCAAGATTATTTTATTGTATGAAAACTTTGATCATGGAAATACGGCTCAATGCAACAATGAAGTTTCTGAATGATTTTGAGGTTAAGTCACGAACACTCAAGACTGCTCTTGGATGGGTGACCGATACAAAAATAAGGCGAGGTGGAACCTACCCGCATGGGTCTCCCCACCGATAAAAACCATTCATTAGAATTTTTCAATGCATCAATTCTCCTCTCCCCTTCAGGCGTCAGGGGCCATATTTTCACGTCCACACAGTACATCTAAGTCTACATAATTGAATTATACTGCACATTCAGTCTAGTCTACATAACCTGCGCCACAAAGTCACTCAACATATGTCTGATGTGTTGCGCATGCTCTGCACTAAACCCACTGCCACACCTACCCTGCCCCCCTCCAAACCGCTCCTCTTTTTCCCCATCATCATCCACCCCCTCCCCTTTTTCCTCGCCACCCCGCCCCTCCTCACCCTCATTCCTCTCACACATGCCACACGGCGACGCCCTCGTGTGCACGTTCATGTGTTTGTTGAGATTGCCCGATTTGCAGAACGATTTCGAGCACAGGTCACATGTGAACGGTTTCACCCCGGCATGTATGCGTGTATGCTCCTTGAGATTGCTGGAGTGATTGAAAGCCCTGCCACAAATATCACACGAGTACTGTTTTTCGCCCGTGTGAATCACCTGGTGCTGTTTAAGGTTACCTGAGGTGGAAAACGACTTTCCACACACACTGCAAGGGTACGGTTTTTCACCTGTATGCCGCCTTATATGCTCCTTCAAGTTACTGGAATGATTGAAAGTTTTGTCGCACACCTCGCAACGATGCGATTTCAACCCGGTGTGTATGATAATATGTTGTTTGAGATTGCCCGACGTCGAGAACGCTTTACTGCACACATGACACACAAACGGACGCTCGCCGGTGTGCCGCCTCATGTGCTCTTTCAAACTGCCCGACCGAGCGAACGTTTTCGAACACACCTCACAGGTGTAGGGTCGTTCGCCCGAATGCACCCTCAAATGTTCTTTGAGATTGCTCGAGTGATTGAACCGTTTCGAACAGTCCTTACACTCGTGCATCTTCTCATCAGAGTGTATCAACATGTGCTGTTTCAAGTTACTAGTGGTCGTGAACCCCTTCTGGCAGATATCACACTTGTGAGGCCGATTCACAGTGGTGTCCATCTCCTTTTCCGGTGGTGTCACACTGCGTTTGTCGGTGATTGCTGGGCGAGAATTGAAGTTCTGCTGTTGGTTGTGTGAATCGGTGTTGGGAAACGGAAACGGAAAGTGGCCCTTGTCCAGGTTGACTGGAAAAAGATAGCCTGGTTAACATCATCGCGACTGAATACAGTAACTAGGACTAGTTACAAATTTGGAGCTAAATTATTCAATCTGGTATCTTAGATAATTTTAGTATTATTCTTGGTAGGCTATATGAATTTGTGGTTTGGCATGTATTAATCTAATGTTGGGTTGCATCAACCGGGATCAACAATTTTGAATTAGCTAATCCCATTGGATTAGTATTGTACTGATCCTGGATCAAAATTGATCTTGCTTGGTGCTACCCAATATTAGAAATTCAAAATTATTGTTGATAGTTTCTTGGACTGAGATTTTCAGTAAGATTTATTATCAACATAAATTCTAGATTCTAGACTATTTATCAAAATTTGGGATAAAATCCGTTTTGGACAAATATCTGTTGATTCTTCCCTATTGTAAATTATATTGCCAATGAAATTAATTTAGTGAGTCTGAAGATGTCCTACACCAGAACGAAACGATTGGGATAAAATCAGTTTTGGACAAATATCTGTTGATTCTTCCCCATTGTAATGTATATTGCCAATGAAATTAATTTAGTGAGTCTGAAGATGTCCTACACCAGAACGAAACGATTGGGATAAAATCAGTTTTGGACAAATATCTGTTGATTCTTCCCCATTGTAATGTATATTGCCAATGAAATTAATTTAGTGAGTCTGAAGATGTCCTACGCCAGAACGAAACGATCGTCACTACGATATAAGTCAAGTTTTTTAAAGTAAGTGTAATGAATAAAAATGTTGAAAATTACCTGTAGAATTGTAGTCTTCCGTGAAGTTGGCACCGTAGTGGGGAGGCATGATGGCAGGTGGCAGCATGGGATGCGGCAGGCGCATGCGCGTGCAATAGTAGGGTGGACACTGTTGGCCACAGAAGTTGCATCCCGACGCCTCGGGCGGCGTCGGCTGCGGTATCGGCGACGTCGCTTTGTCGCAGAACGATTTCGGCGTCTGCGACGAAGAGGAATGCGAAATAGGGGGCGGAGGAGGGAGGGGACGGAAGTGGGAAGAGAGACGGGACGAGTGCGGGGTGGGGAATTGATGTGCGTTGGAGTGAGACGACGATAGGTCAAAGTAGCGGGTTGAATTGTTGGGAGGGGGTACGGAGGGAAGCGGTTTGGGAGGATGGTGCGAGGGGGGAGGAGGAGGAAGAGGAGGAGGACGGGAGGAAGAAGAAGAAGTACGGATGGTGGCAGAAGTAGGAATAGATATGTGGGTGTTGGTGGATATAGATATAGAATGAGAGCCGTAAGACGTTTTCAAAGGGGTCATTTGAGCCACCATTTCGAATAATTTAATTCAACAATATTTATTATTCAAAGTATTTCTTAATATTGCTTATTAACTTGATATCTTTTAGAGTTGAGACAGCATTATGCCTAAATATTGTTCAAGAGCTGAGATGACATAATGCCTAAATATTGTTTAGAACTGTGATGACATATTATTTTAAACTGCGATGGCCTTAATATAGTTTACAACTTTGATGGAATTAGTGATAAAGAGGATTATGATATAAGTTATATTGAGACAGTGATAAACTTATGTCTTGATATTGATAGGAACTAAGTTTGACTTTTGTCTCTTTTGAGTAGACTTAGGACTTCTGTGTAGACTTTGAACTTCTGTGTAGAATTTAGACTTCTGTGTAGACTTTAGACTTCTGTGTAGACTTGTTATGAACTATGATGGAATTATGTCTTTAAATTATTTGGAACTCTAATAAAAGTATGCTTTGATATTGTTTAGATCATCTATGAGACGTATTGAACAGGATGTGCAATATTATATTATCTAGTATAAATGCAATAGAGAGGTAAATGAATTGGGTGTGAGAGGAAAAGTAGTTAGGATCAGATAAGAAGGGATTCGCGTTGATTTGAAGGCAGACCAATAGTGAATCTATTTGATGGTGGTGGCGTTGGAGATCTGAAATAAAAATAAATTTAAAGTATTACTTGTGTAGGTGCATAATTTATTTCAATATTTTGATTAAAATTATATTTATAAGAATAAACATTTTCAAGATAAGGCTTTATTTTGAAATTATAATTTCTAGAATAGAAGGACTAGACTCAAAATCAGATTTGAGAAGTTTTAGTGACAGTGGAGGACTGACTTAGGACAAGCATGCCTCCTGAATTGAATATAGAGATAAGTTGTTATATTGAAAAGTGAGGCGAATTCCTGGATAATTGATCTATTATCCTCTATCACATAAATGGGTATTATTGAACGTTACAATTAGTTTCAAATAACAATTCACTATTCTTCAAATAGTAAATTGAAAAGGGAAATCTCAACTACAAGACGATTTTCAACTGTGTAGATCCTTCATATTCCTCAAGTTACTAAGACAACAAATGTTTCAATTTGAAAGAAAGCATTGAAGCTTGTAATTAAGCTTAAACTTGGTTAAAATTTACATTGATATCCTTCTAAACTTCAAAAATACCTTTTTACACTACTCATTGATTGGTACAAACCTATATTGGTTCTATTTCAAGATTTAATCGCCATCCTATTTTGTATTTCATTGAGAATCATTCATCCTCAGTAACAATGATACTTGCAAGAGAAAAGGTGAAATAAGACTAATTAGACCAATTTGAATTATAAGAGAACAAAACTCAGTACGGTTCACAAAGTTACCTTACCAACTTGGGCCCCATTTGGTTCTGTCGGCGAAAGTAACTTATAAATAAACAAATATATACTTGTTACTTTTGAAATAATAATAGTATTATTGATAACAGCTCATAGATGAAACTAACAGTAATTCAACAATCCAACAACTCTTCAAGAATATTGAATTTCATACAAATCACAGAATAGCAGACGCTATTCTGTTCCGCTCAGACGGAAGGTTATAATATTATTATTTACATACCCTGCTCCAACTCCAACCAAGATGGTTATAAAGAAATGGTTTATTTCCTAGCTGAATTCTCTACTTTTCACAAGATCAAATCGACGAAGTTAATTTAAACTACTCTATTGAGATAATTTTGAAATTTTCATGAATTCACACTCAATTATCCATTATTTTTGTTTCTACTTTTTGAAGATGTAAAGAGAGAGCTTCGACATAGGAGATAATGGATAGGTGATGTGATGATGAACAACGCTACTAGATTAGAAGAGAGCTACAAGAATTCGAAGTTGATTTCTGGCGCTACGTTTCAAATTCTGGAAAAATGCCTTTGCTTTGCGAGAAGAAAACCACCAATATTCGTCCAATCACTTTAATTTTTTTATTATCAACTTATAAATTGTAGTCTAATACTACCCAGAAGAAAAAATCATGTCCTTCAACTACAAATTTGATTCTTCAAGTAAATAATGGTCATGGATCTTTCCTTGGTCTGTTGGAATATTTGAAATACGGTACAATCATTTTTTCTACCATACGCCTTTCCAAAGTGATCGCAAATCTATAAGTGCTGAAGCTTTTTATATAACTAATACACATTGCTTATAAATTATGGTTTCACTCCTTTTAAGCATCTGCTTTGTTCTAACTTAATTTTCATTCCATAGAAAACAGTTTCAGTAAACAATAAACTAGACTATCAATCCTTTTTCTATATAGATTGTAATTTGTCTCTGATAGTATCCTTAGCTAAAGAAAAATAAAAAAACTAGTTCATGAAAAAATCCAGCTACAATATCTAACTGCTATTTAAATATATAGTACCCTACCACCGTACTACTCCAGCTGTGAAAAGCCAGCTTGGTACAGCAGGATTCAATTAACTTGTCATAAGTCAGCTGATCCAGTAATAATTAAACAGTGATTTCGACACAATAATCAAAAGGCTCGAAAGTCTTAAAGGCCTTTAAAGTCTTTAAAAGACCTTTTTGAAGAAGACCTTTCATAGAATAACTTTTTAAAAGACCTTTTCAAAAATCTGCGAGATTCAGCATTTGTAGGTTAAGTATTGTGATCATATGCTCGTCGATCAGCTGACTTATGACAAGTTAATTGCATCCTGCTATACCGGTACCTATTGAACTTCATTCTGATAATATTCCTTTAATAAATCATATATCTATGTCATTCTCAGTCATAGATAATGGGTACTGGAGTAATTTGTTTTACAGTGTATTGATAGCAGTAACATTAAAGAACATTTCACAGTTCATTTGTAATGGCTGGAACTCACGATTCCAGTAGACGTGCAGGTTACTGGAGGCAGAGGCAGGTTACCTGCCTGGCAGCCTGCCTCTCAAGTAAGTGGTCTCACGGTTCAGTTTACCTGCTTCAGGTAACCTGCCTCAGTAACCTGAACGTCTACTGGAATCGTGAGTTCCAGCCATTAGGCTCATTCTAACTCGTATCAAGTCGCATCCAATATGTAACCGCAGCCGAGAACTGTAAAGGATTTTTTTTTGCATTAATGAGAAGACCATTACTGACGTTTCACTATTATATTCAACAAGTTTTTTCAATAACAATCAATTATTGCATACAAAAAATCATGGAATGGTACAGAACTTGCAGAAAATGTTACTCCATCTATTAACAATCGTTTTGAGCTGCCAAAAAACTGCATCGTTTTTTGCAACACAATTTTAAAATACAGTATGTGATGTAAATACTACTGCTACAACAATACTACAAATAACAAATATGATAAAATGAGCAAAAAAACAATCATTGTAAATAAAATAGGTATGGA
The DNA here is from genome assembly GCA_017141395.1 of Laodelphax striatellus. Classification (NCBI taxonomy): domain Eukaryota; kingdom Metazoa; phylum Arthropoda; class Insecta; order Hemiptera; family Delphacidae; genus Laodelphax; species Laodelphax striatellus. The sequence continues at coordinate 31,539,817 of CM029536.1, forward strand.
ATGGTACAGAACTTGTTTTGTACAGAGTCGTTTTGAGCTGTTCCATTTTTCCTTCGCAATGCAATTTAATCAAATACAGCCTGTGATGTAAATAGGCTCCTACTGCTACAACTAAACTACAATTATAACAACTATAATAAAATGAACACTGTTAAGTCTCATTCACATCGACAGACATGTATTCTTCAATGTATACGTAGCAAGGTTATTGGGCTCCGTGTCTGTGCGGTCAATTGCTGGTAGAGTAGAAATTTATTTCTGAAAAATATTGGTGGTTTCCCCATTACTCTCGTTTGATTCAGCCGCCATCCTCAAAAAATCTACGATAATTATGAATACACTGATACAAATTACATAGAAGAATGTAAGGTGCCTATGGCACCATATTTATTATCATGTGGTAAGGTTCTATGACACCTTACGTGTCTGTCGATGTGAATAGGGCGTTACAATTAATAATAATCCTTTGTAAATCTACATAACAATAACGATAAAGTTGGAAACACGAAACAGACATTAAACATTAAAACAACAAATAGATACAAAGGAGAAACAATTAATAAAAAAATTTCGTTAACAAACAGAATTGAATCAACAATATAATGACTTGAATCAGCAAGAAAAGAATGCATTATTGGTTGGCTTGTTATTTTTTCTCCATTACTCTGTATTTTATATTTTTGAGCAATTGAAATAAAAATATTCTATTCTTCAGTTGCCCATAATAATTCAGTTCATTTCGACTTCATAACATTATTTATTACGCCTATAATAAATTACTCAATAAGCAAATAGTATGGCACGTTCAATAAACATGGGAAATTAATTATAAACAATTTTACTGTAAATGATACTATAAAATTTACTGTGAATTCATGAAACTGTATTTCATTTTAATGTTTGTGAATTCTTTGTTTTTGATTTGGCAATAAATCTTTCTTTCTAATACATTTCTGTTATTGTTAGTGACTTCAAAAACTTTCTGTGACATCTTTAGTAAAATATTTTTAAAAAACTACAGTACCTACTTTATATAAATTCTACCGAGATTTCAAGTAAAATCGGCAACATACACTTCATTCTAAAACGAATAAAATTCACAAATACATAACAACAAATTAAAACAATCACATTTACAGCTATACCTTATCTAAGCTAACATTGGAATGATCTTAGGTGGTAAATCTTCAAAATAGATAATAGTAGAGGCCACAAAATCGAAAAAGATATTAGAAGATTCCATTATTGTCTACTCGGACACTATTTAAATAATAAGTTTACAACATGATTATCAAATCAGCATTATTCATTGGTAATTCCTCTTTCTTTTAAGATCGCTATCTGCTCCTTGAATTTTAACACTGTCGGAATGTCCCTGAGCTTCCATATATTTATACATAGTGTTTCAAAGGTCTTGGACAATACTCTAAAATACAGTTCACAGTTAAACCCAGTACTGAGTAACAAATTACATTGCCCAATTCACATAACTTGAATAAGTTGTAATTGTTTTGCTCAGAAAATATACAATTCTTTTGAGAGAACAATACCCTGGAGTATTATCAAGAAATAAAAAACACTACACTATCAAGCCGTTTGTATAAAACCAAATTTCACTTCGAATTCTATTTTAAAAAACTTGAATTGAACATAATCTATAATATAGTAAATATTATAATCATAATTGAGAAACCAAGCATAAGACACTTCATTGGTACCCTACAAGTCAGCTGTTCAATTCAAGACTATTTTATTTTACGGAGTTCGATCATGTAGAAACGGCTCAAGGCACTTTTTTATTGCGACCAGTTTCCATTACCACAAATTACTGCAACAAGTTGCAAAGCCAATCAGCTGATCGTATTCTAGAGCTTGAAAGCTGTCTGCTTATTGAGGTTGCAAAATGTTGTGATAGTAATTTGTGGAGATAGAAATGGGTCTCCAAAATAAAATTGAAAAAAAGTTCCTTTACAGCTAGCTAGCTTTTCCTTTCATAAACGTTAAATCCGGATCAATGGTGCTGAAGAAAGCGCCGACCAAATGCAGAGATCCGGTAACCAGAACGGAAAATTCCCGTTTTTCCGAGCCACTCAAATTTTCCAAATAATCCAGGGCGTCACGAACGGAGGGAAAACTGCGAACCGTTTCGGATTCACGCTTCGTGATTCGTGACTCGGCGAGTTCTTGCCAGATCTTCACATGCTCACTACATCGCTCCAACTGACTTGCAACTGATGTTATGAGGTTGGCTTGATCTGTTGCAAAACAAAGTGACAACAATTAGATGAGCTTCAATCAATTCAAACCTTAGGCTAGGCGTACACCGGTTAGTCAAGACAAGGCAAGACGAGATTAGTCACGTTTAGTCACAGTACTTCACATAGTTGCTTATGAAGCAACACACCGATTAGTCATTGCATCGGTGTGTGCTGCTTCATAAGCAACTATGTGAATTACTGTGACTAAACGTGACTAATCTTGTCTTGTCTTGACTAACCGGTGTACGCCTAGCCTTAGATTACAGTATATTGTGCTTATATGGTATAGAGCTGCATTCATTAAGTTCTTCTATTCTGTTAGAATAGGAAAGAAGCAGTTTTCGGATGAAAGCTATTCTGTCTATCAACAGAATAATGTACAGTAGAAATATTTTTTAGGAAGGCATCTGGCGAATGACTGTTATAGCAGGATCCTTTTAACTTGTCAGAAAACAGCTGATTTAACATTAGTAAACGAGCGTACATCAATCAGCTGTTTTATGACAATTTAAAAGGCTCCTGCTATACTTAACATGTCCGTGGTAAAGAATGATCTGTCTCAAGTCACTAAGGTAGTGGCCACACTACTACTAGGCTTCGCTTAGTGCTAAGAGCAAAAGTATATCTATATCGTATGGTATATGCATAATACTATGCGAGTAACTTTGCTCTTAGCACTAAGCGAAGCCTAGTAGTAGTGTGGCCTTAGCCTAAGCATAGTCTGCATTACAGTGACTGTATAACACTGTATGGTCATTGGTGTGAATAGATCCATAACATTGTATTAAAATATTTTTTGTTCCCGCCAACACCATACTTTTGCCAAATTTTTGAATTTGATATGGGATTACAGGCAAACATCAACCCATTCAATCATTTTTCAAACTTATTTCGAGAGAAACAACATCAAAAAATAACTTTCCCAACATTAAAAATTGTCTCAGGGCCAGATTCATCCGCCTTCCTAAAAACATTCTATTATACATCGAAAGTCAATAAAGTAAATAAATAAGACATTAAAATATCTGTAATCTGTGAATCAAACTAACCTGATGTGATGTTATAATTGTTGTGATTGGCGATATTCGTTGAGAATAGTACAATATCAAATTGACAATCGTCAAGAAGCGATAGAAGCTCGTATGAATCCCTATTGCTGGTAACGTTGAACAATAATACTTTCACTGATTTTCTCCTGAAACAAAAAGAGAAGTTGAGACTAACAAATGATGAAATAATATTCAAGAAATTCATAGACTTAAAAGATGGTAAGCACGATTTGTTGGAACTGAAGAGGGTTGCACAAACTTTAATCATGGTTTGAACTCCGATCAAGTCGATCATGATCTAAGATCAACATTATGAATGATGACATTCCGATCAAATATTACAATTCAATATATTGAATTAATTTAATTGTAAATTTTACAAGTGTTCGCAAATTGAGTGTAGAAGAATGTTTGTTTGAATCATCTCTGTAGACTGAAGAATAGATATAATTAACCATATTAGAAATTATTATTATAATCAATAATTAAATTAGAATGTAATAAATATGACAATTTATTCTCTTATAAAAGGTTGCTGTATGTGAGGGCACCAGGGAGGCCTCATTATTGCCCTCATAACACAGAAGAATCATGCAGTTGAAAATGTAACTAAGTTTAAATTTACAACATAACATAGATTAATGATAAATCGTTTATACACGATCTTCGATAAAACTAAGTATAAGAAAACGTACTTTTAACTTAGTTTAAACTATAAATCCACAGTTGAAGCTTCAATTTGTGAAACTTGGTTCAAACACAGATAGCGCATTTGTTTGAACGAAAACGGTGCATACCTATTTAAGATAGGTGAATTGTTAAAGGATTAATTAGCCTAGATTAGAATGGTCAAACGATGAGCATTTTAGGCAGCTCGTACACCGGAGCAATAAGCAATAGGCAATTAGCAACATTTGGATCATATGATCGTCTACTCTATAGAAACAAAATATAGTCCAATGCACACCTAAAGCAGCTGATTCAGTGTGCATTGAACTATTGGTTTGTATAGAGTAGACAATCATATGATCCATATGTTGCTAGTTGCCTATTGCTTATTGCTCCGGTGTACGACCGGGGTTGGATTTGATTTTATGATCGAACTAACTTACGTTTTGGTTTTGTTGTTGAACCATGCTGCACACTCGAGCATGCTCTCTTTGGTATGAGCTCCATCCACATAGTAAGTGAGCCGACTATCGTTTGGCTCCAGAATTTGCTGTCTTCCCGGCCAATAGCAATTGCTAATGCCATCCAGGGTGCGTTCACATATTGTTAAACCTTTTCCAATAGCATTCAGGTTTCCTCCTGGAAAAATCAATCATTCAGAAATCAAATTCATGAACGAGTTAGTATACAATCAAAGTTTTAAGAAGAAGAAGAAGAAGAAGAAGAAGAAGAAGAAGAAGAAGAAGAAGAAGAAGAAGAAGAAGAAGAAGAAGAAGAAGAAGAAGAAGAAGAAGAAGAAGAAGAAGAAGAAGAAGAAGAAGAAGAAGAAGAAGAAGAAGAAGAAGAAGAAGAAGAAGAAGAAGAAGAAGAAGAAGAAGAAGAAGAAGAAGAAGAAGAAGAAGAAGAAGAAGAAGAAGAAGAAGAAGAAGAAGAAGAAGAAGAAGAAGAAGAAGAAGAAGAAGAAGAAGAAGAAGAAGAAGAAGAAGAAGAAGAAGAAGAAGAAGAAGAAGAAGAAGAAGAAGAAGAAGAAGAAGAAGAAGAAGAAGAAGAAGAAGAAGAAGAAGAAGAAGAAGAAGAAGAAGAAGAAGAAGAAGAAGAAGAAGAAGAAGAAGAAGAAGAAGAAGAAGAAGAAGAAGAAGAAGAAGAAGAAGAAGAAGAAGAAGAAGAAGAAGAAGAAGAAGAAGAAGAAGAAGAAGAAGAAGAAGAAGATAAGAAGAAGAAGAAGAAGAAGAAGAAGAAGAAGAAGAAGAAGAAGAAGAAGAAGAAGAAGAAGAAGAAGAAGAAGAAGAAGAAGAAGAAGAAGAAGAAGAAGAAGAAGAAGAAGAAGAAGAAGAAGAAGAAGAAGAAGAAGAAGAAGAAGAAGAAGAAGAAGAAGAAGAAGAAGAAGAAGAAGAAGAAGAAGAAGAAGAAGAAGAAGAAGAAGAAGATGTTATTCGAATTCACGCACAAGCCTAAAAAAAGCTTTGAAAAAAAATTACTTTCACTTACTATTTTTACACCTGGCCATCCAAGCATACGATAATTGCAGCGCTAGTGAAACATTCAGTTCTTGTATTACACTTGAGTCGAACGATTTCTTGATTATTTCAGAGCTATTAGTGTAGTTTTCAAGTTTGTAATCCTCTATTGGAGGGGCTTCAAGGAGAATGCACTGAAAAAGTACAAAGTAAATTAATAAACAATGGATAAGCTAATCTATAATATACAGTATCTTATTTCAATGTTTTTACAACTGCCTTTGAGAAAAATACTATCAAGGAATTAAACTGTTTTAGAAAGTTTTTGGAGAAAGAAGATAGCTTCATCAAAGACTAGATATACTGTCTATATACTGAATACCAAGATACTTTTTGGCTGATGCTTTTAAATAAATGTGATTTGAACAAAAAAGTAACAAAACAATTTTTGAAATAATCATCCGTTTATTTTCTCAGATCGTTTAGACACAAATCGTAGATAAAAAACTGTTCTATGTTTACACCTTGGAAAGACATAAATCAAACAAATCATAGATTTAAAAAACCTGTTCCATACATATGCCTTGATATTATTTTTCTTAAAGGCAGTTGCAAAAACATTGTAATAAGATAGTATATATTATAGTAATTAGCATCCAACATTTAACGGATATGTATAGAATGCTTTAAAAAAGACAAAAATCCAACAAATCAATGTCAGTTACTTAGTTGAGATGCTTTATAAGTATTAATTTAATAGACAGTCGTTAAGTCACGTCAGAGACCCTGAACTGATCAGGAGTGACCTGAAAACTCTGACATCAGACCTGAGTCAGCCAGGTTACACAGAATTATTATTATTATTAATTTCCTGCAATCTGAGAAAAGTTAAGATGCTTTAAAAATATTAATTTCCTGCAATCTGAGAAAAAACTGATTCCTCTGACAGTTCATTTCTTCTTTTTGGCAATAAAACTGGTTCTTTTAAAAATATTGAATTTCTGCAGTTTGAGAAAAAACTGATTCCTCTGACTGTTGATTTCTTCTTTTTGGCAATAAAACTGGTTCTTTTAAAGATATTGAATTCCTGCAGTCTGAGAAAAAATTGCTTGTTGTTTTCGGCAATGAAACTGGTTCAATTGCCAGCCAAGGCCGTTTAGAGCGACACACAATACTCACATTCTTCTCGTGCGCCCGGTCTCTGAGAACTTGAAGCGCGGTTGCGGGCTGGTCTCGCGAAACGATCACCGTCGACTCGGCTTTCATGATTCCGGCCTTCTGCCAGGCGATCTGCTCAATCCGGTCTCCCAGCAGTTTCGTGTGGTCCAGTCCTAGCGATGTGATGCCAACAATTGGTGTATTACTATAGGTCAAATGACGATATGTTTAATTAGAGTTAAAGACAATCAGTAATGCCTCGATCACATCTTGCCAGTCGACTAGTTTTCAGGGTTAGTTCTAAGATATCAGGTACTGAGAAGCTGATTTTTTTCTTTAAAATAATAAAACACTATTGTATAATGTCAACCTTAAGAAAAGAAAAACTGTGTAGAATAAAACAAAAAGATGCTATAAACTAGAAATCATAAAGTTATTTTAGACATCGATGTTACTTTAATAGAATTATTATAGTATTAAGAGTAGTAAAGTAACATTAGATTATCATGGTTAGAATAAATGACATTTATTCTTTCAGATTTATCATACAATTCTTATAAATAATCCCACTAGTTAATTGTCAACTTTTTTGGTAAAATAACATAGGAAGTATATTTCCTATAGGAAATATACTTCGCCACTAAGATACAAGGATTACAAGAAAGATACTAGAGGGGAAATTGAATTCTATATTAATAAAAGAGAGTTGGTGTCTGTACGCTCGCTTATAACTCGAGAACGGCTGAACCAATTTAGATGATTTTGGATTAGTTTGAGTTTTTACATCACTGATTAACATAATATGTATTAAAATATAAGAAAATCCCTTTATAATTAATAAATAATTAGTACATTAATGACCTAACCTATCAAACATTTTACAAACCTATGTTCAAACTTGGCGGCTGAACCGTACAACGGAAAGATGATCGTGATTCAACATTCAACATCAGAAAAATCACGTCGAAGATCCTAAGCTTCAGTAGCGCAGTGGTTAAAGCTTCTGCGTTAAACCTAAAGAACGCAGGTTCGATTCCCACTCCGGACCATTTCTTTTTGTACTAGGTTTATTTGTCTACTCAAATTATTTTTTACGCTAGAATCATCAACTAAGAATGAGTTATCGTTCGTATCATATATGTTTTATTGTTTCTAAGAAGAAAAAATAAATTGAAATAAAAAAAATTATTGATTATATAAAATAAAAATACATTGATTAGGCCTATATTAAATATATTTATACTTCGTGACATTTTTTGCGGGGGGGGTGGACATTTGGGGTAATGAAGGGGGGTGACATTTTTGGGGGGGTTACGTGAAAGGATGGCCAATGGGGAAGAGGGGTGACATTTGGGGGAATGAAGGGACATTTGGGGATGACATTTTTTTGGGGGGTGGAAAGAAGGGGGGACATTTGGAGAAGGAGGACATTTGGGGGAAGAGGGTGATTACAAGAAAGATACTAGAGGGGAAATTCGATAATTAATATAATTAAAAAATATTATATGAATAATTATTAAAATAAATGACATATATGATTGCATATAATAATACTCTGATGTTATTCATCATACAATTTTTCTAATTAGCGTTTCTAGCGTACAGTTAGCGTTTATTGCTAATTAGCGTTTCCGTACATTGAATTTTTTGAACTTTCCTTGAAAACTAGTGTGCTAAGGTGTGACCGAGGCATAAGGTACGTTTACATTTGTATAAATGTATAAGATACATGTGTGATATGTACTTGTTTGGAAAACAAACACCGCACAAATATTGAAACAAAATTTTGTTCATTTGAAATGTATAAGGAATTATACAAAAAGTAACTCGATGAGATCTGTTTTAAGAACACCAATTTGACAACAATATTATCAAAGTCAATGATGTGTTACAAAACAATACTGATAAAGGAAATGAAAGCTCTTTAAACAGATTGACAGCTACAATAGGCGCTTGAAGATAATTGAATACTAAATGATGAAAATTTTGAGTTGAGAAAAATCGATAAAAAAATAAAATTGCATATTTTATGATTGATACGGAAAACAAAAAGCAACTGGATTAATAGAAATCATACAAACCTGAATATATTGGTGCAATCATTCTCGCCGCCAATACCAACCTCGATTACAGCAACATCTACTTTCTCTGATAGAAATACGTGAATTGCCATAACTGTCAGAAAGCCAAAGTAGAATGGCATCGATCCATTGTATTCATCCTGCGAGATAAAAAACGTTAAATGGTTTATGAGTCAATTTAGGGATATTTATGAGTCCAATTTTGTGATATATAAAAATCAATAAATTAATACAGAGCTTATTGGTTATCACGAGTTGAAAGTTTTTTCCAACTTTAAAACTTTACAACTTTGAAACTTCACGAATTCAAAGTTTTTTCCAACTTTGAAACTTGAAAAGTAAGTGATGGTTGTACAATATAATCTTTGATTACTCATAAAAATTAACATTATTAATTTGTTATCAAGCTTAACAGACCTTTGTACAACTGAGACTAGTATCGATGGTTGAATAACCGTTTATAGAATCTCACTTGAATAGCATCAGTAATTGTGTGGTCTTTTCCCTATGTCCATACTTGGTCGATTTTTGGGTGCTGCACAGCATGCGGCCAATGCTTGAGCATAATTATGCTGCAATTATGCAGCATGCTTTGTCGCACACCAAATCGACCAAGTGTGGACATAGGAATCGAATGGTATTATAACCAAATTACACTGTAAATAAAAATGATAACATAATAAAGTTATCGTCCAAGTGGATATAGGGATTGAATGGTATTATAACCAAATTAGTCTTGGTTCCCACGAGCGGTTATTGGGCAGTCGCAGTTAATAGCGGTTCCATTCGTGGGAGAGAGACAAGATTATGCCAGCTGTATTTCTGTCTCTCTTCCAAACATGGAACCGCTGCTAACTTCTATTAAGCGCCACCGCCCAAAAACCGCTCGTGGGAACCGAGACTTAACACTGTAAACAAAAAATTAATACTGTAAAAAACTTAATAAAGTTAACCTTGTATTATTACTTTATTGGCTTCCAGTTTACGATAGACGTTCCAGAAGTGTTTGACGAATTTTTCCTCGGATATCGGGATGCCATTGATGCGTATTCGCTCGCGGACCGCGACAAGGTGGGGCGACGAGAAAAAGCCCGTCTTGTAGCCGTGACTGCGCAGTATTGACTCACAATAGGCGCAAGTGGAGCCTTTGCCCTTGGTGCCCGATACATGGATTACGCTCAAATCATTTTCGAGCGTTTCTAGTTTTATGCCGGTTCTAGAAATTAAACGTTAAAAAATATATTATGAACATAAAAATTATACAGTGATCGAGATTAGAAAATAAAATAAATTAACATATTATATTATGTGATCAAAATAGGGTTTTCTATAGTAAAATATACAATGAATCACTAGCAACCAAGTTATTTATCAAACATAATAATTAGAGAAACGAATACCCAATGAAAGCCATATAAATAGAAATGTAACTTCTGCTACAGCAAATATTGACAACAGAACTAAATAGCAAGAGGATATTCGATGAATGCCACAGTATAAAAACCAGAAGTCTTCAGTTCTATTTATTGGGTATTAGTTTCTCTAATTATTAACTGCAACCTATAATAACTTCTTCCATCAAGTTATTACAATTCATCTGAAGATTCAGTACAAATTCGTTACAGACTGATTGTAATAAAAATTCAAAAATAAGATTACTGAAAACAAAATACTGAGATATGAAAATAAAGAAAATTCAAAATTTGGAACATAAAGCTAGATATTAATTTGAATAAGTGGAAAAACTTGAAATTGTGAAGAAGGATATGGTTGAATTATTGGAATAAAAACAATAGGTAAGGTTTAAATATTTAATATAGAGTTCAAAAATATCATTTAGGAAAAAATCATTTTCTAGAACAGAAAATAAAGTAAAGCAATAAGCTGCGATTTAAAAATGATGAAGCAATAATGCAAATAAAATTAAAGTGGTTTGTTCATATACATAGCAAAAACACATCTCAAATTGTAGAGAATCTATTTCTGGAATAATAATAATAATAATTGTCTCCTAGTTAACTCGACTGATAGACATTTTCAAATGATAACATAATGACTAATCTAACTCTGAACTTGATAGACGTTAATCGTTCTCTATAAACTCTTCAAAATTCAAAATTTTGAATTTACTCTTGGATTACTTTCTGAAAGAGTGTAAATCTTTGAAGAAAACAGAAACTTGAAGATAACCTCAACATTGGACTGGTATTTTTGTTTGGCTTAATTTTTAATCAACTCCATAAATTTGTAATTAAATGTTAAGGGCGAATGCCTGTTTTTTAATTACTTGATTGTGATATTAAATGGATGAATAAAGAATAAAGAATAAAGAATTAATAAGATACTGATATTCTTGTGGCTAGATGGGAGAGAACTGAAAATTCCAGCTAAAAAAAGATCTGTACAATATTATTATTACAATAATAATAAATCATATTCTATGAACGTTAAGTTTGAAAAGAATCATAATAGCCTAATAGCTTTTTAATAATAATTATGAAAGTTCATATTACAGTAGTTGGAATAATTATAAAATATGCAAAATATTTATGTTGAGTCACAAAAAATAGTTGCGTAAAATAATATTAAAGTAGGTATGTTGATTTAACTTACTATGTAATTATCGAGTTGAGTTGAATGATTATGTAAGAGTATGAGAATGGAGTAAATATATTCTTCTATGATAGTTTTGAACCTTTTATGACGAACTAATAAAAATTTAAATCTTTTTCTAATAAAAAATTACAAAAATATTAAAACACATACCTTTTTAAGAACACCTTACACTCCTCTTGACTGTGCTTGGGAACGCCTGTTTCGATTTTTTTAGTGCACTCTTTCAGGTTGATAACATTTGACTGCAGACAATTGAGTAACGTGATAGCGTCCTGAAAATCATTAAATTTCAATTTAGAACAATTTTTAAACTTGATTTTCTTTGGGAACAACATAATAATTACAGTTAAAACCAAGACTGATTTTGAAACTCACCAAATAACTCATTTCTGTGATGAGTTATTTACGATGGCAAAACTCAAACTAATAAAACGTGGTGATTATCAATACACAACTCCGCATTAGTAAATTATAATGATTATGTAATTATGGCAAAAAAATTATACTTTGGTGGGAGTTAAACGTCAGAGGGTCTGACCGCTGTTATCGATGGAATGATAACAGAAGAGAGTATATAATTAGCAAATTAAACATTCGATTATATTAAGCATCAGACAAACGTATATAGTACTGCACAGTGCTATATATAGAAGAGTATTACTAATAGATAATATTTACAAACTGGAATTTATCACAACACACTGAAGTTTACGTCAAGAAATTCTTTTAAATTTCATTCACATCTAGTATAAACATACAGTGGGTCTAAGCTAATCTTGACGGTTTTATGGAATTGATTGCAACCGGAAATTTGACTACAGCTAGTTGGGCGAGTAAAGTGCACTTTAGCGCAGTGGACTATTGCAGACTTATTGTCTATACAGTGTATATTTATAGATTAAAAGATGCACGGTTCTTGCTATATTTATAATGTTGGGATATACAGTAATATGAGATGTACAAATTTCTATTAAAAGATTGGATAGTTTACAATAGTAACGGTTGTAGTGAAAGTTCCATGAATTTACTGTTACTTTCAGCATATTATAAATAAAGCTTTGCAAATGCAGTACATTGTGTAGACATTTTCTAAAAATGGATAAGAACTCTGTTTTTAATATTCTTTCATTAATGTCCAAGTGATTTACAAAATATTTCTTCATCTTTTGTGCATAATTGTAACATTTTTTAACATTAATAGTATTGCAACATTATCTATTCTTACTTGAATTTTATGAGTACCTAATGAGGAATATTCCCATGTCTAAATCATTGGCGTAACTAGGTTCAAGGGGGGGGGGGTTTGGCTACGAAGGAATCTTGGGAGGGGGGGGGGGGGGGGGAGAGGGTGAAATCCTATGATTTTTGTAAGCAAAATACTATTTTTGCCTACCAATGGGGGGAGGGGGGTTACCCCCAAAACTCCCCCTGGTTACGCCTATGGTCTAAATGAGGAATTGTAAGAAGTTAAATGTATTATCAAGTATTAGCAGTATTAGCATAGCCCTGTTTTAACTACATGGCCGCGGCCTTCAATGTGACAACGTCGCTGCCTTTATAAGTCATGTGTTAGTAGTGTTTTTTATAAGTATGATTTTATAATGAAACCAGCCGGGACTGCGAGGTTGTCACATTGAAGGCCGCGGCCATGTAGTTTAAAGGGGGCTATGGTATTAGTCTAAGACAACTTTTTATATAGCATAGGCTAAACTTAATTCTAAACAATTAAATTACTTTGGTACCACAGAGGAGAGAATACTTTTCCTCTGTGGTATAAAGTACAATATAAGACCATAAAATACTGTAAATAACTGGTAGCTTAGGGCGCTGGTAACAAATAACATTATTAAAGTTTAACATAACTATTTCATTAATCAACTACTTTGGTGGACCACCGTGGCTCAGTTGGTTAGGGCATAACAACTTGGAAATGCTACTGCTCTTGTTTCTGGGTTCGATTCCCATTCTACCTGACATTTTTTATCAAGCACAAGTTTATTAAAGGAACCATGCCTCGGTTGTTGAAAGTGAATATTTTAATGGTAGGTACTGAACAAATCCTGAAATCTATCACAGATTAAAGAACCTGTTGATTGAAGATAGGACGTCCTAGTTAGTACATTCTGTAAACCGCACAGTAAAGAAGAGATACCTAATGGATAATGGTAATAGCAAAAATGAGAATACTATTATCAGAACGTTAATTACTGTACCTATGCCAAGGTATGTAAAGTTGACAACAGTTTAGTAGCCTATCAATGCATGCAAAACAAGTTGTTATGTAAGGAGGACATCATCTACCTTGTATTCAGTTGCCTTTTCATTAGATAGAGCACTTCTAGAAAATAATCGATCAAGACTTTGCAACTCAGTCGTCATCCTTGGTAATGCCGCCAGCAACTTACGAGGAAATAATGAAATTGACATTGCAGAACTTATTATTATAACCTGTATTCCCGCGATTGAAAAACGTGTTCTATCGAATGCCAGGTTGAGTTGTTGTTGTTTTGGATGGAACACTTTAGGGTGGGAGGAGGACTTGATGTGTCGCCAAAATTTCAGCTTTCAAAATTATAAAATAATATTATTGCAGTGGTTTTGAAGTATTAAAAATTACATAAATTATAAAAGATGCCTCAAAAAATACCGTTTTCGGGATAAAAATCCCGCGAATGGAAACACTGGCAACAACATGAGATCTGCTCAATGCTCATGCGCAGAGAGCAACTTGATCATCAATCTCGACTTGAAGAAAAAATTGTAATTATAATTAAATTTAAATACGCAACTTGAATTAAGCTGAACATAATAACATTTTTAGAAAACAATAATCTATTCTATCAATTTTAACCAATCTCTTGGGATTGTAGCACACAATCCATGTTATTGAAGAGGAATGCTACGGTGGCCCACCACTTCCACTTCCTCTTTCCTTTTAGAAAATTTGTAGGTTACGTTACGTTATGTTTCCTGTCTGTGCTCGTGCTGTGTTTCGCTGTTTCGTCAGTCTGTCTATTTTGAAATTTATTATATTATTTAGAAGTATAACTTTATTTTTTGTCTTGGAGATACTTTATTAAAGAACTCAGCAGTCTACAGAATCAATCCAATCATCTTTAAACACGTGAGTGTCTTCAATGTTAGAATCTCAATCCATGTTTTGTGTATATTCTTCATTTGAGAGCATACATACAGAACGCAAGCTTATTATTAAAATTTGATGTTATTTATTTATATGGTTAAAATAATTGAGGGAATGATACCATTATCTTCAATTATTATTCCTCTGTCGTTTCGCAACTGCCATTTGAGCCGTTTACTTAACTAGCTTTCTACTTTTTGCCTTTTTTGGCTAAATCAGGTTGCTGATTAATCATGAGGTCAGTCACAAACATTCAAGACCGCTCTTGGATGGGTAAGCGGCTCAAAAAGCTACTACAACATGACAAAACGGCTGCGACATGACATAGCAACCACTAACCTATGCTAATAGGTAGCAAGAGTGGCTGTGGTTTATCGATGCTAAAGTGGCCTCCCGCACCAAAAATTAGGCAAGGTAACCTTACCCTTAATTGTTTCCATACGGTACCAACAAAAAGCCATACGAACATAATTAAGTCAATCCTAGTGTGTAATTCAATATGGGTAACATTATTGAATTGCCGCTATTACACTATTGCACAGAGAAGGAAGAACAGAGGACGCATCTAGTGTTGCGCTAAATGGGTCCCCAGCATTGAAAGTTGGGTCCTCGGTTCTTTGGCTAAGGAGAGGGAATTGTGGAATGCATCTCCCCACTACCACGACAACTATTGTAGATATAAAGCCGCGTCCACACTATGCCGATCGACAATGTCGATCTATATAGGCAACATTCGTCTCGTCCACACATAAACTGCTGTGTGGACGTATTTCGTCAGTCGACTGTCAACAACTGAGTAGTTGAGGGCGGTCTCTGTACATATAAATAAAATTTAATGTCTGTTCTTCTATGACATTCATTTTTAAAAAAACAATTGACTTTAAATTATTCAGAACACACAATTCAGAACCACTTCTCCCGTCTGCAAATCAACATTTGCAGACGCAATTCATGGCTAACAGTATGATTTGCAACTGGACTTGGGCGCAACAACGTCTCGTATGGAAGTCACCTCTGTTCTTCTTTCTCTGTGGCTATTGTGTCCCTGACGAAATTCTTATGTGGGCTACTATACACTAAAATTCGTAAAGTTTCATTTAGAACCTCCTTAATATTATTGAACTACTAGACTTTCTAGACTAAACTAAACTATCCTTTGTTAATTGTTGACATTTTTCTTACCAGGTTTCTTGACATCGACCAACAACATGGAGTCGGAGAACAACCAAGAACTCGTTTGCGAGATGAAAACCCAGCTAAGCGACCAAGAGCTGATACAGTTGGAAAAACAAAACTCCAGAATGGTAACGCAGTTTATGGCCGATAAAATTGAACGTGAATCGAAAAAGCACTGGGATCTATTCTACAAAAGAAACGAAACTCGATTTTTCAAAGATCGCCATTGGACCACCAGGGAGTTTGTTGAGTTAACCGAGTGCGATAGTAAAGGAAAAACCGTTTTATTCGAAGTAGGGTGTGGCGTTGGTAACCTGATGTATCCGTTATTAGAGGATGGGTTGAATTTATTTGTATATGCTTGTGATTTGTCTCCTCGCGCTGTTGAATTCGTTAAAAATCATAACCAATATTCAGAGGAACGAGTTAGAGCCTTTCAGGCTGATATAACTGGCGATGATTTAACTTCTAATGTGCCAAAAGAGTCAGTAGACATTGTAAGTTTGATATTTGTTCTGTCAGCCATTCATCCTGATAAACATGCAGCCGTATTGATGAACCTACTACCTGTTATTAGACCTGGAGGCAAGGTTATATTCAGAGACTATGGCTTGTACGATATGACGCAGCTAAGATTCAAGCCCGGACATAAGATTGCTGATAATTTCTATATGCGTCAAGACTGTACAAGGTATGTGTGGTATTAAATTCAGAAATTCATAAAACTCAAATTCATATAGATATTGAATTGAATTGCTGACTTACTTTTTCCTTAAAGGGCTAAGTTAAACCGCAGTCAGCTCTCTTTTGCACTTAGGTAATAGTTATTGTTACTTTTTGTTGTAGGTATAGTAGTTTAGGTAGTTATAAGGTATTTTATTACCTACTTTATATAAATTCAATAATAATTGAAAATTTTATTGCATGAGTGATTTTTCTTGATGGTTCCCGCGCTTCTGACCTTTACCACTCTCGACTGGTAGAGTTGTAAGTTTTCAGCTTTGTTATTATTTTTGGGGTATCCACCAAAACCCCTCATACTATCACTGCTTCATGTGTCCATGTACATCATCTAGCATAAAAAGCACTGTTTGAATGTGTTTAGAGAAAATAAGAATTCATTTTTCAAACAATTGACAAAATATCGATTATTCTATGATAATTCTTTTGTTTGATAACGTTGACACTATGCTATTAATTCTTTTCGCTGTACTACTTTAGGCTAGGCGTACACCGGTTAGTCAAGACAAGACGAGATTAATAACGTTTAGTCACAGTACTTTACATAGTTGCTCATGAAGCAACACGTACACCGATTAGTCATTGCATCGGTGTGTGCTGCTTCATAAGCAGCTATGTGAATTACCGTGACTAAACGTGACTAATGCATCGGTGTGTGCTGCTTCATAAGCAGCTATGTGAATTACCGTGACTAAACGTGACTAATGTCGTCTTGTCTTGACTAACCGGTGTACGCCTAGCCTTAGAGTTCTGTCTCAGCATCTGTCTGTTGTAGAATATCCATCCATCCATGTTCGTTTTCCTGTGGGCTACAATGTCTATGCGAAAATGAGTCACGTTTTATGAAAATATTCATTTTTGTGTTTCAGGAGCTACTTCTTCTCGACCGAGTACTTGGAAAAGTTAGTTACCGAGTGTGGATTTGAGGTGAAGTCAAACTCCTACGTGTACCGACGAACAGTTAATAAAAAAGAAGACATCGATGTACCCAGACGTTTCGTTCAAGCAGTTTTTGTAAAACCGACCTCAAAGTCTTGAAACAATCTCTTGACCAACAACCTCCTCCATCTGGTGCTGTTAGTTGAAACAGTGTCCTCGAATTGGTAAGTTAGCAGTATTGTTGTTTTTTTTAAATAAATGATAGACTCGCTTCGCTCGTCCCAACCGTCCAACGTTATTCCCATTCTTTGAGAATGCGCCTTCAATCTTGTCAATTAAGATTGTATTGAATCTAGTGAATTTAAGTATGAAAACAAACAACTCATCTCATCAAACAACATAAAACCATAATTTTTCATTTTTATTAGCCTTTTCAAATGTTGTTCATTCTTCTAGGTTGCAAAATGATGAAATCGTAGTGCATTTGATGACTGCCTTTATGACAGTCAACATGAGAATAAAACTGCACAAAGTATAGTCTGCTAGTAATTTTTAAAATTAAATTAAAGTTGAGTATTAATTTTTTCCATATTGCTCTGGTAAAAGCAACAAGGTTTGGTTGCGTTTGGTAATGTGAGTTGGTAGTAAATTTTAGTAAACTTTCACTTAATTTTAGATCTTTCTCTTAATCTAGATTTTTTCTCTTGAGCAGACTGTACAGTGCTACTGATTGCAACCACAGAAAAGACAACTACAAAAGAATTTTGAGAATCTCTTTAATTCAAATAGCATTACAAATTCCGTGCATAAATTATAATGACAAATATAGAATTTCCTCTAATGTTTGAAATTGATACAATATTTTGTATGTTGTTTATAGCAGTTATTTATGTCATGAGATGATATTGATTCCGTTCTTGAACACGTTATTCGTCTATGATGATAATTCAACAGGTGAAAATATCAATGACATCCTTATTAGCTCTATCTGAGACAAATTTTATAGTAATATACATTTAATTTAGCGGATGGCATTAGATAGAGAGATTTTTTTCATTGGACTCTACCGTCATCAGCAACGTCAAGAAATAATATCTCTATCTATCTAAATGCCATCAATTTAATGAATCTGGCAATTTGTATGAATAATAATTCAAAATATTATTTCCTCTAATTTTTATGATTAATTCAACACTCCAATATTTGTTTTGTTGTTTATAGCAGTCATTCATATGATGAATTATTTTGGTTCAGTTCATGGATTCATTGTAATTTGTCATGATGATAAATAATTTAACAGATAAAATGGTATTAGTGATGTTAGCTCTATCTAAGACAAATATCCTTTGTATGAAATGCCAAAAAAATTATTTCCTCTGATTTTAAAGATTGAGTTTTAATACTGTCAATCTATATTTCTTATATAGTTCATATTAGTCATGAGATGATTATGGTCAAGTTTATAAACACATTATTTGCCTATGATGATAATTTAAGTAGTGAAATATCAATGATATCCTTATTAGCTCTATCTGAGGCAAAGTTTGTGTATGAATTACTATTCAAAAGATTATACCCTGTGATATTTAAAATGTTGATACTGTGGGCCCACTTCAATATCTTATGTAGATAGTTTATAGCAGTCATTCTTTAGATAAATTCATGAATCCATCGTAATTTGTCTATGATGATGATTTAACAGATGAAATAGCTATGATATCCTTATTAGCTCTATCTGAGACAAAGTTAGTGAAAATGTTTTATTACATGACATAACCTTAATTATTATTTCACCCTTATAAATCGTTATCAGATCAAACTTATTCAAATTAAGCGACGAATTATTAATTGGTTTATGTGTTGTGTTCTTGTTTCTAAATAAACTACATTTATTTTATTTTTTAATATTCATCTCATGTCAATAATTGTATGTTGTAATTGTTATTGTACCATTTGTTTATGATGATAATTTCCAATCACTGAACATCATTGATAACCTTTCTTATTAGCTCTATCTGAAACAAATGGTTGATGATTTTTTTTTCAAATATGTTCTTATACAGTTTAATTTTAAACCATCTGTATTTTCTTCACAGATAAGCACTGGTTTAAAGATTGACGGATTGTATTCAAGATGGATTAAGAAGGAATCTGCATCGTGACACCTACTGTTATATTATTGATTTAGCATACTATGGCTCTCTTGGGTAATTGAACTATTTAATTGGCCTGCTTATTCTATTTTTTTACTCACTGTTCTGGGATTTCTTATTCAATTTCGTTAGGGTAGCTCATTATAATACATTTTGCTTAAGCTGTTCCTAATTGGAATGATTTTGAATTTTTATGAGAGCTTAACTTCAAGAATAATAATTATTCTTAACGATCAGCTACCTTAATCTGAGAGTGAACTATCATTCTTCATTATAATCTATTATTACATAATTCTATAAACTTCTCATCCAAAGTATAACCTTGATGTGGCTCATGTTCTCATGTGTTCTCATGTTATCTTTGTTAACGAAACCCAGCTATAATTGCAATGATTATCAATAATATGATGTATGTATTCAATTATAAATTACCTATATACTGTAATTTTTTTATATACTGTAATGAATTGATAAATTATATTAAGGGATTTTATATTTTCTTTGGAAAACACTCAAGCCTCAGACTTGAACTGTGTAAAGGACTTGATCACATTAGTATCTTCAAAACAAAGATATTTTCTTCAATGATGATAATAGAACTAATTGAAACTCCATGATTTTGCATGTTATTAGCTCTATCTGAGATAATTTTTAACTTATCACGTTATGCATTATTACAAGTTAGAAGTTGTAATAGATTTTAAAATTATTTCCAGGGACTTTTGGTATGGATTGTGATTGTTTGGAATCTTGCCAAGCTGATAGATTAGAAGATTCTTATTATAAATTATGGACTCCAAACGAGGCTTGCTGCTCTGTAATAGTGAGGTGAGTTTCAATGAAAATTATTTGTATAAAATTTGTTGGCTTGTTATATTTTGTACTTTATTTCCAATATCTCACCAAATTCCAACTGTTTTGCTGTAATCTTTCATTTTATGAATGAACATCAATTTAATTTAATGGATCAGTAAATGAATTCCATTCTATTCAAGGCGATTGTACACGATCAAAGTTTTTATCAAATTCTATACTATAAAAATAATAACCATGAACTAAACAGCTGATTTCTAAGGTAGCTACATACTAGACATGCATATTATGGTTTGCAACGTTGTATTAGTAAGTACATGTCTAGTGTGTGGGTGCCTTACAAATCAGCTGTTCAATTCAAGGTTATTGTATTGAATGTTATAGAGGGATGCATTCAATTTGACGCTTGGCGATCAGTAAACAGCTGATGTTACGCAGCTTTGAAAGAGCCTTTTAAAGAAGACCTTTAAACATGTCTGCAATAATCTGCGAGATTCAGCATTTGTTGGTTAAGTATTGTGTCAAAGCTGCTTAACATCAGCTGTTCACTGATCGCCAAGCGTCAAATTAAATGCATCCTGCTATGCCAATTTCAGCAATCTTTAGGATGTTGGTCTTTAGAAGTTGGCATTTTCTTTGTCAATCTCCTATTTTCTCTCAACCAGAAATGTAGTATCCACCCGACACGTTATATCCGCATTGATGTGTAAAGAAAATAAAGAATGTGATGTTTTAAATGTGTAAAGAAAAGTTGTAAATCATCATTTTATTTTAGAAATTAGTGACATATTCTGAATAGAAGAGCTGTTCTTATAGATTAGATGGCAGGCTAATAAAATTTGACCAATTTTGTTCTTACTTACTTTAATTAATTATCAGTACCTCCTTTTTTTATAATTTATTGAAATCATTGTTTACAAGTTCGATACACTAGATGGACACTAGATGTTTACCGTTTAGATTTTGACATTACTGAACACGTTGAATACTGAATAAGCAGTTTGCATAACCTGAAAAATAAAATACAATAGTACAGAAAATTATAAAATTAATTCTTCCAACTCGTTATTGAATTAGCTGCAAGTTTAAATTGAAATTTGATTTATTGCTAAAAATTCAAAAATAAATATGTTCAATGAAAAAAATAGGAGATGATATATTTTACTCGGAATAGAATACTGTTCACCTAAATGTCTTGGGATTTTAAATTTAAATTTATACTCAATACTGGCATATAGAATTGTTAAATTGAGAAATTATTGTGATTTATTGAAGCAATTTCGGCACTGCCAAATGGGAATTCAAATTTTGTTACACTAATAGAATATTTTGTAACGATAAAATAGATTTTTTTCAACTCTTAAACTCAAGGTTCAGGCTAGTAATCAATAATGGCAGTTGCAGTAGTCTTCAGAGCGGACTATCAGTTTATATTACCACCAAAATAGCACTTCAGTATTAGGTTTTTAGATTAATAGTTAACTTTTGCAAATGAGCAAGTAAAATAATTTACTAACCTGTAAAAATGTATTGAGATCGATATCATAGATTCCAGATGCGGAAAGCAAAAATTTAGATGCTGATTGAATTTGGAAAATGTTGAGAATTTTCTTCTGGTTCGAGTTGAAACCATACCAGTGAATACTGTAGAGACTTCTTTTAACGTTATGACTCTGAAATAGTAACAAATGATTGTATGGTAATATCTTCTGTTGGATAGTTAATAGTTGTATAGTTGATGGTAGATAATTAGTACTGTATCTGTATTATGAATCAAAATGATGGGTGATGTGAATAGGTACTAGTATAGAGACAATACTACTTATAGGTGTAGTGATAGTGTGGACATTGTCACACCTAAGATTGGTTAGCTCCGACAAATCCACCATACTTTTGCCAATTCCCATAAGATTTGCATTGGATTGAAAAGCAGATCATATGTTGTGATAAAAGATTCACTTTGTCAAGTTTGACAAATGAGTGAGTGGGTTCATAATTGCCTGTAATCCCATATCAAAATTCAAAAATTTGGCAAAAGTATGGCGGCTGCGGGTAAAAATCATCTCTACATATTCTTATGGAGTGCTTCACACAAATGGCCACACTATTACTATATACTCTCTGTAGATATAAGTAAATAGTTCTTGGTAAGCTTAACTTACCTCTTGAACCAACATTGATCCCATGTACGTGAAGAAAAAAATGTGTAGTATTTCGAAAATGAATATCAAAAAGAATTTGAATCCATCCACAGACCATAGGGAGTCTGCAAGGGACATCTGAAAGAAAAAATTAAGAAACTCATGTTTGCTATTGTTTTTAAATTTTACTAATATAATAGTATATAATAGCATCAACTTGGCTGGTTCATGAGGGGTTTTCAGTTTAATGATTCATTGGATCTTTTTTTACACAAATTTCTTTTTTTGTTTGTTAATTACATGTATTTTTTCGTGAATGACTAAATAGCATCACAGAGTGAGAAAAAAACGGGATAAAATTATATTTCTTGTTTGTTAAAATATCATGGGTGTATTATCAATGGTATAAAAAACTGTTATTATAGACCAACTTGATTGGTTGATAATTTCTGATCAGTCTGATTTTTCTTTACAGACTCTAGTATAGGACCATCAATAGCTTGTTTAGAAAATTTAATGAAATTAGGCTATTTCTAGTGAAGAGATAGGTGAATGAAAATGTTACTCACTTTGGTCAAAATGACTGATAACGCCACTATGACTAACATATTGAAGCTCAATACTAGACCGAAAAAGAAAGAGCTGAATTCTTGGAACATGTTGAAGAACCTGGAATTCAAATACACAATATTGAATCATTAAGAAATAGAATCATTGATAAATGTATGCAACCTTTTTCGATGACTCTGTATAGGAAACTTGATTTTTGTTGAACAAGCACCTGCATAAAAGAAGTCAAAAACTGATAGTGCTGATAGCAGTTGATTTTATGCATTAATTTGACGCATACTCACTCTATAATCTTGAGATGGTGAAGAATTGGCTCTATCAAAGCCTTAGTAGTGATGGCAGTTTCATCGTCCTTTGTTGCAAATAACATCCCACTTTGCTCTTCTTTCTTTCTCCGGGCGCCAGCTTTAAAAACCGCAATTCTTTCTTCGTGTTTGTTCAGAGCAAAACACAAAATCTTAAACTGAAGAATCAATTCTATCATAAAGAAGAAGATAGTTGCATCGTAGACTAAAAAAATTACGAGTGCATTGAAAGTCACAAACAGCATCAGCAAGTATTGTAAAGTGAATCCTGTAGTGGTTCTAGTGCTGAAAGTACTCCACAACGGCAGAGGCATGAATACATTGTAAGCTGGATCATTCGATGGTTGCTCTTGACCAATAAAGTAACGTGTAATAGGTATAACAACGAAAATGAAAATAATGTTGCTGAGTAATCCTGGCACTGAAATCTTGAAAAACCATAGTATATAGTTTCTGTACATCGAGCGAAGTCTTGCCACTTCTTTTTTTACAGACTCACAATCATATTCATAGAATTCATCCTTGCAGTAACTCAACAACCTGTACCATAAAATGCGTTTGTTCCGAACAATATGGAAGTCGGCTAGATTTATTACCAATCCAAGCGCAATCATAAAAGCGTTGGCTACTTCGAAAACTGCAAAAATATTGTGTAATTGTGAATAAATCGTTATCATCCCAATAATCAGGAAGTAAATTAAGAGTATTACAAATAAAACTAGTGCAGTGTAGTTGTAGTACTTCCAGAATCCGCTCGGATAGAGGAGCAGCAATGAAATCTGGTAGAATTTGATGTTGGCTCTTTCCAGTCCATTAATAACATTCTCAAATTCTTTCTCTTCTGCATCCTGTGTCATGTCTGTGTTAACAGATAATAAACAGTAATTAGTGTAAGCCTGCAGCGCAAATCGCTACTCGCTTTGTTCAAATTATTCAATACTGTATTTAGCAAACAAGTACAAGAAGTTATACAAAAAATCCGAGAGATGGCACCTCGTCAACTTTGAGTTAATTTTACATTTTTTCCCATTAAACAGATGTTTCTCAAAAATAAAATTTTATTCCGTATTATCCTGCATAATAATCGTAGACGAAACTGTTCAAATTTCAAAGAAAATCCGATCTCAGACCTCTTCAAGGCCTTTCACAACGAACCTCAGCTGGAATGATAGAAGGTGTAAAAGGACGTTTCATTGCACAATGATTTAAAGTAACTTAATACAAACTTGTTGAAACTTGTATTCATGTTTTTTTTAAATAGCCTACAAGATTTAATATTACAACATTTTCAATCAGTTGAACATCTTTTTTTGAAATATTCCCTATTATCCGTCCTTTTCAATTATAGGCCGGCCCGTTTATGACGGATATTTTATTTTTTATTCTTAGAATCAATAGTATGGGATTGTATTAATATAGACTATACTGTTGGTACTCCCATATGCGGGCAAGCCATTGAGCTTTGCATATGCGTATTATTTCCGTCAGAAATTTGTTCTGTTCCTATGAATTTATTCGATGTATTGTTTTTGACTGGAAATAAAACTTTATTTATTTATTATTATACTTATTATAAGTGTAATACATTGATAGATGTAGTGCTTGATTATAGAATAACTTACTTGCTGTGTGCCAGTATTACAATAAAGCTGTGTTTTTGCAATTGCAGAGTTGACTATTGCAAATGATGTATTATTTCAAGTTACGGTATTAGTTGATTTTCCCCGCATGTGAGACAAATCTTTCAAACTGTTTTCGCTCAAGAAGCTGTTTCACATTTGAACAACTGACTTTGACAACATTGCACACCCTATTATGCGAAACGTACTTCCACGCAACAATCCAGAACCAAGCAAATGTTGGCTATAAAAATTTCAGAAGGAAATTTTTCGAACGTCCAACTGCAAAATAATTCAGACAAAAGCCTCGAAAAGTGTTGGAGATTCTATGTCTATTGATTTCAAAGAACCAATCCACGATAGTGCTCTTTCCACAGAGAATATTTTTGCTGGAATTTACTTTTTCATGAGGTTGAAGTTTTTGGAATTGAAACAACTTTTTGTGCTTTTTCTATAGGTGGATCGCGGATATTCGGTACTTCCAAAAGATGCATGGAATAATTATTTTTTAAACAGTCAAGATTTTTATTGTACGTCTATCGATAATTCACTAGTGGTTACCTTTTTTGGAGTGTAAATTATGTATGTGATCAAAAGATGTCGAATATTCCTAATGTTGGACTTTTAGTGTGAGTTCACCATTTTCCTGTTTTACGAGACTTTTAAAACTTTATGAAACAGGCCCTAATAATTAAATTATTTACAAAATAAATGTAATAAAATATATCAATTATCATTATTTCGTTGTTGTGTTTTAGGAGAAATCTCTTCTACGGTGACCATGGGGAAACGTTAGTTGTGGTTTGAGTTGAAGCCAAACACTTACGTGTAACGAAGAACATTCAATAAGAAGGAAGACATCTATGTCCTTCGGCGGTTCGTACAAGCAGTTTTTGTGAAACCAAATTTCAAACCTTGAACCAATGAGTTTGATAATATTCTTCACCAGGAGCTGTGAATTGATGCCAAGTCCTGAGCATGGTAAGTTGGAAATTGTTTTCTTTAATATGACTGGCTATCACGCTTTGCTGATAACAATTGTCCAAAGTTATTCTCATTCTTGGGTAATTGAATTATTTAATTGGCCTGCTTATTCTTCTCTTTTTACTCATTGTACTAGGATATTTGAATCTCTTTATTTTTGGAATGGGGTTCTCATTCAATTTGATCTCTACTTGGGTAGCTCAAATACATTTTGTTCAAGCTGTTTCTAATGAGTGGAATAATTTTGAATTTTCATAAGAGTTGAGCTTAAAGAATTTAGATATTAATTTTTGAATATTAACGATAAGATATCTCAATCTATGATTGAGCTATTATTCTTCATCAGTAATCTATTACTATACATTCAATTACTTGTTCCCATACAAAGTATAGTATTGATGGGGTTTATATTGTGTGCAAAATAAATGAATTTTGAATTGAATGGAATAGAATATTTATGAACTAATGTTTGTTAACCAAACCCAGTTAAATCACAATGTTATTCATTATCAATTACATGATACACCAATTAATAATCGTATATACTGTAATAGATTCTGTTATTATGACTGAATAAATGATGAAAATAAAATATATTCATTGCAAAACACTTCTTGAAACCTTGGAATTGGACTTGATCACAGTATCTTTAAAACAAAGATATTTTCTTCAATGATGATAATAGAACTAATTGAAACTCCATGATTTTGCATGTTATTAGCTCTATCTGAGATCATTTTTAACTTATCACGTTATGCATTATTACAAGTTACAAGTTGTAATAGATTTTAAAATAATTATTTTCAGGCACCTTTGGAATGGATTGTGATTGGAATCTTGCCAAGCTGATAGATTAGAAGATGATATTCTTATTATAAATTGTGGACTCCAAACGAGGCTTGCTGCTCTGTAATAGTGAGGTGAGTTTCAATGAAAATTATTTGTATCAAAGCTTTCGGCTTGTTATAATTTGTACTTTATTTCCAATATCTCACAAAATTCCAACTATTTTGCTATTATGAATGAATTTCATTCTACTCAAGGCGATTGTACACGATCAAAGTTTTCATCGAATTCTATACATTAAAGAAATAACTATCAACTAAACAGCTGATTTATAAGGTATCCACACACTAGACATGCATATTTTGGTTTGCAGCGTTGTATCAGTAAGCATGGCTAGTGTCCTAGTGTCAATTTTCAATATCACCCTTTTTTATCATATTCATCGAAATCATTTTTCGCAAGTTAGTTGGATTGTGTTTGTAGTAGCAGTTTGCCGTTCAGATTTTTAAATTACTGAACACATTGAATACCGAATAAGCAGTTTGCATAACCTGAAAAATACAATAGCATTGAAAATTATAAATTATTCAAATTGATTATTGAATTAGCCGCAAGTTTAAATTGAAATTTAATGTAGGCCTACAGTATTGCAAAAAATTCAAAAATAAATATGTTCAATGAAATAAATAGGAGATGACGTTATATTTCACTAGAAATAGAATACTGTATATCTAAATGTCTAGGGATTTCAAATCTAATTTTTTTACTAAACACTGACATATTATAGACACTGACATGATTATTGATGCACTTGGGAATTATTGAGATTTATTGAAGTAATTTCGGCAAATGAGAATTCAAGTTGAGTTACGCTACTAGAATTTTTTGTAACAATAGAAAAGATTCTCTATACAACTGCTCGTAAAGAACGTCTTTACGTACTGAAAACTCATAGTGAACAGCTGATTTCTGATCAGCGAGCGGTAAACGCGTCGCGTGATAACTGTTTTGCTCGAGCAATAAAGTCGCGCTTGACGCTCTTAATACATAAATATCTATTTTCAACTTTTAAACTCAAGGTTCAGACTACTAATAACACATTTAAGCTCAATTTTCTGGAATTCAAGAGTAAAGCAATTACAACTTCAATTATTGAAAAATATTATTTCAGTGTTGTAGCCTTGATCTATTATCCTGTAGCTATTTATTCTGTTATCGATTTTCGCAGTTGCAGATTGCACTATAAGTTTATATTCACCACTACAGTATTAGGTTTTTCAGCTTAATAGTGGACTTTTGCAAATGAGCAAGTAAAATGATATACAAACCTGTAAAAATGTATTGAGATCGATATCATAGATTCCAGATGCGGAAAGCAAAAATTTAGATGCTGATTGAATTTGGAAAATGTTGAGAATTTTCTTCTGGTTCGAGTTGAAACCATACCAGTGAATATTGTAGAGACTTCTTTTAACGTTATGACTCTGAAATAGTAACAAATGATAATTGTGTAATACCCTCTGTTGGAAAGTTGATGGTAGATAATATTAACGACTTGTATTTCACTGTAAATAATTAATGCTATTACTTACTTACATTATTGGGCATAATTGGAATGCATTTCACTCCTGATGAGGAGCTTCATCATCAGCCTGGCTAACTTTCAAAGGGCCATTATATTATGAAGATGCCATGTCATCTATTATTTTTTCCATTGAAATTTCTAGTAACATTGTTTCCGGGGACACCGGACATATAAATGTCTCTCAAAGAGGTACCTTTACATTGTCCCCATATTTACAATATTAACATACCCCTTTGACGTTTTACTTATTCATATAATCAGTTTTACGCTTATATTTTACTATACAAATACCAAACTATCTATAACTGGCTTATACACAACTTAAAAAAGAAGAGAAATGTATACAATTTCTTCTATAAAATCATATACCTAGAGAATATACACAATCCAATGTCCTATTAATAAAATAACCCGATAATTACAAAATTGCTAATAATTAAAAAAACCTGAGGTCGTATCAAAAAACGTTACTTACACCAAAGACAATTAGAATATTTAATTTCCTTAGTTAGAATAATAGTTTCCTATCGTCTTTGCTTATACGTTTCTGCGCCTTGTTTCAAAGTAATTGCATACCAAATTTTATCCAAATCGGATAATAACTGCGGTACAAACAAACAGACAAAGCCGATCGAGTAAAAACTATAGACCTCAGCTTCGCTTCGGTCAATTATATATCTAAATGATGGGTGATGTGAATAAGTATAAGTAAATACTTGGTAGGCTTAACTTACCTCTTCAACCAACATAGATCCCATGTACGTGAAGAAAAAAATGTGCGTTATTTCGAAAATAAATATAAAAAAGAATTTGAATCCATCCACAGACCATAGGGACTCTGCAATGGACATCTGCAAGAAAAAAATTAAGCAACTCATGTTTTTATTTTGGTTTTATCAATATAATATAATTGTATCAATAATATATTTTAAACTTTTTATTCCATTAGTGCACAAGCGCAACTTGGCTGATACATGAGGGATTTTCACTTATGTTTCATTTGTTCTATTGTACAGAAATTCTTTTTAGTTAATTACATGTATTTTACCACGAATAACATCACAGTGTCAGTAAAAACAGTATAAAATTGTTGGTTATAAAATATTACACCCATGAAATTAGGCTATTTCTAGTGAAGAGATAGGTGAATGAAAATGTTACTTACTTTTGTCAAAATGACAGACAATGCCACTATGACTAACATATTGAAGCTCAATACTAGACCGAAGAAGAAAGAGCTGAATTCTTGGAACATGTTGAAGAACCTGGAATTCCAACACACACAAAATTGAATCGTTCAGAAATCGAATCGTCTTGAGTTTTAGGTTTTCATTTACTAACGTACTATGGGGAAAATGTACTGTAAAGAATGAAACTTCTCATTTAATTCTGTATTGTTTTCAACTGTTTCATAAGGGAAGCCGGACTTACGATTAGATTGTCTTCATAGTACGCCTTACTATTAATGTAGAACTTCTAAACTTGTATTGTATGTAGGACTTGTAAATTTCAATGAACTGGATAAGAAATTCAGACTATAGCTGGTTCAGTTTGCTGTATTAAAGATGATAAACGATATTCATTCCTTTACAATGTCTACCCTTTACACTTCACATTTTTAGGGCGATGCCCACATGAGCCTTGTGTTTGTGCGTGGGTAATTATTATGAGAGTGATGATGAGATATTGATTAAATGAATGCTTTTTAGGCAGTTGAAACGGAGTGTATCAAATGTATGCATAATGTAAAAGATTTCATCTACTGTACTTACTTCATAGTGTATACAACGTGATCTTTATGAAAAGACTAAGGTCAATCCAGTCGCCTCAGCAAAATGGACCAGCTATGCTATTTATGTCTAGTGTGGACCAGTCTTTTTCACATAATATATAGGAATTTTAAATTTTTATTAAAGAATCATCTGCATGTGAGAATTCATAATACTGATAGTGCTAATAGCAGTTCATTTTACGCATTACTTATTAATTCGACGAATACTCACTCTCTAATCTTGAGATAGTGAAGAATTGGCTCTATTAAAACTTTTGTAGTTATGGCATTTTCATCGTCCTTTGTTGCTACATTTTGTTCATCTTTCTTTGCTCGGGTGCCAGCTTTACAAACCTCAATTCTTTCTTCGTGTTTGTTCAGAGCAAAACACAAAATCTTGAACTGAAGAATCAATTCCATCATAAAGAAGAAGACAGTTGAATCGTAGACTAAAAATATTAAAAGTGCATTGAAAACCCCGAAGAGCAGCATCAAGTATGCAGCAGTAAATCCTATAATGGTTCTAGTGCTGAACATACTCCACAAGGGCAGAGGCAAAAATACATTGTAAGCTGGATCATCCGTCTGCTGCTCTTCGCCAATAATGTAGCGTGTAACAGGTATAACTAAGAAAACGAAAATAATATTTATGAGTAATCCTGGCACTGCAAAGATGAAGAACCATCGCATATAATTTCTATACAACGAGCGAAGTCTTGCCACTTCTTTTTTTACAGACTCACAATCATATTCATAGAATTCGTCCTTGCAGTAACTCAACAACCTGTACCATAGAATGCGTTTGTTCCGAACAATATGGAAGTCGGCTAGATTTATTAACAGTCCAAGCGCAATCATGAAAGCGTTGGCTACTTCGAAAACTCCAAAAATATTTTGTAACTGTGATAAAAACGTTATTCCCGCAGATATCAGGAAGTAAACTATGAATATTACAAATAAAACCAGTGCAATGTAGTTGTAGTACTTCCAGAATCCGCTCGGATAGAGTACCAGTAATGAGAACTGGTAGCATTTTATGTTGGCTCTTTCCAATCCGCTGATAACGTTTTTGAATTCTATTTCTTCTGCATCCGTTGTCATGTCTGTTAACA
The DNA here is from genome assembly GCA_017141395.1 of Laodelphax striatellus. Lineage (NCBI taxonomy): Eukaryota > Metazoa > Arthropoda > Insecta > Hemiptera > Delphacidae > Laodelphax > Laodelphax striatellus. The sequence goes on from CM029536.1 coordinate 31,570,882, forward strand.
GATAATGAACTGTAATCAGTGTAAGCCTGCAGCGCAAATCGCTTCTTGCTTTTTTCAAATTATTCAATACTCTATTTTGCATACAAGTCCAAGGAGTTATACCAAAAAGCCGAGAGATGGCGCCACATGAACTTCAAGTTTATTTCACACATTAAACGGATACTTCTCAAAATAAAAAATTGAAACCTGTTCCGAAACAAAGGCCGATAACGGGTGTATGTCAGATTGACAATTATCAAATGTAGATATAAGGAGATGGGATATTGCAACTATTCAATTGCTTTTTAAATCATAATAGTTTATTGAACGAAATTCCTTATTAATAATGCTATAACATACTCTGTTATAGCTATTATGTATGTTAATGCTATTAACATACATAATAGACTTCCGCTACTGCGAATATTGACAATAAATTAATATTCTGGTAGAAAATTGGTATTCTAGACAAAAATTAATATTCGCAGTAGCGGAAGTCTTCAGAGTATATTATAGCATTATTAATCAGGAATTTCGTTCAATAAATTATTATTATTTTTCAAATGTCTTTTAATATACAGAGTGATCAAAAAGTCGCTTTGCAGTGAATTATATTCCACAATCGTTCGAAAACAAGTTATTTAATAACCCTTCAAGCTATTAGAACCTGAAGATTATTAGTAAAGTGCCTTCTTTCAACACAGTTAACTAATTATATTAACTACTTACTGCCAACTAAATATAGTTATTTTGTCAAAGCTGATTTATTCATTATTATAAATTTGACATTGATATTTGACGGGAAGTTGTAAGGGACCAGTAATTTATTAGTTGTATTCAGCCTTTTTAGAATTTTTGATAAATTTATTAACCTTTCTACATCCTACTGGAAAAAACAAAGATTGCACATAGCTTTAGACAGTAATGAATAATATGCTGAATAAAAATAATTATATTACTTATTGTAATTAGTGTAATAGATTGATAGACATAGTGCTTCATTTTAAAATAACTTACTTGCTGTCTGTCAGTATTACAATGAAGTTGTTGGGTTGTTGAAGTTGTTTAAAGTTGTTGAGAATTGTAAATAATGTATTATTTCAAGTTATCAGTTAATTTTCCAGGATGTGAGACAAACAGTTTTCTTTTGTGTCTTTTGAAAGTGTCTTTCAAACAAGTTTACGCTCAAGAAGCTGTTTCACATTTGAACAGCCGACAATGAAAACATTGGACACCCTACCAACGTCAAATATTATGCGAAACGTACTTCCACGCAACAATTCAGAAGCAGCCAAATGTTGAGTATAAAAATTTCAGAAGGAAATCTTTCGCGTAACGGACAACTGCAAAATAATTCAGACAAAAGCCTCGAAAAGTGTTGGAGATTCTATGTCTATTGATTTCAAAGAACCAATCCACGATAGTGCTCTTTCCACAGAGAATATTTTTGCTGGAAGTTTACTTTTTCATGAAGTTGAAGTTTTTGGAAGTGAATCAACTTTGTGTGTTTCTATTGGTTGATATTCAGCTTATTCAAAAGATGCATGCAATAATTATTATCTAAACAGCCAAGATTTTTACTGTACGGTACCTCTAGATTTGAAATCGATAATCCTCTAATTATATAATTATGTAAGTTAGTAAGTAAGTAGTTAGAAAGTTAAGTAAGTCTAGTTATAGTAAGTTATATAATATGTGAACAAAAGATGTTGAATATTCCTAACTTTGGACTTTTAGTGTGAGCTCGCCATTTCCCTGTTTAGCGAGACTTTTAAAACTTAATGAAAGTTTGAAAGGCCCTAATAATAGAATATTTATTAATTATCATTCTTTCATTGTTTGTTTCAGGAGATTTTTCTTCTCCACCGACCATAATGTGGAAAAGTTAGTTTTTAAAAGTTAGAAGAATAATAAAGAAGAAACGATAGTTGATTTTGAGGTGATGCCAAAGACTTACGTGTAGCGACGAACATTCAATAAGAAGGAAGACATCTATGTGCTTCGGCGGTTCGTACAAGCAGTTTTTGTGAAACCAAATTTCAAACCTTGAACCAATGAGTTTGATAATATTCTTCATCAGGAGCTGTGAATTGATTCTAAGTCCTGAGCATGGTAAGTTGGAAATTGTTTTCGTTAATATGACTGGCAATCTCACTATATTTCAAAATTATTCTCATTCTTGAAGAATATTCCTTCAATCTTTTAAATTTGGATATGTTGTAGAAGCAATTGATAATCATGCAAATTGAAATGGGTATATTATGATAGATTAGTTCCCATGTTACAAACATTAATTTATGATGAAAAATATGTCAATAGTATAAAGTACTATCAAGTATTCATATTCTTGTTTTATGTATTTTGATTTGATTATTTTCCTCTCCCAATATTGCAATTTAGCCCAAGATTGTATTCTAATGAATTGAAGTATCAAATAACTAACAACTCACCTCAAATAATACCATAATAATCACATTTATTAGCCTTTTCAATTTTTGTACATTCTTCTATGTTGCAAAATGATGAAATCGTAGTGCATTTGATGACTGTCTCCTTGACAGTCAACATGAGAATAAAACTAAAGCATAGGTATAGTCTGCTATTCATTTGTAAAATTAAATTGATGTTGAGTATTAATTTTTCCGTATTGCACTGGTAAAAGTTACAAGGTTTGGCTGCATTTGGTAATGTAAGTTGGTAGTAAATTTTAATCTTTTTCTCTTAATCTAGATTTCTTTCTTGAGCAGACTGTACAGTGCTACTGATTGCAACCATAGAAGTGTGAAACAAACTAACTAACTACAAAATAATGATATTGTACAAGCTCTTTAGTGCAAATAGTGTTCAAATAGTCAGTGTAAATGATCTTCAATCTATTTGCTTTAATAATCTAAATTGTGTACTTTTTGTTCAAAATGCAAGTTATTGTAGGCTATTGCTACATTATTGTTTTCTTGCTGCAATAAATCAATTCTAATTTCTAAATAGCAGCACAAATTTCTTGTATGAACAAGAATGATAAAAATATTATTTCCTCTAATTTTTTAAATTTATAGGATAGGCTACTTCACTATTTGTACACAGCAGCCAATCATGTCATGAGATTATTTTTATTTCGTTTGTAAACACATTATTTGTCTATGATGATAATTTAACTGATGAAATATCAATGATATCCTTATTAGCTCTATCTGAGACAAAGTTTGTGTATGAATAGCAATGCCAAAATATTACTTCCTCGAATGTTTTAAATGATAATAGTCCAAAATAATACTGCAAAAACTCTTGAATCTTCAGTATTAAACTTCTGTATTGGACTTGATCACAGTAGTATCATCAAAACGAAAATATCTTCTTCAATGATAATAATAGAACTAATTGAAATTCCATGATTTCGCATTTTATTAGCTCTTCCTGAGGCGAATTTCCCAGATCTTATTACATTATGCAAAGCATGCTGATTACTGTTAGAAGTTTAATAAATTTTGAAATTATTTTCAGGAATGGGTTTTGAGAGTTTGGAATCTTGTCAAGCTGATAAGATTGGAAAATTCTATCATTATTCATTGTGGACTACATGAGACCTACCGCTGAGGTAAGCTGTATTCAAAATGTTTTGTTTGAAATTGTATTTTATAAATGAATGAATTTTGAACCACTCAAAACGTTTGCACACGAAAACATTTTCTGGAATGAATAGATTTCATCTTTATCAATTGAAAAATTATAAAGCAGCACTTAATTTACAAACTAGTGTGATCAATCAATCCTTAAAATAGATTAAGAGTTCTTATGAGATTGATAACTAATAAAATCAGAAATCTTTTGTTGGTGTATCAAAATCTTGTATTATTATGAATTTCTTGCTTCTATTCATCAAAATCAATGATCACAAGTTTGAGATTCCTCTAGCTGTCTTCCCTTTAGGTTTTTATTTTATTGAACACGTTGAATACTGAATATGAAGTTCGCAAAACCTGAAAATACAATAGTATTGAAAATTATTGAATAAATACTTGGACTAATTGTGAAAATAGTCGTACGCTCAAATTAAAACGGCAAAAAATCATGAAAACAATGAAATTTATAGAAAATGATAATATTCAAAAATAAATGTAAATTTTCTGTGATTTATCAAAGCAATTTTGGGCACTACCAAATGAGAGTTCGTTTTACAGTAGCTATGATACTGAATTGGCTTTGAAACAAAGAATAGTTTTAAACTGGAGATTAAGGCAACTAATATTACAATAGAGCTCAATTTCTATTTAGATTGAATTTTCTTAAATTAAATATAATAACAATGTTCATGGACATCTTGATACAATATTTAAGATCGCACTCCAGGTTTTACGTTTGATTATTATTATAGTAGTCGTCTGTTGATGGTCAAATGAAACAATTCACAAACCTGTAAAAAAGTATTGAGATCGATATCATAGATTCCAGATGCGGAAAGCAAAAATTTAGATTCGGTTTGAATTTGGAAAATGTTGAGAATTTTCTTCTGGTTAGAGTTGAAACCATACCAGCGAATACTGTAGAGTGTTCTTTTAACGTTGTGGCTCTGAAACATTAACCAATGATCATTTATTATCTATTACAAATCGGATGATAGATGATAAGAATTATTTGGTGGGAACCAAATAACCTAGGGAGGTTAGGTTAGTCAACCTGAATTTGGATTGTTTGTATAAATTGGAAGAGGAACAGTTTCGGGCTTAAGCCTGTTGTACTCTCCTTTGTGAATGATTGAATGATCCCACAGAGAAGGAAGAACAGAGGACGCATCTAGTGTTGCGTAAGTGGGTCCCCAGCATTGAAAGTTGGGTCCCCAGTTCTTAGTTTTCCGGCTAAGGAGAGGGAATTTTGGATTGCCTTTCTCTTCTACGACTACCTCTACCTCGACAACTACTGTAGTTTAAAGAGAGCTTAGACATCAACATTTTTCAGACGCAATTCATGGTTACCGGTATGAATTGCAACTGTACTTAGGCGCATCAATGTCCCATTTATGAAAGTTACCTCTGTTCTTCCTTCTCTGTGTTGATCCTATCAACACAAAAGGAATTCACGGTTTCTAATTCCAGCAATGCTTATAATTGCATTTTTGGGTAGATTTTCTATATATTTTCAATTTCATTAGCGTTATATAATATGATTTGATGGGTGACTTGAATAGAATAAGTAAATACTTGATACTTTTTGGTAGGCTCAACTTACTTCTTCAACTAACATTGATCCCATGTACGTGAAGCAAAAAATGTGCAGTATTTCGATAAGGAATATCGAAAAAAATTTGAATCCATCTACAGTCCATATAGAGTCCATCTGCAAGAGAAAAAATGGAGAAACTCATGCTTTCAATTTATCAATTTATTGCAAATTAATTATAGTTGGTTTTAGGCTTGATTAATTAAAACCATCACTCTCTAACCATAATTCTAACAATTTAACCATAATTCACTTCTAATCAAACCATAAACATTAATACTCTCTAACATATGGTATTCATCTAACCGTCTCCATAAGCTTAGTTAATGAGATCCTTTTTGATCCTTGGTAACTCTTGTAGGCCAAAGATCTTAAAATCGTTCTTAGTGCGCGTTTAGCATGAAGAATATTTGTGCAAAATTTCAAGTTTGTAGGTCAAGTAGTTTGGGCTGTAGTGTGATTTCCGATAACGGGAACGCCTTTTATAGATATATCAGTCTGAATGATTGTACAGTCTCTATAGTATAGAATTCTAAATTCATTGTTTGGAAAATTATGACTAAGAAATGAACTAATCAAATACAGTAGGCTATTGATGGTGAAGATAATAGTAATGACAGAGCGATTTTACTTACTTTAATCAAAATGACTGATAATGCCACTATGACTAACATATTGCAACTGAGAACAAGACCAAAGAAGAAAGAACTGAATTCTTGGAACATGTTGAAGAACCTGGAATACCAACAAATTTCATTTTTATTTAATTTTGTTTACATACCGTGTCCTAAAAAACAATACAGTAGTTAGTTAGCCTCTGAAAAATGTTGGTTTGAGGCAAACAAATGAATCGTTTAAAAAATTGTAGATTGATTGTCTTTACAATACAGATTTCTTGAATTCAAAGCCCGGGTATGTTTAGTAATCCTGTCTTACAGGAAAAATTTGGACTCACACTTAACTCAGACATTTTCTGCACCCTACGCCGTACTTATGGTCTATTATTGTACTTATTGTTTTCCTTTTTTCTGTATAATATTATATGGTACTTGCAAATTTTCATGAAATAAGCCACTACTTAAAAGAGAGCTTGTGCATGAGTCCAGTGGTGCTACAGCTTTAAATGAGTTCCAAACCACCGGGAAGCGCTTTATATTGTCCTGAATGAATGACATATAGTGGAAGAAGGCCTTTAACTGAAAGTGGTCACACTTTGTGACAGGTGCATGTCTAACCTGGCATGATCAAGAAGCAACCACTTCCCAATACTTTCACAGTGCAATTTATTCTACACATATTCATTAATGCAACGCATACTCACTCTCTGATCTTCAGATGGTGAAGGATTGACTGTATCAATACCTCGGTAGCAATAGCATTTTCATCATATTTTTGAGCGTCCTTTGTTGATAGCAGCAACCCACTTTGTTCAAGATTCCTCCTCCTTAGGCCAGCTTTATAAATTTCAATTCTTTCCTCATGTTTGGTTAGAGCAAAACACAAAATCTTGAACTGAACAACCAATTCCATCATGAAGTACAAAACAGTTGAAACGTAGACTATGAAAATTGTAAGTATATGAAAACCCACAAATAGCAGCTGCAAGTACGCAGCAGTGAATCCTGTAATGGTTCTGGTGCTGAACATACTCCACCAGGTCAGAGGCAAGAATACATTGTAAGCTGGATCATCCGTCAGCTGCTCTTCACCAATAATGTAGCGTGTAACAGGTATAACAACGAAAATAAAAAGACAGCTGTTTAGTAATGCTGTTACTGAAATCCTAAAGAACCACCGCATATAAGTTCTACTTTGCAAGCGAAGTCGGTCCTTTTCTTTTTTGACTGACTCACAATCATATTCATAGAATTCGTAACTCAACAACTTGTACCATAAAATACGTTTCTTACGAACAAAATGGAAGTCGGCAAGGTTTATGAAAACTGCTAGCCCAATCAGAAAAGCATTGGCGACTTCGAAAACTACAAAAATATTGTGAATTTGTGAATAAATGGTTATTACCCCAGTTACCAGGAAGTGAACTAAGAATATTTCGAATAAAACTAGTACTATGTAGTTGTAGTACTTCCAGAATCCGCTCGGATAGAGGACCAGTAATGAGAACTGGTAGAATTTGATGTTGGCTCTTTCCAATCCATTAATAACATTCTCAAATTCTTTTTCTTCCGCAACCTTTGTCATGTCTGTTAACAGATAATAAACAGTACCTAAATAAAACATTTTTTAGGTCAAGTCCGCAGCGCAAAGCACCACTAGCTGAATTTGCCACCACCTTATCCAATACTCTATCTAGCACACAAGTCCACACAGTTCTATCAAAAAGCCAAGTCATGTCTTCTCATTTATAAGAATAATTTTGGTTATAATTTTCAATTTAACAACTCACCATTATTCGTTTTCATCAATTATTATGAAACTAATAATGATAATATCATCCTGTACTATCTTTCAGGGGCGGACCCGTATAGAAAATAGAAAGGCATAGATTACGTAAAAATCCCCCCTCCCGAAAACCTTTTTGCTCCTTCATATTAGTAAAAATAATATTGTAAGAGATGTCTATGTTATACATCAGTTTCAAGTCTTTCTATTATCCTAAACAGTTTTTGTTGTTTGTCAAGCAGATCATACTTGAAATGTAATAGAGAACTAATCATATTAGTTGTAGCCTACAGGTATGTAGTCTTTTTAGATATTTTTCAAAGGTATCTTGTTTATTCTACATCTTAATCGCTGTAGGCAGGCAGCATGATCATAATAAATAATATGCTGTAATAACAATACTTATTAAATATTATAATATATTAATATACATAGTACTTGATTATAATGTAATAACTTACTTGCTGTCTGTCAGTATCAGCTCAGTCTAATAAATACACAGTCGCGACACTCTGAGTGGTCCCTGATGCGATCCTAGCGCTTCACAACGCAGGCATGCAAAATCAAAATGCCAACAGCGCCAGAATTCAAAATGATAGAAACGGAATGAATGCGCATGTGCATGATGAGGGAGACAAAAACACACTCCATTGTTGTCATTAGAGGGTTATGTTGCTCTGTGTATGTTAAATGTGGTAGGAACAACATTCCAGACTAGTTTATTTTTATGTGAATTCAGGAATTGAGATGATTCATAATGTAAAGAGCAAAATTTTATGTGTTCATATAAGTATTGTGTGTTTTTTAAAGCAAAGATCTAAGCGTCCACTATTTGTATCCATTGCTTTGATCGGTTCCTCGGGAAAAAGATAATCCCGGATTTTTTTGTGAATTATAACAACCGAAAGCACTACAGGAATCACCTTCCATTTTTTTTAGAGACACACGTCTCTTTTAAGTTGATTCAACTTTAAGATGATAACAAATTAGTTGATTTTAAATTAATGTTCACTTTTAAAAAGCTACCCAATATTTGAAGAAAAGAGCGATCGTACGTGATATGATATCATGATAAGAGTGATCATACATATGATATCAATCATATTATGTTGTAAATATACCTAGTTTTGCATGCCGGCCACCAGGATTGCTGCTCGCAACACTGGGGACCACTTTTTGTATCCGAGTGTCGCGACTGTGTATTTATAAGGCTAGGCGTACACCGGTTAGTCAAGACAAGACAAGACGACATTAGTCACGTTTAGTCACAGTAATTCACATAGCTGCTTATGAAGCAGCACACACCGATGCAATGACTAATCGGTGTGTGTTGCTTCATAAGCAACTATGTGAAGTACTGTAACTAAACGTGACTAATCTCGTCTTGTCTTGTCTTGACTAACCGGTGTACGCCTAGCCTAAGACTGTGGTATCACAATGAAGCTGTTGTGTTGATAATTGTAAATAATGTATCATTTCAAGTAGGCCTACACGATTAATTGTGACCACCGTTTAAGATAAATCTTGAAAACTGTTTTCGCCCAAGAAGCTTTTTCACAACTGACATTGAAAATGTTGCTCACCCTACAAACGTCGAATACAGTTGTTATTTTATGTGAATAGTACTTCCGTGTTACCAATTCAGAACCAAGCAAATGTTGGCTATGAAAATTTCACAAGGAAATCTTTTGCTTAACGTGCAACTGCAAAATAATTCAGACAAAAGCCACGAAAACTGCTATAGTTTTTCGTCTATTGATTTCATGGAACCAATGCCAAAAGAAAGTAGGATACTCTTTCTATAGAGAAATTTTTGGCTGGTCGTTTACTTTTTCATGAAGTTGTTTTTGGAACATCATTTGTGTTCTTTCTATTCTTTTCGTCCAAAAGATGAATTGAATAATTAATTATTTTTTAAACAGCCAAGATTTTTTACTCTACTTCAAATTCCTCCAGAGAAAAAGTGTTTGCAAGGATATATGGTATATGCATGAAGAAAATCAAGAATAGAAGTAAATTTTCGTTGAAAAATCGATCGTGGAGACAGACAGAAGAAAGAGTTAGGCTAGGCGTACACCGGTTAGTCAAGACAAGAAAAGACGAGATTAGTCATGTTTAGTCACAGTAATTCACATAGTTGCTTATGAAGCAGCACACACCGATGCAATGACTAATGAGTTGATTTCTATTCTGTTTAAAATCACATTATTTGTCTATGATGATAATTTAACTGATGAAATATCAATGATATCCTTATTAGCTCTATCTGAGACAAATTTTGTGTATGAATAATAATGGTAAACGATTATTTCCTCAGATGTTTCAAATTATAATACTTTGGAAACAATTCTTCAATCTTCAATATTAAACGTATTGGACTTTATCACAGTAGTATCTTGAAAACTAAAATATTTTCTTCAATGATGAAAATAGAACTAATCGTAACTCCATGATCTTGCATGTTATTAGCTCTATCTGAGGCGAATTTCCCAGATCTTATTACATTATGCAAAGCATGCTGATTACTGTTAGAAGTTTAATAAATTTTAAAATTGTTTTCAGGAACCTTTGGAATGGATTTTGAGTGTAAGAAATCTAGTTAGCTGATGAGACTGGAAGATGTTATCATTGTCCATTGTAGGCTTCAAATAACACCTACAGCTGTATGATTCTGAAGGTAAGCTCTATTCAAAATGTATTGTTTGAAATTTGTGAATGAGTGAATAAATTTTGAATCACTCAAAGCAGTGTTCATTCTAAACGTTATGTCCGTGTTGATGTTATGCCGGAGTAATAAAAGGTTGCACTCTGGAATGAATAGATTTCTGGTTTATCCATTGGAAAGTTAAAAAGCAGCAATTTTACAAATTTATCTCTCGAAATTTAAGAATTGTTCTTGAAGGATAGATGACAGGCCTATAAAATTAGAACGCTTTTGTTAGTGTAGGTATCAAAATCTCTTTTAATGCATTTTTTCGATTTTATCCATTGAAATCATTGCTCCCAAGGTTGTAATTTCTTTAGCTGTCTTCCTCTTAGGTTTTCATATTACTGAATACGTTGAATACTGAATATGCAGTTTGCATAACCTGAAAAATACAATAGTATTGAAAATTATTAAAACGCCCTCAAATTTTCTGTACCTAAGAATAATCATATTGCAAGTTTTTCTAGTGTTATTGTTTTGTTTCTAGTGTTGATGAATTTGTTATAGTATTTTAAATCTAAATCACTTCTTAATTTGATCATTAACAAAAAACTACTCAAAGTATTAATGAAAATGGTGCTTGGTTCCCTTTAGAGGAACAGGTTAAGTAGGTTATTGGTCTACTAGCTTGTTTAATTATATGGAACCAACAACCACACAATACATAATATAACCTGTACGGTAGTACTCCTGAAACAGCAGAAGACTATAGCGAAATGTTAGTTGATTCAAAGGCCTGTAGATGCCGCCACAAACTAGATACTGTTTGGTTCTTTTTACAGTAAATAGATGAAGCAGTTTTCAATTCAGAACCATTTAAAACAGAAAATAAAAAAATTGGTGGTTGGTTCCTTTTATGTAAAATCCGTCATATTAAGATCAAACACTTTGAGGTTTTAGATTAATTATTATATTAGACGTTTGTTGATGTTCAAATATACAGATAATTCACAAACCTGTAAAAAAGTGTTGAGATCAATATCATAGATCCCAGATGCTGAAAGCAAAAATTTTGATGCTGATTGAATTTGAAAAATGTTGAGAATTTTCTTCTGGTTCGAGTTGAAACCATACCAATGAATACTGTAGAGACTTCTTTTAACGTTATGACTCTGAAACAATTACAAAAAATAATTTATCATCTGATGGAAATGAGATGATAGAAATAAGTATCACATAAAAATGATGGGTGATGTGAATGAAATTAGTATTACTTGATACTTTTTGGTAGGCTTAACTTACCTCTTCAACTAACATTGATCCAAAGTAGGTGAAGCAAAAAATGTGCAGTATTTCAAAAAAAAATATCGAAATGAATTTTAATCCTTCTATAGTCCATAGGGAGTCCATCTGCAAGAGAAACTCATGTTTTCAATCGAACAACTTCATTGCAAATTAATAATGTATGCAAATTAATTAATGCAGTTTTAGGACCCATGTTTACTGGAACTTTTTTCTTAATATTACAATGTCAGGAAACCGCTCACGAAGTTTGTCGGTCTATTTTAGAAACACTCTGTATAGTTTCAGCAATGCTTATAATTGCAGTTTTGGGTAAATGTCCCTTATATTTTTGATTTGATTAGTTTTTTATACATTATTTGATATGGAATTGTGCAGTATTCTTTATATCTAATGTCATCAATAGTTTTTATTGTAAAATTGATGTTTTCTGCTGATTATATTGAATCAGAGCACAAGCTTTGCGTTTGTGATGCATTGGTTTTCGTTTGATATCATACATACCGTATAAGTTTATTTTTACGTTATGCGGTGTCTTTTCTTGTGAATGACTTGATTAATTGATTTGTTCATTCGTTTATCTGCTATACAAACACATTACAATGTAGAAAGAAACAATATAATATAATCATAATTTGTTTCTAATAGAATGTTATGGCTTTATATAATAATACAATGTTGATAATACATTGTCAGATAATTTATGTTTAGTCTATTGTTCAGTCTACTTTGGGATTATGAATTCATTGTTCAGAAGATTATGAATTTATCAGATAGGCTATTTCTAGTGAAGAGAAAGGTGAATGAAAATGTTACTTACTTTGGTCAAAATGACAGATAATGCCACTATGACTAACATATTAACACTGAGTACAAGACCAAAGAAGAAGGAGCTGAATTCTTGGAACATGTTGAAGAATCTGGAATGCCAACAAGTGAATTGTTAAAAAAATTGTAGATTGATTGTCTTTACAATACAATTTTCTTGAATTAGAAGCCCGAGCCTGTTTCATAAATATTTGGAAGATCAGTATTACAGAGAAACGTAGGACTCCTACTAGTCTTTTACATTTTCGATATAGTAAAGCCTTACTATTAATGTTTAGTATAGGTCCACCTCTTTTCCCGTTACAATGTAGGACTTGAATTTTCATGAAGTAGGCTCCTGGGTTGACATTGAATTGCGCGTCATTCCAATAAACTTATCCACTACACTATATTAACATGGCAGGATCATAGTCAACTTTTCAAACACCAATCACAGATCATTGCGATCCGGCGTTATTGACGCATGCGCAGAAAAACTGTCTCTAGCTCGTATAATATGGCCCTCAGCAAAATGAACAAGACTAGTGTATGTCCTCCTTTTTGCTGTAATATTATACAGGACTTGCACCTTCTTATGAAACAAGCCTCTACATGAAAGAAGTTGAATTCTTGGAAAAATTCCTAATTATGAATGCAACACATACTCACTCTCTGATCTTCAGATGGTGAAGGATTGACTGTATCAATACCTCGGTAGCAATAGCATTTTCATCATATTTTTGAGCGTTCTTTGTTGATAGCAGCAACCCACTTTTTTCAAGATTCCTCTCCCTTAGGCCAGCTTTATAAATCTCAATTCTTTCCTCATGTTTGGTTAGAGCGAAACACAAAATCTTGAACTGAACAACCAATTCCATCATAAAGTAGAAGACAGTGGAAACGTAGATTATAAAAATTGTAAGTAAATTAAAACCCACGAACAGCATCAGCAAGTATTGTATAGTGAATCCTGTAGTGGTTCTAGTGCTGAACATACTCCACCAGGGCAGAGGCAAGAATACATTGTAAGCTGGATCATCCGTCAGCTGTTCTTCACCAATAATGTAGCGTGTGATAGGTATAACAACGAAAATAAAAAAGAAGTTAATGAGTAAAGCTGGCACTGAAATCATAAAGAACCATCGCATATTATTTCTACACAACAAGCGAAGACGGGCCATTTCTTTTTTGACTGACTCACAATCGTATTCATAGAATTCGTCCTTGCAGTAACTCAACAACTTGTACCATAAAATACGTTTCTTACGAACAAAATGGAAGTCGGCAAGGTTTATGAAAACTGCTAGCGTAATCATAAAAGCATTGGCTATTTCGAAAACTACGAAAATATTGTTGACTTGCGAGTAAATCGTTATTACCCCGGTGAAGAGGAAGTAAAACGTCGCTATTTCTAATAAAACTAGTGCAGTGTAGTTGTAGTACTTCCAGAATCCGCTCGGATAGAGGAGCAGCAATGAAATCTGGTAGAATTTGATGTTGGCTCTTTCCAGTCCATTAATAACATTCTCAAATTCTGTTTCTTCTGCTTCGTTTGTCATGTCTGCTAACAGATGAATACAATATTTCATATCATTTATTGGCTCACTATTCCCAAAAAAATAAACAGTTTGAAAAAGTGGTCAAGAAACCTCATTAAAATCGTGTTGTGGCTCAAATATAATTATGTTACAACTAATTATGGCTATTATCCTATTTGGCTATTATGCCATATTGGCTGGCTATTATGTTACAACAATAATAGATGTAATTTAGAGTTATAATTTTCAATCAAACCATTCACCATCATCCTTGGACATTGATTTTTATACTATCCTATAGTTATGAAAATAATAATAATTATTATGCTATGCTATTTTTTTAGTATATTAATTATTCCACTCAGTTTTTTTCAGTCAAATCAGATTCATTTATTAATTGAAATGTGACATTGTTTCTTACAGAAATTAATAGGGGACTGGTAATTATTAGGTGTATTGAGCTTTTTTGAAAAATTTCTTGTTCATTCTACATCCTACTGTACTAAAAAAAAGTTTATAATCAGATTAATTTAATTTGTTTGACGCTTGCCATTAGATAGATAGATAGAGAGATATTCTTTCTTGGCCACCGTACTCTACGGTCATCAGCAACGTCAAGAAATAATATCTCTCTATCTATCTAATGGCAAGCGTCAAATTAATAATCTGATTATAAATCGCTGTAGGCAGTATTATCGTAATGAATAATATGCTGTAACAATATTACTTATAAACAGTATATTAATAAACAGAGTGCATTATTATAAATAACTCACTTGTTGTCTGTCAGTATTACAATGAAGCTGTTGATAATTGTAAATAATATTTATATTTATTAATAATGATTTTAAGTTATGAGTTGATTTTCCTGCATATAAGGCAAATCTTATAACTGTTTTCGCTCGAGAAGCTGTTTCACATTTGAACCACTGACATTGAAAATGTTGCACACCCTAGAAACGTCGAATATATTTATTTCATGTGAAAAGCACTTCCGTGTAATTCAGAGCCAAGCAAATCTTAGCTTTAAAAATTTCAGTAGGAAATTCTTTCGCTTGAAGTGCAACTGCAAAATAATTCAGATATAGGCCACTACGTCAATTGATTCCAAAAATAACCAATTCCGGAAAAATGTAAAAGTGTTCTTTCTGTAGCATAGGTTTCCGTAGTTAGTTATTGGAAGATGAATTAATTTTGTGTTCTTTATATTGGGATATATTCTTTATGTCTTGAAAGTGCATGGAAAATTATTTTTAAAAGAAATAATATTTTTCTCAGTTTTTTCGAATACCTCCTGAGAACAGTTTTTGCAAGGATCGTACATGAATGGTATAGTACATTGCAAAGACACTAAACTTGGGAAAATTTAATGTATTGATGTAATGGAGAGATGGATTCAACCATCAATAATAATTCATGTAAGTAAACATTTTGTCTTTTGTATTCTGATTGATACATAATAAAGGCACTGTTTCTATTGCTTGGGGTTGCTGCTTGAGGTACGGTAGCTTTGAAATTTTACAAATTTATAAAAATGGAAAATCGCTCATATAGTGAGTAATAGTAGCCCCTGAAGAGAGGAAAAAGTTTCAACCATATTTGAGATTTTTAGTATCGTTAACATTTTTTTTTTTTCAAAATATTCGACAAAATTTAAGTAATTTTCGCAGCTATCAGCTCTTGTTTTCAATTTTCGTCTTTACGAGGGTCTTCAGACGTAAAATTAATGGCGTTACAGATGATTATTTATTTTTTTGCATTGGTAGTATTGATGAACGTTGAAAATTCAAATAAACAAATTCAATTTAATTGAATGTTATTGCCATCGTATTCGTAGACAATGTCAAATATCGATTCATCGTTTATTTCCACCCTTGTTAATTTAAAAATTGAATGTGTTCGATTAAACTTGGTGAGCGAATAAATAAATGAGCGTAAAAAAATACCAAATCAGCTATTTTCTATCTGCTACACGTTCCTATGATTTTTTGATACTTTTCTAAAAGTTGAACTATTTCTGCCTATTTTCTGTAAATAAATGACAAAAAAAAACAGCACGCTAGGAATGCATATATTTTTTTCATTAGGCTGACTAGCAGTTGGGAAATCTGTATTTCCAATTTCAATAATTGCGATTTCATTCCAGTATTGGTTTTGCTAAAAGGTTTCTTTCCATAAAATAAACAAGACGTTTGTTGGTGGGGTGGGGGTGGGTTTGCGTGGTGAGGGAACTTTATTCCACCAGTTTGTGCAATGTCTAAAGGTCAAGTAACTCTTGCGATTCGATTTTAATCAGGCTGTAGAGGCCTTACAAAACTCACAGTTACAAATATATTTGTCTTTCGATTTTGGGGAAACAATCACTCAATAATAGAATTGAAAGTTATTTGTATTTGGATAATATAACTGATAATTTCAATGAATCAGACTTACAATCAAATTTGTCCAACTTGAAAGACAATAACTAAACGAGAGATTGGAAGTTATTTTTGTTTGAAGAATGAAACTTCATTGATAATTTCAATATTTTGAACAAGAAATAATTACTTGAAAATTACATTAAAAACTGTGTTGGTGCTAGAAGATATAGAAACGTTCAATTTGTTATTACAATATAATGCAACAATAGCAACTTGTTAGCAAATAACAGTAAAGTTGAAAGTAAAATTGTGTAAAGAGAAGTGATGAGTGAAGTGAAAATTTCAGTTGAGAAAGTAAAATGAAATAGATAATGAAGTGAAAAGGGAATTGAAGGAAGGGCTTTTTTGTGATTTTTTATGTTTTGAGGCTAATTTTCATCTTGAATAAAAGTTGTAACTTAGCAACAATAGTTACTTGTTAGCAAATTAAGTTGAAAGTAGAATTTAGTAGTGAATAGTAAAGTGAAAATTCCAGTTGAGAAAGTGAAGTAAAATAGATAGTAAAGTAAAAAGTAAATTGAAGGGGAGTGAAGGCCTTCCATCACTTATTGAGTGATTTTTGAAGTTTGAGAGGCCAATTTTCATCTTGAATAAAGTGAAAATTCTAGTTAAGAAAGTAAAGTAAGATAGTAAAGTAAAAGTAAGATAGTGAAGTAAAAGTGAATTGAAAGGCTTTTATTACTTACGAGTAAATTTTCAGTTTTGAGGCTAATTTTTATTCTAGAATAAATGTCAAAAAGCACAGAAGATGCAGAAAAAGAATTCGAAAGGCTTATCAATGGTCTTGAAAGAGCTAACATCAAATTTTACCAGTTTTCAATGCTTGTCCTCTACCCTAGCGGACCTTGGAAATACTACAACTACATAATACTAGTTGTATTCCAGATAGTGTCCGTCTACTTTCTGATAACAGGAGTGATAACGATTTATCAGCAAAAAGACGACATTTTTGTGACGTTTGAAGTGGCCAACGCTTTCCTAATATTTTTCGCCGTTTTTGTGAGTATTGCAGACTTCCACGGCACGGGCAGAAAACGGCATCTATGGAATAAGTTGTTCAGTTATTTTGAAGACGAGTTTCATGACTACGAGTGCGAGTTGGTTAGAAAAGAAGCGAGTAGGTTGAGAACTGTGTGTAGAACTTATATGAAATGGTTCTTCCTTTTTTCTACACCCTGTATATTTGTCAATATATTTTTCATGTTCGTCATTATACCAATCATTCGTTTCATAATTGACGAAGAACAAACAACTAATGACACGGCTTACAATGTTTTTCTTCCCATACCGTTTTGGTCTGTCTTCAACACAAGAACATTTTTAGGATTCACTATGCAATACTTGCTGATGATTTTTATGGTGTGCGATATATTTGCGACGTTTCTTGTCTACGTTGCAAGTGTGTTCTTCTTTTTTATGGAGTTGATTATTCAGCTGAAGATTTTGAGTTTTGCATTAGCTAAACACGATGAGAGAGTTGGTACGTGGAGAGACGAAGTCAGAAAAACGGGAATATATCCGAGTGAGAAAAATGTTACTACTGAGATCCTCAAAGAGCCAATTAACCATCATCTAAAGATTAGGGAGTGAGTATCGTAAATTACATCATTTTAAATAAATCAATGTTTATTCAACAAAAATAATTACAATACAAAGTTGGAATCTATACAAATAAAACAAATACATTGAATCATTTCTGAATAATCTTTTTATGAATAAATATACTCCCCGCTATAAATATATGTGTTGGGGTGTATTAATTGCATATTAGTTTTCTTTATTAGTTGCTAACTAATAAAGCATTTTCTATATTAATTGCTTTATTTTTTGTTGACAGTTACAAAGTTTATTCAGTAGAAAAGTCAATAGGATTAGAGTTTTCTTTTTAATTTGAGTTCTTCAAGGATTAGTAAAACGTTAATTGAAAATAAAGAAACAAGGTTGTATAAACTAGTAATAATGAGTATTAATGCTTGTTAAGGATAAGCAAAACGTTAATTGAACAATTGAATGCAAAAAACTAGTAATGTAAAAGAATGAAGAAGTAGTTATAAAGAAGAAAATAGTATAATGATTAAATTGGTAGCTTCAACAAGAAAACTTTATCTTCTGAAAACAAATTATACTTCAAATAGCAAATTTTGTTACCAGAATGTTTGAAAATAACATTGTACATCGCTTATCTTGAAAAGTCTTGAGCTCTTGAAGTGTTGGCTCATTTTCCTCTTGAAACACAGATAGTGCTTGATTCCACTGCTTTGTGCTAATTTGCTTAATTTGCACTTTAATCAAACAAACTAAGCCCCACATACAGCTGTGGACTCCAAGGACCGGATTCTTAGAATTCCAGTGGTCCTATAAAACAGGAAAAAGGCAGATACACATTCGTTATTGATATTTTTCAAGTTTATTATAGATTGTGGATGCTTCTTCAGCGAGAAATCAGTTCACTTGCTCCTTTCAATCTAACTTATTAACTGAAATGGTTCACTATTTTAACTTTCAGGTTCTTTAACATGTTTCAAGAATTCAGCTCTTTCTTCTTTGGGCTAGTGATAAGTGTGAATATGCTAGTCATTGTGTCACTGTCTGTGATAATAACAAGAGTAAGTACAGAGTAAGTACTGATTAGAGTAAGTCCAGTGAGTAAGTACAAAATAGATCAAGAGTAATCTTTGTGATTATTGATAGCACGTTTTTATCTTTAAGGAATAACTTTAGAAACAGTAGACTAAACTATGAACTTATTATTTTTCTATGCTCAATAATAAAGGTATAGCAGGATTCTTTTAAATTGTCAGAAACAGCTGATTGATGTACGCTCGTTTACTAACGTTAAATCAGCTGTTTTCTGACAAGTTAAAAGAATCCTGCTATATTGAGAAATTCAAATGCTGTCAATGTTATTTAGCTGCAGCAGTGAGAATAGTGATGAACATGCAATTTCCATTTAAAGGCGCTTCCTTTTTTTTCAGATGGATTCTCTACTCACCGTGGAAGGTTTGAAATTCTGCTCGGTTCTGATTCTTGAGATATTACATATGTTTTGTTTCACGTATTGTGGATCAGTGCTAATTGAAGAGGTGGGTTTTTCTATTCCTTGTTTTTCTATTCAGCTTATTTCCAAATGAACAAAAATTTAGAATTCTGTTATGTTGGAATCACATAGTTGTGATGTTTCTCATTAATAAATTTAAATGACTTGAATTTTGTCTAACCACGTTGAACAGTTGAAAATTATTACAGTACCATGTTTTAGTCCATCTTTTTACCATGTTTTAGTCCAGAACACTTGACTATAGTAATATTAATATTCATTCAATTTGGCGGATGGCGAATAGATAGTAGATAGGTATGTTTTCTTGTCGTTGCTGATGACCGTAGAGTCCGATGGTAAAAAAAATAATACCTATCTATCTTTCTATTCGCAATCCGCCAAATTAAATGAATCTCACAATATGTGGCAAATTATCTGTATGCTTTTGAACTATGGTACTGGAATTAGTTAATTGTTAGTGATTTGGCAATATCTAAGCCCATTTCATTTGAAAAAAAAAGATTAGAACTACGGTACCAACAAGCGCAAACAAATGAGAGCATGACAATACCATAGAGAAAGCATACGTCAAGTAGATTAATCATCAGATAGGGACGGCTGTTTAAATTTTTACTGTGCGGCGAAAATAGTCTGTGTTAGATGAGTTCAGAGGTCTCGCCAATCCCCCACGAGCGCTGTAGGGGAAGTTGACGTTGCCTTTCCATTCTGCTAGAATTGCTCGGACAGGGTCAGAGCGCAGACTGTTTTTTGGCGTACCCCCACAAAAAAAACGGTTCAGAGCAACTTTCTCCACCTACTCTCAAGCTTCACCTGGAAATATTGCTTCACGACCGATATAGTAATATTTTGTTACTATTAAATGTAGTGGCGAAGCGTGGTATACTTATTTGGTCATCGCCTATAGGAAATATACCCGGCGATGACCAAATAAGTATATCACGCTTCGCCACGGATTAAATGTTACTATTAATCTTATTTATTGTTTCAGAGCCAAAATGTTCGGAAGTCACTCTACAATATTCACTGGTACGACTTCAACTCAAATCAGAAGAAAATTGTAAATATCTTTCAAATTCAAACAGCGACTGCATTTCTGTTAACAGCTTCCGGAATCTATGGCATCAATCTTAATACATTTTTACAGGTATCTATATTTAGCTTCAACTGAATTGAGCTTTTTGTCAAAAAAATACATCATGAATGTACATTGTACAATATGAAATAAGTTGTAAGCCATCCAGATCAGGCATATTGGCATAATGTAGCCATGTTGGCATAATGTATCTTTAGACCAGTAATGTAACCAATGACTGTGTTGAATAATAAAAATGTAATAATGAGCCTACAAGGTAGGCTTAAAATACATAATAAGGTAGGAATTGAATTATTAACATAATGGAAGCACTTAATGTTAGTGTTAATATCACAGCACATCTTGATTTCGGAATCGCAACGGCACATTTGTTTTTTATGGATCTTCAATTACGAATAATCAACTTCGTAATTATTTTTCAGGTTATGCAGACTGCATATTCAATCATCAACGTTCTAAGTAATATGAAAACCTGAGGGCGAGAATGCTACGCTTGGAATATGTAATTTTTAAATAGACTATTATAAAGCTGATTATCATTCTATAATTGCATTCTGTAATTTAAGAAGATGTTACAAGTGATTCTGTAATTCTGTTGCATGATATAAAAATATCCAATGTTCCGTAATTCCTTGCTACAGCCGTGAACAAAAATTTAGTTCAACCAAGAGATGAAAGGAATGCTGATTCCTTTAGTATAAATAAATATAAATGCGGTTTACCTGTTTGTACAGGTCAATCTGTGCAGCTTAATCGGTATACCGTTTGTGCCTGCACATGTATGACCAAGGGAATTAGAGTACCAAATCATATTCTAATTACCTTGCGTATAATTACTTAATTGTTACCCAACCACATGATTACTTAGCAACCGCTCTCACCGAGTGACCAGTGTTTTTAATTTATATTAATATTAATTAATAATGTCAGTGTTTTAAATAATTAGCCAGAGATGATGTTTTTGAAATGTGCTGTATATATTCATAATTATAGACCAAGTAGGATACGTTCTAATTGTTAAACTATTGTATAAGAGTATTTAGAACAACATTAGGGCAAAAATTATCATCATTGAATGTCAAAGGTTATTACCATGAGAGATTACATGTATTTACATTGTATGTAAATTCTACAACACTGTATGATAATTATCACAATTATGTTTCCATTAATTTATTGGTCCATTTGCAATTAAAGATTTACAAAAGAGATAATATATTGTTCTTCAAAACACTTTTAGGCACTGTATTATCAAAATATTTAAATTGGATACAGTTTTGACCCCAATTTCTCACGTTTGAAGTAACACCCTTTCAAATGGGTATATCTCACCAACAGGAGCGAATTTCGAGAATCTAATTACATATTCTTGTTACCCTTTTCATAGACAAGTATCCACCTGAGTATGAGCGATTTTTTTATGTTTCACCTAAATGAAGCATGATGTATATACATCATGGTTTTTAGCGAAATTTTTCAAAAAATAGAAATTGCTCAAAATTTGCAATCTTATAGTACTTGAAGCGAGAAACAAGAATATGTGCTCAGATTTTGAAAATTCGCTTCCGTTCAGGAGATATGAGCAATTAAAGATTGCATTCTGCACCTCTAGATCAGGCATTTTTCATTGCTAATATTGAAATTTGTATATCTCCTGAACGGAGGCGAATTTCGTGAATCTAATTACATATTCTTGTTCCTCTCTTCAAGGACTATCATCCACCCGAGTTTGAGCGATTTTTTTATTTTTCACCAAAATGAAGCATGATGTAAGTTATACATCATGGTTTTTAGCGAAATTTTTCAAAAAATAGAAATTGCTCAAAATTTGCAATCTTATAGTACTTGAAGCGAGAAACACGAATATGTGCTCAGATTTTGAAAATTCGCTCCCGTTCAGGAGTTATGGGCATTCAAACATTTTTGAATTTTGCAGCTCCAGAAGAGGTATTTTTATGGCTTATAAAAATTAGTATATCTCCTGAACGGGGGCGAATTTCGGGAATCTAATTGCATATTCTTGTTCCTCTCTTCAAGGACTATCATCCACCCGAGTTTGAGCGATTTTTTATTTTTCACCAAAATGAAGCATGATGTATACATCATGGTTTTTAGCGAAATTTTTCAAAAATAGAAATTGCTCAAAATTTGCAATCTTATAGTACTTGAAGCGAGAAACACGAATATGTGCTCAGATTTTGAAAATTCGCTCCCGTTCAGGAGTTATGGGCATTCAAACATTTTTGAATTTTGCAGCTCCAGAAGAGGTATTTTTATGGCTTATAAAATTAGTATATCTCCTGAACGGGGCGAATTTCGGGAATCTAATTGCATATTCTTGTTCCTCTCTTCAAGGACTATCATCCACCGAGTTTGAGCGATTTTTTATTTTTCACCAAAATGAAGCATGATGTATACATCATGGTTTTAGCGAATTTTCAAAAATAGAAATTGCTCAAAATTTGCAATCTTATAGTACTTGAAGCGAGAAACACGAATATGTGCTCAGATTTTGAAAATTCGCTCCCGTTCAGGAGTTATGGGCATTCAAACATTTTTGAATTTTGCAGCTCCAGAAGAGGTATTTTTATGGCTTATAAAAATTAGTATATCTCCTGAACGGGGGCGAATTTCGGGAATCTAATTGCATATTCTTGTTCCTCTCTTCAAGGACTATCATCCACCCGAGTTTGAGCGATTTTTTTATTTTTCACCAAAATGAAGCATGATGGTTTTTAGCGAAATTTTTCAAAAAATAGAAATTGCTCAAAATTTGCAATCTTATAGTACTTGAAGCGAGAAACACGAATATGTGCTCAGATTTTGAAAATTCGCTCCCGTTCAGGAGTTATGGGCATTCAAACATTTTTGAATTTTGCAGCTCCAGAAGAGGTATTTTTATGGCTTATAAAAATTAGTATATCTCCTGAACAGGGGCGAATTACGGGAATCTAATTGCATATTCTTGTTCCTCTCTTCAAGGACTATCATCCACCCGAGTTTGGGCGATTTTTTATTTTTCACCAAAATGAAGCATGATGTATACATCATGGTTTAAATTTTTCAAAAATAGAAATTGCTCAAAATTTGCAATCTTATAGTACTTGAAGCGAAAACACGAATATGTGATAAGATTTTGAAAATTCGCTCACGTTCAGGAGTTATGGGCATTCAAACATTTTTGAATTTGCAGCTCCAGAAGAGGTATTTTTATGGCTTATAAAAATTAGTATATCTCCTGAACGGGGCGAATTTCGGGAATCTAATTGCATATTCTTGTTCCTCTCTTCAAGGACTATCATCCACCCGAGTTTGAGCGATTTTTTATTTTCACCAAAATGAAGCATGATGTATACATCATGGTTTATGAAATTTTTCAAAAATAGAAATTGCTCAAAATTTGCAATCTTATAGTACTTGAAGCGAGAAACACGAATATGTGCTCAGATTTTGAAAATTCGCTCCCGTTCAGGAGTTATGGGCATTCAAACATTTGAATTTTGCAGCTCCAGAAGAGGTATTTTTATGGCTTATAAAAATTAGTATATCTCCTGAACGGGGGCGAATTTCGGGAATCTAATTGCATATTCTTGTTCCTCTCTTCAAGGACTATCATCCACCTGAGTTTGAGCGATTTTTTTATTTTTCACCAAAATGAAGCATGATGTATACATCATGGTTTTTAGCGAAATTTTTCAAAAAATAGAAATTGCTCAAAATTTGCAATCTTATAGTACTTGAAGCGAGAAACACGAATATGTGCTCAGATTTTGAAAATTCGCTCCCGTTCAGGAGTTATGGGCATTCAAACATTTTTGAATTTTGCAGCTCCAGAAGAGGTATTTTTATGGCTTATAAATAATATTAGTATATCTCCTGAACGGGGGCGAATTTCGGGAATCTAATTGCATATTCTTGTTCCTCTCTTCAAGGACTATCATCCACCCGAGTTTGAGCGATTTTTTTATTTTTCACCAAAATGAAGCATGATGTATACATCATGGTTTTTAGCGAAATTTTTCAAAAAATAGAAATTGCTCAAAATTTGCAATCTTATAGTACTTGAAGCGAGAAACACGAATATGTGCTCAGATTTTGAAAATTCGCTCCCGTTCAGGAGTTATGGGCATTCAAACATTTTTGAATTTTGCAGCTCCAGAAGAGGTATTTTTATGGCTTATAAAAATTAGTATATCTCCTGAACGGGGGCGAATTTCGGGAATCTAATTGCATATTCTTGTTCCTCTCTTCAAGGACTATCATCCACCCGAGTTTGAGCGATTTCTTCAACCTTCGCCAAAATGAAGCATGATGTATACATCATGGTTTTTAGCGAAATTTTTCAAAAAATAGAAATTGCTCAAAATTTGCAATCTTATAGTACTTGAAGCGAGAAACACGAATATGTGCTCAGATTTTGAAAATTCGCTCCCGTTCAGGAGTTATGGGCATTCAAACATTTTTGAATTTTGCAGCTCCAGAAGAGGTATTTTTATGGCTTATAAAAATTAGTATAAGTATCTCCTGAACGGGGGCGAATTTCGGGAATCTAATTGCATATTCTTGTTCCTCTCTTCAAGGACTATCATCCACCTGAGTTTGAGCGATTTTATACATCATGGTTTTTAGCGAAATTTTTCAAAAAATAGAAATTGCTCAAAATTTGCAATCTTATAGTACTTGAAGCGAGAAACACGAATATGTGCTCAGATTTTGAAAATTCGCTCCCGTTCAGGAGTTATGGGCATTCAAACATTTTTGAATTTTGCAGCTCCAGAAGAGGTATTTTTATGGCTTATAAAAATTAGTATATCTCCTGAACGGGGGCGAATTTCGGGAATCTAATTGCATATTCTTGTTCCTCTCTTCAAGGACTATCATCCACCCGAGTTTGAGCGATTTTTTTATTTTTCACCAAAATGAAGCATGATGTATACATCATGATTTTAGCAAAATTTTTCAAAAAATAGAAATTGCTCAAAATTTGCAATCTTATAGTACTTGAAGCGAGAAACACGAATATGTGCTCAGATTTTGAAAATTCGCTCCCGTTCAGGAGTTATGGGCATTCAAACATTTTTGAATTTTGCAGCTCCAGAAGAGGTATTTCTATGGCTTATAAAATTAGTATATCTCCTGAACGGGGGCGAATTTCGGAATCTAATTGCATATTCTTGTTCCTCTCTTCAAGGACTATCATCCACCCGAGTTTGAGCGATTTTTTATTTTCACCAAAATGAAGCATGATGTATACATCATGGTTTTTAGCGAAATTTTTCAAAAAATAGAAATTGCTCAAAATTTGCAATCTTATAGTACTTGAAGCGAGAAACACGAATATGTGCTCAGATTTTGAAAATTCACTCCCGTTCAGGAGTTATGGGCATTCAAACATTTTTGAACTTTGCAGCTCCAGAAGAAGTATTTTCATGGCTTATAAAAATTAGTATATCTCCTGAACGGGGGCGAATTTCGGGAATCTAATTGCATATTCTTGTCCCTCTCTTCAAGGACTATCATCCACCCGAGTTTGAGCGATTTTTTTATTTTTCACCAAAATGAAGCATGATGTATACATCATGGTTTTTAGCCAAATTTTCCAAAAAATAGAAATTGCTCAAAATTTGCAATCTTATAGTACTTGAAGCGAGAAACACGAATATGTGCTCAGATTTTGAAAATTCACTCCCGTTCAGGAGTTATGGGCATTCAAACATTTTTGAACTTTGCAGCTCCAGAAGAAGTATTTTCATGGCTTATAAATAATATTAGTATATCTCCTGAACGGGGGCGAATTTCGGGAATCTAATTGCATATTCTTGTTCCTCTCTTCAAGGACTATCATCCACCCGAGTTTGAGCGATTTTTATTTTTCAATTAAATGAAGCATGATGTATACATCATGGTTTTTAGCGAAATTTTTCAAAAAATAGAAATTGCTCAAAATTTGCAATCTTATAGTACTTGAAGCGAGAAACACGAATATGTGCTCAGATTTTGAAAATTCGCTCCCGTTCAGGAGTTATGGGCATTCAAACATTTTTGAATTTTGCAGCTCCAGCAGAGGTATTTTCACGACTTATAAAAATTAGTATATCTCCTGAACGGGGGCGAATTTCGGGAATCTAATTGCATATTCTTGTTCCTCTCTTCAAGGACTATCATCCACCCGAGTTTGAGCGATTTTTTTATTTTTCACCAAAATGAAGCATGAGTTTTAGCGAAATTTTTCAAAAAATAGAAATTGCTCAAAATTTGCAATCTTATAGTACTTGAAGCGAGAAACACGAATATGTGCTCAGATTTTGAAAATTCGCTCCCGTTCAGGAGTTATGGGCATTCAAACATTTTTGAATTTTGCAGCTCCAGAAGAGGTATTTTTATGGCTTATAAAAATTAGTATATCTCCTGAACGGGGGCGAATTTCGGGAATCTAATTGCATATTCTTGTTCCTCTCTTCAAGGACTATCATCCACCCGAGTTTGAGCGATTTTTTTATTTTTCACCAAAATGAAGCATGATGTATACATCATGGTTTTTAGCGAAATTTTTCAAAAAATAGAAATTGCTCAAAATTTGCAATCTTATAGTACTTGAAGCGAGAAACACGAATATGTGCTCAGATTTTGAAAATTCGCTCCTGTTCAGGAGTTATGGGCATTCAAACATTTTTGAATTTTGCAGCTCCAGAAGAGGTATTTCTATGGCGTATAAAAATTAGTATATCTCCTGAACGGGGCGAATTTCAGGAATCTAATTGCATACTCTTGTTCCTCTCTTCAAGGACTATCATCCACCCGAGTTTGAGCGATTTTTTATTTTTCACCAAAATGAAGCATGATGTATACATCATGGTTCTTAGCGAAATTTTTCAAAAAATATAAATTGCTCAAAATTTGCAATCTTATAGTACTTGAAGCGAGAAACACGAATATTTGCTCAGATTTTGAAAATTCGCTCCCGTTCAGGAGTTATGGGCATTCAAACATTTTTGAATTTTGCAGCTCCAGAAGAGGTATTTTTATGGCTTATAAAATTAGTATATCTCCTGAACGGGGCGAATTTCGGGAATCTAATTGCATACTCTTGTTCCTCTCTTCAAGGACTATCATCCACCCGAGTTTGAGCGATTTTTTATTTTTCACCAAAATGAAGCATGATGTA
The DNA here is from genome assembly GCA_017141395.1 of Laodelphax striatellus. Classification (NCBI taxonomy): domain Eukaryota; kingdom Metazoa; phylum Arthropoda; class Insecta; order Hemiptera; family Delphacidae; genus Laodelphax; species Laodelphax striatellus. The sequence goes on from CM029536.1 coordinate 31,598,508, forward strand.
TACATCATGGTTTTTAGCGAAATTTTTCAAAAAATAGAAATTGCTCAAAATTTGCAATCTTATAGTACTTGAAGCGAGAAACACGAATATGTGCTCAGATTTTGAAAATTCGCTCCCGTTCAGGAGTTATGGGCATTCAAACATTTTTGAATTTTGCAGCTCCAGAAGAGGTATTTTTATGGCTTATAAAAATTAGTATATCTCCTGAACGGGGGCGAATTTCGGGAATCTAATTGCATATTCTTGTTCCTCTCTTCAAGGACTATCATCCATCCGAGTTTGAGCGATTTTTTTATTTTTCACCAAATGAAGCATGATGTATACATCATGGTTTTTAGCGAAATTTTTCAAAAAATAGAAATTGCTCAAAATTTGCAATCTTATAGTACTTGAAGCGAGAAACACGAATATGTGCTCAGATTTTGAAAATTCGCTCCCGTTCAGGAGTTATGGGCATTCAAACATTTTTGAATTTTGCAGCTCCAGAAGAGGTATTTTTATGGCTTATAAAAATTAGTATATCTCCTGAACGGGGGCGAATTTCGGGAATCTAATTGCATATTCTTGTTCCTCTCTTCAAGGACTATCATCCACCCGAGTTTGAGCGATTTTTTTATTTTTCACCAAAATGAAGCATGATGTATACATAGAGAAATTTTTCAAAAAATAGAAATTGCTCAAAATTTGCAATCTTATAGTACTTGAAGCGAGAAACACGAATATGTGCTCAGATTTTGGAAATTCGCTCTCGTTCAGGAGTTATGGGCATTCAAACATTTTAGAATTTTGCAGCTCCAGAAGAGGTATTTCTATGGCTTATAAATAATATTAGTATATCTCCTGAACGGGCGCGAATTTCGGGAATCTTATTGCATATTCTTGTCACTCTCTTCAAGGACTATCATCCACCGAGTTTGAGCGATTTTTTATTTTCAATTAAAATGAAGCATGATCTATACATCATGCTTTTTAGCGAACTTTTTCAATAAAAAGAAAATGCTGAAAATTTGCAATCTTATAGTACCCGAAGCGAGAACCACGAATATTTGCTTAGACTTTTAAAATACGACCCCGTTCAGGAGTTATGGACATTCAAACATTTTTGAATTTTGCAACTCCAGAAGAGGTATTTTTATGGCTTATAAAATTAGTATATCTCCTGAACGGGGCGAATTTCGGGAATCTAATTGCATATTCTTGTTCCTCTCTTCAAGGACTATCATCCACCCGAGTTTGAGCGATTTTTATTTTTCACCAAAATGAAGCATGATGTATACATCATGGTTTTAGCGAAATTTTTCAAAAATAGAAATTGCTCAAAATTTGCAATCTTATAGTACTTGAAGCGAGAAACACGAATATGTGCTCAGATTTTGAAAATTCGCTCCCGTTCAGGAGTTATGGGCATTCAAACATTTTTGAATTTTGCAGCTCCAGAAGAGGTATTTTATGGCTTATAAAAATTAGTATATCTCCTGAACGGGGCGAATTTCGGGAATCTAATTGCATAATTATTCTTGTTCCTCTCTTCAAGGACTATAATACACCCGAGTTTGAGCGATTTTTTATTTTTCAAAATGAAGCATGATGTATACATCATGGTTTTTAGCCAAATTTTTCAAAAAATAGAAATTGCTCAAAATTTGCAATCTTATAGTACTTGAAGCGAGAAACACGAATATGTGCTCAGATTTTGAAAATTCACTCCCGTTCAGGAGTTATGGGCATTCAAACATTTTTGAACTTTGCAGCTCCAGAAGAAGTATTTTCATGGCTTATAAAAATTAGTATATCTCCTGAACGGGGGCGAATTTCGTGAATCTAATCCCATATTCTTGTCCCTCTCTTCAAGGACTATCAACCACGCGAGTTTGGGCGATTTTTTATTTTTCACCAAAATGAAGCATGATGTATACATCATGGTTTTAGCGAAATTTTTCAAAAATAGAAATTGCTCAAAATTTGCAATCTTATAGTACTTGAAGCGAGAAACACGAATATGTGCTTAGATTTTGAAAATTCGCTCCCGTTCAGGAGTTATGGACATTCAAACATCTTAGAACTTTGCAGCTCCAGAAGAGGTATTTTTCTGGCTTATAAATAATATTAGTATATCTCCTGAACAGTGGCGAATTTCTGGAATCTAATTGCATATTCTTGTTCCTCTCTTCAAGGACTATCATCCACCCGAGTTTGAGCGATTTTTTTATTTTTCACCAAAATGAAGCATGATGTATACATCATGGTTTTTAGCGAAATTTTTCAAAAAATAGAAATTGCTCAAAATTTGCAATCTTATAGTACTTGAAGCGAGAAACACGAATATGTGCTCAGATTTTGAAAATTCGCTCCCGTTCAGGAGTTATGGGCATTCAAACATTTTTTAATTTTGCAGCTCCAGAAGAGGTATTTTATGGCTTATAAAATTAGTATATCTCCTGAACGGGGCGAATTTCGGGAATCTAATTGCATATTCTAGTTCCTCTCTTCAAGGAATATCATCCACCGAGTTTGAGCGACTTTCTTATTTTTCACCAAAATGAAACATGATGTAGGCTATACATCATGGTTTTTAGCGAAATTTTCCAAAAAATAGAAATTGCTCAAAATTTGCAATCTTATAGTACTTGAAGCGAGAAACACGAATATGTGCTCAGATTTTGAAAATTCGCTCCCGTTCAGGAGTTATGGGCATTCAAACATTTTTGAATTTTGCAGCTCCAGAAGAGGTATTTTTATGGCTTATAAAAATTAGTATATCTCCTGAACGGGGGCGAATTTCGGGAATCTAATTGCATATTCTTGTTCCTCTCTTCAAGGACTATCATCCACCCGAGTTTGAGCGATTTTTTTATTTTTCACCAAAATGAAGCATGATGTATACATCATGGTTTTAGCGTAATTTTTCAAAAAATAGAAATTGCTCAAAATTTGCAATCTTATAGTACTTGAAGCGAGAAACACGAATATGTGCTCAGATTTTGAAAATTCGCTCCCGTTCAGGAGTTATGGGCATTCAAACATTTTTGAATTTTGCAGCTCCAGAAGAGGTATTTTTATGGCTTATAAAAATTAGTATATCTCCTGAACGGGGGCGAATTTCGGGAATCTAATTGCATATTCTTGTTCCTCTCTTCAAGGACTATCATCCGCCCGAGTTTGAGCGATTTTTTTATTTTTCACCAAAATGAAGCATGATGTATACATCATGGTTTTTAGCGAAATTTTTCAAAAAATAGAAATTGCTCAAAATTTGCAATCTTATAGTACTTGAAGCGAGAAACACGAATATGTGCTCAGATTTTGAAAATTCGCTCCCGTTCAGGAGTTATGGGCATTCAAACATTTTTGAATTTTGCAGCTCCAGAAGAGGTATTTTTATGGCTTATAAAATTAGTATATCTCCTGAACGGGGCGAATTTCGGGAATCTAATTGCATATTCTTGTTCCTCTCTTCAAGGACTATCATCCACCGAGTTTGAGCGATTTTTTATTTTTCACCAAAATGAAGCATGATGTATACATCATGGTTTTTAGCGAAATTTTTCAAAAATAGAAATTGCTCAAAATTTGCAATCTTATAGTACTTGAAGCGAGAAACACGAATATGTGCTCAGATTTTGAAAATTCGCTCCCGTTCAGGAGTTATGGGCATGCAAACATTTTGAATTTTGCAGCTCCAGAAGAGGTATTTTATGGCTTATAAAAATTAGTATATCTCCTGAACAGGGGCGAATTTCGGGAAGCTAATTGCAGATTCTTGGTCCGCGCTTCAAGGACTATCATCCACCGAGTTTGAGCGATTTTTTATTTTTCACCAAAATGAAGCATGATGTATACATCATGGTTTTTAGCGAAATTTTCAAAAATAATGGAAATTGCTCAAAATTTGCAATCTTATAGTACTTGAAGCGAGAAACACGAATATGTGCTCAGATTTTGAAAATTCGCTCCCGTTCAGCAGTTATGGGCATTCAAACATTTTTGAATTTTGCAGCTCCAGAAGAGGTATTTTTATGGCTTATAAACATTATTATATCTCCTGAACTGGGGCGCATTTCGGGGATCTAATTGCATATTCTTGTTCCTCTCTTCAAGCCCCATCCTCCACCCGAGTTTGAGCGATTTTTATTTTTCACCAAAATGAAGCATGATGTATACATCATGGTTTTTAGCGAAATTTTTCAAAAAATAGAAATTGCTCAAAATTTGCAATCTTATAGTACTTGAAGCGAGAAACACGAATATGTGCTCAGATTTTGAAAATTCGCTCCCGTTCAGGAGTTATGGGCATTCAAACATTTTTGAATTTTGCAGTTCCAGAAGAGGTATTTTATGGCTTATAAAAATTAGTATATCTCCTGAACAGGGGCGAATTTCGGGAACCTAATTGCATATTCTTGTTCCTCTCTTCAAGGACTATCATCCACCGAGTTTGAGCGATTTTTTATTTTTCACCAAAATGAAGCATGATGTATACATCATGGTTTTTGAAATTTTTCAAAAAATAGAAATTGCTCAAAATTTGCAATCTTATAGTACTTGAAGCGAGAAACACGAATATGTGCTCAGATTTTGAAAATTCGCTCCCGTTCAGGAGTTATGGGCATTCAAACATTTGAATTTTGCAGCTCCAGAAGAGGTATTTTTATGGCTTATAAAAATTAGTATATCTCCTGAACGGGGGCGAATTTCGGGAATCTAATTGCATATTCTTGTTCCTCTCTTCAAGGACTATCATCCACCCGAGTTTGAGCGATTTTTTTATTTTTCACCAAAATGAAGCATGATGTATACATCATGGTTTTTAGCGAAATTTTTCAAAAAATAGAAATTGCTCAAAATTTGCAATCTTATAGTACTTGAAGCGAGAAACACGAATATGTGCTCAGATTTTGAAAATTCGCTCCCGTTCAGGAGTTATGGGCATTCAAACATTTTGAATTTTGCAGCTCCAGAAGAGGTATTTTTATGGCTTATAAAATTAGTATATCTCCTGGACGCGGCGAATTTCGGGAATCTAATTGCATATTCTTGTTCCTCTCTTCAAGGACTATCATCCACCCGAGTTTGAGCGATTTTTTTATTTTTCACCAAAATGAAGCATGATGTATACATCATGGTTTTTAGCGAAATTTTTCAAAAAATAGAAATTGCTCAAAATTTGCAATCTTATAGTACTTGAAGCGAGAAACACGAATATGTGCTCAGATTTTGAAAATTCGCTCCTGTTCAGGAGTTATGGGCATTCAAACATTTTTGAATTTTGCAGCTCCAGAAGAGGTATTTTTATGGCTTATAAAAATTAGTATATCTCCTGAACGGGGGCGAATTTCGGGAATCTAATTGCATATTCTTGTTCCTCTCTTCAAGGACTATCATCCACCCGAGTTTGAGCGATTTTTTTATTTTTCACCAAAATGAAGCATGATGTATACATCATGGTTTTTAGCGAAATTTTTCAAAAAATAGAAATTGCTCAAAATTTGCAATCTTATAGTACTTGAAGCGAGAAACACGAATATGTGCTCAGATTTTGAAAATTCGCTCCCGTTCAGGAGATATGAGCAATTAAATATTGCATTCAGCATTCAGAAGGTGAGTGGGCAAGATCTCTAGACCTGAAATTCCCCGGGTGTCGTAGGTGCGCTAATAAAAAGAGTAAAGGTAGTATTGACAAGCCATTATTATACTTCTATTTAAATACAAAATTTTATTTAAATACAATACGGTTAAGCAATACAAAGTATGGATACACTGATTCTACAAAAATGTGACAAAAGCAGAATATTATTCTTGTTTATCTTTCAAATGACAAGCACATTCTGTCAAAATAGGCTACTATTAAGTACAAATATAATTTTATGAAATGAAAATATATAAATAGAAGAGACTAAATTCAACACAAAAACTAAATTAATAACTTCAAAACATATAATAATTAATAGAATAGTACATAAACTACTTCAGATAACACGTGAAGTATTACTACTTTGGGATAGCGCTATTGAAATGTACAGTACGTCGGTCCAGTCTGCTTTATCGTATTGTCAAGGCACAAGTTAGGGATTCAATTATCCCGCAATTCTTCCCAATTCTGACGTCATTTGTCAAATTCCAGTTGCAGCCGTACAATATTGGAAATTTTTCGAAAATATATTTTTCATCAAGAGTACCGTAATAGAATGAGAACTGATTAACAAAAATAAATTAAGATGGAAAAATATATTTTAGCTCAATAATAGAAGATTGTTATAGGTAATTTGTTTAGTAGAAGTCATGACTCTCGATTTTGAGTACAGTCGTATTTTAATACTCTCTCTATATTCAAGTATTACTAGAAAATAAATTTTTGATAATTACAGTATTAGTATATTATAAGCTTTACGCTGACTTTTATACTCAGTTGATTAATAATGATTGTTATTTCATTTAATATATAAAAAAATCATTACTATAATAATTTCAGAGTATTTAAACATTACAAAATTCAATCTTCTTCTTGTTGGATTATTTTTTTCACCGAGATATTTCAATAGTCTCTTTAATCAGTTCTCAAAACTTCTTTAAAATGTCACAATTCATTCATAGTTTATATAATTGGCCATTTTTCAATATTACTCAAACCTTTTCATTTATCAAGCTCGGTATTCATTCATGCAATCGATTTTATCAACAAATTACATGAAATATTCATCCATAACATTCCACATTAGTGATCATTCCATATTGAAAACATTTTTCGACCACCTTTCCAATCAGTTCTCAAACACAAATTTCATTAAACATATTATTACCATTATTAAACTATATCTAATTTATTATCTTTTTAAACGCATGCATGTGAAATTATCTTGTAAACCATTACAATAATATTCTTAGTCAGTCTAGAACAATCTACCAGTGTTTTAATTAAGTTTAAAAGAAAAACACTCAGAAAAGTTGGGGGAAAATCATAATATTCTTGTCAAAATATAAAGCAAATTCCAATAGGAATGAGATAGATAGGTTACCCGAAGAAATTAGTTTTGTTGATATAGAAGATCAATAGAATAATGATATAGTCAACTAAGAAACTTGTTCTTCATAATATTGGAAAAAACCTCTTGAACAGTCTGGACAAGAAAATTTATGTGTCGAACATAAAGTTATTCCAAATAGGAACATTAAATAAATGATAAGGTTTCACAGGAAAGGTAATATTGTATAAACCACATGTGGTAGAATATAATCAATCACCCAGTCTAGAAAAATCTACTAGCTTTAGTTTGCTTCAATATTGAATTTATTGAAAAGAAAACGCCACACGGTCAGGAAAAACCACAACACTTTCTCGAAACGGGACAAAACAATAACATTTCGAAAACAAAGCAAGTTCAATAGGATTTTGGATAAATATATAGGTTACATGAAAAAGTAATAGTATTTTAGATAGGTGGTTGAGAAGGGCGAAGGCGACCTTATGCAAGGCAAGCAGCCCTTCACCAGAGTCCTGAGGAGAATCCTCCGGGAGGAACGCGCTGACGAGTCTGCGCAGTGGATGGAGTGGAGGGGGCATTAGAGCTGCTCCCATTGGTCAGAGGGGTGCTTGGCTTGCTGCTCACGTCATAGCCTTCACCAGTCACTGGGTTTCCATCTACAAGAAAAATTGTAAAAACAAATTGTTAGGACAAGAAAATATTGGGAGAAGACAAGGAAACTATTAAATTTAGTTCAGTTTAGTTTTTCAAGTCTAATAAAATTGTTAGAAATCAACGAGAATATTGAGAGATAACAAGGAAAGTATCAAATTTAGTTCAGTTTAGTTTTTTCAAGTCTTCACCACAGTCGATAGGAAATCTTTAAAAATCAACGAGAATACTATGAGATAACAAGGAAAGTATCAAATATAGTACAGTTTATTTTTTCAAGTCTTTCACCACAGTCGATAGACAGGGAATCTTCAAATTTTCAACTTGCAAATAACAAGAAGGGAGAAACTATTAGATTTTCTAATCTAATAGTTAATCAACACTGATTATTTTGTAAACAACATTTTTAATATTACCCTAGCCTTGAGTACGATTCAGTTCCTAAATAAAGATAGTACAGGTACAGGGTGGCGCACATAAAAGCAGCCCCGTAATTTTGCCGAGATTGTACAATGTTTATAACGAGTACAGGGAAATTTGTATGAATATTCATCTGTCGGTCAGTTAACTCCCAAAATGGAAGAATTTCGTCTATATAAAATAATAATCCAAGATATGACGTAAATAATTTATAATTAACAGATTTCCTTTCAATTGTTGCATGTTATTTATGGGGCTACTTCAAGGGCACCAGGCTGTATTATGCATTGTAGCCTACTCATAGTATTTCTTCAAGTCTCTATAATGAGGGCCGTATAAAAGTTCCTTTTGTAAAATTCTCTTTTGTGAGATGAAATTTCAAAAAAGACAATCTCACGCTAAACAGGCTGTAGCAACTCAAAGCAATCATGGACATTTCTGGATCAAATTTTTGATCAACTTTCTTTTTTTATCAAAATTCAGTATATTAACAATATTTGTATTTAAGAACAGACTTGATTATAGCCATTATATCGACACCACACTTGAATTATTGCATGTCCAGTTTATTTTTAATTGAATACGGTAATACTAGTTACTGTAGTAGGAGATTCATAAATATTTCCACCTTTTGCCATCGCATATTATTTTTGTATTGTAATCATAATGTATTACTTATCTAATCAAGATTTTTGAATAATCTATTATTCTACATGAATAAAGTATTTTAATCTATACATTTGTGAACAGTTGACAGTATTGATTATGTAATTATTTAATGAATCCTATAAATTTCTCTGTGAGAGATAATAGGCCTAATGCATTATTAGGAAATTGGAAATGAGAATAATACAAAATTTACAAATAAATTTATTATTGAGAATGATTTCAATGCTGAAAGCACTTTGAATACAATATAGAACTAAAAAGCATTTTGGAATAATGTAATAGCCTAACTAATTACAGGATTCATGAATTGGAACAGAAAAAAGAATTTAAACAAAAGTAAACAGAACCGGAAGAAAATGAGAAAAATATAAAAATGAATGACATTTTGCCCATTCAATATGCAGATGGCATGCAAACTAAACAACGCAAAACACAAAGATGCAAAACAAATGATATGATAGACTAAACGAAATTGAACAAAATTACTACGAAAATTGAGAACTAAAGAAGTAATAATAAATCTCATTTTCTTGAAAAAGGAGTAAAATGAATTTGACATTAAGATTGAACTGATGTATGAATCAAAATAAAAATTTAATGAAATAGGTAGGCATATTGTACAAAAATGATAGAAAGGAAAGAAACAGATTTCAACACAACAAAAACAAAACCATCGTACAAAATTTCAAATTTAAACTATCTTGTAAATTTTATCAGTTATAATAAGAATAATACCCTGAAAACCTCAACACACAGTAGACTAAGGCATTTATAATAGTATGATTAAGACGTTCTAAATGGATTTTCTAATACTATGATCAATACAACGTGTATGACGATGAAAATGTATGATGAGATGAAAAAGATGAGACTTACCAACAATAATGCAAATAAATGCAATGGAGAGCCACTAACCACTAATGATTGTATGATAAGAATTTGCATGCAATTTAATATAAAACAAATGCACAAGCCATCTTGAGTCCAACACTAGGAGAATACAGTAACATTCATGTAACTTAGCAGCGTTTGAAAAGTAGGTGGACGTGGTATAAAGTAACAGGAAGTGATTGCTGCCAACATATTTGAAAACTACTACAACTGAGCTGCATATTATTATAATTTCTATCTAGAGATGAGCAATGTAATAGCTCACGGAAAAATTAACATACCAAAATGTAAAGGTAAGATACACTAGCGTTGATACTATTCCAGCTTCCAAAGGCTTTTGTACATAATTATTTTTCTATATTCAAATTCAATGAAATAACAGAGCTTTATACTGCTTCGAATCCCTCCCAAGTCCATAAAATTATTTCAAATTTTGTTCATTTTTTTCAAAATTTTCAAATTTTTGTTAACCTAGGACAATGTTTGGTTGAATAATTTTGAAGCCAATTGCAAATGATTTCATCCAATCAATTTCTATTTACCAATGCGGCGTTATTTTTAAATCTGGATTGATTGTAAAAACTATTGATGTCTTGTCCATATTCGACAAGAGATTCAAAATTATTTAGAAGTCTAGGCAAAGTTTAGAAAGATTTAACAAAAATAATGTTTCGTATTATTTGATGATAAATTCAATTGTGTACAATCGCCTTCACACAACAAAATATAAACTAAAAAATAATAGTCTGAATTTGAAATCGATATCATCTCTCATCATCACCCCTCTCATTACTCAAGCACAAGCCTAGAGCTCATGTGGGCATCACCCTCAGAAAAAATATTTTAAAAAAATGCAATCTAATTTCGACTAGATCTGTTAGACTGGTCTTGATTCGTTCTCTAGATTCCTATGCAATACAGTATTGTGATACATATACTGTAAATACAAAAATGATCACAACTATAAGCATAGACTAACTATACAGTTAGTCTAGTATTGTGATACATATACTGTAAATACAAAAATGATAACAAATATAAGTAAGCATAGATCTATACAGTTAGTCTAGTATTGTGAAACATATACTGTAAATACAAAAATGATCACAACTATAAGCATAGACTAACTATACAGTTAGTCTAGTATTGAGATACATATACTGTAAATACAAAAATGATCACAACTATAAGCATAGACTAACTATACAGTTAGTCTAGTATTGAGATACATATACTGTAAATACAAAAATGATCACAACTATAAGATGACCAAACAGACTAGATAAAAAATAAAACTACACTCTGCTATATTGAATTCAAAACTTTAAACTTTTTATTTCAATGTATAAAATAGCTGATTTCACAATAATCAATCAAGACTGATATTTGATTGAGAGATCATACTGTATCATTGATACAATTATAATGCTAGACTGTATACAAAATGTCAAAGTAGATGATGAGGGAACGGACTAGATATTATAAAAAATACTATCCTACATTACTGCAACTAACACAGATGCAGGCCAACTACTCTAGATTCGGATTCACCAAGTTGGATTCAAGACAGTGTTGTGCACTGAGGCCTACCTCGTCTCCTGGCCGACAGGTGGCGTCGGGAGGTGGCGCCGCATCCGTCGCCGGTGACCGGGTTGCGCGGCGGCGAACCGCGCAGCGACGCGCATTTCGTCGACGATTCTAGCAACGCATGCAACAAGACAAGACAAAGCACACCGCACACCGCAAGCCATCAGACACCATTCAAGCACACAAGGTGACACACTCACACACACATTAGTACACTACATGCTAGTTCTGGTCACACGCTTGCTTGTTTCAAATCAATTCAATCCTTATTACACACCCTATGTACACACTTGGTCGATTTTGTGTGCTGCACAGCATGCTATTATGCAATGCAGCAGTTTATCTCACTCGCTCACTAGAGTAGTGGTACTATGTGATACTGTATCACTTAAGTGATACGATGCGCGAAGGTTCTTTTGTCTGTTTTGCCAGACTATACCAATGCTGTAGAGTAGATATCAATAAAGGCGTGATATTGTAATTAAATATTTTGTTACTCTCTTCATCTAATTTCATATTGATTTATTCTAGATATTATCTAACACATGAATATTTTTCGTATCGATATGTAAGAATGAGCATAACATTTATTGTATGATATTCATTTTATTTTTGCTTTAACCCATCATTGTAATTTCTTTGGTTTAAGATTATTCATTTAGGCCCGCTTTCCCAACCGCTACCTAAGCAACAGCTGAAGCTCAATATTAACTTTTCCTATTCTCCGAATGAGGCTTAAGCTAGATGTGTAGCTTAAGCAGCGTTGGGGAAAGCTAGGGGCGGTTTATGAGCACGGGTTTATTTCCATTTTGAGGCTAAAAATTCGGATTTTGCGCCGAGTGTTGAAAATCGTGTTCATGAGCTCGAAGTCCCAGGCGTAAAAGAGCAATATCATCGCAGGGAAACCCCGAGGTTTAAAAGTTAGGTTTATGAGTCCAACAACAGATAATCTCGAGTCTAAAAGATAAACTAGGTGGACTAGTAAATCACGAGCTCATAAACCCATCCTTGAGTGCGAGACAACCCTCCACAAAGGTTTTTTGTTACATTTCTATGATACTATATGCTTGAACATTAATTTCTATTACTATGTTTGCATTTGCGCAATATCTTCGTCTATATGCAGCATGCTGTGCAGCACACAAATCGACCAAGTGTGGACATAGGGATTGAAAGAGATTTTTAAAACTAATTACAGCCACTGTGGGCCAATTTGGATGCGGTTTGCGACAAAAGGAAAATTAGTGTACTATTTGATTTCATTTCTGTTTTAAATAAAAATACGTTCAAAGGGTAAAAGGGCGTTCTCAGCGCCGCCTATCGGCTTTCGACGAAGCTGCTAATGCAGAGTAATAAAATAATAACTACAACCAATGATAAGAAATAGATTTTCCAAATATGTCGACTTTGTAAAAAGGATTTCAAGTTGGATTAAAATGAAAATGGATAAGTTGTGATTTGAGCAAGCATGCGACCATTGTATTTGAATCCTTTTAAAGGCGTGACAAGCACAACCAAATATGCACAATCTTCAAATTATACACAAAATGCGAAAGAAATTCGTACAGTAGTTGAAGCCGCATAGAATGTGGAAATGCTACAAGAATAGAATTATTACTATTGACTATATCTCAATTTTTTTAGGCAGATTCACTGTGAAGAATCAGCTGTGTTGAAGGATGGCTACTGTCGAATACAGAGAAAAAATTACATTAGAATTTGATTTTACATTGGGAATAACGTTTACATTCTGAATTGAAGTTTACATTAGAAAAATCTCCATCAGAGTCTTGTTATCAAGGTTATTAAAAACAAAACAATAATACTGTATTCATTGTTGTTACTTCACGTTTTGAATTTGCTTGGGTATTTGTATTTTTTAAGGTACAGTATAAGAGAGTGAATGAATTATTGGAGTCATTATTAAACATTTTCACAGTTCCAAAATTATGCTTGCTCTGAAATACATCTATTATTTATAGATAAATTCATTCATTATTAATTCATTTTCAGAGCCAATGCTGATGAGTAAACTCTATTATTAATAACCTAACTCATTTCAGTTCAAAAACCATTGTCCAGTGCTTAGTGGGAGAATTTCTTTTGCAAAAAATTCAAAGTGGAAGATCAAGAATTTTTTTCAAAATAACCTGAACCAGATGAACATGCACCACTTTTATCAATGGGAGTTTGCCAATTCATGAAAATTATAAAATGTTGAAGGAAATTATATTCTTATCGTTATTGAAAAAATTATTTAGAATCATAATATGAATAAGAAACGTAAGTTATCCTACTTTAATGTACAAGTATAAAATTTATAATCCCTTTAATCTTTTTATGGCGATAATTTTATAATATCTGTAGTTTGATCTGGGGCTCTACTTCACTTAATTTTCAAGAATTATGATCAATCTATAAAATATTTGCTGATTTATCAGATTCAGTATTAAATTTGATAATACTCAGCAGCAACAAATAAAATGATTATTTTAATTTCATGGATCATTTCTAGCCATTTCAAATCAAATAAATCAATGGGAAAAGTTTTCATGTCAAGAAATATTTGAAATAGGTATCAAAATTGTGATATATCAACAGCAATAATCTTTTTATATCCAGATCATGATTGATGAATCATGGATATAGAAAAAATATTAATTACTTCGTGTTGATATCAATAGTAAATCAATTAAAATATCATCAAATATGAAGATATTGAAAAACGATAGGCCGAATTGTAGAAGTCTATTTCAATATCACTTGTACCATTGAAAACTAACAAAATTCTACGATAGAATGTTCTACCATATTTTCTCACTCTAAAAATGTGTTAATACATAATGATTCCAATCAAAACACTTTATCTTGACAAAAGCCTATTAAGAATCTATCATTGCAAACTATAAAGAAATAGAATCCTTTCTTTCTTCCTTAAAAAAGATTTTAGAGGTCACAGTGAATTTCACAAGATATTCCTTCACTTTTTTGAATAATGTACAGTTTAACTTTTTACCAGCAAAAATCACTAAAATAATAAATAGTCACATCCTTACTATGACTTTTCATTGAAAACCAATACACCCTAGAAAAACAGCCAATTAATGTGAAAGATGAGTGTATTATTTCTACCCAGTGTAAAGCATTAAGCAAGTTTGTATATTATAAACATTTTTGCAGTGAGTATTGAGCAGAGTGTAGGCGAAATAGCATTAACTTCCCATTTTTCACATTTCAAAAATTCTGTCATGTGAACAAAATCAATGAGAACCAAGAAAGCCTTTCTCCAATTTGTAGTTTCCAAAAAAAGTAGAATAAAGGTTATTAATTGACTAATTGTTAACAGTTTGTAGAAACTGTCAAGAGCCTTTCTCCAAATTGATTCATTGTATGTACAAGTTGTTAATGGAAAAACCTGTGGTTATACAGCCAAAACAGCTTAACTCTCAATTTTTGGCAAAAAGCAACAAAATATGTTAATGTTCTTAAGAGTAAGCCTTCACTTGAATTGTGATTTGCAACAAACACCTTCATTTGTATGGATTTCAGTTGTCATGCAGACTTACATAATTTCTATACAATTGTTGAGCTGTGAACATATTTATAAGTTGGATTGTTAATTAATAAGAAAAATAGTCAACACGGATATGAAAACCATAATAATCACTACTAAAGTTTTCAGTTTAAATTGTTTCAGTTCGCTTTTTATAATTAATCTATTTCAAGCAGTGAAATTTGAAAGTTATTCATGTTTTTATTACTTTTTTCTCCGCAAAATATTTCGCTGACTAGTGCAATATTCAATGCTACTTTCTACCTCAGTTGGTTTCTTGAACTTGGGTAATAATAATAATAATTTCGTGTAACCTGGCTGGCTCAGGTCTGGTGTCAAAGTTTTCAGGTCACTCCTGATGAGGGAGTGACTTATACTTGGGTAAATTCACATTTCAAATAAAGTTATACCACGTTATGTTGGACTTAGTTTGAACGGATTTGCTTTAATTTTTAATTAAATTTGTTGATTTTTTTTCAATTCTTTTTGGGCGATAAATTTTTCTTATTGGTGATTAACAGCATTACTCATTCTATCCAAAAGAAAATTTCACTGTTATTAAATGTTTTCATGACAGTACTTACTTTCAAACCAATTCTTAATTCATCTGAATAAACTATTACCAAACTAAAATTTTTGTAACCAATTTGATTAAACTTACAAATATAAATCATTTTAACAAATACTTTCTGTAATCCTATTATGAAAATTCCATGTGTAATGATTTATGTGTATACCAGAGTACCTACCTACTATCATAGAATTCCCATATTACTTTACAGCACAGCCACTAGCTTTGCTGGGAAATTACATAACTTTCATGATTGATTTTTCTACTAAATTAATTGAAATGCATCAGTTGATTTTCAAAACACCACTTGCATTCTATCCTATTCAATGGTACTCAACTCTCAGTTGGCTAGTTAACTAACCTAACCAATACTGTATTTTGTTGTTTCAATATCAACTCTTTTATCAACGATTCAGTCGCGATGCATCATTTGGTAACTATTTTCATCCTATCCAATTGTACTCAAGTTAGCTAGTTACCTAACCTAACCAATACTGTATTTTGTTGTTTCATTTAGGAACTTTATCAACGATTCAGTCGATTTGCATCATTTGGTAACTATTTTCATCCTATCCATTGGTACTCGTCACAGTTAGCTAGTTAACTAACCTAACCAATACTGTATTTTGTTGTTTCATTTATGAACTCTTTCATCAACGATTCAGTCGAGATGCATCATTTGGTAACTATTTTCATCCTATCCAATTGTACCCAAGTTAGCTAGTTACGTAACCTAACCAATATAACCAATACTTTTTGTTTTCAATAACTCTTTTCAGATTCAACAGCTAGTTTCTAACCTAACCAATACTGTATTTTGTTGTTTCATTTATTAACTCTTTTATCAACGATTAAGTCAAACTGCATCAGTTGGTAACTATTGTCATCCTATCCAATTATACTCAAGTTAGCTAGTTACCTAACTCAAACAATTTTCTCCTAAAAATCATTATGGTTTTCATATAGACGGGCCGACCAGTGGCTTACCTCTTGGCGAGTTGCCGCGTTCGGGAGTCGAGCTCTGCGATCCGGACCCCGACTTGCTGCCGCATCCCGAATCCGTTTCACAGCTCATGTCCAGTACAATACTACTTTTCATGTGATTTTTCGAGGGTGTCGACGGTATCTGATACTCGCCAAACAGACGCTGATAGGAGGAGGTCGAATTACCATTGATCTTTTTCGGCGCAGCCGAGGAGACGCCATTGGAGGGAGCGACGACGCCATTGGAGGGAGTGTCGGACGCGGTGCTGCTAGCCGAACTGGTGCTGCTGCTGCTGCTGGCGATGCTGCAGCTGGTGCTGCCCAAAAACAGCTGGCTGCTTTGCTGCTGCTGCGCCTTGGTGCGCACGCGCCGTGCGTCGGCCGCCAGCGACTCGTTGTTGCCTCCAAAGATGTCGCTGCTGCCGCCGCCCGGTGGCTTCAGCACTCTGCACAAAACACACAAAAAAACATTATTAATACACAATGCAAAAAAAGAACACTAATAACAGATAACACATAACAAAGAAATACGAAATTAATACACAATATATGAACAGAACTCTAATACAAACACAATACAATACAAATGAAACATTTATACACAGATACAAAAGAAAAAAATAAATCAATAAAAAAAATAATTATTGAAATTGAATACTATTTTCACAATAATGAAATGAAACATTTATACACAGATACAACGCAAGAGTAAATCAATTCAAGTCGAAACTTGGCTGATGATGTATCCTATGAAATATAGGTGGGAACATATTGTAAAATTATTATCGAAGAGAAGCCCCAGTGCCTGTTAGCCACACTTGGTTAGTCAAGATAAGACAAGACATAGTCATTTTCACAGCATTCCATGTTGTTATGAAGCAACACATTATTGTCATTGCAAATGTGTGCTGCTCAAAGAACTATGTGAACACTGTGAAAACGTAATAATCTCGTCTTGTCTTGTCTTATTATGAGAAACGGTGATCAGCCTTATGTTATCAGTGATGCTAGCAATTATAAAGTAAACCTGTGGATAATAAAAATAAACATCGAAGTGAAAGAATACTGATTTATTTGAATTCAAAGACTTCAGATATCTTTCAATGCTATCATTGAGCAGATAAAAAAGAATTTTTCAGTATGAATTTTTAGATGCAGGGGGGTTCTCCCCATACACCCATTTGGTAGAGGGTATAGATTCACCCTACACCCTGAAAAATTCTAGTCTACCCGTGATCTCAATTTATATTTCATAAACAGATATCTGGATTTTCAATTCATAAACAGACATCATGATTTTTCATTCACATTACTAACTGAAAAACTCCAGATTAAAAAAGGTATTTATTTGTTAGGCAGCATTGTGATATCTTGCCTCAAATGCGATGGTGATCCATTGAAAGCTGCTCCAAACAAGTCATGGCACTCTCCACCTGGTGGCTTCATGATCACTTCACACTAATTTTTATTCAAATTTGCACTAAATAATAATTTTCACGCACTTTTGGCCTTCACAGTTGGTCACACACTATCTAAATTTCGCAAAAAGATATTGAAATTTGTTAAGCATCATTCAAGAAACACATCGAGAACGATGAGTTTCCTGAATAATTTATTAGAATTCGTTAGTAAGCTTGGTGGATTTATAGATGATCCTAACCCAATGGATGTTACGATTGCAGTATTGGTATCCTCATCCAGTGGGTATGGGGAAAATTCCTTTTTAAAAGGCTCAAGGTACCTGACGTCTAAATGAATGAATTATTCTAATTCAGAAGAGAGAAGAAATTTAATTTCTCATTCAATGAAACAAAAATTAAAACTTTTTTTGAAAGGCTCAAGGTACCGGACTTCTAAATGAATGAATTATTTTTATTCAGAAGTGAAGACTTGGTCAAGAAGAAATTTAGTTTCTCATTCATTGAAAAACACAATTTAAAAATATTTTAACCTCTAAATTATTCATGGTTTAGCATGAATGGGATATGATTATTCAAAAACAAATCCTGTTATTTGTAATTCGGTACCTGCGCTAAGCTAGGCTTCAACGGAAGTTATACTCATTGCAAATTCTATAATAAATGTTAATTTATTCCCAATTCTAGGAGGTTGAGCTTTCTCGACAGGAATGACTCACTGCTTCATAGTTTGTATAGAATGCTTGTTAACATACAACAAAGGACATAGAAGACGGAAGAAATGAAGGATACCTACAAGAAGATCAGAGAGAGCAGATGAGAGGAAAAGAAGGAGAAGAAAAAGGAGGAGGAGGAGGAGGAGGAGGAGGAGGAGAGAAGGAGGAGTAGGAGGAGGAAGAGAGAAAGAGAAAATGAAACAAAAAGGTTCACTGAAAT
Organism: Laodelphax striatellus; assembly: GCA_017141395.1. Taxonomy (NCBI): domain Eukaryota; kingdom Metazoa; phylum Arthropoda; class Insecta; order Hemiptera; family Delphacidae; genus Laodelphax; species Laodelphax striatellus. Next base: position 31,617,168 of record CM029536.1, read on the forward strand.
CAATAATCAGTGATTCAAAACTACAGTAGACCTTAGTATGGTAAACACAAGGCCATAAGTTATCGAAAGCTATTATTGGTGCAGTAGACAAACTAAATTGGCCGAATTTGTACGAATATGAGCAAATAGCGTGCACGGCTATGATAAGTAGTAGCAGGGCACACAATTCATTGTGATTTGGAGAAAGCAATAGTGGAATTTGCTGAGATAAGAGCACCCCATTCTAGGACAATATTTGATTTCAATGACTGATGTGGGTCTATTTAAATATGAATTCATAATACAGTATGTACATTATGCCCTACATTGACATGGTAAATCCTGATTTCTCTTAAACCAATACAGTATAATACAATATGCCATGTCACAGGCATTATATAACACATTAAACATAATATACAATAATTGATGTAGATAGATAAATGGCTTTTGTAATGAATAAAGTGAAAAATACATTCATAATCTATCTAAATTATCTGTGAATCACCTGTATATAATGGTTTATCTATTTCAAATACTGTATAATATACAGTATTATATTTTATGCTGACAAGGTTTAGGCCTATATTGAATCACAGACAATTTTCTATAAATAGAGGTAGAATAAGAATTTTAATATAAGAATTAGATATTACCAAGTAGAATTTTCTCTGATTGAATCAAGACAAACTAACGTTACTCGTAATTAGTCCTAGTTTGGAGTATTGGAGGCAGAGAGATGAAAAAGATTAAATTAACAAGAAATATGAGAGGAGAGAAATAGAAATAGAGAGGAAAATAAATTAGAAGAAAAATACGTTGGTAGGGATAAAAAATGTAGCAGACTCAGAATTCACCAACATAATAGGCGAATTTTCACATGCATATAAATTGTAAAACTGAAAGAAGAATGGGACAAAGACAAAGCCAACACAATTAGAGAAAAGCAAAGAACATGAGACAAAATGAAAAGAATTTTGTTATTATGAGAATATACTAGTGAAAGCTTTCAAAGGACCTATGCAAAGACAAAGCACTCGTTCTAATTAAATCTCTCAATTGAAGATTCTTTCAGAAGACTTATTTAGAAAATCTCTGTAGAAGATCATGAACATAGAAAAAGTTCAAAGGAGCTGTGCTCTACAACATATTGCCATAAAAGTTTCTTGAAATGGAAACTTCTTTGTTTAATAGTATAAATTTTATATGCTATTTGAAAGACCTCACAAATACAATCTAGTCAAACCCCTTTAACAACATTTTTTTTAATTGTCCTTATAAAACTTCAACCCCAATTCTTGATAAATTCAATTATCGTGATACATCATGAGGGAAAATTGAATGTGAACATAACATTCATTTTCAATATATTTATCAAAATTAGGAAGAGAAAACGTTTTGGAAATTTTCTGTGATTTTATCCTATACGTATTATTGTACTATATCTTGAAAACGAAAAAAAGTTGTCTTCAAAAAGAGTTGTGATAGTAAGAATAGGGTTAGTTATTGAAAAGGTCTATTGAGCTACTTTACTATTGGAATAGTAAATTAGGCTCGTTGTCCACTGGACCGTTTTCGTCCGAAATGCCAACATTGAATCAAATGGCCAGCTGTTCGGACGTCGGACGTTTTCGGATGAAACCGGTTCCAGTGGACGACTAGGCTTATTCAATTACGTCATTCTCAATTTTTCCTCAAAAAATAACAAAACTAATCAGCTAGCGCCAGTCTAATAGCACCATGTAAACAATGCGTAATGGTTAGAAGAAAGAAAAAATGAATGAAAATCCTTTTTCCTAGATAGAATAACGATAAAACAAGCAATTTCAATAACAGGTTACTATGCCTACGACAGACGAACGACACGGAAATTCAACGGCGAACTTGCACTAAGCACGGAGTTAAGTTGGTGGCGTGGCGTGGCAAAGCACACACACAATTCCTAAGCACTGAGGGACTTGGCGGGACTTGATCGTACAGCTTCCAGCACGGACCACGGATCAACCAACACTGAAGCTGAACACTGGCTGGCTGAACTCCAGCCCCCAACACCAACGTACTGCCCGTGTGTGTGCGTGTGTGAGCGGTGGACCCTGAAGCCAGCCAGTCGAGGAAGTGGCAGTGGGAAAGAGCGAGAAAGAGGATAGTTGAGAGAAGGTGTGAGAAGGATGAAGAGAGAGACATTTGTGCGCTATCCTCTATCCAATCTTAACATTTCCCTTGAAAATCAGAACGAAAAGGAAACAAGAAGAAGGGAAATAAAGAAAGGGGAGAAGATGGAGGAGGAGGAGGAGGAGAGAAGAAGGAGGAGGAGGAGGAGAAGAAGAAGAAGAAGAGGAGAGAGGAGGAGGAGGAGGAGGAGAAGAAGAAGAAGAAGGAGGAGAAGAAGAGGAGAAGGAGAAGGAGGAGGAGGAGGAGGAGGAGGAGAGGAGGAAGAGAAGGAGGAGGACGAGCAGGAGAAGGAAGAATAGCAAGAGCAAGAAGAAGAGAAAGAAGAAGAAATAAGGGAAATGAAAATTGAGGAAGAAGAAGATATAGAAAAGGAAAATAAAAAGAAGGCAGAAGTAGTAGGAGCAGAAGAAGAGAAAGAGCAAGAAGAAGAAGAAAAAAGGAAGAGTGAAAGAAAAATATGAAAGGAAAGAAGTAGAAAAGTATAAAACAGAAATAATGAAGAAGGAAAAGATGAAGAGTAAGAGGGTAAGTGGTTAGTGACTATTCTCTATTTAATCATTTCCCTAAAAATATGGCGATGAAGAAATAAAAGAGAACGGGGAAAAAAAGAAAAGTAGGAAAAGAAAAGAGCGCAAAAGAAGAATTAGGAGAAGTAGAAAAGTGAGACAGTAGTGCACTATCCTCGCATTTTAGGCTTTGTGACCTCCACATACTTATCCTTCCTATTCCTCCTCCTCCTTTTTCTCCTCCACCACCTCTTCCTTTTTCTTCTTCTTCTTCCACCTCCTCATCATCCTTCTTCTCCTTCTTCACTACACTTCTCCAGTTTTGTTCTATAGTTGGCGGCGGCTACATTCAAATAAGTCAGTGTCTACTGATAGACTATGGATGCTATAAGAATAAGTCAGTGTGCTAGGTTGATTTATTTCAGAATATTGAGAGTGAAGTGTTTTGGCCATACACACAATTGCCACCCACAGTTCACTGGCTTCCTCATTGGCACTATATCACTATCTTCATCATTATCATCATCATCATCATCATCATCATCATCATCATCATCATCATCATCTCATTATCATTATTATTATTATCATTGTTATTAATTTTATCATCACTATATACTTCATTAATCAAAGTCCAAATCGCCTGCGACAAGTAAAATATTCTAAAAATCTACTCAATTTTTGAAATCATAAGTAATCACTTGATCAAGAACAGTCATATTTTTATCATCAAAAACACAAAGAATCAAAACCAAAACTGGAAATCTTCATCATGAAAATAAAAATCATCATCAGCTGAACTGTATTATCATTGTTAATTTTCATCATCACTATTATACTTCATTAATCAAAGACAAGAGTAAAATATTCTAAAAATCGACTTAATTTTTGAAATCATAAGTAATCACTTGATCAAGAACAACCATATTTTCATTATCAAAAAGACAAAGATTCAAAAACCAAAAACAGAAATAAAAATATACAAAAATTCCAAAAAATCAGCTGAACCCCAAATTAACTGATAGTTAAAGTCAGAATATGCAAAGGATCCTTCAAAGCCCTAGATCAAGACATTATTCAACCTCTTAACAGTATATTACCCTACATACTAAATTACAGCAGAAATTTATCATTGTTTCTATTGAAAACACTTATAAGCATAATATTATAATTAGAAAACCAGATATAAATAGATTATTATCAATGTATGAATTAGCAAAAGTCAAATTTCACATATTATTTGCAACCAAGTCCCACTTTTAGACACAAGTTTGAAGACAAATCCCTTTGAATAATAATTAATAGTACTCTCGAAATACTGAAATTTTTCAAGTTGATAACTTATGTTAAATTGATAAAACGTCAATTTACGAGAAAAAAAGATAAAGAAAATAGCATCTATGATTCAGTGAGAAAAATACAGTAAGCAGTTGAATCACTTGACCGCACGCTATCAACTCACTCAACTTTAGAGAAGATTTATGAGAAAATTAAGAGTGCATCAATTCTCTCAAGCAAGCACACACAATGAGTCCAGTACGTGACACTTCCTCTTTCGCTGGAAACTTGAATATGAATTAATAAAAATGAACGAGACCAACCACTAATAATACCACTTTCTGTGGTTACATTTATGAGATGGACAGTAGGCGGTGACTATTTTTCGGCTAGTTAACTCAGATGACCCTTTGAGTGACTAGAGAAAGAGTCCTGGAGAGGTCAAAGGTCACAGGACACTTAACGAGATTATTTGATTACTAAAAAAATTTGAAACTAGAATAAGCTGGTATAAAGTAGTTGATGAGTTAGTTCGACCAATGAAACATATTTCAAGAGAAATTGGAAATAGTTTTAGAAGTCTGCCTCCTGATTTCGACAATTTTATCTATTGATCGACCAAGTCCAATATTTCATTGCAAGGAGGGAATTGACTAAATAATGAGAAGCTGAATATACAGAGGTTTGCAAAAATAGTATTTGAGGTTTGATAGGTATACAGCAGTGGGATTGGGTTTGGCAAGACCTTCAAATGTTTTGAAATTGTTAAAAAATGATAATTTTGATTTGATTCGATACACTCAATTCAACTGTTTGAATTCAAAAAATGCATGTTATGAATAACAATCAGTACAGTACCTCATAGATTACTATCAAAATATTCATCTTCTAGAATAATTAAGCCTATCAAGATAAGATGTATTAAAACAATGAAATAATTATCATCCAACAATCAAAACATCATCAATCATTACATGGTACCCTAAAATTTCACACCAACAACTCACAACAGCTCAGCAATCCACTATGAGAAATATTTTTATCAGAGACTACCGATAATACTAGCGACTTCCTGCTTCTCCTTATCTTATTCTTGATGCATTTCTCCAAATATGCACTTCCTAGACTCCACAAAGTAGTAGCCAAGATGAAGAAGAAGAAGAAGAAGAAGAAGAAGAAGAAGAAGAAGAAGAAGAAGAAGAAGAAGAAGAAGAAGAAGGAAGAAGAAGAAAGAGAGAAGAAGAAAAAGAAGAAAACAAAAGTGGTCTTATCAAGGAGTAGTGTGAAGGCGCCCACATGGGTTTATCATAATATGGGTGCACTTGGAAGGCGTCAGTCAGTTCAGCTATACTATACTGTACTAGGCCCACTCTCTATCTCCTATTGGTAAGAAACAACACCACCAGACGACCTTCACAGTCATCTGAATGTGTCTACTGGAAGATCTAAAGACCATAAACAACTCATCCGACGCATGTGTCAACATCAACACTGCTATAAATTTCAAAAGTAAAGTCTGTATTTACTGTAAAAGTAAAAAAGTTCAACTATTTTACATATTACAGCAGTGATAAATGTGGTATGGCTGGTTTATTTTGCTAAGGCACCTGAATTGAAAATGGATTAAAATAATCAAACTCATTTCACATTTTTACAATGTTCAAACAGCACAATAATAATTACAGTATTATTCATCCACTATACAATATCTACATGGCTGAATCATTGAATTCATTTTAAGAAACTGTAATAAGATAATTTCATTGTCAGTATAAGTGCCTAGCAAAGTGACCCAGCTGTATTTAAATAAAGGAATAAAAAGCTGTGCTAGGTTTGAAAACGACTCTATTAATTCATTATTTTTTCGTAATAATACAAGAGAAAACAGAATTCATATAAACCTTCCTAATAACTCATGAATGATACAAATGACATTCAGAAATAATTCAGAACATTCAGAACTCGGGAGATAAATGTCTAAACATTATTATATGAAAAAGAGCAAGACAATTCATTATTCAAAATTCTAGTCATTTGGAAACCACAAATCTAGTTTTATCATAGGTCTAAATTTATTTGTTAATAAATTTTATTGTTCTTATTCATTCCACAATATTTTCTCCAAGCATTCTTATTCATTTCATTTATGTCTTGTAAATATCTATTGCCTTCTTCGCTTTGTTACTTGTTTGAACCGCCATTGCTATGACGTTAGTAGAAACCGCCCATTGTGGGAGGAGCTTACATCTGGGCCAATTGCAGGCGTTCACCTTGATAGGCTGTTCAACTCCCAATCACAGCGCTCGGTCACGAGTATAAATTCTTTTTCACTTTATTTTAGTTTAAGTAATGTATTTCAAGAGTAATGAGAAATATTTTACTATACATGAGAGACCATATTATTGGCAATTATTATTCTTTGTTCAACAAGTCTTTGAATAAATGAATCATTTCAATTGCAATTCTCAGCAACAAACAAAAAATTATTTCCGTTCAATGACAAAAAATCTTCACGGATCATGATCACCAAGTGTTCATAGCAGAAGGCCTTTGTCTACTACACTATTACGTCACAATTGCGAGCTACTTCTTGAGAAGAAAGCATGATTCACAGACGTCAACGCTAATGCTCAATTGAGAAGTCAACCAAGTGATCACTGTACCAAACATTATTTAGCCTAATCATCCTTTTCACAATCGGATATTATATCAAGGATCAAAAAGGACCTCGAATCCTTCCAGTTTCCTCGAACAGCATTAGTCATTCCACTTCATAATATTGAATGAGACGAAAATATGTAATCATCGATCATAGAAAAAATGGAGCAGAAAATCGAATTCTAGGAACGACTATAGAATCTCAATCCATGCACTTTTGTAATCTTCAGTTTCGAAGGTCATGGTAGAGTCAAAATGGACATACTGATACGTAATTTAATACCGATTACATATAATAGAGCAGCGTAAAATATGAATCAGGTCTTAATTTCATTCAAAAATCACTTCAAAAAATGTATCGATTATCTGATACTAGCATCAACGATCGATACACTATGAGGTAGTAATGATAGTCATTGTTGAGAAACAAAACTTGTAAATAGCTCATGTAAATATCCGATAATACTGTGAAAAATTATTCAACATGATGCTGTTCATTTTATCATTCAATTCAACTACTTTTATACTACTACTAGTAAAAAACATAAAAGTGGAATACAATAATAATATGATGATTATAGTTGAGCAATTTATTTAAAAAAAATTAAGATTAAGAAAAGTATATTGGGCCAGACAAAAATAACTTATAGAAACATATGTCTTGATAGTAAATAAGACAGATGAAAATAAAAACAATACCTCCATATTAATAGTTATTTTACGGATGAATAAATCACACTCATTTGGAATTAATAAGAGTTAAATTTGATCCCGCGTTAAATTTAACTCATCAGTGTACACGTGGACAAGTTCCCTCACCACCGCTATCTCCTTCATCAATCTTTTTGTTCTTCCTCATCATTTTCGTCTTCTACTTCTTCTTTTTCATTTCCTTTTTCTTCTTCTTCTCTTTCTACGCCATTCTTATTCGTCTTCCAACATTAATCAAAACACACACACTCCATTCCTATTCCAAATGCTTCAACTTTATCGTCGCTTGCTTGTACTCAAATTCTTGGCATATCAAGTCTGGAAGCGTGTGTCTGGAGCCAAGCCAGTAAACGTATATCCAGGCAGAGACGGAAGTGGACAAATGTTACAATAAACAAAAATAAAATCCAGACACTCGACTGGAATTTGTTAAAAATTTGCTGATCAAAATAAAAATATTTCATAGGAAACTGTACCAATACATCTTTTTGAGAATTGCTTATGTCTTTTCTTACAGATAAATGAACACAACTTGTACGTGGGTCATGGAATGGATAATAAAAGAATATGCCAAGTGGAACGTGAATCGAACTCATGACCAGAGCAGAGACTGCTAATTAAAGTTGATTGCTTTAAGAAATCAACCTATGGCGATAAGCTTAATTAGAGTCATATGAATTAAATTTACTGTACCATAAAATATTTTGTAATGAAGATATTGTAACGGCAAGTTTTTGAATATTTCGTTCCGCTCACCGTGACATCTATCAATAAAACCGTTATGAAAAAACGATACGTCATATCGAATCAGGTTTGTAAATGCATGTAACATCTTCAGCACCAATCAAAACAAATCAGCATTACTGATACTCAAGATATAACCGTAAAAAGCTAACAGAACAAGAAATAAAATGTTGCCTCCAATAAATCGTAGCCAACTCCATAAAAAGTCCATCAGTATTCCTGGCATGCTTAGACGAGTAAATACATAGAGTACCACAGCTTCGAGCATCAACGAGTAGAGTACTGTAATTGCATCAAGTCGCGTGCGAACGTTTAGCAAACAGTTTATAGACTTGCAGCACTTGAAATGCATTCGATAAAGTGCATTCATTGCACCAAGAATCCATAAAATGCACCATGACACCATAAAATCAAACAACCGTTGGACTCTTGGGGCGCCATTAGTCAAGGTGAGGGTCACGTGATATCGGCGAATTGACAACTTCGGATGTATGCTAATGGATGAATAATTCATTTCACCAACAATCGTGAATGGGATAAGATACGCCATCGTATCGCATTTACTTCTAATGGAATTGCGGCCATGTGAGTAATAAAACTTTGAACAATTTACAGGATTTATAGAAGTGTGCTCCATTCAGTTGGTATCTATTAAATACGTATTTGCGGTATTATGCATTTGATAATAATTTTGATGCATTAGATTTATTTCAATTATTCTTTCATTATTTTTTGTTTTATTTCATTACTAAAAAATTGGAAATTATTGAAAATTGAAAATTGAAAAATAAATTTATAAAATTTATAAATTAAATAATTATAAATTAATTAAAAAATATTCATTTATAAATTTATAAATTTTATTTTATTAAAAATTATTCTTTCTTGCAAAAAATGTCTCATCCAAGTCCGATACTTTCTTAGATTTCCCTATTTTTTGAGGTTCAAGTAATGAATTTTGTCAATTTTGAATATATTTTTTATTATTCATGAGAATTGAGAATAAATAAAACACAAAAAGTAATCATGAACGTTCTGGTTCTCTGTCATAGCCAACCACTTCTGAATGAAATTTACACTTGCTTCAGATATGAGTATGGTTGAAAATTAACTCAATTTTTGTGGAATTGACAACATTTATTCTTTCACTGATTCACTTCTAAATGATTTGAAGATAAATAAATGGAAATTGAAAATAAATAAAACACATCAACTAATCATGAGAGCATTCTCTGTCACACCTATAATAGCCAACAACTTCTGAATGATTCAAAGATTAATGAACAAAAATTGAAAATAGATGAGACACAAAATGTATAATGGTATTAATCATGAGCATTTTCTGTCACACTAATATAGCCAGCCAGCAGCCACTTCTAAATGAGGCGTCAGTTGAATAAATTTCAACAAGGAACAGAACAGAACGAGATCGGTTGCCAAACACCAAATAAGGCAACTGCCTGTGCTGCTGCATCTCTAGGTCAGGAAAATCCTACTCAAAACTAGTCAACAGATAGAAAGAGACAGTTAGAGGAGGAAGAAAATAGAAGAAAGAGAGGTAAACGAGAGAAAGCATGACAAGATAGAAAGAGCAGGATGATAATATTGCGAATAGGAGATAGAGTAGGACTAGCGAAAGGAAGATGGAAGATAAAGAGAATGAAGGACAAGTAGACAGAAATGATAGGATAATAAATCATGAAGAAGTGAGACAAATGACAAGATAGAGCAGAGTACCTACAGTATAATAGAATGTCCCAAAAATAGTGTTTTTGTATCATATCTCGTTAATGAATAACATTTTCTAATCAAATTTGGTAGGCTTACCAAAAAGTAGGCCTGTTTGGTCTACAAAAAAGTAATATTGAATATTTTTAATATCTGGATTTTTGCTGCTGACTGAAACTCTGGATTTGAATTTACTGGAGAAATTATAGGTTTTAAAAAATTTGTACTACTGTACTACAAATATGTAGAGCTTTTTATTCTGAAGAAAATGCTAGCAGTTTTGTATAATCCGATAATAAATAAATGAGATACAGCGATTTCTCGGTTACCAGTTGTTATGTTGATTGATTATGTCATTATGTTGTTGATTGATTCCTGTAAAATCGCCAGAATAAGCTAGAAGTTATTGAATTATATTAAATCATTCTAGTCGTTAGGCTACAAATTCAATTTTAATAGGAACCGTTAAAAATAATTCTAAACATTCTTAAAGGAGGAATAGAAATTGATGAAACTAAAAATTGACTAAAAACAATATGCAGTAGCAAATAAAATGCTAAAATCCTATGGTGGTTGAACAACAATACGCTAAATCCTATCAGGATGAGTTCCATGAATAGAATTTGCACAAAGGATATCTGCATCAAATGGACCAACACTCTTGTATATAGCTGGGGTTCTACAGGTGGTGCAATTATTGCGGTGAATTAGCATGGTTTGTGGCATGAAGACGATGGAAAAAAATTGCAAAAAGGGAACAGGTGGAAAAGCATCTGGCGAGGAAAACACAAGATTGAAGAAGAGGCCCAACGATCACAATAATGAAAGGAGAGCACGGGGAGTGAGGAGGAGGAGGTGGAGGAGGAGAAGGAGAAGATGAAGAAGAAGAAGAAGAAGAAGAAGAAAAAGAAGAAGAAGAAGAAGAAGAAGAAGGAAGAAGATGAAGAAGAAGAAGAAGAATAAGAAGATGGTGAAGAGTACAAGAAGATGAATACGAAGAAGATGGGGAAAAGTAGAAGAAGAATAAGAAGATGGTGAAGAGCACAAGCAGATGAAGAAGAAGAAGAAGACGAAGAGTATAAGAAGAAGAAGAAGAAGAAGAAGAAGAAGAAGAACAAGAATAAGAAGAAGAGAAAGAAGAAGAAGACGGAGGAGGAGAAGAAAAGCATCAAAAGAAACATGGTCTGGAAGAACCACGGTTGAATAGAATTAGTTTCAGTGGTCTCCCTTGCTAAATGAACAACATACAAAAATACAGTACAGTATAATAAAGCTAGAGAGCAATGAATACACACTTTTGTATTGCAACTGGCAGACAGTACAATGAGTGGCAGGTTACCAAAACAAAACTAAAAAGAGAACAAAGGGATATGCGAATATAATCGAAAAGTATTTTGCCTGAAGAGCAGGAGATGGGGAATACGAGAAGAGAGAAGAAAATAGACAAAGAGGATTGAGCGAGAGAGAGAGAAAGAAAGAGAGACAGTGTAAAAAAGAATGAGAACTGAATCACAAAAGCGATATGTTTTAAACGGAAGAGAAGGAAAATAGGTGATGAGGAAAAATTGATAAGAGAAGATAGGTGATGTAAGGCGAGAAGAGGAAGAAACAAACCTAATAGGATTTAGAGAAATGTAACAGAAAACTAAGGAATAGGAGACGAATTAGGACACGAATAGGAAATTAAGAGGAATAACTAGAGAAACAGAAACAAAAAACGTGAGAAACTATACTGAAGAGAAAAGGCAAGAAGAGAAAAAAAGAAGCGAAGATAATTAGGGGTAGAAAGAGCAAGAGAACAAACTGATAAGGAAGAGTGAATACTATTGTTGTTGCAACAACGTGGTTACTTAAAGATAATGTATATATGTATACAATACCTTCAATACAGTACATGTCATACCTATATAATGCATATAGTACCTTCCTCATGGGATAAGTAACAACAGAACAAAAAGAGTTAAAAGAGTACAGGATGAAAAAGAGTACGTCAGTGGTCATTGGACTTTCTCGTAGCCTCCTGGTATGCTTCACTCTCAGTGCTCTGTATAATAATAACGAGGCTCCATGTCGAATGAACACCTCCACGCTATTCATGGGACTGGAAGGCCCAGACCAGCTTCATCTTGTGAGAAATGAGAAGAATAAGGCCCCCAATGCCTTGGAGCAAAACTAATTTCGAAGAAATTATGACATGTTACAAGGAAGTTTAAAATAAAACTATCAGGCGAGAACAAATTTGATTAAAACAAATACTGGCAGATATCTTCAGTGTACAGGGCAGGGGTACGTTGAGAAGTAGAATTATTTTTGATTAATTGATTTTTCATTGAAATACAAGGTCTAGAAAACCCTATTGCATTCAACTCATATTACAAGAATTATTCACTCACGATTGAATATTCGTAGAAAATCTGCAATAATCCGTGCCTATCTGCAAGAAATACGATCGATTGCACCAAATCCAACCCATCATGGTTTCCATAGAGCCCACTAATTAGACAAGAAAATAATAATAATTAGTGAAACGAAAACCCAAAGAATACCAAACAGTATAATAATTTTAAAGTACACGTTTGAAAAGTTGTAGTTTTTTTATGACAGAAAATATATGAAATATCAATCATCTGATTTCAGTAAAGTTAATTTTCAAATAATCCACTTGCAAAACTATTCCCCAACCAATACCAATTGAAAACTACATTCAAATCCAAAATAGTGCAATGAAATCACTGCAGCGATTGAAATAAAAATCAAGACGAAAATCATTGAAAGCGATAGCAATAAAAAGATATCACAATTATTGACGTGTGCAAAAGAGTAACCAGATTGCAAATAACAATCGAAATAAAGGATGTGGCAAAAGACACGCTTCAATAAACAGATTGCCAATTTCCAACAAGATAGTTTCATTACCAGTTATTACAGTGGAGGGCGTCACTAAAAATTCCTGCCATTTCCCAACCTATAAAGTGTTTGGTACAACAATAAGTACTTGAAACAAAGCAGGATGCAAAACTACTTCTCTTTTTAGATCTCATTTTTCTACGTCTCATTCCTCCCATTCAGAGTCGCAGAATATTAATGTAGTTTTTTTTGGCGTGCTATTCAAAACGACATCAGTCAATAAAACCCCTATAATTTGATGAAATACGTATTGAACAGGAAGGAAGTTGTTATAGTTTTGTTATTGTGTCTCAACTCTGCAATAAGCGTTCAATTTATCCGCCTCAACTTAGATGACTTCTTGTTGAATCGGTTGAGTAGAACTGTTGATGACGAATTCATGCTCATAAAATTTCCAATTTATCTCAAAGGACGCAATAATTTTGAGATTGATTGGTTGAAAAATATTGATTGAGAAAGAGAATGGATGAAGGTATTTGAAAAATTTCGATTTAAACTAACCACTTGACTCAACTCCAATGCAAGAATAACTTTAGAAGATTGCAGAATGTTGAAATTCAAATATTGGAAACAATTGATAAAAACTGAAATCAATATCACTAGGCCTGGTTGTCAATTGACTATGATTGGTAGTTGATCTCACGCTTTGATATGCCCGATAGACGTTTGTGGGTCAATCTTCATCTAATATAACAGGACTTGAAAAGTCTAGTTTCGTAGTTTGGTTCTACTAGTATTACTAGTAGTTTGTAGTAGTGGTTTGGGTCTTTAGTAGCTATTTCTGATAGTTGTAATTGTAATTCCGACGTTCTCACGATTGTAGGTTGAAAACATTAACGCATCACTACTGAGTATAAAAAACAAGATTTTCAGAAGAGAAAAAGCTGATGGGGAAAAACTCATTGAAAAAATAGGGGAGGAAGAAGAGACGAAGCGAAATGAAAATAATGAAACGAGAAGAAATAATGAGGGGAAAGAGGAGCGAGAAGGAGAATGATGAAAAAAATAGAGGAAAATAAGAGAGAAAAACGAAAAAGACAAGCCAGAAAGGAACAGAACGAGGATAAAAATCAAGAGGAAAAGATAAGAAGGAAGTGATTGAGAAGGAAAAAGGAGTGAATAGAAAATATGAAAACAACTGGACGAAGAAAGGAAAGAAAAAGAGAAAATAGATAATTGAGAATGGAGAAGAAGCAGAAAAGTTTTAAAAATCTGGAAAGAGGAGAAGAGGAAGAAGTAAAGAAAGAGGAAGTGGAGGGAGGTGTGACTGGGATGAAGCAGAGGAAAGCTAGAAGAAAAGAAGAGAAAGAATAGAGCCAGAAGAAAAAGGTAAAAAATAGCCTGTTTAATAGTACTCGTAATACAGAACTACAAACAACTAGCTGAACTAGCCTCACTTTTGAACCATGATGAAGTTGTACAGTTCATATTTCGATCGAACTACAAATTAGGTTAGCGTGTCGTGGTTGCATTGCTTTACAAAGAGATAAAATCTAAATGCTAATAAGGTGACGCTGGCTATAAATAAACAAGAATTAAAACAAGCCGTATTAATAGTACTAGTAGGCCTACCGCCATCATACATACACAACATCTAACCGGATTTCCTAGCCACACGTTTTAAAAACGGTACCAAGTTCACGGCGACTCGTGCGTGGTGGCACAATACTATATCTATATACACTCTTTATCTACATCCACCTGTGCACGTATACACGTAGAGGAATATATCTATATATCGACGGAGGCCACTGGCCTGCTCCCGTCATCATTCAACCGGCAAATTCAAATTTATGAATGAAATTCAAAAGTCAATGAACCACGAGATACGTGTTCCGAGGTTATTCCACTTGTATTGCAATACATTTGAAATGTTTCATGGAAAACTGCCAAGTAGGGACTAGAGGTTCAAATATCGATTGAATACTATAATCAGATTCATTTAATTTGACGCTTGGCTTTAGATAGATAGATAAATAGAGAAATATTATTTCTTGACGTTGCTGATGACCGTAGAGTATGATGGCAAAGAAATAATACCTCCCTATCTATCTATCTAATGCCAAGCGTCAAATTAAATTAATATTATTATACTTCCACTTGTGTTTACAGTTTCAAAATTATTGTATCAACCTAAATTTAGTGTAGTTTCAATAAAATCTATCATTTGAAGTGGAAGAAGTTTTACAGTAAATTGAAAAAAATTATGAATCTTTCATGAAATAGTGACAAGTGAAGCATCGACTTTGATAAAGTATACTTTACTTTGACTTGTATACTTGACTTTGATAAATTGGATGCATTTTGTAATAATTTACATTATGGCAAATGAAATTTAATTTGAGAACAACTTTCATTCATTGACACACCTGACAATTTCTAACATCTCCAACCCACAAAAAAACATGTCTATGGTTTATTTCGCACACCCATTCATATCACAGACAACCGCAATAATAGAAACGTTTCTCAGACTATAACATTTAAATTGAGCTAACCTTTCTCGAACACGGCCGCACTGAAACGGTTCAATTACGGTAAAAGCACCATTGATATAGTATAGATAGGTATAGTAATAGTAATATCACGGTAAAAGCAGCACAGATATAGTAATAGTCCGATAGAGTACCACAGAACGGTAGTAAAAGTGGATAATGTTCTTTAACATCTGCATTCCTTGTGCACTACACCTGTCATTACAGTGATAGGTCGGCTATCAAGAAGAGGAGAGAGAGAGGAAACAAGAAATCCAATTGAAAATTCCACGGATATTTCCATCACGGCGAGAAAATATCGATTTGCAAATTTGCATTTACCCTCCAGCCCTCAAGAAACCTACACCAGTCCTGCAATTGGCAAAATTAGTTGTTGAAGATTTCTTACATTCCATCTCCCACTTTTATTTCTTTTTTACATGCCTTTTCTACTTGATTTGCTCTTCCCCATCATTGGCAAAGGAAACTAGTGCCTTTAAATGTATGTAAATAATGGGGATAATGATGACTACTATCGTATTCATGAGGATATCTTTCCTAACCTAGTTCCAAGCACGCATCTCAAGTCAGGCGTATCACGTGTTCAACATAAAAGGCTTACTCTTTTATAGGAATTTTTACGACTGGTGAACGAAACTTCACTTTTCAAAACTTGTTCAACAAGCTAAGAAAAATTATCATAATACAGGAAAATACCCCATATGAATTTCAATCATACATGTTATTGTAAACAATTATTTCGGTGCAGTATTATTTCTGCATAAGAACTAAACATACTTCTACTTTTTTATAATACAATATTTAAATTCAAATATTCAATTCTAAATTCAATTCCATTATTTAAATGATATATATATTTGTGAATAGAAAAGCATGTTGCTATTTTCATATTAATAGAAAGTGAGAGAAAGAGAATACGAGGAAAGAGAAAAGAGAATACGAAGAAAGTTCAACATTAATATCAAGTAGCAAGGCGTTCATTTAGTTAGAAATGTGTGTCAATACTAAATTTCAGAAGGGAAAAGTTTCAAATATTATAAAGAAGCTAAGAAAGCACGTTCGTTGCTCCGTTAAGTATTATTGTCGCTGATTCCCATCAAGTTTCTCAATACACAAACCAAACTTAGCCTAAAGGGGAATATGGCGGCGTATCCTGCATAAAGTTACTGAAAATAAGCTATAAAATTGAACGAAAGTTTAGTGTATTTAACTTACTCAGTTTCTCCCTCCATCACTGTATTATTATCCATTTCAACAACACGCCCAAGAAATCTAATCTAAACTTTGGATGAACTTTCAAGTAAAAAGCCCACTTTCGATTGAATTTAAAATTTGATTATCCAAAACTAACTGACAAATGAATTTTGAAACTCTTCAAACTCACTACTAGAATGAATTTTGAAATAAAAAGATTAAAAACTTGCTAAAAATGATTCTACACCGGTACTTTTACATTTCTGTACTTCAACTGAATTTGTAGGTAATGATAATATTTGGAACAGGCATCGTAACTAAGCAACACATTACACAGGCCATGTGTATATGACGCTATTCAAACAACTGATTCATCAAGTTTATGTGAATTTTCAGAAACGCATCATTTCAATCAATATAATGCAACACATGGATAATAATGATTGTCTACTCTGTACACACTAATAGCCCAATGCACACTGAAACAGCTGCTTTAGGTGTGCATTGGACTATTTGTTTGTATAAACAATAGTCAGTCATATATGATCCATGTGTTGCTAGTTGCTTATTGCTTCGGTTTGCGAGCCCATTATTAGGGATAATTTTCAACAGGCCTACGGGCTTTAATTTTAAAACATTCAATATAAATTTTCCTTTAAATCTGTCATATCTTTGAAACACAACTAGTAATTCCAACGTTTTCCAAAGCCTACCTTTATTAAAATTGCGTTCGTCTCCAATATAAAATACTGAAGGCTGAAGCCACTTCATATCACCATAGAGGAAGTTCAAGAATTATTCCTCGAAAACAATTTCTTTAATCAACTCGGAACCGTAGCTCAAAATATACAAAGTGGTTTAAAAACAACATCCACTCTCCAAACTTTCTTCCCAACTTCAAAATGCAGTCAACCACAAACCGAAAAATCCAAAGTTCAATCGGCGGTCTATTAGACGACCGCTATTTCCATTGTCAAAGGCTATCAATGAAAGAAGCAGAGACAATGTCTTTTGACGGACTGTAACGGGAACTAGTCTGAAGAGCAGTCGACCAATCACAGCGACGCAACGGTCACACGTGATGTCACGTCTCATCAACACCAGCATAATGACACGTGACGACGTGCCTAATCGATTGTGACACAATGCTCCGACTGCAAGACAATCATAATCTATTACTGCAAGATATTGGGAGACATAAGTTCCACAACAGTTTTTGGAATGCATCCAATAATAATTTCAGTCATGATTATTTCACGCCTGAATGCAAATTAGTATTTCCGAAAATACTTTTCAAGTTATTTTCATTATCATTGACCGCTTTGAAATGCCATTTTATAACTTAGTCTATTTTCCCTCAAAAAGAGTTTTTTCATATCTCTTTCAAATACCTCATTCACGTATGAAATCGTTCATCTTGTCATCATTCATCATTATCTTTGTTCAATACTGATATCAGTGCAGTTTCTTCATAAGACGATACAGACTATAAATTATCGTGAGAATAGGAAAATCGGAAAAATGAACGGATGCCCTTTTTGCACGAGAAAGAAATACGTGTCTTTTTATCATCTTGAAGTTTTCAGAAATGCTATACTTTTCACCCAATACTAAAAGAGCTCTGTCGATAAGAATTAAATGATTTCATTCAAAAACGTTGCAGAGCTGTTTTAATAGTAGAATTCAATACGGAATTCCTATCTATAATAAGAATTGCGTATAGAAAAATTGTACTTTATCAAAACAAGGCCAAAGTATCTGGAGGGGATGGATACCTCGCAGAAATTCAAATTGTAAGGAACATATAGAATAATACAAAATTGTGAAGAACTCGACTTCACTAGCATATCAACTAAGTTTTCAGGAAGAATACTTGGCTACTAGTATTGCAAATAACAAACAATTCACGTTTGGGACAATAGAGCCAGTGCGACAAAAGAACACTTTAAATGCATCTTTCGTGGAAAAATAGAGTAAGTTGTGAAATGATATTTCAAAGCCGACGCTGAAAAGAAAAACAAATTGAAAAACGTATTTTGTTCTCAAGTAACGCAATATCTACACTGTTGTTACTTGGATTTTGGTGGGTGGATACTGAGATCTATTCAGAACATGGAAATGAAATCAATCACCATGACAAGATTGAGAATCAAATGATGTATGGTGGCCTTGGAATATTTATTTGGAAATACGTTCTAGAACACAATTTCTTTACAGTATACTGATTCTATTAGACAATAGTCTTTCTAGTTTTCTTTAAAAATTCTTACTATCAACACGTATCGATGTTTTGCTCTAAGAATACTTGTTTACCAAATCTTTAATCACTTTGAAAAGACGTTTGACAATAGTCATTTCAAGATTTATGTATAAATTTCCTTGACTTGAATTCGTAAAACAGGCCTCAAAACAACACAGTCCAGTGTGTGCAAGTGATTAGATGCAGGCATGGAATGAGGAATAAATGGAAAAAGAAGAAGAAGAAGAAGAAGAAGAAGAGAAGGGAAAAGAAGTAGAAGGTGGAATCCTGAACGGGCCAGCATCACCGTTACAAGAATGCAGCCAAGACCGACCTGCTGTTGGAAAATGAGAAGAAGTTTGGAGACTAAACTGGTGATTGACTTCTTTTCATTATTTTTCTTCTTTTCTCTCTTCTACACATTCTAGCTAGTTGATTTTTCCCGTCACACACTCTTCATCTAGTTTATGATTATCCTCTTTTCCTTTTCCTCTTCTTCCTTCTCATCTCCTCCTCCTCCTTCTTCTTCATCACTCCCTTCTCCTTCTCTTTCACCTACTCCTAAAACTCCTCCAGCTTGGTTTACACTTTTCTTCTTCTCTTCCAATTTGTTTCCCCTACCTTTTTCCATTCCTCTTTCCTCTTTCCATTCCCCATTCCTCTTTCCATTCCATTCCTCTACTTATCCCCTTCATTCACTACTACTAATGGTTTTGTATACCTCCAACTATTAAATTTAAATTTTCTATACCCTATTTCTTCTCTTTCATTTACATTTCCTTTATTAAATCTTCAATATAACTTCTATTTCTTCAAGAGAATAGTCAAGAAACAAGAGAACAAATCAAAGAGAGAACAAAGAAGAAGCAGTGAGAAAGCAAGACAAAGATGAAGAACGCGAGAAGTAGCCTAGTGGACAAGATACAAGAGATTTGTGTGCGATAATTCAGTCAGTACTTATGCTGCAGCACCATACGTGGAAAAGATGAGCTGTAGCATGTGCCAACTTAAAAGTCAAGAGTATAAACTTGATTTAATCAAGCAAGTCCTGTTTTGCCCCGGTCGCAGAACAAGTTCAAGCTGCTTGCTGCTGTTTTTAGGTTAGAAACAACATGCACTGGCTACGAAAATAGACAACGATTACAAGGAAATGCGCGACAAAATACATGGAAAGGAAAACAAAACCAAAATGGTGGCAATTAGTATAATGTTGACTTAGTGAGTAAGCTAACTGAATTACAGGTACTGCGATCCACAGCAGGTGACTGACTCACAAAGCAAGTAGAATTCAACAATTTGTATAAGTTGTCAGTTTGTAGAGACTAGGTTACCATTCTGGACCTGAATTTTGCCAGGATTTTGTGAAAAACATTATAAATTAATTAAGCATGTTGTATAGAATCAAGTTCATTTTCTGTAACAAGACGACTTTAATGATCTTTTTTTATTGTCGTTTTTCAAATTGTCTATTTGAGTAATATTAACACTAAAATTTACATTATAAATTAATTAAGCATGTTGTATAGAATCAAGTTCATTTTCCGTAACAAGACGACTTTCCTGATCTTTTCTTATTGTCGTTTTTCAAATTGTATATTTGAATAATATTAACACTCAAATTTATTTTCAGCTATGCTTTAACCCATAATCAAACCAACACAATATAACAGCAGTGCGCAAGTCAAATACTTCATTGTTTCACACTATTGTTTGCAATATACATCCACTGCCTGTTGGATAATACTGCCTGTTGGATGTTTTGAACAAACAATAGTCAGTATACACCAAAGATTTAAAAAACTGCGTTTTAGGGGGCACAGAATATATGCATTATACCTCTACACATAGATGAAACACATAATATACATCACTGAATACTACATGATAAATGAGACACTGCTTTGATAGCCGAGTGCAAGACACTATCAATCCTAATATTCCAGTATCTTCAAAATACGGAGATAAAGTGACTATGATAAATGATCAACATGTCACAAAAGATATATGAGGTCGTGAATCATCTCAAATTCAGTATCGTTTACATTTTACAACAAAGAGCCATTACTTGACAAAAATGAGATAAGGCCTATGAAACTCAGAAGCTAACAAAGATCAAGAGTTAATCCCCGATCAAATGATGCAAGCCTCATAAGTGATTGGAGATCAGCCTTAAATGAGGTGACTGGTAGTAACTTTTGATTGTCGATAAAATAGGTGAATTTAGTTGAATTTAACTGTTAAAAATAGTTATCGTAATTTCGATCATTCGTGAGATCAAATTCTGATCAACATTTCTGTAATTTTTCCAATTAAATTCAAGTAGTACATTATTCCGATGGAAAACATATTTTATCATATGAAATACTGTATACGTATATAGCAATATCGTGAGGTATCGGCCCCAAATGTCACACAAATCAAAGCAAGAGCAAACCTTTCTACCGGACAAGAAAAGATGACCATATACCAAAACAGGCTTTTGGATAACAGAGCTAACCTTGATGCATAATTATGATGACCTACAAACAAAACATACCCTACCCTAATGCAACATACAAAGTTGGATTCATTGCCAAAAACAACTTCTCAAGAAATATTACACAAACCCAGTTTTCATTGCAACAAATCCCCGGGACAAGTTGCAGCAACTTATCAACTGTTCTTGTTCTGGAGCATAAGGAACACGGTATCTAGAAGAATAAATCTTCTACACACATCGAGGTAGAGAAACACAATAAAAGCACAGAGAAAACTAATAAAAGTACAAGCTATGGATAACATTTAAATCTGTTGCATTAGAAACAAATCTAACAACTTAATAGGCTAAGTTTTTCTGTTCTGAAACACGTCCTTTTCTAGGATTCTGGACATCGTATCAAGTATCTGCTACTTTAAGCCATGAGATCCATCATAAGATTATGTTCTAACCCGAAAAATAATACTGTATCACTTTATAAGGAAATAAAATTCATCTGATGTGTTGGCATGTGCTCGGTCTAGAACCCCGTTACTGTGAATATGAGAATGACAAATATTCTACAGTTTCAAGAAGAATTAACTCCGTGGAGCATTGAGTTACACGAAAATGAACATAAATGTAGTTAGGAGCCGGATCCCTCAATCAATGACAAAGTTGAGTCCTGAAATTGAATACAACGAGACTTGGAACTCCTATTCAATTCAAATAAAACTTTATCAAAAAACCTACTGTTTATAAAAACATCAAAATACCGGTTTTTTGTTAATGCTGTGATAGGAATGCACTCATCTCAGTCTGAATACCATTTCCGACTAGTATCAACTACATTTTTTCAAATAAGAAATCCTCAATTGATATCATTTCAAGTTATAGTAATAGTCTTGAAAATAAATTATAACGTAGTATCTGAAAAACTAGAAACCGTGCTTTCTCTATTGGGAGTCTACACCCACACAATGCTCACTCATAAACACAAATCCAAGTACCCTCAATTGTTGCAGCATTGAATATATATCCTTCATATATAATTATATATTAAATGGTTGCAGCCACTTACAGAATCAATTCACCCGTTAACATTACAGTGAACCGTAACGGTAGGATAGTTAGCCGTAAACCGTACGGTCCACCACAATGTAGTTAGTACGGACTCCTCCCCGTCGTGTGGTATTGTTCAATAGAATATATTTGTCATACTTTACATTCCCAAGTCAGTTTCCAATGTCATCAATTTTGAATTCAACTCGAAAGGCGGGAACTTTCCTTATCAATTATCACTAGGAAACCGTTTAGGATAGTTGATAGTCGAAGATGTGACGTCTAAAGCAATAACTATAAGCATAATATGGCTATAAGCATCATTATGACTATTCAAGTAGAACTTAATAGTAAAGTATTCAAATGGAAAGCATTAATGGATAAGGTTGTACATCGTAAGGCTAGGCGTACACCGGTTAGTCATAACAAGACAAGATTAGTCACGTTTAGTCACAGTAATTCACATAGTTGCTTATGAAGCAGCACACACTGATGCAATGACTAATCGGTGTGTGTTGCTTCATAAGCAACTATGTAAAGTACTGAGACTAAACGTGACTAATCTCGTCTTGTCTTGTCTTGACTAATTGGTGTACGCCTAGCCTAAAACCGTTAGTTGAAATCTTGAGCTTGGTGGTAATCAAAATTGTAAATCCAAATAGAGTTTCATTCACAGGTTTTCAAACCCTTGAGACATAAAATCTTAATTTTTAATGACAAATTCTCTATTATTTTCCCTAGTAATTTTCGTTCAGTAACAGCTTGAATGAAGGCTGCACTAAAATTGAAATTTCTGAATTTCGGGTAGCCTATTTGGGGAGTAAGATTCAGTAAAGTGAATGGTCAAAATAGTATTTTTATCAGCCCAAATACCCTGACAAGAACACGGAAACCTTAAAAACCGAACTCATTTTGTGAGAAATGTTCCACAAAAATCAAGACCTGTAGTACATGGAAAAGGAGCACTCACTCGACATGCATAGCGCATGCTACTTACTGTCCGAGTCTAAGCTCCGTGTCCTTGGGAGGAATGCAATACGTCATCGCAAACCGGTTTTTGTAGTGTATTTCACAGCACTCTTCGTCTCTCCTCTTCAGCCATCAGGGACACGGAGCTTATACTCGGGCAGTAGTATTATGTAATCCATTGATTTGGCTTCCTATGAGTAATTTAATCATTCAATGAATTAAATTAAGCGTGTCCATCAGAGGAAGATCTAGATTTTTATTGAACAGACCCCTGATACTAAACAAAAGACATGATACTGACGCTAGACAAAATCACACACGATTCAGGTAGCAAATAATCTCCAACAAGTACATTCACCTTCTTTAATAAACTCCCCCACCACGAATTTACAAATCGCTGGTTCATCAAAAATACATCAATGGACGCCGCATGTCTAGTCGGGGGGTCAATAACAATGATGAATGCACACGACAAGAGAATGAACAGTTTTCAAAAGGCGCGTCACATTACTTGCCCTTCTTTCATGTGAGCTTTATCACACGCTATCAGTCGACTGTACTTTACTCCCTTTTAAAGGGCTAAGGGATGTAGGGCTTAGGGGGCTTGGCTAGCCCTTTCGTGACCCCCATTGCAGTGCAATAATTGTAAGGGCAGTCACAAAGGTAAATAGCTCTGTACAAGAACATATGCCTCTAGGCTGAACAACTCCTTTCGTAATGTGATTAGTTGGGGGCAGTGAGTTGCCCCAGGGCTCTTTGGGTTTTATCGGGATCGGTGTCGGATTTTCTCCAGCTTTCTTCTGTTTCATATCCACGATGACGGGAGTAAACATGATTGGGAAGAAAAGAAAGAGGGCAAAGAAGAGCTGAAAGAGGTGGAAGATGATCAAGGGGGAGACACATAAGAAGAAGGACAAGAAGAATATGGAGAAGTGTAATATCAAACATGGAAGAGAAGAACAAAATGAAAAAATAAGGACAATTAAAATAAGGATGTAGACAAAGAACGAGAGAACGAGAAAAGAGAAGAAGAAGAAGAAGAAGAAGAAGAAGAAGAAGAAGAAGAAGAAGAGAACGAGAAAAAAGAAGAATGAGAAAACGACGATGAAGAAACAGAAGAAGACGAAGTAGAAATAAGAATAAAATTAAGAAAAATGGAGAAAGGAAAAAAGAAGAAGAATAAAGGAAGAAAAGAAGAAGAAGTAGAATGGAGAAAGGAAAGAAGAAGAAGAAGAAGAAGAAGAAGACGAAGCAGAAGACGAGAGAAAGGAAAGAAGAAGAAGAGAGGAAGAAAAGAAGAAGAAGAATGGAGAAAGGAAAGAAGAAGAATAAGATGAAGAAGGATTGAGAATTTGAAAAATTTTAAAAAAGAGAAAAAAAAAGAGAAATGTGAAGAAGAAGAATAAATACTGAAACTCAAGAATGGGAGTAGAGTGAGAAAGTGAAGGAGAGAGAAGAAGTAGAAGAAGAACACAGAGAAGAAGAACCAATAGTGGGTACAGAAACACGAAAAATGATAAAAATAAAACGTAGAAGAAAGAGAGGAAAGGGAGTGATATGATATCGTGAAACCGAACAAAAAAATAAGAAGATAATGAAAAACATGAAAATGTAAATGGTCATCCTCGCCTGAGTATATACATTGTATTGATTGATTTTCCCTCTGAATGGTCATCACCCTTCTCGGAGCATTATGGTTACTTTCTAAATAATAAAAGAGGCGCGGCCATTATCTCGAAGGGTTACTAAAACTAAGGTAAGTTGATGGGGAAAGTGTAGGGAAACAAAAATGAAGCCTTATGTTTTTGTGTAATTTTAGTCAGCCTCTAGGGAGATGTTTAATGTTTTTTTAGAAGTTGTTTGCATAAGGTATACGTGTGAAGCATCTGTTCCTGATGAATCATTGTTGATAAGAAGTTTCCAGAAGCTAACACAACTAAAGTTAGTAATTTTTTTAACTGAAAAGCAATGCTGTTGCGTGATAAATGATGATATCAAGGGGTGGATCACTTTTAAAGAGTAGGTATATAATTATCTTGCTTTTTCAATAATTAATTTCCATTAGTTAAATAATTCCTTCATCACTGATAAGAATCTCTTGAGCTAATCGAAAATCGTAATAACCTAACTAGGAAACATAAATTACAGTACAGTATAACTAAAAAACTAGAAAATAACAATAGTTTCATGTATAGAAAAAAGAAAAGTGTGGCAAATGTAAAATATGTACAGACATCAAGTAGTGAGCCAAATTTGACTACGGATACCGCTCAATGTCCATTGAATGCGGGCTGAAACTGATAATACATTTAGATTCGGTGCGAATTGTGTCAATTTCACAGAAGATTGAAATAAATTGTAAATATGCTGGTAAATACGTTTTAGCGAGTGACAATATTACAGCTTAAACATGAATTCAGTTGGATCAGAGAAAGTTCACGCTAAGCTGGAAGCACATTGTTTAGTATCAATTAAAATCAATATTAGAGCACAATTGAATAATTTTAATTTTCCAAAGTAGAAAAAGAAAAAATAATAAGTAGTGGAGGGAAACGTTGTAGAAAATTAACAAATTAAAATACACGAAGAAAGAGACCAATAACAAAGAAAAAAGGTAAGAAACTTACAAGACAAATTGGGGGAAACCTAAAAAGACGAATCATAAGCTGATATTTAAACGTCTCTGACCTTTCTAACGAAATACCGTAAACCATATCAACCATAACAAAAAACTATAAATTAGAAAGTTAAACTGCATAAAAAATTTGAACCATCAACGCGAATAAGAGCAGAGATTATTACAAGTTGATTACCGTATCACATTTTCACCATGAGAAAAGATATTGGATAAATGAGAAGAAGAATGAGAGAAAGTATGAGAAGAGAAAGAAGGAATGACAAGGAATTAGAGAAGGGTAAGAAGAGATAGAGAGATGAGTAAAGAAGAGAAAGAGTAAGAAGAAATGGAAAGAGAAAAGTATGTAATACAAGGAAACGCGTATCATCACCAAGAGCTTACTCTCTCACCCCCTCCTCTCATACTCTCTCTCTCAGACACACGCACTGACTCTTTCTCTCTCTCTCTGATGTGTGCAGAAAAAACTGAATGGTAAGTTCAATTTTCTAACGGTGCCACTACTGCAACACAGATCGTGCACTGCGAAAATGCCAAATGCTTCCCATAGGAAATAGAAATAAAAATGAAAATGGAATTACAGTACAGTAACATACACTGAAATTAAAAAGATGCTAGACTGAGGCGCTAGGTAGTGAGATCTCATCAGTGTCAGCAAAAGAGATGAAAGAAAACAACACGAAAATTAAGAGACGAGCAAGAGGAAGAGAGAGAGCAAAACGAAGAACGAGATGGAAGAGAAGTAGATGAGCACGAAGAATATCTTGCTTACATATTCCTTTATCGAGCCTGTCTTTACATGACTTGTGTGCTTAGCTTGAACTTCAAGTACTAGATTTACGTAGTACTACGTTTAGTAAAGGATGGTGAATGATGTACAGTTTTCAGACGACGTACATAAAATTAAAATACAAACCAACCTTTCTATGAAAAAAACAGCGAAAAGGAGCTTCGAGACGTGAGAATTTAATGAGTATTTTTTTATAGAATTCTGTGATCTTTCACAACCTAGCCTCTCTCAGCTTTTGACTGGTAAACGTGAACTTTAAATCAGTTTTTCTGTTGCTAATTATTTCATGGTGTTTAATTATTTCATGGAAACGGAAAAATACTCTTTCTATTTCTTATAAAATGAATGAAAAATTAGAAACTTCCTATAATAAATGTGATAAGAATTAGAAAGGGAAGAAAAGGAGGAAGAAAACAAAAAGAAAAATATATGAAATTAAGAAACAAGTGAGGAGAGAGAGAGAATATTGAAAGAACTGAAATACTGTTTATAAATGACTAATCGTGACCTCAATAGGCTCGCTTGAATTTGACCTTGGCCATGACAGTGATCTTGACAACGACTGCTTAGACAGCGTCCGTTCAACTTGTTTCAAATAAAGTGGACACGCATTTTTAAGAATTTCATTAACTTTTATTCATGTTTATTTAGAAAAAAATCAAATATTTTGAATAATTACTTACGCTATTTGCCTCAATAATCTGCTATATAGAATACAATGCACAGCCCAATAATATCTCAATGCTCCTGAAACGTATTTTAGTATTAAAATTGGATTGATTAGAATGAATTGAACCAATTGATTTTAGTATTGAGATCGAATTGGTGAGACTGTGAAATCGTATTGAAACTTTCAACTCGATTCCAAAGAACACTTCCATGAGAAGTATTTTTTAATCCTACATTCTAAATCCTCATCATTTATCTAGGCTACTACTAATCATATTCGCAAAACTAATACCACCAATTGATAATTGTTGAAGTGATTCTAGACAATTTTTTTTTAGCATTGGAATAAAATATACATACGTTCGGACTCAGGGTGTCAACAACACTATAAACTAGGATAATTCCCCCACCTGAAACAAAAGAAAATACAAGAAATTAAAATGAGAAATATTGAACAATTCGCGTCAGCACACTTATTCCAGAACTTGACAATACTCAAGTATTGAATGACTATATATATACCTGGGCTACTCATTTCACATTTTGTTTCAAACCAAACAATACTAAAGCACTCAAGCAACAATATGAAATGAAAACGATATTATTCAAGGGTATTTGCTAATTCAATTGAAACTAAGGAATTAATTTAAATTAATTGAATTGAACGTAAATTCAATTAAATCCATATTGCATTATTCTAAACCTCAACAAGCCCTTGTTACTCACAAACGATTACACAACAACTACAGTTACACAAATCCCCTGCAATTCATTATCATAATTCACAGCTGATGACATCGACTTCTCGTCCAACAGCTGATCTCAATCTATAATCGGGCTTCCAATCTTCAGATAACCATCATCTCTCACGAACCAATCCTTTTACAACAATAAATTTCGTGTTGAAGCCGAGCAGATCACGATTTTCACCACCAGCGTTTCAACGACACGAAACTCAACAACTTTATGAATGAAACGACACACAATAAATGAAAGTGTCGAGATGACAACTGACCTAGAAAGTCATTGAACGTAGAACGAGGATGAAAGTGGAGCTGTGTTAAAAATAGAGACTAGTATGACAGTTTAACAGTAATATGAACTGGTAGTAGTACTGTATTGAAGACTAAGGCTAGTCGTACACCGGTTAGTCAAGACAAGACAAGACAAGACTAGTCACGTTTAGTCACAGTACTTCACATAGCTGCTTATGAAGCAGAACACACCGATGCAATGACTAATCGGTGTGTGTTGCTCCATAAGCAACTATGTAAAGTACTGTGACTAAACGTGACTAATCTTGTCTTGTCTTGACTAACGGTGTACGACTAGCCTAAGTTATACTAATGTTATTATTTTTATATTCTTTGTGTAATACATGCATTTGTAATCGAAATTTTTTTCGAAATTGAGGCTAAGAATTCAAGGAATGGAAAAATTCATTATTTTGCGTCTTTATTTTTGTATAATTATGTTACTGTATTGTATTTCATTTTTAAGTAGATATTTTCAAATTTTGTGAATTTCAGAAATGTTTTGAACATATCCAACAGCTATCATACCATAACTTAGTTGAGAACCCACAGTTTCCGACAAAGTGAGTTTGATAAGATGAGCAGCATTCTTGGAAAATGAGAAAATTTATTGAATTAATACTATATTATTGAATTTCCAGTACAGTATCACTATATTCAATGCTGTACAGTAAATTTAATATAGTTGTATGTAATATTCAAACTATATCAGTGTCTCAGATGCAATCAACGTTTTTCAGAATAGTTCAAGACAGAAAACAGAAGTAGAAGTCATTGAAAACTTGACTGATAGTGTACAGAACTGTGTGGCATGCAATGCCGTCTTGATTGTCGTCTTCGTAAGATTACGGTTGAACGCACGACATGCCATCTAGATCAGCGAGCATGACGAACTAACGAGAGAGAAGGAGGAGGAGGAGGAGCAAGGAGAAGATGTCCTTCGAAGAATTTTTGTCCAACAAAGGACAAAGGAAACCCGACAACAAAGTTTGATTGACGGAGGGAATTCGGTGGACTGGAAATCTTCCAACATTATTTCAATACTACTTTTCTTCACCATACATTATAGAATTATTTAGGCTATTATCATGTGTATTCGATGTAAAATAATGATATTTTACAATTATTGTATTCTTCATGTATTATTGTATTTGCAACTCAATTACTGGAAAAATCATTCTTGAATTTTACCTTGAAGTTTTAGTACCTTGAAATACTAAATTGAATTTAACTTTAATTCTTGAAGTTTTTAATACCTTGCTGTCAACTGTTTTGAGTTATGTTGGTTCTAATAAACATGAAAATGGTACAAAATTGTTTGAAAAATTCTGAAGACATCAGTTAGAAAGTCAATTAGACCTATGTTTTCATTTTGACGTGTAGTTTAGATGTAATAATAAGCTACAGGTAAATTTCAACGCATTTCATGGTATTTACCTCAACTTCAAACTATTTACCAAAAATATCTATCTACCTTTGAATCGTAGTACCTACTGCCACAAATAGAAGAAAATTGGTCTAAATTATTGTTTTTCTTTTAAAATAAAGTTCATGAATTAAGAAAAACACTGATGTACGGAACTGTAATAAAAAAACTTACAACGGACTACATCAAAGAAACAATTTATAGTAAAAAACAAAACGTAGCCACATAATTGGCAGAAAATTACCTTTTAAAACAATTACAGAGTTTTTTCAGAAATTGTTCCACAAATGATAATTGTCTAGTAGCAAACACATTTTCTAGCAATGAGAACAAAAGTATAATCAACATAGGAGCCTTGACAGTGAATAGATGATAGTAATTTGAAATGTTACTTTTTTCTGTTAAAGTGGATATAAAATAATAAAACAAGACACGCAATTCTATAATTTGAAAATGACAATGCAAAAAAGACTAGTACCGTACTTGACATTTACCTTGAGTACTTGTCGTTACTACTTGTCACTTGTAGTGAACAATCGTACTGGCAAGAGATTTATAGAGATTACAAGACACTATAATGCTTATTATACACTACAATGCTTATTGATAATATGGATTATAATAATCCGTGTGTCATTATGATTATATTGCTTGTGACACAGTGTTGCCAGATTGCAAAGCTGATCGCAGCCACAGAGAAGTAAAGAGTTCTTTACTAATAGCCCGAGTCTAAGCTCCGTGTCCCTGACGGCTGAATAGGAGAGACGAAGAGTGCTATAAAATACACTACAAAACCCAGTTTTCGATGACGTATTGCATTCCTCCCAGGGACACGGAGCTTAGACTCGGGCAATACTTAGTTCTTTACTTCTCTGTGTCGCAGCTGAAAAAGTCAAGTCTCGGTTTCAACAGAAACACGGCAACACTGCGCTCAAATCTGGTATGAAATAGCATTGCCATAACATAACACTGCATTCAGACTATAGTATTATAATTCGAAACTATTATAATTATGGTACTATTTCGACGGTATCTATTTTGCAGTTCGACATGCATTTCCCTACTTGAAAAATTAGTTAATGCAACGTATTTCCTGCAATTGATCGGCTTTATTGCAAGCCAAGTATCAATCAATTAGTTCCACAGCTACTGATTAGTCAATCGTTACGTCATCACCAATTCAACGGTTACAAATTGAATGTCAAATTTTACATGCTACGCTAAATGAACATTAAACTATGCCAACAGATCTTTGACATTATTACTGTACTAGAGAAATTTTCAAATTTATTTGAATAATATTTATTCCACTTCGGAAAAAATTATATTATTTATAGATATTCATAAAATCAAATCACAATTTTTATTTACAATTTGAATACATTTGAGGGTTCTGTCAAATCCTCAGGTTTTTTGGCGGGTGCCTAATGCTCAAGCACAAACAATGCTTAAGAACAAAACAATGTGATTGAAAATTATTTTGGCTAACATACAGTATAACTGGTGAACTTCAGAAATCTAGAATTATTCCAGTAGAAGTTATAATATTCTACTACTCAGACTACAGGTTAAAATAATTATTAATAGCAAATCTACATCAATATTAGCATATACATCAATGGCAATTATTACAAATGCTTGCAAAGAACGCAGGTATGAAAACTCTAATTGCAATGAAGATAGAATAATTAGTCTGCTAACAAACTAATTTCCATTTCTATTTATCCTATTCTGCTCTATCGTGTTTCTACATCTGGCATGTCTGCCCAACCTTTCACGGTATCCGATTTGAGCATCTTATCTTCATTCATTTGCTTTAATATAAACATTTTTCTTTTCCTCCTTCTTCTTCTTCATCTTCTCCCCAGTCCCCCACACCAACCTCCTCCTTCTTCTTCATCTTCTTCTTTTTTCTCCTCCTCATCCTACAATAACTTCTACACCCTCTCCCATCTCAATTTTTTCCTCAAGGCGTGTACAGTTTGTATTCTATATCAAAGCAGCGTGACGTACCATTTTAAAGAGGAAACGCGACTTCGATATTAATGAGCCACGTGTCATGAGGGGAGGGGGAATGTGTACTTATTCCATAAACAACACTGGATACCTAATTTGTTCGAGTAACGAATTAATTACACCAGATAAGTAACAGTTCAAGAACTGGATAACGGAGTCTGTTTTCCTTGCTCTTCTCCTTTCACGGACTGTTTCATCTCTTCAAATATTGTTTTTCTTCTTTTTATCTTCATTATCTTCTTTCTCTTTTTCTTCTTCTTCTACCTACATCCTTCGTAAATGATATGAGTCTCTAAATTGATTGTCTTCTATGTTTTAAAAACTTTTCAATTTTCCATCATCTTTCATCTTCATTATCCTTCAATGTTACATTACCGTTCCTCATTTCTCCATGGCATTCTTCTTCTTTTTTTCTTCTTCTTCTTCATTTCCTTTTTTAATTCTCTTTCCTGGTTCTTTACCATCTTTTTCTACACTTCTTCCATATCTATTTCGGCCAACCTGCTCTCAACTTAGAATTGGTCTCATTAACAATTAAACTGTGCACTGCTTCAGAACAAATAACATACGCGTGCCATGAACCATTCACTATTATAACTAGGCTGCTCTGTTAATTAACTAGTGAAACACATTCATTTATTTTGATGCAAGAGATTGAAACAAGTTCATTCGAAGTTCATTTTTCTAGAAATTTTGTGAAATTCATAAGGAGTTTATTATTCATGTGACTAGTTAATTTTCCTAGAAATATTGTAGTAAAATGTTTAGTGTTTATCCAGGAATTGAAGGAGTTTTGGGCAATTGCCTGCTAGTATTTCCAAAATATTACTTTTGTTCAATTGATGTGACATATATGTAGAAAATGTAAAGATCGAAGCAGCGATTTGCTTTGTTTACTCGACCTCTCATTTCAGGTCAAACAAACACAAACAGAGGCCACTCATACATCAAAAACTTCAGCAGGACAAAGGAAACCTACCCTTCAAATTTTACACCACAAAGAGCAGCTCCACAATACCTAGTTACCGTCATTGTTTACAATTACCAAGTAGCCTACCTGTTCAATCTAACCTCAATTTGTGTTCCACATGCTAACAAGGTAGTCCACGAAACTTGACTATCGTTTATTCTTTGAAAATAGGGAAGAAACCTACTGCACTCAAGGATTATATGTATAAAAAGAAAGGAAGGTGTTTAAGAATTGTTACAAAAAGGGATGAAAGTGATAGGGAAGGAACAAATATAGCAATTGCAAAAGTGATGAACTGAGAAAGAGGTGTTGAAAAAGAAAATTGCTGCGAAAAGGGATCAAAGTAATAGCGAAGAAAATAAATTACTGCAAAAGGAATGAACGGAGAAAGAAGCGATACGATGAAAGAGTGACTTGCTGCAGAAAGGGATGAAATTGAAAGGTAATGAAATAAATTGCTTCAAAAGGGATGAACAGAGAAAGAGGTGGTGAAAGAGGGAATTGCTGCAAAGAGGGATGACCTGCAGCCCTGACCTGTTTTCACTGATTATTGACCAGACTACCAACCCCCCACCCCTCACCAACCGGGAATCCAGAGAAGGGGGATGAAACCAAAACTGGAGCATTTCCAGCACCCCGAAATCATCTCCCAATCCCCAGATTACACCTGCTGCTTCTGCGGCCTAGCATACCCTGTTTCCATCACAACAAATCCCTGGGATAAGTTGCAGAATGTTGATGCAACATGTTGAAATGTAGGAGGGAGGGCTCATACTTTGAACACCAATTGAGACTGAAAAAATAGACTAGAAGCATTTGTTCATCTTCCATCCAATAAAATAAGCTTGAATTAAACTATGTTTAATTGATCTTTGAAGGTATTATATTCTAAATTGAGTGTGAAAATAATTAAATAAGTGTATTACGACCTTACATTCGTGAGATATCGTACAAACGGACGTATAAGTAAGATCGCGATGAGACCCTTTCGAGTCCTTAATAACAGTACGGCACTATAGTACGGTACTATAGTAATATAGCACTATAGTAACAGTACGGTACTACATTGAAAAGAAATGTAATAAATATCGATTTACAATTGAATGATTTACGACACAGCCTTCACTTTTTGATTCAAATAGATATCGAAACTTCTCTAACAAAAACTAATGTTTGACTAAAAAATTAGGCTCATAGTGTCACTTTCCAAGGATGCCCCACATATTTCTCAATAACAAACTAGTAGGCCTACACTGAAACAATACTGTTATACAATGAGTGAAACATAAAACTTCACAAAAATATTAAATTCCATTAGCTAATAATAAAACCGGACTAGACAAACAGGTCAAGTTATGCTAATGTCATTGATTTCAATATTGTTGTACGAGGCTAGATCATGTTCGACTATTTTTGTTCATGGAATAGAAACTAGAACAAAAATAGGATATTTTCGTCCTTGAAGCTACCTTGTTCAAGTATATGTAACAAAGAGAAGACTCCAATCAAAATTGGGGTCATGAAAACGATCAAAATTCGATATTCAACTCAAATCAAGAAATAATGACAGAAACATCAAACTGACTAAAAAAGGTTAACGCTACAACTACATTTACAAATGTTACAAACATTTCAATAGTTTTGAATAATAAAGAATAACTTCAAATTATGAATTGTACCGATTGCATGTGTGAATTAAGTATCAATGCATGTGAACATTTTATCACGATGACTTCATCACCTGAATTGCCGTTTTTTAGAATAATTCTTGAACCTATTATATTATAGTACATACGTAATTAATAACGAGATAAATGCATATATACCAAGCATTTAAATCGTTCCATACACGTGAAATTCTAATTTCGACCTCACTGAGGACATCCGACAATTAAATGTGAGATTTTAGATTAGTACTGTATTCAAAAATAGACTTTTCACATTTATTTTCAAAATAATTCACTTCATTGGATTATAACAGTAGCTACAAACTTTTCACCCGATAACATCTTGCCCAACTTCTACTCATGACTGTCATAAACTGACAAGAAAATTCCCATCTACGTAGAATTTGATTACTCCAAATGAACGTCAGCGCCAATTACATTTGACGTCGAAAAACGTGTAACACAGTTCAGCGACCCGCCAAGCGAGTAATTTCGTTTTACTAGAAAAAAATTGCAATTTTAATGTTTTCAAGTGAGGATATTACCAAGTGCGGTAGTAATCCTGCTTCTGGTCTAGCCTACTCAGTTCACTGAACTCTCCCAAACTGAGCTCACCGCAAAAAAGAAGAAAGAAAAAAGAGTGAAGCAAAAGAAAAAGAAGAGGAAGAAGAACGGAAAAAGGATGTAAAAAAGCAGAAGCGGGGAAGAACAAAAACGGTTGAAGAAGAGAATTAGAAGAAGAAAAAGAAGGAAGAGAAGACGGAGTACAAGACTACAAGAGAGTGAGAATCGAAGAATGAAGAAAAGAGATAAAAAAGGAAAAGTACAAGTCCGAAAATAGAGAAAAAATTGGAGAATGAGAAATTAAAGGAAATGAGGAGGAATGAGTAGATATAATAGACGTAAGAATATAATATCGAAGATGGGAGGAAGATAGAAGTAATTGAAGAAACAGGGAGAAAATAAGGAACAATAAAGGAGAAAAAGAGTGGAAAGAATTGAGAAGGGAAGGAGAAGAAGCTGAGATAGAAGAATAAGAAATGAGTGAAGGAGAAAAACAAAGATGAGAGCGAAGAAGAACACGAATATAAGAAAGGAGAAGAGAAGGAAAGAAGAAGGGCATGATAACAATGACGATGATGGTAATAATAATGATGAAAAGGCCTTAGAAGATTGAAGTGGAAAACGGCATAGTACAAGAAGGAATGCATAGAAGAGAACAGACCGAGGAGAAAGAAGAGAAAAGAGATGACAGTGTATAAAGGAAAAGAAGAAAGGAGGAGAAAGAGGAGAGAGAAGAAGAAGAAGAGAAGAAGAAGAAGAAGAAGAAGAAGAAGAAGAAGAAGAAGAAGAAGAAGAAGAAGAAGAAGAAGAAGATGATGATGATGATGATGATGATGGAGACGAAAAGAAAAAAGAGGAAAAATGGATGAAGAAAGATGTTGAGAAAAAAACATGGAATTATATAGAAGAAAAAGAAGGAGAAAAGATGAGAGAAAGAATTGAGCAGTAGTAGTGAGAAGGGTCAATCACAAGACAGCATAATAATCAGCTACGTGTCTTCCGCGAAAGCAACCAAAAACTAAATTTCGTTCCCAGAATACGACTGTCGAATTTATCATTGCAGTCGAAATTTTTCCGTAAAAAATCTCCCAACAAAGAAATTGAATGCCCACATGCAATTTCCAACACACGTATCTCAAAAATTAGTAGCAATCAAAATGAAACAATGTAATGATCGTATTGGAGTAACAATGATGTATCATCCGGAAATACCGGCTAAAAAGCTATCATTTGCCAAATAATAGAAGATTCCCTGCAAATAATCTATTGTTCAATTGAGTGCTCTGACGTAGTCTACTTGGCCGAAAAATTTAGATGAAAATAGAAATAGCTGAGTTCGAAGCCCAATTTAAGCTGGATTGTAGAGTACAACATACTCTGGAAAAGCTGATAAAAAAGCTAGTGTGCTGAAGAGTATAATAGGTGTAATCGGGTAATCAAGGTGCCAACTACAAAACGCAAAAGAAAATTATGAAATTCAAGATGAATAATTTTAAAATCTGGTACCTAAAAAGAAATGTTCTTTAATTGTCTTTTTGGAAAGAAAATAATGGAAAATAGTAATGCCTATTGGACTATTTCTTGGATTCAGAGATGGAAGTTAGAGCAATGAACTGTCTTTGTTTGGCTATTGAGTGTTCCAATAGAATAATAATAATTATTATTAATGTATTCTATTAACCACGAAATGCATTAGATTCAAATAAAATCAGTTCAATTCCCAACATTAGAGTACGAAAATACGTATAAAATACTTAAATTTTTATCGTAATTATTGAAGTAATTTTCAAGGGAAGAAATTAATGTTGATGAAGCAAACATTTCGAGAGCTTCTTGAAAACATTCTGTGCTACATTACTCTGTTGCAATCCAATAAACAAGTGAAAACTGTCTCCCGTTTCTGCTCCAGAAAGGAGTTCGAATAAGGATCAAATTTGGGGAATGCGATGCATTTGGGAATTAGTATGACGATTCAACGACAGTCAGCAGCACTATCTAACCCATATACACACACACACACACTCGAACAGCTGTTGAGTGCTAGATCAATACTACCTTGAATTTCCCTATCCAGTTTCCCCCATTCCTAAGCAATGAATTTTCACTAAAATCTACTATCCTTTCCCTGGATAAACTCTTTCCTACTTTCTTTCTCACACTCACACTCGCACTCTCTTTCTCTCTATCATCCCCCTACTCACTCACACACTCAGAAACACGCCGTACAATACAATGTACGAGTCACTCTTCTTCTTATTCTCATCTTCTTCTTCTTCTCGTTCTTATTCTTCTTCATAATAATCTTTTTCAACTTCCTCCATCTTTTCTTTTTCATCAACATCAACCTTCCTCTTTTCCTTCCCGTTTTTCTCATCTCAATTCGTCTTCTTTATCTTTCGTCGTCGTCTTCTTCTTCATCTTCTTCTACATCTTCCTCCCCTTTTTTCTCATTCTTCTTCATCTCATTCCTTATACTTCTACCCTCTTATTCCTCTTCTACTCGATCTTGTTCTTTCTTCTTCTCTTTCTCCCTTTCTTTATTTCCGAAGCACTTCTCCCTCTTTTCCCCTCTTTCTTCTAAATTACTTCCTCTTCATCTTTTCTCCACTTCCTTCTAACTTCCTTCTTCTTAACCTTCTTCTCATCTTTCTTTCTCCTCTCCTTTTCCTCTTTTCTTCTTTCACTTTCTCTCCCTCTCTTCTCCTCCTACTTCTTCCTATTTTTCTTCCTCCTTCACTCCTCTTTCATCTTCTTCTTCTCCCTCTTCTTCTTTTATACTGCTCCATCCTCTTTCCTCCTCTTTCTTCTGCCACTCTTTCCTCCTCTTCCTTCTTCTTCTTTATCGTCCTCTTTTTCTCCTCCCTTCTACTTCTTCCTCGATTTTCATCTTCCACTTTTTCCTCCTCTTTTCTTCTAATTCTTCGTCGATCTACTTCTCCTTCTTTCTCTCTCCTACAACTTTGTCTTCTCCGTATCCTTCTTCTCTTTCTTCTCTCCTCCCTTCTTCACCATCATTACACAAACGCCTGCAATAACTTTCAAATTATACAGGGGTACTTGAATGCTGCCGTAGCCTACTGCGCTGTGCTTCAAAAGCATCGATTTTCATGAGAAAAGCAAAACGAAGAAGAAGCAAGAGAGCGCAGCATGGATGCTGGGAAGATGAACAAGGGCTTTGCCAAGCAGCTGATCAAAATCTGGGCCAATAAATTCTGCGACAATCTTTCTGCTTCCTCTCTATTCTTCTTCTTCCTTTTCTTTTTCCCCTTCTTCTCCAACTTTTACCAACTCTATCTTCTTCTTTTGCCTCTTTAGCGGGCGATGAATCAGCTGACACAGAAGGCCATATGTGACATCATCATCAGCATCGAATCTTGTTTGGAAGTAAAAATTTGTTTGGCAGCACACGTTTGACCTAAATTGAAAAGATTCTCAGACATCCAGCAGATTCAACCAAGCAAATAACATTTTTCAATATGGTGATAGTATATTATAAGAAATAGGGTCACATCACAAAAGTCTATCTAATACATTTGTCCCAGATTCAAAATTCAAATTTATCACATTCCATTTAACAATCGAATTTCCTATCAAATTCCATCTAATAGAATATACTTGAATCGACAGCTGATTAGATGAAGTACTAATACACTATAGTCTGTTCAGGGAAAGGAGAGAAGATGTAAATAAACCTGTGCGTGCGAGAGTCTAGCTAGGAACAGCTAGACCGATTCACAGTAGAACTACTGAAATAATATTATTATTATCTGCAGTACGTGATTCCAGTCTGACCTTGAATGAACGTATTGT
Organism: Laodelphax striatellus; assembly: GCA_017141395.1. Lineage (NCBI taxonomy): Eukaryota > Metazoa > Arthropoda > Insecta > Hemiptera > Delphacidae > Laodelphax > Laodelphax striatellus. The sequence continues at coordinate 31,655,846 of CM029536.1, forward strand.
GAACTGGAATTGGACAGAAAATTTATCGAAAACAGCTTTGTCATCGCTTCTATACGCACACAAATGCAAACAGCTTGTTTTGGCTTGTTCTGCGACTATGAATTAGAATCTCTAACGTTCAAATTGAGGATATAATTCCAGTTTGTAAATTCAGTACCTTACAAAGCTATTCAGTACTTTTATCCTATGATATTCATCGGACTAATACTGTTTTGTTACTCCCTGTAGGAAATATATTTTTGGAATGTAAACTAAAACTGCATTATACCTCTTCAAACAGTAATTCACCTATAATACTGCACTAAATTCATTTCACTGCATGCTTTACAAAACAAATTTCTACAGCTAATCAAATTTCACTACAATTCCATTCAAGTTCAGGCGGCTTCCACTGCAGTAGCATTTACATCTGCAGCAGCTGGTGTCATCTTGAAATTGAATTGAATTTAATCAAAGTCTGAGGTCAGGTCGGCAAATCGTGAGCGCGCGCTACTGAAATTGAATCTCGAATAATTTACTATGTTCCAAATTAGTTGTCACTGTTCTTCTCATTCTTATTCTTACCATCTTCTTTTCTTCTCATTCATTTTCTTCCTTTTTTCTTCTTCTTCTTTAAATTCTCTTTATCCTTCTTATTTACTGTACTTTTTCTCTTCTCTTCTTCATTGTTATTCTCCTTCTAAAGTCTACTACTTTCTCCTTTTCTCGCATTTTCCTTCTTCTTCTAAACTTTACTCACTTTCCTTCTCCTTCATATTGTCTCTTTTTCTTTTCCTTTCTCCACCGATTCTAAATTTTCTTTTTTCAAACTGCACCTCCTTTTAGTTCTAATTATTTTCCCATTTCTCTTCATCTTCTTTTCCTACTATGCTTCCTACATCTTCTATTTCTCTTTCTCCTCCATCTTTTTCTTCGCTATTTCTCCTCCATCTCATCAAAAGTTTTCATCTCCATGTCTAATCTATCTTCTTCTTCCATTTTTCTAAACATTAATTCTCCATCTCTTGTTCATATCCCATCTCTATCTTCTTCTTACATTCCTCCTCCATTCATTTTGTTCTTTTTCCTTTCACCCATCATCTTCACCTCATATTCCACCTACACATCCTTCTTCCTCTTCCTATACTCATTCATCATCTTCTTCTTCCTCCATCCATTCTCCATTTTCATCCCTTTCTTCCTCACACATATTCTTCTATCCTATTTTCTTCTTCTTCCTCCTCCATCTATTATTTTTTCATCCTCTTCTTTCAACCTTTTTCTTCTTCCTCTTTCATAATTTCTTTTTTCACCCTCTTTTTAATACATTCTTTTCTGCCACTCTCTTCTCATCGAACTCCATTACTTCTAAATTTTAAATCCCTCTCCCACCTCTTCTACCCTTTCTCTTCCTCTTCCGTTTCCTCCACATCTTTCTTCTCACATATTTCCTTTCCTCGTCTTTCCTGTGCCTCTGCCATGCGTACTGTGAACGGAAACCGCAGCCTTTCCATTTATTCCATTTCTGTCGCTTGGCGGCGGTGGCCACATTCTCAGTCGCTCTTGCCTTTTAAGTGATAATTATCTGTTTCTGCAGTTTGATATCTTGTTTAGATTGTCGGTGTCAAGACAGCTCACAAATAATAATCTTGAAATGACGTAGATGATGAGATGATGAAGCCATGTTGCCAATTTTACTCGATTCATTTCCACTGCAGTACCTCATCGCAAATCCTATACTAAAATGCATTCTCTTTGTTCCCACAATTATGATATTTGGTCCCTTACATTGTAATATTTTTCATCACAGATATTCAATTGATTGATTGGCTGCATTTATTTATTTCTATATCTATTGATAGTAGAAATATGACATAGAAGTATTAGTGTAATACTGGCCTAAGTGTGAAAATGAGCTCTGAATTAAATTCAAATTCGAAGAAAATCTCACTGGGAAACATTGAGAAGTTATTAGAGCTGCAACTATTATTGTAAGATACTGGCATAGACAACAGTATAGTTAGTCTACGATACTGGTCAAAATATTGAATCACTACACTAGTAGTTACACTAGTTACATAACTCATTGTAACAATAACTAATTTACGTGCTCTGTAACTGGAGGGAGTCTTGTATCAATTCGACACCTTTAATACCGTCAACTCAGAAATTTTCATCCAAATTTTCTATTGGAGGACCCTATTTTGGTTTGAAATTGTTTATAGGTTTGTTTATGAAGAAATCTATCGAAATAGAAATAAAATCTATTGAAATACAGAAATTGCTTATAGATTCATCTATCTTTCTATCTATACACCCATCAGTCAAAAGTATGTTGAACTGCAAATTTGGTGCAATGCACCAAGCCAAATTGCTTTTAAATTGAAAAAGTGCGTAGTTGAATTTATGTCAATCATTTTCTGAAAGCGATAAATTCAGTTACAGCAGCAGTGCGTATACTGACTTGTCTATTTTGATGGCAGCGGTACTCATAAACACGCCATTCACGGAATTTGTTCGAACGGGGTGACTTCACTTGCTTGCACAAAGATTCGTTTTTGATGGTTTCAGTGTTTGGGTGGGGGGGGGTATTTTCAGGGGGAGAGGGGAGTTTGATGGGGGATTTTTGGGGGGAAATAACGGCGCTTGTCATGGTAACTGTGCTTTGCTTTGCCGATGAACGCAACTTTCTTCCCCACTGCCACAATAGCAACCGGCCTACCAAACAACGATCAAATAATTTGGTAGTTATTGTTCGTTCGTAAGTTTCCCCAATTCCAACAGAAAATTTCCATAAAACATGCTTTTACCACAGACAGTAGTCATGAACCACTTGATCAAAAATCACTAATAAAACTTACACTGAAAAAATCCAATAAGTTGTACTGTACGATGAACTCTTGGAAACAATATTCGTTGGAATGTTTCCATTCCAACAGGCGGCAGCTAACAGATAATTTCTTCCGGTTATCTAGGACTAGGACTGCATTTTCGGAACAACATTCCTGACTGGAACAACCGATCACCGACGTTCAACACGTGACTCATTCACTATCATAAATAGTAAAATAGAAAACACGTTTGTCGATCGCGTTTGTTTCAACTATTTTCTATTGCTAATCTCTTAGGCACGAGTATTAGAGAAACAGGAAGAAGAAGAAAAGAAGAAGAAGAAGAAGAAGAAGAAGAAGAAGAAGAAGAAGAAGAAGAAAGAAGGAGGAGGAGGAGGAGGAGGAGGAGGAAGTAGGATATAGAAATAGATGCTTAGAAATAGATGAATAAAATATTACAACCATTCATAGTAGCAAGTAGCATAGTAGCATTCATATTAAGATGTAGCGAGTTTGTAGTTCAGAGAGTACAGTTCAGGTTACTAGCGTGATAAGAATTGTTTGAAATTTCATTTGAAATCACGACAAATCAAACCAAAATAAGAGAGAAATGTTAAAATTAAAACCTCCTTTATTGCAAACCTATCGAAGGAAACGTATCGACAGCATATTGTTTTCTAAGCACGAAAGTTGAACGACATTTTTATAAGGTCACATTCTTCTCCATAACATAATCAATTTTTCAAGCGCGACTTCCAGCCTCCAGTCTTTATGAGCAATTTGATACACCAATATCCTACCAGTTATCTTTTGAGATGGTGATCATATTGGCAATTTTCTTCCAATTTTTGTTCCAGCACCGTTCTATTCCAGCACAGGTAATTACGCAGCGAGCCCGCTACATTCTCCTCCTAATTGGCATGAAGTCCGCAGCGATGCATTCTCAATAATAATTGGTGCACTAGTCTATCTTCTAACAGTACTTTCAATATTACAGGTGTTGATCTCTTTTTTATGCCGTAATGGGCAATTTCTTTATTTTTCGTCCACTTCTAAACGGTGAGAGGCGTTTAAATGATTACCTTGAAATGTTTCATGAGAAGAAAGATCTTAAAAAGGAAGACGTTAAAAGTGAGTATAAAATATAACTGTTGATTAAATTCGTCAATTATTAATTAATTGGTCGAAAATATAGCTGATGATCGAATTCTTTCTTACGAGTAGACCATTCTTGTTTCAAATACATTTTTTATTTTCATCCAACCATAAAACAGGAATTTGAAAGGATTTTACACAACGGATAAGTCCATTGTAATGTAAAGAATAGATCGTATTTCTACATCCCTGAAAAAGTTTCTTTTCATAAATCACTGGAGGAAACAATTCAATTTGATGAATAAAAACAAGAAGATCATGTTTGAGTTTAATAAATCTACTAGAATTCTACTCAAGTACCCAACAAATTTGACAAAATACTCGTAGCCTATATTCTACAAAGACAAAATAGTTGTTCAAAATCCACTTCAAGGATCTACGATAATAGAATTGAATTATTTCAACCCTCAACACAGACATTGGTAATTAAGATATCGAAAGCCCAATCTACAAACCCTGAGCATTGAAATCAATAAATCGTTGAAACCGGATCCAACTTTCTTCCACTTTTAACGTACTCAAACTTCTCTAATGACATTGTCCACAACTAAAGAGAATTAGATTCAAATGCCGACAAGGCTTAATGAATGTAGCCTGTAACGGAACTAATCAAATTGGGAAAACAAGAGATACTTATCAACGTAAATCTATTTCGGTTGTGAGTGTGTTACCGTGCTGAAGCCATGAATGACGATTGATGGTCGCGTGGACGGACGGTTGTAATTGTTCCATTCATAAGTTCCGTCACTATTTTCATTGAATCGCATCGTTACCGTTTGGTAACCTGACAGTAACTTAACTTGGGCTATTTCATTGAAGTTTAAACCACAATCAAATCCAATCGTTACCGTTTGTAACTGACTGTCAGAGTCAACTTGAGAGCTATTTCCAGTTGGTTATTTCATTGAAGTTTAAACCAATCGAATCGTTGCCGTTTCTGACTGATGCCAACTTTCCAAACAGGGACTTAGTCAAGTTGCGATACTAAGTTGCGCCCAACTCCTGGTACCATGTGGGACTGAGCATTGATCGAAATCTGACATGATTCGACTGCGACATGCGAACCGGTCATTGATGGACCGACTCTGACTTCCTATACAGATTTTGACTGGAGATTGTTATGTTTTCCCAGTTCAAATGACGAAAAAGAGACAGACGATGATGAAGGAGAGAGAGAGTAGAAAGGGTTGAAACGGGGAGAAACGGAGAGAAATAAGCATTGATAGAGAGAGAGAGAGAGAGAAAAAGACGGAAGAGAAAGAGTGTAAGGGAATGTGCTAAATCTCGATAAAGCAGATCTTCCACCAGGAAAAACAGGAATGGTTAAATAGAGAGAAATAAAGAAAGATTAGTAAGGAAGAGAGAAAAGGGGAAGAGAATGAGTAAATGGTTAGGATTCGAGAAGTGATTGATAGGAGACAGAGAAAGAGTAAGTGATAGAAAGAGAAAGATAGAGTGTGTGAGAGGGATAAAGCTTAGGAGAGAATTTGCTAAATCTGGATAGAATCGTAGTTCCAATTGCAATAGTTGGGACAGGGAGGCTCACCCTGTTTTGAATTGCAAAACTATTTGGCTCGACTACGCCTCTGATTGTTTCGTTGATCTTTGATTGATCGCTGAAATTGGGAGTCTAGTTACAAGATTGTAAGTACCGTAGAGGCCTGTGTTGGGTTGTTGGCTATCGCTTAGAAGTTTAAAACAACTTATATTATTAGGAAAAATATATAGATTTAGTTGATTACATTACTCAGACTATCATCACACTCAACAAAAAACCAAATGAGATTCGCGACTTTTCGCATGAAATGATTAAAATGCCGTAGCTCTAAGCTTGTGAGGGTAATGGAAAGAATGTTGGTTTAGATATTGATGAAATAATAAACGATTCATCAACGTGTCACAAGGTGGAATAAACAACACTACATATTTAAGCTATATTCAATCAGAATTTTTTTCAAGATCTATTTCAAATTATTATTAAATCAGATATATTATTTCAAGATCTATTTCAAATTTATTATTAAATCAAATTTGTCTCTTAATACTATCAAAAGTGTATTGAGAACTAGTTCCAACTTGATTTACAACTCCAACTTAGCGTTTTTTCACGAACCAATTTTCCACTTTTTTCCATCCACTTGAAAAATCCTTTAATTCAACAGCTAATACCACCTCTAACTTGCAAGTTGCCCGAACACTTTAAAAATGCTCTGTTATAATGCATCAAACATAAAATAAGTATGAGAATACCTTAAAAATCATCAATTCATTTAATATTGGATGGAATGTGATAGGAAAATTTAATAGTGAACGTTCAACCTCATTTAAAAAAAAACCCATCATATTCTGAAAAACTTCATCAGAAGAAATAGGCAAATAACTTATCGAAAAATTATTCACGATGAAAAAGCAACAAGAACTATTTTTTGCAACCAAAATGTCAACAATGACCAAGCATCAATTGACCGTCCATCAGTTTCACTTTCTGCTCTCGACTTGAAATCGCGTCGCGTCCTTCGACAGCTACGAGAAACGCGACGTTAATTTAACGCAGCCCGGCATATCGATTGCCCGTTTATTTCTGTACCACAGCTATCCACAATTGATTTTATATTTATATCACCAGCAACACTATAAAGAAAGCACTTTCACTTGACAGAAATAAACACAATAATATATATTATCACTTATCAGAGATTATCCATTCTCATTATTCATATCCATACATATTTGGTTTATATTATATTATGTATTACGGATTACTGTTTGTGTATCCGTAATAATAGACTAATGATGTATTATTTACTGTTTAAATATAAATTGTCACAAAATATCTTGTAGAGTTCAAATCAATTAGTTACTCCCAAAACAGTATCCTAAATACAATATAATCCATTGATTGAATACTTTGTTGCTCTTGCTAATCATATAATTTATCAATAGGATTAGGTAGTGAAAAGGATTTAAAAGATGGAGTATCAATTTCAATTTTTAATGAAAAATGTATGAGATTTAAAATTTATATTAGAAAAATTCAAATAGAAATAATATTTTGTTGAAAAATTTAATTGGGGAGTAAAATCTGAGTGTTAAAAGGAAATAAGTATCTCAAAGAAAATGATTCTAAAATTGTTGAGAATATTTTTAGAATGGTTACAAAATTGTTTACAAAATCAATGAAAAACTATTTAAGAATAATAACAAAATTAAAAATTATACTATTAATAATAGAAAAAGTTATTCAATAAATAAAAATAGTTTGATAAATTATTTAATGAATAAATAATTTAAATTGTATTGAAGTATAACCGAATACATTGCATTACAGATGAAAGTTTTCAAGTATGTTGTCATTTGAGCGATTTCTCAGTTTCAGTTTATGTTTATAGTGAACAATTGACCATGGACTTGACGAGCCGATTCAAGGCTGGGTGGAATACCGCATACTTTCTCTGACATTGACCGTTCGATTCCCCTTTGCTTCTCGTCGATTGTGTGACCGCATATAAATGAGTATCATATTAATAAAATATATTTTATTTATTTGGAAGTTCAGTAATTTCAATAAGAAAAAATTAACAATCATTGATACTAATAAAGAGAAATCAGGTTATTATTTCAATTTGAATTATTATATGGTTCAAGAGAACATTATGGAGGTTCACAGACTCGAGAAAGTCCAAGTTCTAAAGATTTAATACGACAACCAAGATTTATTACAACAAATCCTCCAACCACGAAAAAATCATTCATTCAAATCCTACAAAAAAAGCAAAAATCCAACCCTCGTAAACAACTCAAGGAACTTCAAATCCACAACAAATCATAGCAGACAATTTTGGTGAATTTATTTTTTCAAATAAAAAACAAGAAGCGAAATTCTGATTATCAATACCTTTGTTCCTTTAGATTTGTATTAATTGATTAGGGTCTTCAAAAGAATAATTTGAGTCTTCAAAAACCACCCGAATTTTTTCCAATAATTTTTCAAGTGCTTCAACACGATTTTGAATGAGGTTACCAAACCAATGGTGTTCTCCGATAGTGTTGTAGCTATATTTTGTATTTTTTCGAAATATTTATACTCATACCAATTTATCTGATCGAAAATTTAATATAGGCCTAGGCCTAATCGGAAGGAAAAATGGTGGACGAATAATTTAATGTAATTTATTTTATTATATTTTTCCATGGTGGACGAATAATTAAGATGTAATTTATTTTATCATATTTTTCCAAGATTTAGAAGAAGAGAGGAGGACTCTCCATGGAACACTGTCTATGATATTTTCAATTAACAATAAAGGTTTTTCCAATGCTCAAATTTTTCCAAGATTGATTGATAGAGAAGACGAAACTCTAGTCCTAACCCTGTCTAATAGAGAATATTTTCAATATTCTTTTAATATATTCTTTTTTATGTTTTTCAATATTTTCAATATAGATTTTTCTTCAATATTTACATTTTTCCAAAATTTAGTGACAGAGAAGAAGACACTCTAGACCTCAACCTGCGTAATAGAAGATATTTCTCAAATTTGTCTAGTTAGCAAATTTTGAAAATATTTTTGAAACATTGAAGCCTACCTCTTCTTTCCATAGCCGATGTTGTCCAACTCAATGTGACGGTAGGCTGCATAGGTGGCCATCACGAATCCTCCAAAAAAAATCGCCCAACTAAACCAAATAAACGCGCAAGTACGGCAGACGTTCGCACAAACAGCGGCTAGCGTAACCACCGCAGACGTTACTCAGACTGTGTAATCCCTAGTTCCAACTCCCGTTCAGAGAGAGGTAGCAAGATAAGTGACACTTGGTAGAACCGTTTCAGAGCTCGGCGCAGTTACAACTGACGAGTGAAAGGACACGCGATCCGGGACTATCCTGGAAGCGACCGACGGTGGTGGGGGGCGGGAGAGAGAGAGAGAGAGAGCGACAGGACCTGGTGCGCAGGATCGAATTCAGGATCGGACGCCGGGCGTCACTTTTGAAGCGGACTGACGCTGCCTGTAGGAGAGACGCACCTTTTATCACCTTTCTGCCTTCTCCTGAGGAGTGGAGAGGAGGGGTAATCGGGAGAGCAACCCCCCCCCCCTGTCCTCTGACACCGTCTTGTTCGCTCTCAGTATATGGAAAAGTGGAGAGAGGGGTATCGTTTTCCACAACATAAACAGAAACACAATGCAAGGGTTTGGGAATGGAATTAGGCCTACCAATTATTTGAAATTTTGAAATAAAAATCAACAGTTATAATCAATAAGTTATCAATTGTTCAGTAATAAAGTAGTGGAATTGACAATATCAAATAGTGCTAAGTAATAGTACTTAATTAGTAATAAAGTAGTGGATATTAATAAGTGTTCTTCTATCAGTGTTCCACAATCAGTCACTTATTATTATCAATGAATTAAAATAGAAATCAAAGTATAGCCAATGATCATGTAAGATAAAACTTATAGGAATCCTATATCCTCATACAGAAAACTGAATCAATTGATCAAGTAAAACTGTTGAGAATGAGCCATCGAGGTTAGAAGGAACTCCGAATTTTAATTCTTTATGAACAAAAATTTGTACAAAAGAGGGATTTGTAGAGTGTTTTGTCATAACATAGAACGTAAGAATAAAAATATGTTAACGCAGCTATAAAAAAAGCAAATTTCAAGTCCATCAATGAATCAATTTTTGTCATTTCGACTACCTTAAATTGAACTAGAAATCCGCTAGTTGTAATATTAACCTATCATCAACTGTTAGGAAGTGATTATAAAAAAATTGAGATCCATGTATTTTATCGGTCTCTTGGTTGAAAAGAGATTGGCATAATCATGAGAAATCGTACGGTAACAAACAATAGACAGGAATGTGTATTCTCATCAGTATGTAAATTCAGTAATGTTTTACAGTAACGTGCATGTAAAACGGCTTGTTATTGCTGAAGAATATACTGTAGCCTACATTCAGTAAGTTGGTTACGTTGGCCAGGTGAACAAAAAAGACTGAAGACCACTAGAAATTTTAGGACATTTTAATAGACGTGAGACATTATTCAAACTGTTTTAACTTTTGCAGAGTCTACAATTTTTTTCACTGTGGCCCATTGTAACATGCAATCGAGTTACTGCCCTGCCAAATGTATCAAAATACAAAAATTTTGAGAAACCAAACATTAAGATGTGACATACCTAATCGAGTGAGGTTCGCTGGTTTTTTTTAAAGCGCTAAATAATGGTAACTGAATAGTTCTATAGATAAAATTATATTCATTATCTATGGCAAATGTAATTTTCTTTTATGTCTGTATATTTTATCATTCCTAATATTCAGCGAAAATAATAAATGTGATATTAAACAAAAAGAGACTTGAAATACAAAATTTCTGCTAATCTCACATTGATCAATACTGCAATGAATGGCTTCTTGAATAGAATAGAACAATTATTATTACTTCAGAAACAACTTTAAAATACGGTTCACAACAGTTTTTCAAAACTTAAATAACGGTTAAATTCAATTTGATTTCCGTGCAACTGGCCACATCAATTATGTGGTACTTCAAGTCAATTCCTATTTCAAGAGAACTCAATCTATCAAGATAAAGTTTTCCAGACAATCTTCAAAACGAAGACGAATGACACAGCAAGAAAAATGAAATGGCAGATCAGGCAACGCGATCAACAGCAACAGTAATTGTTGCTTGGAGAAACAAAAGTTCGGTCTGTCAATTCATCATCCATCGGTAACAGCGGAAATTCAAGCCACGGATGAACTAGTTTGTCGCTTTTAACAGCAGGGAGGGGGGGGAACGGAAAATTGATCAGAGGGAATGAAGAGGGGAACAGCTAACCAACAACGGAAGCTAGGAAAGGTAGAGATGAGTGGGCGGAGAAGGAGGATAAGAAGATGAAAGAGGATGAGAAGAAGGAGGAGAAAAAATAGAAGAGGAGGAGAAAGATGGGAAAAAAACTAAGAATTGGAAGAAAAGAATAGAATCTTTATATAAAAGAGGCGAACATACATGCTTTTTTGTAATCAGAACTCCTCCGTGGTTTCTAAACCGATTTTGTACGTTCACGTCTCATTTGAAAGATCTCATTGAGTAGATGTTCGATAAAGTCTTACACTTTGAAAAAAGTCATCATGAACATGTGAGTAATGAGCAAAGTTTCAATTTTTGCCATCGTTTCATTGACAGGTGAGTAGAAAATTTTCAGATTTCAACTTATAATGATCAGTTTTGAAACGAAAAACTTATTCATTGTTCATTGCACCGGTGATAACTTTTGTGCAGAGAGAGAAAAAGAAAGGATAGTGAGTATGAACGAGAGAACGAAGAACGAGAAGAGGATGGAGAATCAGATGGAAAAGGAGGAGAAGAAGAAAAGGAGGAGAAAAAGAAGAAGAAGGGGGAGAAGAAGAAGAAGCAGAAAAAGGAGAGGGGGAGGGAGGGGGGGAGGACGAGGACGAGGAGGAGAAGGAGGAGGAGGAGAAGAAGAAGAAGAAGAAGAAGAAGAGGAAGAAGGAGTAGAAGAAGAAGAAGAAAAAATATGAAAGAATCAAAAAAGACACGATGACTATTAGAAAAGGAAAGAAAGAGGAAAGAAATAAGAAAATCGATAATAACAAGAAAATCAAAAACTTCAAGTAGAAAACCAGTAGCAGCTGGACGATACAGTTGAGTTGGAAAACAGTAGTCGAGTCTCAGTCACGAGTCGATAGATTTGTCTCCGCGTCTGCGGTTCGCCTGCCTGTCTAGACGCAAGAAACAGACTGCAATTGATAGAAAAAGAGCAGCAACAAAGAAAGAAAACAAAGTCAAAACTCCAACAAATACATCGCAATATTGGAGAAGAGAGACGTCAAACGGATTCGGATCCTTGGAGAGAAAAAACGTGGAGACCAGAAAATTTTCAAGGAAAGAAAGAAAAAACTTAGAAAACAAAAGTGAGGTTTCCTCGATGATTCTGTGAAGCATTCATGTCTAGTTCCTGAAGAGAGAGAGAGTGAGAGAGAGGGAGATCAAGATTTATCGGTTTTTGAGTGAAGCTGAAACAATTAGCGAGCGAAAACTGCATCCGTTGCTACTTTTCGTGCAACCACGAACCTAATTACTGTTGAAGAAGCTTGTTCGATTGGTAACACAACTGAACATGGAGCATGCATCACGTGAGAACAAATCTCTCAATTCGTGCACTAGTTCTTCAGGATTCGGTTATAGAGAAAGAAGCGGTGATAACTTGTAATAGAACAAGGCATTTGAAACTAAATACTGTACTGGGAAGTGTAAATACTAAAGACTTCTAGCTTAAAATACATAATTTTAAATTGCATTAATGATCTTTCCAGAAAATATTGTAGAATGCCACCCGGTTGTTCAACAAATGGGTAAATAAATCATGTAGCCTCCAAACTCCGCCTACTATCTCTTGATAAGCCAGAAATGAATGACTCAGCTAGTTCTGAATTCGACCGGTAGATGGCTGCAGTTACTGGGTGATTTACAGCTTCAATTTTTACAGACACGCCTCCAAGCTCCGCCTCTCTCCCCTGATTAGTCGGCAATGCACAACACAGCTAGTTCTGAATTCGACCGGTAGGTGGCTGCAGTTACTGGGTGATTTACAGCTTCAATTTTTACAGACACGCCTCCAAGCTCCGCCTCTCTCCCCTGATTGGTCGGCAATGCACAACGCAGCTAGTTCTGAATTCTGTCGTAAGATGGCAGCAGTTACTGGGTCATTCAAGTTACAACTTCATTATTCAGCCGTCTGGATTTCCAAGACATATATTTTTTTTCATTTATTTATTCAGCAATGAAAATACTTGAACAATGCTTTACTGTGTCTAAAATTCTTCCATGAATCGTAGCCTAATTTGTAAATCATCGACTACTGTAGCGCTATAGTCGATTTGCAACGAGTAAGCAAGGCATAACTCCCAATTCAATTTTTACAATCAAATTAATAAATAGGAGAACAATAACAATGTTTTCAACATTGGTAAGTTCTAAGTTGTAAGTAAGATGGATTTGTAAGAACTAACAAATTAATATGGCAAATAATTAATGTAGCTTCAGATGTCATACAATGATCATTATTAGCCTTACTTTTATTAGATAAAAGTCTAATTACATAAAATATCACGCTCAGACTGTAAGGTCTTTGTGAGATTGTAGTTGTAGTCTTCCATATTTTACATCTCAAATTTAAATTTAAATTTATTCTCAATCCATTACAAAGAAAATACATACAATGAATATTAACTAATCTAACAAACGTAAGCATGATATTACAATTGAAAGGAGATAACACAAATTCAATGGAAACATCTGTATTGTTTATTTCTTTCTCTTTGTTTAATTTGTTGTATATGTGAATATTTTTGGAAGTATGAAAAGTGATTGATTGAATATCTTTTATTAATACTTATAAAAAAAATGTATTAGTAAAAGCTCATGAAATGAGATGATTGTGTGAGTAGCGATACCTATCACAATACTCCTCCCATGATTGAGAGACCACCACCCAACAAGTTGGGTGTGTGCCTCTGCGTTCCACGATAATTATTTCTAGTAATGAGCAGCGTGCACCGATGCGTGAGCTATGCGTGTCGTGCCATTGTCCTTGTTAACGCACCGAATTTTGTGAACCGGCTCCACAGAGAGAAAAAACCCAGAACCAGATGAACAAAAACCAGTGACAGTAGTCACGGATGCATTTCCGTGGACAACGCCCTCATCGCTCTCTACTCTTCAATTTATCAACTACATATCTTTTGTGTTATTATCCTCCCTCTCCTAGTAGCGAAGCGTGGTATACTTATTTGGTCCTATAGGAAATATACCCGGCGATGAGCAAATAAGTATACCACGCTTCGCCACGGCCCTCTCCATACATTTTATTTTCAACTTTCCACTTCTCCACTCTTGGTGCCCTTTCCCCCATTACCACAGATCCCTGAGAGAAGTTTCAGATATTATTTATTATTCTAAAAAACCGTATTGAGTGGTAAAGTAGATGTTAATTTCATTCCCTAATTCCCTATTTCAACTTTGTGCCCTTTCCAATTCATTTGTTAATTTCGCAAAATTTGAAATATCTCCTTTATTAGGCTAGGCGTAAAATTTCGATTACAAATGCATGTATTACACGTTTAGTCACAATAATTCACATACTTGCTTATGAAGCAGCACACACCGATGCAATGAGTAATCGGTGTGTGTTGCTTCATAAGCAACTATGTGAAGTACTGTGACTAAACGTGACTAATCTCGTCTTGTCTTGACTAACCGGTGTACGCCTAGCCTAAGGTTTACTTATGAAATCATGGATTGTTAATACAAATCACCACATCATAGAAAAGCATAATACTCTATGATGTGATAATTTTTCTAGTTAAGCTGTTCGCCTAAAATTCCGACTCGGTCATAGCCAGAGAGTCTAGAAGAATGTTTGTTTTCTAAATTCTATTCTCTCTGGCCATAGTTTAATCAAATATACTAAAACACTCATCTACTGATAGGGTACAGTTTGCTACGTAGTAAAATAAACAAAGCTGGTAACTTATCCTAACCCTCAAAACCCTAGTAGTTTAGCCCTTAGTCACCCTTCAAGTGCAACTCTATGGCATCCTTCTTCACTTGCGCACGCCAACTCACAAGAGTGAGCTAAGCCCGATGATGATGATGATGAAAAATGTGACATCCTGTAAGTCCTGTAGTACCCACTTCCTCATACAAGTTCCGGTTATGAAGTTGAAAAATATCAGTGATGTGTTATAGATTTGTATTTTTTTGCATTGTTCATGTTTAATTTCAGAGTAACCCAACGTTATAAAATAAAATTACTCTAATAAGTTCTGTAAATAACACTGCATAACTTCAAATTCGTACACATGAATTAGATAAGTGTTTGAGTTTGATAAGTCCAGAACCATGTGATCACAAAATTTGTTTTAGCTTCGAAATTCATCATACATTTTAAATGAACAAAATTTGACTTGTGTGATCAAACAAGTATCTCACTCATATATCCAAATGTAAACTTACATTTTTACTCGATTTGTAAATTCAACATCTTTAATAATTACCATCAATGATAGTTCAATCGTGACATGATTTTGAAATGTACAATAATTCATGTAATAATTACGGAAGTGTAGCAACTTCTGAATAAATCATGAAATTAATATAGGCAATAAAAGAGAAAATAATGGATCAGTAATTTATGATATCATTCACAAAGTGAAGCAACTTCTTAATAATTAGAAAATTAAAAAAGGTAGTCGAGTCCCTAAAAAAACTAACAATAATAGATCAGCTTTTGATGACATCATTTAGAAGTGAAGCAATTTCTAAATAAAGATAAATATAGGTCAACCACTGAAATAAGCCCGATATGGTGGAAGAGTTGAAAAATAGATTACTTTTGAGATGGCTTTTAAACTGGGGTTAATAAACTTGGAACACAGAGGCTCTTGAAAGAGTCTATGGTGTCTGGAACCAATTGGAATCGAACTCAATTGGCTTTCGAGTGAGATGGAAGAGAGCTAGACGTGAGCCTTTTCTAATAATAACAGAAAGTAATAAAAACAATTAAAATTGAACATTTGAACGCCTTCATGATCCAGATACACCAATTTTTGGTAATTCAATTTCAAGTACAGTCATTAACAATGGGGAATCAAGTTTGATATTGTGAAGCTAACAATCCTATCATCAAACATACAGCAAGCTCATCAAAAATCAACTCCACAAATACGTTAAATATTATTTTCGATTAATTTTATCAATTGTTTAACGAAATAACTTTTTCATAAATTACAATACCAGAATTTCAATAATCAAAAGAACTAAACATCAAAGAAATATCTACAGCAGTTCACTTATGAATATCCAATAAAACTTTTCCATGAAGAAACCTCTCATAGGTCAATAACATTCGATAGCACAAAAGTCATATTTACACATGAAATCTATATACAAGACCATAAAACCCACTAGGGCGAGACACATTAAAATAAGATTTGCTCCAGAACTAGATCTTATTCTTCTTTTTCTTCTTCATTATCTTCCTGCCTTCTTGCACCTTTTCTCTTTCTTTTGATCTTCTTCTTCTTCTTCGTTGTCCGTCCAAAGTCCATCATCAAATCCGCGGACGTGACAGAAACTTGAAATAAATAATTTATGTTCGACTACAGCTGTCTCCCAGACGGCTCGTTAAACATAAAACGTAAAACTTTAAAACTTAAACTTCCTTCCAATCCACACAATCTTCACCGTTCGCTTTTCACGTTAATGTTCTCCTCTTAAATCTTCCTATCCTATTTCTCTTTGCTTCCAGTTCCTATGACATTTTCCTCTACTTTCTTCTTTTTCATTGTCACCATTTTCCCCCACATCCCCTTCTTCACCACATTCTCCTCCTATTTCTTCTTCTTCTCTTCCCTCGTCTGCTTCTCTTTCCCCCTCTTCACCCTTCACCAACTACAGTCACATTCTATTAAACGGTTCAGTTGACACCAACTTTCTGGTTTTATGATTTCATTTCGAACGACAACACTATTCTCAGGTTTAGTGAGTTCAATCACCTTTTCAACTCAGAAGGAATAGAAGCAAGATATTTGTTCGACTTACATCAAATAACAAGAATAAGGAGAACTTAAAAATGAACGGAAACAGAACTCAGACTGAATGGATACTGAACTGAATCTAAACGGGAAGTGAACTGAATGGAAACTGAATCTGAACGAAGACTGGACGGAAACTTAAAAGAAACTGAATGGTAACTGAGCTGAAACTGAACTGGATATAAACTGAATAAAGGGAAGCGGTTGTCCCAGTGGTAGCAGGCGGGTCTAATCGGTGGGAAGAGACGGCGCCTACCACTCCTGTTGTAACAATTTATGAGCCTCAAAATCGCTTCCAGGTGGTTCGGAACCCACCTAAAGCTGTAGGTCCATTCATTTATCATCATCATCCTTCCCATTTTCCACGCACGAGCCTAAAGCTTATGTGGGCATCATCCCCAGCAAAAAAAAACGGAAATTGATTTGAAAGGAGACTGAACTAAACGGAAACTGAAAGAAAACTGGAAAGAAAGTTAATGAAAACCTATATGAAACTGATCTGACTGAAGGGAATCTGAAACTGAACGTAAGCTTGTTCCTCCTCTCTTGACCTGAACACCACTAATACAGTATAAGACTCAACCATAGTTCAATCAAGAGTATTGAGGATAAAGGATTCCTTGATTTACTCCATTTATATTATACCTATTTACCCTATATTGAAAGCACACCAATGAAAAAAATCGGGTCCGAAAATACAAAATTCAAGTGATAATTTTCTCTCTTTCTAAGGTACTGAAGACATCAAGTGTATCGATCAAAGGCATCTCAGGGATGAAAGGCATTGAATGAATATGAAAACCTTTCGATTACTTGTGTATGCGAAATTTTTCCTAGACTAAACCAAATGTTCTCCATTGTTTCTACAGGAATATCGCGGTTTCCCACTTCCTAGTAGTTCTGGTTCAACAACCCATGTCAAACTGCAGCAGCTGCTCTAGAAGAATTCACTCAAGTGGCAAGCGCCAATCAGAAATAAAAGATGATTAGTTGAAGCAGAGAGTTATTCAAAATAGCATACGATTCTGCAGCAGACCTCAACACAGATGAAGATTACTAACGAAACTTCCTCATTCCTTTAGCGATGCATCTGTAATGATAGGAAGAGAGGAAAAATACGCTTGCTGGCCAATTCTCTAGATCAGCAGATATCTGTGAAGAATAGAAAATAATAACTTCAGGAACAGGCAAAATAAAAAAAGTCTAATCCTTGAATAAAATGAAGAAGAAGAAGAAGTAAAAGAAGAAAAAGAAGATTATTTCTGGAGAAGAAGGTGAAGAAAAAGAAGGAGAAGAAGATTATTTCTGGATGAGAGTTCAACAAACGATTAATAGACTCAAACAACTTGAACTTCACATGAGAATAGTTTTTGAGATATATATTCTGACAAATTGATGGTGTTTTTATCACTGAACTGCACAATAAAACAAGTTTTATTGAACTATTTACTTGTTTCAGTTCTTGTAGAATGAACATTTTATTAGATGTACTATCGATAACTGAATTTCAATTTACGATCAAAGATAACAGATTGATAAATAGCTAGGAAAAAGTGAAAAATTGAAGCTCGGCCATATCATAGACTAACTCTATATCATAGACTAAACATATATTATTCTATGGCCATATTTGGAAATACAGCGTTACCAACCTCACAAATACTATAAACTGATACAGTAGTGTGTTCAACCCTCTAGATGTCACTCTATAAATAGATCAAATAAATAATTGTTTTTTCTCATAAATACAGACTCATTATTTTCACTCATTATTACAGACTTTCTCATACATCATAGACTTCTTCCTAGAGTACCTGGAATATTTTGGATGATTATTTTCCAAATATGATTGCTTGAAAGACTTGTTTGCTTTTGAATAGCAAAGAGATGATTGCTTACTTGCAGGGATCACTGACTGTTAGGGCCGGTTCATGAGCTCGGGATTTAGCCAAGTCCTAGACTAAAACGGGCGGCTATCGTAGCATCGACAAACGTTTGTCTCGACAGGTTAGTGGGTTAGCAGCATAGAGAGCCCTTAGTACATAGTTTCGAGGCTAACGTCGATGCTATGGTGGCCACCCGTTTTAGTCTAGGACTTAGCTAAATCCCGAGCTCATGAACCGGCCCTTAATTTTTTTTATCACGTGAACGATAGTATCACAAGTCGAAAAGTCGATAGTATCAAGTCGATAGTATCACAAGTCGGTCCCTGGACGATTGGCAATAGTGTGTACTGACTGTCAATTCTTGGAGCAATCTAGAGCCAAACCACTAGAGTTCTTCTCAGCCTTGTTTAATAAAACGGATGGACTGTGGTGTCCTTTTAATCCATTGTATCATGGCTTGCACAACAAAAGCCTTTTGTAACCGATACTCTGAATTTCGATCATGATACCCTGTCAACCGCTATAGGCCTATGTCATATCGATTTCCCTTCCCCCATGGCCCACTACCTTGGCTCACACAGCCTACTCAATCCTTTTCATAATATTTTTCTTCTTTCCTGCTCCTTCCCCTCCTCCTCCATCACACCTTTTCATCACAATCAACTTCTTCCACGTACTCCTCAGCCTCCTCTATTACATTCTCTAGTTGTTCATCTCTTTCTTCTTGTCCGCTCTCCCTTTTGCTCCTTGCGTCTCTTCTTAAGTTTCTTTTTTACTCAAATTTTCCACATTTTCTCCATCTTCATCAAAATTTTGCACCTCTTTCTCCCTTTGCTCCTTCTGTCTCTTCTTCACTTCCATACATTCCTTCACAGTTCTCTCCTGTCTCAATTGTTCACTTTCTTTATCATCTTACTTGTTACTTCTCATCTTATAAGCTTTTTATAAGCCTAGTTATCCTTCCTATTACTTATCATTTTCTTTCTACAACACTTCTTGACTTCTACAAATCCTTATTCAAACGCATTTTTTATTCCATCTCTTATCTCTACCTCAATCATCAATTCACTCCTGTTTCATGTCCTCCATCACCTTCTTCTGTCGACGTTTCTCTCCTACCCTTACATCTCTCATTTCCTTATCTTTTCTTGTTCTTCTTTCCCCCATTACCATTCCAATCCACTTTCTTCTTCTCCATTTTGTTTCAATACTCTTTCTTTCTTCCTCTTTTCATCCATCTCTCATTTCCTTATCTTTTCTTGTTCTTCTTTCCCATCTATCCCCCACCATCATCCTAATCCACTTTCTCCTCCATTTTGTTTTAAAATTCTTTCTTTCTTTCTCTTTTCATCCATCCCTTCTTTCATTCTTCTTACACTTCAATTTTTTCTACTCTCTCATACTTCCTTCTCCTTCTTCTCTTTCCTTCACACTTTCCTTCTCCTGCCTCCTCAAAAAATTCTTCTTCTTCCTGATTCTTCACAACTTCTTTTACTCCATTTTCTTCTTCTTCTTCAACTTCTACAACTCTATGGCTTCCTCCAGAGCCGGTTCATTCATCCTTGAGCTCTCTCACACACATAAATATACACGAAAACACAAACATAATCCGTAATTCGATAGGAGGGTTGGCTAATATGTAACATCCTGACTATCGATGACATCAAATTTAATCGAAGTGGAAAAAACTTAATGCGGAGAAAAAACTTGAAACAAGCCACCGTATTACGTTCATTATTATAGTGTTCACTAGATCAGTATCGATAGTTGATAGTTCGATGGGAACATTATTTAAAAGTCGACATTTCTGAAGTAGAAAAGACATTCATTAGAAAAATCAAGACAATATTTTTTGAAGCAGACATCAACTAACAAACTTTACGGCTGATTTAACAAGAGCTAATGAAATTTAATCGCCTTAAGATGACGTCATTCATGGATCTCAACAGGGATATAATATTGCATTGTTTTTGACAAATGAATTTATTTTACGGCGGTTAAATTTAATTGTCTTTCGAGGAATCGGCCGTTAGATATCGAAACAACCTAGACACCATTCGAAGTACTGTAATTTGAAAACCCCCTAAACATTATAACAAACACCGAACGTTTTTTCAAACTGAAAATCAAAATATAAGAGTAAAAACAAAAATCAAATCAAACAATCACTTCAATGGAATTCACTCCAGTCTAAAAGGAATTGAAGTTAATAATTTGATGGAGTCTAAAATCAGATTTCATAAAATTGACGAACTAATGATGAGCGATACTGTTGTATACACAAATTACTGCTTACCTAATACCAAGTGTTTTGGGTTTTTTTCTAGAAGTTGAACGCTTTTAATTATTAAGGAATGAAGCACACTGCCAAAGCATTACTCACCTGTAAACAAATAGAAAAAGTGTTATTTTTCAAAAAATAAATAATTAAAATAACCTACTGTTGAAATCAAGAAAAGTTCACAGTTTTAGTTGTTAGCATAAACAAATGTGATAATAATAAAGCAAATAATAGATAATAATGTATAATCAAGCTCTTCAAAGTTCACAGTTGCAAGCAACACCAAATCTGTTTCTAAAAAGAAATCGAAGTTCATTGAACTGTTAGCCATAATGGATGGTGTGATGAATCATGGAGGGATTAGAGAGGTGAAAAAACATGGAATACAATCAGCTAATAATACAGGAAATAACCAGAAAATGAACAAGTAGCAATAGAATATATTGGAGAAGCCTATCAGCCTTTATATCATTACATTAGCCAATAACCCTTAATGACTTAGGTTTGCGTGATCTTCATCGATAAATCCAAAATCTAAACGAGCATTGACTTTATCAATAACCAAGGAAAACCCTATCTACCACGTATCTTCAGTCTGTACCAATAATGGGAAACAGCAATAAATTGATTAAATCAGTAAAGTTCAGTAATAAAATTAATTGATTATATTATTATAGCATTGTTTGAATTTAATTGCGGAATTCAAGATTTAATTTAATTTGAAAGGGAGAAACTTCAATAACCTCTGGAAAACTCTAAAGAATTAAATAAACCTCTGAATTAAATAATTTATTTTGAATTTTTTATTTTAATAACTACAACTCGCATTAACTTCCAATAACGCAACAATATTTTGTATTTCAGTGCAGTAATAATCAAGCGATTGATTTCTCTTAAAATGTCCACATTTGTGTAACGCTCTACGCACATTTCCATAGGCTACTAGTCGAAACACTCCGGCCAATAGCAAGCCGATACGAATCCACCAATCACAGTGCTCGTCGCTCATTGGCTGACGCTGCCCAATCGCACAAAGTGGTAGCCCAGCCCACTGCAAAATGGCCGATCCACATTAATATTGGTAGTACGATGACAAACTTCTAATTTCAGTTCTCGCTAGACATATTCATCAAACATGACTGTCCTTTTTAAATCTATTTCTAATTCGACTTCAAAAATATATTGGATTAATTAAGTTACATTATTACTGAACAATTTTATATGTATCGAATTTCATCTAATATGAAGAATGAATTAATATGATTAATTAAGTTACATTATTACTGAACAATTTTATACGTATCAAATTTCATCTAATACAATGAATTGATCTGAGCAAATGCCTTGTAAGATATAGTATAGTATGGAACAATATAGTCTTGTATGACCCACACAATAGTCATGCATTATTATGGTTTATGGCTTTATAAAATTTCATGTCAATTGCATGGGTAGGCTACCATACAAGACAGCTTTTCGATTCAAAGTTATTTTATTTGATGAGATTTGGTAAAAAATTTGATCGTTTGTTACAACATTCATTTTCATATTTTGAAATATTCCAATGGATATCACCGGCTAAATTTTTTTCCAAATTTCTTCCAATACAATAATCTTCAACTACTGTCTTGTAACACACAATGTATATTTTGCTCTGCTGTTATAATAAAGCATGTCTAGAGTATGAGTACCCTACTAATTCAGATGTTTAATACGATTTTTCTTATTGATTGGGCTCTAATGAAAAAATTTATCATGACTTTAGTGTAGCGTTTATCGTCCCTTGACCCCTCAACATAAAAACTTCCATAAATTCAAGTGAACAGGTAGAAATTTATGATTCTGAAAGATTTAGCCACAAAGTGAAACATATACATCAAACCATAAACAAATTACACATTCTATGCTGTCAAAAACATAATCAACCTACGAGAAAGACCCTCAACAACAAACTATGTATGTTTAGTGCACATGATTACACGTCGGTATTACTATGCTTGATTTACGCGTACATTACTTATTCTAGTCGAAGTACAGTATTTGTAACTCACTTTTTAATATAGTAGTTACTATACTATACATTGGTAAATGATTTGGTTTGAGTCTACGTTGATTTGCGTATATAGCTATACTAAACTTAGTTTATAATACTATTGCTAAA
Organism: Laodelphax striatellus; assembly: GCA_017141395.1. NCBI lineage: Eukaryota > Metazoa > Arthropoda > Insecta > Hemiptera > Delphacidae > Laodelphax > Laodelphax striatellus. The sequence continues at coordinate 31,678,766 of CM029536.1, forward strand.
CCAGTATAATACAGAGTTCAACTAAAAATTACATGACAGCAATAATAATCAGGACAAGTTGAGTTAACAGCAATCAAGCACTTGATTTAGGTCTGAGCACACGCCTCAAGCATAAAGGCATAATCGTAAATAATCTACTAATGATGTTCAAGTTGCGACTAACATTTTCTACGGAAGAGAAAGATGTACACGTAGAGCTGTTAGGAAAGAAATTCCAGCATTTGAAAAGTAAAAATTTTGAAAAGCTTTTGTTGTTTCCTAGTGACAAAAATCTAAATTCCACAAAAAATTTATAACAGCCTACGTTTTGAACATGTCTCACGGATTTATCAAAATAGAAAATGAACATTGATTAACACGGCAAAACTAAACAAACATAAAAATTTCATCAAGTAAAATTTTCAATTTACATATCACAGTAAATTTCTTTTTTCGTAGCAAAATACAGACCAAATTAGCATTCACAACTAGTTGAAAGCCATTCTCCAGCTACATTAATGCAGTTAATCGCTCATTTAATTACTGCAACACCACAATAAACAAATAACCCAGCTTTCACAAAATTTTCCACGCAATTTGACAATTTTCACAGCGACTAACTACCGGCTTTCCTGCTGTTTTAAATTCCTTCCTGTAATCAACCTTGTTTTCACAGCTCTGAACTTGCTTTAATAAATGGGTCAGAGATCTATTTCACTTTTGCAGAGAAGTGAGAAATTTTTCCACCAGACTGGGTGAAATTTTTCCACCTTCGGTTCCTCAACACTCCTTTTTCCGAATTGAACAGACTCCTACAGACACCTCCACGTTTCAATTCAATTTCAGTTTTCATTCAATTTTAAGTTTCTGTTCGGTTTCAGTTTTCGTTTAATTTCAGTTCAGTCCCAGCTCAGTTTCATCAGACAATTTTATTTCTTACAAATAGAAGTTTCTGTGATTTTAGTTACAGTTCACGTTTAGGCTAGGCGTACACCGGTTAGTCAAGACAAGACAAGACGAGAATAGTCACGTTTAGTCACAGTAATTCACATAGTTGCTTATGAAGCAGCACACACCGATGCAATGACTAATCGGTGTGTGTTGCTTCATAAGCAACTATGTGAATTACTGAGACTAAACGTGACTAACCTCGTCTTGTCTTGACTAACCGGTGTACGCCTAGCCTAAGTTTCCATAGTCTTAGTTCAGTTTTCGGTTCCGTACCTTCAGATTCTTCAGTACCCTTCGTCATTCTCCCGTATTCTTTCTTCATTTCCTTCGTTTTCTTTCTACACCACATACAATTCTTCCATTTTCACATCATCTTTCTTCCAATTTTTTCTCTCTCTTACACAAAATGAAAGCATAATAACTCCCATCACCACAACCTAGACATTAATCTAAACTAGATCGCATCCTAAATAAAAATATACAACAGTGACCAGCCAGCCAACAGGTTGGCGGCTGATTGTTATCGGTAGCAGAAATAATCGATTAAATCGACAACATCGCGCGGAACAACATCGATCTCGAAGAAGTTGATCGCCGATCAAAGCCGTGCTAAATTGATCGGCGGTCAGTGAGATAGATAACATCGATCAAAAAAGTTGATTGCTGATCAGAGGTGTGCTGAATTGATCACAGCGATAATGAGGCTCACGCCCCTCACAGAGCACCAGCTGACGCTTCTCCAAAATATCTACTTTAGGTATAAGATATCAATAAAGATCTTAGATCTACCTATATAGATATTAGAACACATACTATAGCTCATCCAACAAAAATGTTTTTGAAACTGCTACTCCATTCAGAACTAATCAGCTACAGCAAGATTTGGTACTGATAAGAGAACCCTACAATCCCGTTTTCATTACAACAAATCTCTGGACTTGTTGCCAAACTTGTCAGCTAATCCCGCTCGCTCTACATCATGGTAACAGCTGATAGAAGAGTGTGCTGCATCATGTTTCTGATACTTACTACGGATACTATAGCAGGATCCTTTTAACTTGTCAGAAAACATATGTTTCGACGAGCAATATCACAATACTCAACCTACAAATGCTGAATCTCGCAGATTATTGAAAAGGTCTTTTAAAAAGTTATTCTTTGAAAGGTCTTCTTTAAAGGTCTTCAAGACTTTAAAGGTCTCTAAGACTTTCAAGCCTTTTGATTATTGTGTCGAAATCACTGTTCAATTATTACTGGATCAGCTGATTTATTACAAGTTAATTGGATCCTGCTATACTACGGATACTATAGTGATTTTCATCATTGAAGACATCTGAGTACAGAAACAGTACCCCACAACGTTCCGAGCTAGCCAATCACACGCTTGCAACGTTGTCAATAAGCACACTTCTATAATAGTGATAAACAGATGTTTAATTTCTGATCATCTGCTCTACTTGTAAATCATCCAAGTTAACACACCGAGTCGTGATATCAGACTGAAATTCCGGTTTAATTGTGTGATTGAACAGCACACAATATGACAACATTGTCGGGCATTCCTATTGGATAACGCACCTAGCTGGCCAGTTGTCTTCAAGGATGAAAAGCACTACAGGATACACAATAGGAATCACACGCTGATTCCAGCTTGATACTTTTTTTGAAAAAATTGATTAGCGATGAGAACTGGGTTTTGAACGAAAGAACCCCCCAATACTAAACAGTAATAATAATTCGAAGCAACGACGACCGATTTTAAACTGTATTCGATATTGGAACCTTTGTATTATCAGACAGGCGCTTATCGCCTTCGGCTACGGACCACTCCGACACTTCAAGATTTCAAGTCATACGACATTAGGTTCTAATATTGGAGCAAATTGAAAATCCAAGACTGGCCACTTCAGAATAATTGGCAAAATCTGCCAACGATTCTCACTTGAGAGAGCACCATTATCATTATCAATGAAGGAGGCGTACTTTTATTGCTTAAAATCATTGGAGATAGAAAAAAATTAAATAAGATGAACTTACGGAAGAATAAGACGAAAAAGAACAACATTACTTGGCCCAAACAATTGAGGAAATTTCAATTACGTTCTTATATCTTTCAAATCTACTTCAAAACACAATTTAACTAAATAGCAGCCATAAGGAAAACACCATAACAATTCAATTTCAAACCTCAATAAGTTTTTTCTAAGACTAAACGGATCCAGAGCATTGATTCTCATTCCCTTTAAACCCCATCTTCCAGCACAAAATGTTTCAGTTATGGTTCACTAATGTCTACAAAATGGTTCAGTTATAGTTCACTAATGTCTACTCCAGAAATTGTTCATACGAAAATTGATTGTAAAAAAACGAAGAACCGTTCATCATCATCCGTGATCTTCAACAATCAAGGAACTAATTACTTAAATGGTTTATTAAAATTGTATCACAGAAAGTTCAACAGTTTATACAAAGTTGAAGATGAACATTAGATTTTATAACCGTTTACAACTTTAATACGTTGGTTCCCTAATGGTAGAAGCGAGTTTCATATAAAAATCATAAATTATAATCACAATATTGTAAGCAATCAATTTCTGTATTTCATTCCCTATTATTACAATTTACCAATTACAGTATTCATAGTCTTTTACTTTGATAAGATAACTTGAACCTTCACTCTCTTGTACTAGATATGTTTCTTTTGTACTAGACAATTTTGTATTTTAATAAATGAATTTTCCAAGTACTGATTACAGTTTATTTCATTACTAATTTTTTCTAGCGTGTAAAGTAACACTGTATTGAAGTAAATAAATTCGCTGTTTGATACATATGTCTTGTATTTTTGTCCATTTTTTCATCTTATCTCCCATCAATTTCATTGCGACAGAACGCGTTTGCACACGATCACATCAAAATCCATCCAATGAAATTACTTTGGATTGAACCGCTAACTTCCATACACTAGATAGGCATATTAAATTAAAGCCTTGAAGCAATGCTTAAGCATGACAAAAATTAAAAAAAATATATATATTAATTTCATCGTGTACAAACGATTTTCTTTATTTTTATTTCTCTCGTGAAATTTATAAGTACAGTATTGTCGGTGGAAATATCATAACTAACACTTCCCTGATTCCAAGAAAGGCAGCAACTTGAAAAAAGAGCTCAGCGTTCCGGTCTCAAAGCTAGAAAACACGATCTAATTATTTTCTCAACAGCCTAATAACTTTGTTTTACACTCGGGAGATAGTAGGAGTACAATATTTATGACAAAACAATTAATTTGGTGTAGATTTCATTTCAGCCAGCATTCAACTCGTTAAATAGAAACTGTACAGAGACTGACAATGGACGGAGAAACCGAAAAAAGGAAGAAGAAGATGAGAAGGAGGCGGAGGAGGCGGCAGAGGAGCAGGAGGAGGAGGAGGGGGAGGAGGAGGAAGGAGAAAAAGAAGATGTGGAATAACAGAGCGGAAAAAATGTTAAGTCCTATCCCAAGAAAAATCAGCAAGCGTGAAACCAGTACCAAGAATGAAGATGGAATACCTAAAAAGCATCGGAACGGAACAACTGGATGTAAGGCAATTGGATCCTTTGTTGTATAAAATTTTTGACAAACTCATTTCCAAGTTTCCATCATTTTAAGCAGTGTTTCGATTTCAGTATTCTAGATCATATTGTTTACGTAAAGAGCTAATCAAGTTCATTGGTCATTATGCACTAGTGGCGAAGCGTGGTATACTTATTTGGGAATATATAGGAAATACACCCGGCGATGACCAAATAAGTATACCACGCTTCGCCACGGTTATTTACCGATATTTTGTACAGTCTTGAATAGACTCAAAGTCTCGGGCTTGTTTCACAAATATTTACAAGTCCTGTTAAACAGTAAAAAGGCAGATACACACTACTGTACACATGAACGCTATGAAATTTACATGGAGTTGTTGAGAAGAAAAATTAGGTTGGAAAAATCTTCCCACAGAAGCTAGTGACAGATTTTTCAGTAACTTAACTGACTGATAAAAAAGGCTGACTGGAAACGTAAAAATCAGAAGTTAGCAAGATTCAGGTCACATGATTCAACGTATAGCAGGATTCTTTTAACTTGTCAGAAAACAGCTGATTTAACGTTAGTAAACGAGCGTACATCAATCAGCTGTTTTCTGACAATTTAAAAGAATCCTGCTTTACCTTCTTTCTGCCGGGTGAAAATTCAAATACCTTCAATCTACCTACTTTCAAATAAGCAAAAATCAGCAGCACTGCAATCAGATTCTGTCATAATATAAATTCAAACATTTGATTTATTGAATGTTGCGCTCGTAAAATTCAATCAGACTGTGATTTGCAAACTTTATATACAGTACACTGTACAAATACAAATATGAACTGACATCCAAAGCAAGCAAACTTTCTTTTCTGCAACTTCCTTGCTTCTATGTGACTTCTTTCGTCTTCTACTTTCTTGCTTTCCAATTTCCTCTTAATATTGATCATCACTTCCCTTCTTTTAACATCCTAATTCCTTCCCTCCTGTTTCTCCTTTCATCAATATTCCACTTAAATTATCTGTGTTCTCTACGTCTTCTTCTCTTTATCTACGACCGTGTTATATCGCAATCATTACAGATACATAATTGAAATCGAAACTGTTGCTTTTTCGAAATGAAATTTGTGATTTGTATCATAATGACTTTATGAAACGTTTGCTATATTAAGAAACGGTTCTAGTTCCATCTGTTCCAGTTTTAAAACACTGTAACGGAACAAAACACAATCGCAGCTGATAAAAGCACTGTAGTTGCTAATGCTTGTGTGCTTTTAGCAGCTTCCTAACCTATAAGATAAACATTGAAATAGAACAGCGGTATTTCGGATGAATACTACGTACTTGAATGAAAGATACTTGTATATTCCTATAATTAGAAACGAAAGTTGAAAACTGTGAGATATCGTGTTCTTGTTCACAATACAGATTTCAGCTTCTTCAATATTCTTTTCAGTCATGTTTCACCAAATTTATCAGCCGAATATTTCCTACCCACTCAATTTATTAGACTAGTCAGCGTGTATTAAGCGAGCGAGCAATATTGAAGAACAGTAGAGTACTTGGAGCAACCAATTTGTATTCCACGTACTGTACTTTTTACACTGAAACAAAATTAATAATAATTGGTGCCCCGAAGACAGTCTGTTACTTTCTACTGGCCTATCGGTGCAGTTTAAATTTTTATTACCGTTTTGTTTTCGATGCTAAATTTTCTCTTGCTCTGTCAACTTATCTCTTTCACTCTCATTCTCTCTCTCTCTCTCTTCCATTAATCTTCCTTATGTTTCTCTCTCTTAGATAGAGGCCTATACAGATCTGGATGGAATCTTCTCTCTCCACACAACCCTTTCTCTCGAATGTTTATTACGATTTTTGTTTTCCGCTGTTCAATAATTCACTGCTGCATCTCATCTCCATTGCGAAGAAATTAGAAAGTGCTTGGAAATTATTAGAAGGCCCCCGCGGACGTTATCGGAGGTCTCTGTCTCTGTTTGAGCAAACAAAATGGGTCCATTGTATTTAAATTAGTTCACTCACTGTTTGTGTACCTATCTGTTTGGCTGCAAAATTCCCTCGACTTCCACTTCTTTTTCTCCATTTTCTTGTCCTTCTTCTTGATTTTCTGTTTATTGTTTCATTATTATCGTTGTGCTGGTACACTATTGTTGTTAGCAGTGATGGAACATAAATCTTGGCATTTTATTCATGGGAATCGTTTTGTGCTGGAAGTACAGTTTTACAAACATTGTCGGTTAGAATATGACTTTCATCTTGTTTGTACGTTCTTAGGCTAGGCGTACACCGGTTAGTCAAGACAAGACAAGACGAGATTAGTCACGTTTAGTCACAGTACTTATGAAGCAACACACACCGATTAGTCATTGCATCGGTGTGTGCTGCTTCATAAGCAGCTATGTGAATTACTGTGACTAAACGTGACTAATGTCGTCTTGTCTTGACTAACCGGTGTACGCCTAGCCTTAGTGGTACCGGTAGGTACGTTTACATTTGGTTATATCATACCACAGAAATTTCAACTAATTATAGTTAATAGTTGAATTACTTATAGTTACTAATAGTTAAATTGTCTTTGATCATACAAGTATGAGAGAAGTTGTTAGTGGGATATTTACTGCAGTAAAAAGCTAAATAGACCAAAAAATTATAGCATAAACAGAAACTTCTTCAACTGTGGAACCTCTACGTTTAGCAACAGTTGTAGAAATTCAACTACTAGAGAAACTCCGAAATCCTGTAAACTATTAGAAACGCAATTAATTTAATAGGAAGTGATTAGAAAACGCTACAATTAAAATCTATTCCTCAACCCAACAGTCCGACTATTCATTTCCTTTTGGTGCACTTTCGTACACAGAAATCGTTTCAAAATGACACGTCTAAATAGCAAACAGAAAGAAATGCAACAAGAGAAAGTAAATGCAATTTTAATGCATTCTCCGCTGGAAAATTGCACGTAAAATGCAAGAAAGAAATTTGTTGCATTTCCCACGATGGATATGCGTTTTGTTTCAATTTCTTAGCTGCCGAAATTGATTACGTCTATACTATATGTACAATATGTAGCTTTTTTGCTTCCTCTATTCACATGTTGATGAAAAAACAAAATTACATATCGTTTCTTGTATAATTAATATATCTTATTATGTACCACAGAAAAAGAAGTCCATATAATTATCAATAACAATGGAATACAAATTACCAATTTCAAATATAAATTTCAATAAATTATAAAACAATATTTGCTTTGTTATTCAATAACTCTCATGAATAAGAATACGAAAGATTACAATGTATACGTATAGCAGGATTCTTTTAATTTATCAGAAGTATTCAGCTGATTCAGTAACTACTTTAGGTCAACAGGTTAGCAGTACGTGCTAATATTAGCCGGCTAGACAAGGTGGATGCTACAAAGCATCTGTTTACAAAAGGTTAACGACCTATCTAGTCGACAAACTCGTAAAGAACTGTGTTTATTAATAACTCCAGTGCTCTTTAAAGGCCCTGGAGCCAGGATGCTCAGAAAATTGCTGAACTAACATTACTCCTTCAAAGTTGAAATTCTTATACACTTTAAACATTGTTTCACAACAATTTATTGGAGAAGACACTTGAATTTTTAAAAGCTGTAATGTGGTAATTTTTTGCTCCGATTATTAAAAATTTTAGAATTTTCCCACAAACCTGTGACGTTTTTCTCCAAGTCCTATTCGCAAAAAGGACTTATTCGCTTGCAAGTAGAAAGAATTTCAAGTCAATGAAACATACAGCACACGCATCTGATTTCCATTCCTTTTTTCGGCTTGTTATCACACTGATTAACAGCCCCCATCACAACATTTGATAAGAATTCAAGTGTCTTCTCCAATAAATTGTTGTGGAAATGTTGGAGTGACAAGATTTTCGTACTACCTTTTCGATGTAGGCCAACAGTTACATTAAGTAGCACTCTGATTGCAAATTGACATTCCACCGGAAAACAACACTGTTTTAAAATCGTTGGAACATCACATGTGTTGAAATTAAGATATCACTTTAAAATGACCTTAAAATCTTTTCACTGTTCTACAGTCATTTTTCAAGTCAACTAACCCTTCTACTTCTTTTATAGCAGGATTATTTTAACTTGTCAGAAAACAGCTGATTTAACGTAAGTAAACGAGCGTACATCAATCAGCTGTTTTCTGACAATTTAAAATAATCCTGCTATACTTATGCAGTTTTTATACCATTCCCAATTCTTCTTGTAACACATGAATCTAAGTTGATTTCAAGTCAACGAAGAGTTCATAAAACCCGATTGAATTTGACCGCCGTAAAATGACTTAAATTGTCGGAGCACGATAGAAAACTAATTGTATTGTTTCCGTTAAATGACGTCATCGTTCAAATTCAATTTCCTATCGTAGAATCTGCAAGAAATCTTTCAATAAAGTTGGGTTCAATGCTTGCAGCCATACACAATCATTAGACCAGCCCGTTGTTCTTGGAGAAGCAATTTTGTAGCAATTTTCGAGTACGTGACCACTTGAAGGAGTGGGCTTTCCACGTCGCAAGTGATATCAGGAGAGATAAGAGTGCACATCAATCTTGGCTGTCACTCTGGACAAGTCTGTTCAATTTTGTCACCATTCTGTGGAAATTTATTCTACAATATTCTACCAGTAAAGGTATACGGTACAGGTACATCCTACAAGTACAGTTACAAGAACAAAACTAGTTAAATTCTGCAAAATATAGTAGTGATAGGCGACAAACATTCTAATTCTACTCTTTCTTGTACTTCTTTTACTAATGCGCTTCTTTTTCCATTTCCAATTTCTTCCTCCTTGTTTCATTTGATACTTCGTTTCTTTTTTGCATTATTTTTCTTTCATGTTCTACTAACTCTCACATTTTATAGTCAACTTTCTTCCTCCTTATAATTTTCCTAAATGCTTTGAGTTAAATGCCGATAGGACGTAAATGAGTAACAATATTGTCGAATACTCACAAATAACTTGTTAACCTTTAAATATGAAGGAGTACATATGATTAATTAAAATTTAATAATGAAAAATGAATCTAAATTTATGACTAAAACTCACAATATAGTCGTAGTCAATGCATTATGATTATGATAATAGCATAAGTTTTTGTTAGCAATTCACTTCAACAAACCTAGATACCTTGTTGCCATTGGCATACAGGTATGCAAGTTGACTGGTATATGCTAGTGCTAGTCAACAGGTATATGCCATTGGCAACATGTAAACAAGGCAATACTAGCTTGGAATCTCCAAAACGCATTCCGCTGTGAAATTTTCTAGACTCAATTTGAAATTTAACGTGTCCTTCCAACCATAACGAAACATTCTAGCAGCATATCGTAATAATCAATCTGGATGCAATTTACACCAAAATAACGACTCCATCTCACTTCCAGCAAATAACTTTCTCGAATTTTCTAATGCATTTTTTGAGCTAACCTCACACACCTTGTTGAGGTGGTGGGATGAGCATCATTACTGATACCGTTATAGTCTCATTTATGCTGTCTGAATTTTATGCTGTCGACTTTCACACATTCAAGAGCGTGCTGCAGCAACGAACGCTATGTGATTAGCTTTGGTCTGGGGGTACTTGTCTCAATAATAATATGAAACGTATGTTGTGAAGACTAGTATTTTGGCTATTGCGAATTGGGCATTATTTTCAAATTGCAATTTTCTTAGGTATTGGTTAAGAAGAAAAAGAGGAGAAGAAAAAAGAACAGTAGGAGGAGGAAGAGGAAGAAGAAGAATGCTAGAAGTAGTACACGCTTTATCATTATTATTTTTTCAAATCTATGACCAAATAATGTTTCCGCTACAAAATACTTTGTAGCAAAAAGGGAAAATTATTCGACGATTATTGCGAAAAATGAAACTTGAATGCTGCCAAAATAGTGACATTTACACTACAGAACAAGTAACTTTCAACCTTACCGTAACAGGATTTGAAAATTACAATACATCACAATGTAGTTAATAAGAATGTAGCATGTTGTGACAATCAACAAAAGTGAATTTCTATACTTGTTTTTAAAACTTTCAAAAAAACACCAGTTACATTCTATTTCATGTCTAGTGAAATTATTGACCTTTACGAGTACAGTTACAAACAATATAACTATTCGAATCCTTTTAAATACTTGTTTTTGAACAACCAAAATAAGCTGAAATTCTTAGAAGAGATAACAACTTATAGCAGAGATAACTTGATCTCTATTGGTTAGTCGATCATCTCTTGGTTCTCTATTTGGTCAGTCTATGGTTATTGGTTTTAGTAATCCATATTACTAATAATCAAAGAAGAGCTTTCACAAGTTGTTGATTCAACAAATAAACTAATTGGATAAGAAAAAAGAGCAAGATCCTTCTCATAATAAAGTAATCAAATTGGTTATAATCAGCGACCACATAGTAGAACAACTACTGTGTGGTCGCTGGTTATAATACTGTATACATCATCCTAGATTTTGCTTTGTGAAGATCTGAATAGAATAGAATGACTGCCTTCATTTTCTCTGTGTATATTATTGAGAAATAAATTATAATTGAACAATAAAATCAAGATGATTTCGAATCACGGCATCCCAATAGTATGCGTACACACGATCGTGTATCCTCGTTTTTTCATTCATAACTTTCAAAGATCTCATCTCATTCCGCTCCAACTTGAACCTTGATATTCCACAACATCGTGCATCCTCGGTTTTTTCTACAATTTTCTCCGAGTACTGCATTTCTCATTTATCATGCACTTGCTTTCTTCCAATTTTCATCAAGTTCGTTTCCTGTTTTTGCGTTCGTGTGTTCGTTTGATCTTGATTGTTGCGAACCACCCTTCCTACACACTCTATAGCTATATTCGTTCGTAATTTATCTAGCAGCCACCCTACTTCTATACCTATTTATACAACAGTTGAAGTTATTTAGTTGTTGGAAATGAGGATCGTGACTGCCGCATTCGATTGGTTGGGGATTTTAGCTGCTAATTCCATCTGTAAAATCACCGTTCGTTGCCGGCTCATTTAAAAGATTATCTGCACTTCTGTACAACGCTTTTTTCAAGTTCGAAATAATACTGTGCTTCACTTTCCCTTGCTATCTCAATTCTAAAGGGCTACATTTCAGTTCAAAGGTTGCTGCACCTGATAATACAACGTAAGGTTATTTAGTTGTGAGAGCACTGAAACTTGTTTTATTTGTCAGATTTGTGAAGTTCTTCCAATCTATTATTGAGACAAGTTCTTCCAGAACTTCATACAATAATTTCAGAATCTAAATTGATGAGTGAAGGGGATATTGATGAAATTATCGTTGGTGGGTAAAACTTTCTTGATAGTAGATAACCTTTGCAAGCATGTCCTGGGTCTAATACAATCAATTATGTGGCTAATAAAAAAATAATCAGTGTAGCCTACAGTGAACATTCCCCACAAAGGCAGATAAGAAGTCTGAGTGTGGACAATGATTTATTTCCTTTACGCTACAACAATATTTTGTATATTGAACAGGTTCTAATACAATATTCTTTGATACAGTATTACTATGATATTTTATACATTGAACAGTAAAATGAAAAACTTACAAAGTGACAGAGATTAAATATCATTCATCATTCAGTTAAACTGCTCACATTTCACTCAAGATTGACCCAATCAAAGCCTAGAATGCCAGACAAAAAATAAACATGCATCTTCCTGTAAGCTGTTACCAGTTTGAGCTGACAGAGACAAGTAGGGAGGGTGTTGGGAACGAGCATACAGACTGCTTCACAGTAATAACAATTTTCGTGGCCAACACTTTTAGTCGCCTTTCTCCTGCGGTCCGTAGCCGACACGAAAACTGACCGAATTCTCGCTGATAGCATGGAAAAAACATCATGAAAGTCAGTCAGTCAGTCATTACTCACGACGTCGCACCGTCATAAAAAACTGCTTGCCGCTACAGCTTTCTTCGTTTCGTTTTAAAGTAATTAAACACAAATATTTATCGTCGGTAATAAAGTTTGGAAAAATGAAGATGATAAGGAGGTGGAAGGTGAAGAGAAGGAAAAAGATAGGGAAGAGGTGTTGGAGGAGGAAGAAGAAGAAGAGGAAGGAAGAAGAGGAGGATGAAGAGTAGGAGGAGGAGTAGGAGAAGGAGGAGGAAGGAAGAAGAGGAAGGGAGAAGAGGAGGAGGAGGCAGAAGAGGTAGGAAGAAAAGGAAGGAAGAAGAGGAGGATGAAGAGTAGGAGGAGGAGGAAGAAGAAGCATTAGCAAAAGACTGAAGCAGAAGAGTGGAAGGTGGAGAAAGAGGAGGTGAAGGATGAGGATTAGAAGGAGAAGGAAGACGAGGAGGAGGAGGTAGGTAGAAGAGGAAGGCAGAAGAGGAAGATGAAGAGTAAGAGGAGGAGGAGGAGGAGGGGGGGAGGAGGGGGGGGAGGGGGAAGAGGAGGAAGGGAGAAGAGGAAGGAAGGTGAGAAAGGAAGGAGAGGAAGATAAAGAGAGAGATGAGGAGGAGGAGGAGGAAGAAGAAACATTAGCAAAAGATGAACAATAAGACTGGAAGGTGGAGAAAGAGGAGGTGAAGGATGGGGATTAGAAGGAGAAGGAGGACGAGGAGGAGGATTAAGATGGAGAAAAGAGTGAAGAAGAGAAACATGTCGAGAATATAAGGCGATCATCCAAGTACTGTAATGGAAAATGGTTTAAGAGCTCTTTCACATTTTGACAGAATTTGGTATTATCTTGTAAAATTTACGCCTGCTATAATTTTTAGTACAAAAGTACAGTACTAAGTTACGATGTATTCTGGATAATGGCTCTATTGGTTATGAGCCGGCTTGGTTAACGTGAAGTCTACGAATGTGACTGAGTCCCAAACTTGGATTTTTCAGAAGAGCCAATTTACTTGGATTTTATAGAGCCAATTGCACTAAACTTCCGTTATAGTTTTCCGAAGGTTTACTAAATTTGAAGTATGGTGTTCGGTTAACTTTGAAAAAGTGAATTGATTTTTTTTCTAATGTAGCCTACATCGTTTTATAAAGTTTGTTTTTGCCTAAAATGTTTCAAAATTAATCTCGACCGTCTTAAAACTAACGAATTGTTCAGTATTTTCGGCTTCCTTATAAAGCATTTCAAATCGATGATTTACTTCCGGTTAGCATTGAGGAGCCAATTGAACGAAAATTCAACCGCCGTAAGATGACGTCATTTCACAGAACTCAATAGGGATTCATAGGTTCTCATTGGTACCGTAAGGTGACGTAATTTAAACGCAATTAAATTCAATTGGTTAATCGTGCAAATTGGTGAAAGACTTGAAAGCCTCTTAGGCTAGGTGTACACCGGTTAGTCAAGACAAGACAAGACGAGATTAGTCACGTTTAGTCACAGTAATACACATAGTTGCTTATGAAGCAACACACACCGATTGGTCATTGCATCGGTGTGTGCTGCTTCATAAGCAACTATGTGTATTACTGTGACTAAACGTGACTAATCTCGTCTTGTCTTGACTAACCGGTGTACGCCTAGCCTTATGGGTAGCGTACACTTCTTCAAACCCAAGCACGTTACTATCTATAAAACACCATCACGCTTAACCTAAGCAAACAATAATCCATCCCCTATCCTTACAACAGATTCCAAAAAGGATTCAACTCTTTTCCACCTTACTTGTACAAGAACCCAACCAAACAGTTGCTAGTTTACTCGGCAATTTACATTAGCATAGTTAATTGTAATCAATTCACATTACGGTACATACGGCAAACTCAATCGACACGAAACTGAGAACGTTATCAGCGTGTGTTGAACACGTTCCAAACATAAATATGTTGCCAGTACAAGGCAGAAGATTATCTACAACAAGAAGAAGAATAGTAGAATCTTCTAGAAGGAGTAAAAAGATACTATGGTTAGACAAAGAGTTTACTGAGTCTAACTTCAAAATGTGTGAGTTTTTTGTGTGTACTACCAAGTTGGGTCCTTCTCCTAGGTTACTTTGTTTACCGGTTTAATAAAAAATTCAATGAATCTTGCATTTGGATAAATAGTTATTCTCATACTCACTGATGTTTCCCTCGAAATTTTAAAAAGCAAGTAGTGTTACTCACCTGCAACATAAAATAAATTATAATTAGTTAAGAAATAAATGAAAAATGTTTTTCATGCAAAAAATACATAATAATCATAGAGCGATGTTGCTTGGAAGATACATTAATACTGTCTTGAATTTCTCTACACATCACTTTTGAAAATGAATTTAATATCCATTCAAAGTTTATCCTCACAGATGACTGTAATTTAATGTTGGAAAAATACAAAATATATACAAAAGCAATCATAGTAGGAAAGTGAATACTTTTCATTTCCACACAAAAATTAGTCCTGTAATGATAAAAAACTTGCCATTAATATTATTGTTATATCAATTATTAAAAAATTATTTTCACTGAACAGTAGGAAAAATATTGCTGTATTTTGCAGTACAATAATATTGTTCTATGCACAAATTCATCAATCTGATTCATCCTTCAAGTTGTTAATTGTAAATTAAAATTTTCACCCAATTTTTTTCTCATTTATTTAGAAACTTACAAAATCCACTCAACACAAACCGATTGAAAACTTTTCACAAATAACCTCTCTTTCACGCATACATATACATGTCAACGACCTCACTCACACACACAACCATGTTATTACTCAACTAAACCACCAAGAATTTTGCATTTCCCTTTCAATGGCAGTGTTCAGTGTTATTAGGTAGACAAGCACCAAGCCCCACAAGTGAGTGAGGGAAGGCCTGAAAGATGAGACCAGTGCACGCTATCCTATGCTATGAAGCCTACACAATCAACACAAAAAATATTATTCTAGTGTGAGCTTATGTAACTGCAATGGTGTCACACATCAGTTTCAAAAACATTCAATTCGACTCTAATCATTTTGACAATATGAGCAATTTAGCCTCATATCACGAATCATGACAATATTAGAAGTTTAGAAAAACAGTGCCGGACAATCTAGTAAGTTTCAAGACAATAATCAGTACGAAAATTGAACATGGGATTGACGCATTCTAAATAACATTCAAAAGTATGTAATATGTGAAGATATTTACACTCAATACCCTTTATGAAAAGGTTGGGAATACAGTGATCTAATACCTTGTCGGCTATAGATATGACCACAGAGAAGGAAGTTCTTCCTTCTCTGTGATATGACAGACTTGATACAGATTTTAACTAAAGCTATTTTCCAAATCAGGTATCAACCAATAAAAACTACCAAAACTTGTTCCACCATCTTTGACCAGCTATTGGCCGACCATCTTCTTATTCGAATGATTGAGACTCTAATTGGTTGATCTCAAGTTGTTTTTGACGGTGTGCAAATAAACGAGAATCCGATCAAGAACCTTGATCAGCAATCAAATTGGAAGATCTAGAATCATTCAGCATCTGATCAGCGTTTGATTCCAGGTTTACGACTTGCAAAAAACTGTGAGGAACGAAACCAATTATTAAAGCATCACCACCTTCTTTTTCACATCATCAAGTTTCTTCCTCATCAATCTCCTACTCATTTTCCTTCTTCTCCTTCGACGTTGTTGGAGTTACCCTTCTTCTTCTTTTGTCTTTTTCTGTTTGTTCCACTTATGTCCAAATTGAAATTATATTCAAATGATTATGGTAATATTCATTTAATTTGGCGGGTGGCGAATAACTTACATTTAACAATTCTATGGTAACGGGTGATGTTCTGTTGATTTTTTTCACATAAATACTGTATGTAACATGTAAAAAATAAATCAACAGAACATCACCCGTTACCATAGAAATGTTAAATTAAATTTTCATTCGTATTTGTAAAAACAAAATAAAGTAGAAGTGAAAAACTCAATGACGGACGAGAAAAAAAGCTTCAGAAAGACGCGCTTGTTTTTCGCTCACCAAAACCACGATTATAGTAATCAATGTCTGGCGTGGCTGGAGCCTCCTTCCGGTTGCAATTTGCAGTACGAAGCCACTCCATGACAAAAGTACAACTAATTTGTTACAATTCGTTGATTTGCTGCTGCTGCTGCTTTATTCTGGAATAAATTTTCGCCTTTGTTTGTGAGCGGTGAATGTGGCTAATAATGTGGGTCTTCTGAGGTTGCTTGGATAACAAGAAAAACTACTAGGTGCATTTAAAAATCCTATCTTACAAAAGAGTCTATGATGGTTTTGGAAACAATTATATGGTAGCTAATATTGCTACCCAAAAAGTAACGACCCCCGAAAAATAATAGAACTTATATTGAAAGTATTAGGGCCGGTTCATGAGCTCGGGATTTAGCTAAGTCCTAGACTAAAACGGGTGGCCACCGTATAGTCCGATTCACGTCAAGAAGTCAGCATTGTTTATATGAGGAGCATTGATGCCAAGTTTCATTGAGAGAGAAAGAGGAAACTGCACCAAAGCTGTTTGTTGGGACTGTGCGACAACAATGCACAGTGCGAATAGGATAGAGACATCAGCAACTGCCTTGTGCTGAACAAGGATAGCAAACTCCTATCTAAGCAATGCTGACTTCTTGACGTGAATCGCACTATAGCATCGACAAACGTTAGCCTCGACACTATGTACTAAGGGCTCTCTATGCTGCTGACCTGTCGAGACAAACGTTTGTCGATGCCACCAGTTTCAGTCTAGGACTTTGCTAAATCCCGAGCTCATGAACCGGCCCTCAAAGTCTTATCTTGAAACATGATTATCAACAATATTAGCAATGTACAGTGCCAGGGATTCTGTTACTGAATAGAAGTCCACCCAATGTACTTCTCAATTCATATCCCAATACACATAACTCAGTCTCCGTGCATGAATAGTTTAGGAAAGTGAGTGCATGCATGATTGCATATGGGAAAGTTGCCTGTAATAAGTTCACGTACATTCACTCACAACACTACCTGATGCAAAATTGAGCTGGCAGCCAAGTGAGCAGCAGTAAGCATAAGCCAAGTGGTATTTATAGTGCATTATAGCCAAGTAGTGTATCGCATCACCAAGTATATAATATTATGTATGTAGCCAAGTAGTCACAGTAGGTATGTAGTTGAGTCAAAGCCTTGACTCTGTGTGTATACTGTATTATACTTGAATGAAAACTATAGTATACACACTATGTACTACGATTGGCCAAAACAACAACAGCGTACCTTTAATGATACGTGTCCTTCTTACAGAATGCATGCAGCTCCTACCGTGGATGATATGCACTGCGCATGTCTGATGAGGTTATTGGTCCCAGGGCTAGGCAGACACGCCAATTCATGAATAGTGAATGGGAGAGGAAAATGGAAGAAGAATAGAATAAGGGAGAGAGGTAGAGAATTAAGAAGGTTGGAAATGGACAGAAATAGATTGAAAGAGAAGGAAATGTAAGTGAAAGAGAATGAGAAGGAAAGGGGGAAGAGAATGAGAAGATTGGATAGAAAGAGATATGAAACCATGGAAACGAAAGTCAGTATGACAGAGAAAGAGATAAAAATTGAGAAGATTGGATGTGAATGGAATGATATTTAAATGAAAGTGAAAGAGAAGGAAAAGGAAATGAGAATAACAAATAACGTAGATGTAGAGAGAAAGAAATAGTATGTTGTATTCACTTATATAAATTGATGAAAATTGGACAAAACCGTGCATTTTTACATGAAAACCTCAAACTTGCTGATATTACTCCCAAATACATCAGAAATGAGAGCATAAAATTAGTAAAGGTAGCTATTTTTAAATACTACTAGTAATAATACATGTATTGTAATAAAACGTACAATATGTGTTTGTGCTACATGTAATACATATTGAAGCTTCGTTAAGCTTCAAACATTTTCCGATTCTGTGAATGCTTGTTTTTAGAAGTTTTTTTATGCGCGATTCTGTAGCTTCCAGAACAATCTTTAAGAGCTTTCTACAGGTTTCAGAACATTCTATACAGCAAAACTGTCGTGTAAAGATATGAAATAAAGAACAGAATGACATAATTTACTTCTCCTCGTCCACTTCCATCTTTATTATTAATATTTTTCCCATTTCCACCATCCTGTTCATCCTCCTCCTCTCTCCTAGACTCGTTCTAGGTGAGGAGTATATTCAACCATTTTTCAATGTATTTTACGAGGGTAAGTCAATTATTATCCGCAATACAGTTATAACATTTTTTTGGAATCAAATAGCAAACCTACAAGTACATCATTTTTCGACATAGTTTCCTTGCTTTTCAACGCAATTGGTCCATTGTTGTTCAAGGTTCCTGATACCCTCATAAAAAAATGTTTTTGGTTGAGATGCAAGCCAGGAATGCACCGCTTCTTTCAATGCTTCATTCGTGGTGAATCTACGGCCTTTTAATGCCTCTTTGAATGGACCAAACAAGTAATGATCAGAAGGAGCAAGATCAGGACTATGTGTAGGATGATCCAGTACTTCAGATTTTAATTTTCTGAGCGTTTCAGCAGTGTGGGCAGCAGTATGCTGACGGGCATTGTCGTGCAACAAAACAACACCTTTTGACAGCAATCCTCGGTGTTTGCTTCGAATTGCAGACTTTAGCTTGGCAGTAAGCATCTCACTGTAACATATTACTGTTTATTATTGTCCCCCTTCCCTGATAATGTTCCGAAACTGGACCTTGTGAGTCCCAAAAAACCGTAAGCATAAGTATTAAACGCTGCTCACGACTCCTTTATCATGCGTAACACTTGTGCGACAATTTTTGAATTTTTAATCCATTCATAAACACTCCGTTGTGGCGAAACACTATTTCCGTATTATTCCGAAAGTCATCTATGAGTTTTGGTCCCTAATACACCTTCCGACCACAAAAAACGAATCACTGACCGTTGCTCTTCATTGGTGCAAACGGAAAGCGGAGCGGCCATGATTAACAGCAAGACAGCGACAATGAAACAAACCTAGCAGCTTGGAACATGCGCAGATGTGACCTCAAATATTCAAAACACATGTCATCAACGCAAAACGACAGTACTGCCAACATAAACAAAAACATACCTTTATTGCGGATAATAATTGACTTACCCTCGTAATTTGTTTTTTGAGAGAAAAATATTTCATTTCAATCTTCTTACATTGTTTCATCATTTTCTTCTTCTGCTTGTTTTCTACTTGGGTTTCTTTCATCACCTTCTTTTCATGCTCCTCTTCTATTCTATTTCTTCTACTAGTCTCTCCCATCTTCTTTTCTCTTTATACTTCTCCTGTTTTCCTCCTCATCTTTTTCTTCTCTGACCGCATATAGGTCTCAAAAACAGTTCAACCGTTAAAATAACCAACAGACATCCGAGCACAGCTCACCAGCAAGCAAGATGGGAAGGAAACCTAGAGCCCAGTCAAGACAGCCAGCCTGCATACGTCGCATGCATATTTACAAGATTCCATCATAATAATTTGCCATGCATCACCAGCTACAATGTAGCGGGGCCTCACTAAACCTCTCTGCTACTATAATGAGGCCTTGCGTATACCGTTGCAGAATGCACGATGCGATCAGATATTCAGTAGATTAAAAAAAGAGAGCAAAATTCAAGACCAAACTCCCCTCAACTTTCTCATCATTTTCTTTCTTCCTTCTTATTCTTCTTCCTCATCATATTCTTTCTTTTCACCTTCTCCAGTCATCTTCTAATACTCTGGTCTTTTACTTCTGTTTCTCCAATCTTCTTTTTCTTTTTCTGCTTCTTCTTCTTCCCCTTTTTCTTCTCATTCTGGTTTTCTTCTTATTCCTTTGCATCTTATTCTGGTTTTTTGTTCCCATGCTTCTTTCTCCTCCTCCTCCTCCTCTTTCGTTTTCTCCTAGTTTCTTCATTCTCTTCATCTTCCTTCTTTTTCTTTCTACCATTTCTACGGTTTTATTCATTTCTTTCTTCTTCACATTTTTGTCTTCTGCTTCCCCTTTTTCTTCTTTTACTTCTTCAGCATCATCAATACTATCTTCTTCAACTATCATCATCATCATCATCTTCTTCTTATTCATTTTCATCTTCTTCTTCTTATCCCTCTCTATCTTCCTTTTCTTCCTCTTCTTCTTCTTCTACTTCTTCATCATCTTTATTTTCCTCTTCTCTTAATTCTTCCTCTTCTTTATCTTCATCTTCTTCTTCTTCTCCCTCTCTATCTCCCTTTTCTTCCTCTTCTTCTACTTCTTCATCATTTTTATCTTCTTCATCTTCCTCTTCTCTTTATTCTTCCTCTTCATCTTTTTCTCTTTGCTCTTCTCCTTCTTCTGCTAGCGTCTTATTCTCCTCTCTGTGTCTTCCTTTCCCTCTTCTATTCGTCTTTTTCGAAGAACTACTTCTGTTTCTCCTCCACCTCCTTCTTCCACTTTACATACATTCGTACTCCACAACACATCACTCTCCTGCCTCTCAATACCTTTTTGACACCCTACCCTCTCTTCTTACTCTAGATTTCATCTTCTCCGTTCTACTATTATCTTCCGACCAAAGATGAAAGTGTTAAGGAACACAACCCTTTCACCAAACACAAACGGTCCACAAAATTTCTACACATATATCACAGTGGCTGTGATTAGACTGTACTTAAACAATAGTTGCTAATTGTGGGAAGACTATTTAATTAGTAGGCTACTACCGGCTACGAGAAGAAATTTCAAACAATTGAACTGGGAACGATCATAAATTCACTTTGGACTACTGACATTTTCGTTTGTTGAAATGTATCATCCTGTTTTATAATGGATGTCCCCAAATAATTTCAAATTAAAATAAGATATTTACCGTACTGGAAATTAATAGAAACTAAACTGGAACAGATCAGGAAGTATTAGTCTAGGCGTACACCAATTAGGCTAGGCGTACACCGGTTAGTCAAGACAAGACAAGACGAGATTAGTCACGTTTAGTCACAGTACTTCACATAGTTGCTTATGAAGCAACACACACCGATTAGTCATTGCATCGGTGTGTGCAGCTTCATAAGCATTTATGTGAATTATTGTGACTAAACGTGACTAATCTCATCTTGTCTTGTCTTGACTAACCGGTGTACAGAATCTGGCTGGAAACCGAATGGAAACTGATATAAAACTGAACTGAAACTGAATCTAAAAGGAAACTGAACAGAAAGAAACGAAACTTTTCTCTTACTTTGCAAAAACATCAAATAATACAAAATAATATTGAAAGACTATTAATAATTGATATAAAAGAACATTTTAGCATAAAAACTTTGTATTTTTGCAGTTGCAGCTATAATTTTCACATACAAAACAACTATACCAAACAAACCTGATATATTCTCAAGACAATATCCTATTATCAAGCAGTACATCTCCATGCCCTTTCCCAAAACAAACCTACCTCACGGTCCCCAATTTTAGAAAGTAGAAATTTTGATAGCACGACACAAACTTGACTTATGTAAGTACAGTACCAAGTCCGTCGTCGTGAGTTCATTTTCAGAGTACACCATGCGTAAAATTATAGAAAAGCCATTCGAAAAACATCATCGTGGTGTCTCTTATCGTGTAGCATCTCACAGAATTATCTCATCCTCGACTAATGTTTTTTTTCTCGAAAAAAATAGATAAAAACCAAAAATAATAACAATGAAAGCACGGCGCTTGTATAGAGCCTATCCTGTCCATCCGCTCTATCTAATGATACTCTCTATCACCCTCTCTCTCCTACTCAACATCCTATTAGGAAAATGAAAATCGGAAACTCGTGCTCTGCAATAACGTACTAAAATTAGTGTACTACACTAACGCCAAATGCGGTGAGCCGAGGTGTGACTACACTAACGCTCAAGATCCGGCAAATAATGTATCATTATATCGATAAAAAGCCGGAAGTTGAAAAGTGCACTTATAAGTCAAAAATCTCTTTAGTGAGCCTCACTTAATAACAGTATTTTTTGCTGTAGAAGGCGATAATTTCATGATCTTAATAGGTTTTTGGAGTAATGATTTCATAGTTTCATGATTTTGATAGGTGGCTGAAAGGTTAACGACATGCAGTTTGCATATGATTAATTTCAGAGGTTTTTCTTCTTCCAATAATTAATATTGTTGGATACCATTGAAAGAACTTTTTCGAAAATTAGCGCGAAGACAGCGCTACCAGCCGGCAGAATTTCGAACTACGTCAACTAACAGCCTCGAATTCCAAAAAAACTGCTAGGGTACAATTGGGCCTTAATGAATTCTCTAAGGCTCTACTCACACTTGGAAACTCAAATAGCAGAAACTCAGCGACTCGGATAACAAACCTGTGCTTTCAAATTATGTCACTAAGACGATCCTGCAACCGTACTGTCTGAACGTCATCATTTGAAAACACTTGCTTGTTATCCGAATCGCTGAGTTTCCAAATGTGAGTAGAGCTTTATATATATCTTTTATTCGTCGTGCGTGAGAAACTGAGAAAAAAATTCAACTTCGATTGTAGGAACATGTTCCTTGACCAATTTTTCTTGTAAACCCTGACATGTCTCCTGGAAATTTAGTATTATGATGTAAGTTTCATGTAAATTCTCGACAATTTTTATTTATATTTTTCTCATATAATTTCAAAATTTATCATGATAGTCATAATGTATAATATATGCGCTACAATAGCGCATTCATTAAATCAGAAAATCTATTCCATTCAAAATGAAAACACTATTCTAACTATCTATTTTTATCTCTCTTTACAAAAAATGATCCCTTCTTCACTTTTCCGCCTTTTCATTAATCTTCATTCCTTCTTCCTCATTATCATAGCTTATATCACCACAGAGAACAGACTTATTAGAGAGACTATTACTAGAGAGTATTGCTTCTCTATGATATCACTTATATACTATAATACCTCTTACTCCTACACAACCTAACACCATTCTTTCTTACACATCTTTCTCCTTCCCCTTCCTTCTCTTCTTCTTATCTTCTACACAAAAGTTTATGATGTGAAAGTTTTCGCCCCAGGCACACTTCCTATTTGCACGCCATTAAAACAGATCATCAGCAAAGTGATAGTAGTCTACTAAAGCATAAACAAACTCTACACCCCAACCTATACCCTTTGCCCAAGTCACGGATATGGAGAATACATAAATATATTAGGTCTAATGATTACACTATTTATTACTATGATAATCTTAATACACCGTACTAAATCCAATACTTGTAAAATCTATACATCAAGTGCGTGAACTACACGTGGGCGATCAAACACGACTGACACTGAAAAAATGTGGAGTATTAAAAATTGAAATAACCTTTCACACAGACACGCCTAATCACGCACACGACTGAAAATCGGAACCGCGACGAAACCGGAACGACACACTCAACTGCGCTCTCTCCAACACTACGCTTTACAGGCGACGGAAAACGCAACAGAACACTGGAAATCTTGACCACAGAAATGAATTCTCTGAATTTTCTGTACCTATATCTGTTACTAATCTGTAGTAACTATAACCTATTGACTATTGTCTATATCTAAGCTTTAACCTAAACTGTAACTAAATAACGTTTAAAAAAATACTAAAATACAAAAAAACTATAGTTATCTAAGTAACTATAACCTAAATATCTGTACTATAATATATTGACTAAAATCTCAAGTTTAAACATAAGCAGCACACACTGATGCAATGACTAATCGGTGTGTGTTGCTTCATAAGCAACTATGTGAAGTACTGTGACTAAACGTGACTAATCTCGTCTTGTCTTGTCTTGACTAACCTCAGATGAATTATTCAATTTAATTATACCAAGAATGGCTTTTACCCGGGATTCTACCTGAAGACACTAGAAAGATTGAGAAGAGTGGAAAAAGTGAGAAGAGAAAAAGACAAGGAAGAGAAAAATAATAAGAGTATTAGGAAGAAGGAGAAAGAGAAAAGATAAGGAGAAAGAAGAAGCAGTAGTGAAAAACAGAAGTAAAAAAATGAGGGGATAAATAAGCAGTAATAGAAGACAAAAGAAAAGGAAAAACTGAAAGCAGTATGAGTGTCTACAGGAGAAGCAGCAGAAAATGACAAAAGAAGAAGAAGAAGAAGAAGAAGAAGAAGAAGAAGAAGAAAAAAAAGAAAAGGAAGAAGCACAAGAAGAAAAGGATAAGGGAAGAGAAGAAGAGGACGTACAAGGAGAAGGATGAGAAAGAAGAACAGGGGAGAAACAGAAGAAGTGGTTCATGGTAATAGAAGCAGTAGAAGACAGACGAACAAGAAACAGTAGCAAAACACAGAGAAAAAGGAAGAAGCAGCAGTAGTAGAAAACAGAAGAAGACTAGGAGGATGAGCAGTAAAAAGAAGGGAACCAGGAGGATGAGGAGTAAGAAGAATAATTAGGAGGGAAAGAAGTAGAAGAAGGAGAAAAAAGAGAAGATAATGAAAATGATGGACGCTAATCTAGTGGCAATGTTCAAATCCGGAGTTGGAAACGGAGAAACAGTTGAATTTATTCATTTATTCCAATTCCGACTTGATATTATACGAATGAACACGATGATGTAGAACTCCATGTCTTCAGAAGGTGTGGAGAATCAAAACGAAGCCAACACCTGTTCTATAATGGCAGTTACAGGTTAAACTTTAATGTTGTTACCATTCCTTGTTGGTGTTTTGATTTGAAGAGCGTGCACCAGTTGAATGTGTTAGGATTTGATACGTCAAAGATGTACTAGATAGATGATTGGAAGGCTTAAACCGTCGTTAAAGAATAAAGAAGTGAAAGAAATCTGAGAGAAAAAGTAGGAGCAGGGCTCCTACCTCCAGGGGCTCCTATTTAGCAGTCCCGTAATACAAGAAGGAGGCGGAATCTCACTTGACATAGAGTGCGTTCATTTTGCTAAGGCACATGGACTGACAATGAATCACCTCATTACAGCTTTTCACGACAACGTGTATTAGAATGTATAAGAATATACAATAAGTGTATAAGAATGGAGCTCCACTATGATGGAGCGAATAAATTTTAGAGTAGGCTACATTAAATCTTTTACGCTTTGGATCTTTATGTAACACAGAGGACTTTCAAATTTTTATGAAACAGGTCACATAATTAGAAGGAGTAAAAAGATGGTAGAAAACGAATATGACAATCGTAATCAGAAGAAGAATCTTTTTGAAAAAAAATAATTTGATACCACAATCAACCAACAACCCGGCAATCAATCAATGAATTGAGACTTACGACGCTGTAAGCTTGAAACTGCACTACTATAATACCAGACTGAAACTATACTGTTGTAATTAAAACATTAAAATAGCACACACACATAAAATAACGGTAGTTTTCCAATTGATTTGATTTTATGAGTTCATCTACAGTACAGTTTAGTTAAAAAACTGACCTGGAAGTTTCCAATCCCACACACACACACACATACTTCCAATCAACTAATTAGAAGACCGTTTCTTAGTTAAACGTACAACAGTTTAAAATGAATTGCACGTTTTAGTGCACCACACATTTGGTTACATATACGTGTGTATACTTGTAATCTATTTGGTAACATAGCTAGAACGGTTCTAACATGATCTTGAGGTTCACGAAGTACCATTCCTGATTCGTAATTAGAAGCCGGGTGGTCATTAATTGATCATTCTCATGGTATTCGTTGTCTTTCTTAATTAGTGTGAGTGATTGCAATAATTGATAAATCTTGTTCAGATATCATCCAACCTGCCTCCAGTAACCTGAACGTCTACTAGAATCGTGAAAACGAGCTAGTACTACAATGAAATATAGCATAGTAAACGAATACTTTTACTAGAATAGCGTAGCGAGAAAAGCAACAGGACGCGGTGAATTGGTTGACGTGTGTAATCAGGGTACCGTTACCGTTCTCACGTTAGCAGAGGTTGCTGTACAAAATTGGATTGAATCTCAACAACACCCCCAGTCACTAGTTCAAGGTGACAACTTCTAAACTGGTCAGCACCGGTTAGGAGGTGATAATGAGCACGATAAAAAAGCCACATTTCTTCCTTAATTCTGATCATTCTCAATTTCCCCTACATTTTGGAACACTAATTTACAGTAAGAAAAACTGAACACTAAATTGGTGCGAATTTCAATTTTGTGTTTCCATTCTTGGTCATCTTCAAATGAGTGAGATTGTAGTAAGATTGATAATTTTATTGGTATAGTGAGAAAAATATTTTTCTTCTTGAACTTGTCTTCCTTTTCTGACTTTTATGTAATTTTTTTTCTTCTTCTCCTCCTCCTGAGTACAATCTCCTCTTCTCTATGCACAATACTTATCTTGTACTCAAATTTTTTTTCGTCTACAGCTTTAATTAGTGGCGAAGCGTGGTATACTTATTTGGTCATCGCCGGGTATATTTCCTATAGGAGTATACCAAGATAGGAGTATACTATAGGAGTATAATAAGTATACCACGCTTCGCCACGGGCTTTAATGACTATAAATGCTGAACCTATGAAAATTGTGAATAACCTAATTATTGATCATTGAAATTTTGTTACATTCAAAAATTTCTCAGAGTTAGAGTTTCATAATTTCCAAGTTGTTTCAATTCACGTAACAATCAATAAATTCACATCGAAAGAAATTCACATGTTTACAAAAACAAACATGATCAATACCTTATACTGCATTTATTAATTCAAAAATTACTTGTGAATTGTGGATGTAACAAATATTTATAAGATTATGAAACGGTACTTGAAAGCTGGTGAAAAATGTAAATAAAACAGCCATCCGAACAAGAATGCAAGAATTAATTCAACCTTCAGTTATCAAATGCGACCTTGGCAGTAAACTTTGATTTGCCGTTACGAAGTGAAACGAACAGCTCCAAAATAGACCCCGGAAAAATATACAAGTCAATACCAACATAGCTCCCACACTATCTCACCCCTCAAACAAATTGTCCAAATATTTCTAACCAGACTAGGGAAAACGCAGCAGTGGCCTTGTCATATTGACTATGTGTTGTTCCGTGACTCCTCGTATTATATTGGCGTTTCAATAATGTATTATGTATAGTTGAAAATTGCCAAATATGTCGAGTAGCATATAAATACTATATTCAATGAATAATAGTCTTCGCTGGACAAAACTTGGTTCCGAATAAAACCATTCTTGGACCCAGATTCGATTATAACAAATTCCCGGGACAATTAGCACAACTTATCATCATTATCATCATCCCAAGCACAAGTCTTCAGCTTATGTAGGGATCACCACGTTCAGCAAATAAAAAAGATGAATAAATAAATTTGCCGTTTCTATTCTCGCGCTTGGAAACCAATGATTAAACTCATCTAAAGCAGAATGTTGCAGTTGAGGTTTTCTCTACCTGTAATCATATTGGCATTGACAAATAAATTCAACAGCCATAAAATGACGTCATATTTTGAGGGTAAAAATCGTAGACTAACTAATTGGATTATCTCTGGTAAACATACAATCCTTCCCTATAAGCTCCCTACAATACTTCCCTACTCGGTTAGATGGCGTCAATCAATCGTATGAACACGTTAGGCTAGGCGTACACCGGTTAGTCAAGACAAGACAAGACGATAGTAGTAACGTTTAGTCACAGTACTTCACATAATTGCTTATGAAGCCAGGAAGCACACACTGATAAGTCAATGCATCAGTGTGTGCTGCTTCAAAAGCAACTATGTGAATTACTGTGACTAAACGTGACTAATCTCGTATTGTCTTGACTAACCGGTGTACGCCTAGCCTAAGATGGCGTTAATCAATCGTATGAACTCTTTAGATGACGACAGCTATCGTGCAATCAGCCATAAATCAAAGAAAAAAACACATTCACTCATATTACAGGCTTCCAGTAAAATTAGCGGTTCCTGAATCAAGACTTCTGGGATGAAACAAGCCCAAAATGCCAAAATTTCCATTCTCAATTTGCTGATAAAAGCCATTTCCAATTCTAATAATCTCTTCATTCCCCATTCAAATCGATTTTGAACGAACGATTTGCAACGGAAAGACCAAATAAATTGCTTGATATTTTAGAAAATGGCGGCCGAAATCGTATTAAGTTCGCCATTTTCCCCAACACGTGCCGTTGTAGTCGACCACAGAGACTGAATCGAAACCAAGAAAATTACACGTGAAAAAGCCACAAAACCACCGGTTTCATCGCCATTATAATAACCTGGAATGTCCTGTTTCCTTTTTGGCATTATTCTGTTATTTCTATCATTATAATAACGTGGTGGCAACAATAGAGGTGAATGTCATGTCAAGAGCATCATGTTACTGTTCGTTTTTGTGATAAGTCCAGTGAGAATATTGCATGTATAAAATGTAACTTTCATTATAGATTTTAGTTCAATCATGACATTTATAAAAAATAGCAAAGTGAATTGGTTGCTGTTTTCGAGTCCTTCTAGACGTCCATCTTTAAATAACAAAACTGCTGCATAAGGAAATTACAAGATAATTCATATTTCAATTCAACTCATTAACGAATCTCAAAGAGTTGAATACTGCTTTAAAACTGATAACTCAAGGAAGAATAAAATCCCCCAAAAACTGCAAACTTTTACGAAACATTGTGAAAAATGAATACATTCACTTTAATTTATGTAAATGTAAATTTGTAAATTAGTGTATAGTGTATAACATCTTATTTATCGTTGATTTTTCTTTATTGAGCCTTCTTCAAGCTACACCTTACGAACTCTGACTGATAACAGAGCTGTCACGGTACTGGCAAAACAAATTCCTTGTAATGGAAACGGAATAATTGGAGTCTGATACCTGAGTGAAAGGAGTTTCGGTGCACTGACACGTCTCGTGATATGGGAAGTCAATTACCTGCAGTGCACAGCTACATGAAAGCAAGGCACCTGATTTGATCTTGGCCTCTAATCTCACATCGATAACGGCCAATGGCCACTCGACATCTATCTCTCTCACTCTCTATCTTACTCGGGTGCCATTCAACTGCCTCTCACTTTGAGGCCAAGGCGCAATGTTGATTTCAATGTCTAGTTCATTGGAGAGAAACAATAATATTGTACCGAACGAACCTATGAATGATACTATGTTAATTTAAAATTACATAAATACTCGTATGAACTACATCACCATCTACATAAAACTAATAATATTAATTGATTATGTCAAAACTAAGTGGATACTGTATTCTGAGAAGTGAAATTAAACTATTAGGCTAGGCGTACACCGGTTAGTCATGACAAGAAAAGACGAGATTAGTCACGTTTAGTCACAATAATTCACATAGTTGCTTATGAAGCAGCACACTCCAATGCAATTACCAGTCAGTAGGTGTTGCTTCATAAACAACTGTCTTGACTAACCGGTGTACGCCTAGCCTTAGTCAAGACAAGATGAGATTAATCACGTCTAGTCACAGTACTTCACATAGTTGCTTATGAAGCAACATACACCGATTAGTCATTGCATCAGTGTGTGCTGCTTCATAAGCAACTATGTGAATTACTGTGACTAAACGTGACTAATCTAATCTTGTCTTGACTAACAGGTGTACGCCTAGTTTAACCTACATGCCTACATGGTTCACCCTGTTCCCCATCAAGAGAAAATTGGGTTATACAGCGAGAGGAACTGTTCGAGTTCGGAATGCTAACACATTTTCACAAAATATTATAATAATCATAGTACAATTATTGCACTATGTATAAAAGGTCGGAGGGTTTGACTCAAACTTCAAGCCCATACTAAAGTGAACTATACAACCAACCATTCCAATCCAATCCTCCCATTGCTTCAACCAAATCTCTTTAACCGGAAACCTCGCCTCCAACTCCTCCATCACTTCCAATTGGCTAGCGAAATAAATAATTAGTCAGCAGTCCTACAATAATTTAGAAGCTATTTAGATCACCATTCAGATAAGTGCAACAGACCTATCCTGATCCACAATATTATCAGGCCTGCTACTCTATTATTGATTGTAGTTGCATAGGGGGCTAGAGTGTGTTGTTTATCTGCTCAAGATTAATCGATTGTCGAGTCTGCAAAACTGGTTCAACGAATCTAAAATACGTAGACGACTAGTCTGGGATTGCTGGCGGCCATATTGGAAATAATCACGTGCCACACTGCACAACACTCTAATATCCGGGTTCGTTGTGGATTTAAATCGGTATCCTCCTACAATAGATACCATGTATCGATATATGGCTATCGATGGTTCGATACGGGATTATTGATTCTGCTTTACCTTATCGGCTGCGATAGTTTTCTGTTATGATTTACTAGCTAGCTATATAGTTATGGATTGTTTTCAAATGCATATTTATAGATTAGTTTAGCAGCGATAGTTTTTTGTAGCATGGTTTTTTGTCTAATAATTTAGTAGCAAGTTATAATTTTTTCATATACATAGTAATAGATTAATTTAGTTTTAGTGGTTGATGTATAAAATGTTTGACAGGCTGAACTAATCTAACTCTAACACACTTTCTGTACCGATATCTATGGTTGTTGATGTGCATTGAAGACCGTTTAGTTTGAGTATAGAAATTGGTGAAAGGTCAAGTCATTTATTATTGTTTAGCAGTTATTTTGAGACAACGTTTCACTTTCATCTGAATAAAATATGAGATTTAGGCCTAATAACAGGGCTGTCATGAAAATTTATTTTTGTTTGGAGTTATGTTAAAGTTAAAGTATTAACGATAGTTGTGAAAAATCACAACAATATCCTTAATTTACGAAAACCCCGTTGTTTGTGGACAAAATTTGAAACAAACTTTCTTCTTATAACTTCAGCTCGAACGTAAATAATAAGTTAGTTTTAAAAAGTTACTTTCAACTTAAAGGCCAACTTTAACCCTACAAGCCAATCTACTAAACTAAAGATAAAAACTAAAAAGAATTCCCCGTAGGTTAACTGAACAGGTTAAAAGTAGCCTACGTGCAATAACAAAATCCGAAAAACGGGTGAATAAAATCGAAACAGGATGTTCTAGCTAGTTAGTGCAAGTGGTGAAATTTATAAAGTCATAAAAATTACACGCGACTGTAGACTATCCTACCACATAAATATACGCTTCCACGACCATGCCTTAATTCACCGGGCATTTTGTATGCAAATCGATGAGTTTCAAACTTTAAAAACCTTGTTTTTGCCCTCAAAAACGTATCCATCTGCCAGATTCAGTAGCTGTTAACAAAAACGTTGACAGGACACAGAAATAAAAACATTCCATATAAAGATGTTGCACTGGGTGAAAGCTGTTTTGATGAGGCGTGTAATATTTTGTCGAGTAGTTTATTTTTTGGATGTACTCGCAGCCGACTGAAGCAATAATTATTGTCAAGCTAGATTGAGTGCGCTGATAGTACAGTAGTAGGTTGTGTTGACCTTTAAGGGGTATGTAGATCAGAAGAAGTGGATTAAGAGACCATCTCTGATAGGGATTGTGTGTGAGAGTGTTGTTTCAAGACAAGATATACCTTTCAAATTTATTCCCCAAAAAACACAATACAATACAAAGTACAAAAAAAGGAGAAAAAATGTAAAATTATACATAATAATGTTTGTACCGGTACAAAGATTAATCAATACATAAATTATAGTATGAGGAAGAAATAAATTGAAAGAAAATGTTGGTTGGATACAAAGTTATTAGATATCTAATAACATTGGGTTGAATATTATATTCTACTAGAACTAAACATTAAAATTAATGAAAACCCTCCATTCTCTCAAGAGTGACAGCTGGCGTATGGATCAGAGAAGTTCAACACAAAACTTTCTTCCTACAAGTTATGGAACGGGCCTATTATAATACCAGGTGAGTGCTCGCTACATTCTCCAATTATAAACCTACTTGCATCCGTCATTATTCATTATTGAAGCCACAACTGAACGAACTTCCATCAAAATTGGTAATAAATTCAAGTTACCGTAAATAATAAATTGTTATTTGCATACAGCTATTGTGCATTGTTATCTGAGCCTACAGTATATATTACCTGGCAGTGCTATTTGAGCCTTGCACTTGAACAAAGTAGGTTAGAAATCAATATACAGTCCACGAATGCTTCACTTGAGAAAGTTAGCCCATCACATAGAACGATAAATTCCACAAACTTATTTGAATGTAAATAGTTGTTTTAAAATTTAATGTTTAAATATGAATGTATGGATCCTTTCAACTACACAAAATTCCGAAGAATTCACAAAAATTCATGGTGAAAACCTGTTCTGTTAAACTCTGTTATATTCTGGATTCATTACATTCACAACAGAATTTGGTCAAACATTGTCGTTCCCTGCCTCACTAGTGGCGAAACGTGGTATACTTATTTGGTCATCGCCGGGTATATTTCCTATAGGATTTCCATAGGAAACGCTTCGCCACGGTGCCTCACCAAACCTATACTTATACTATTGTACACCAAACCCATACTATTATACACCACAAACCTATACTGATACTATTCAAATCAAATAAACCTACATTAAAATTAGTTCAATGTAGTCTTTTTCTACATTGAAAGTTAAAAAAGAACAACACCATTCAAATCGAATAGCTGTTTGACAGCGCGCTCTATCCTCACAAATCAACATAACCACTGCAAGCTGATTACAATTAATTTGCTTAATGAGAACTTGTTAAAAGCAGTCAAACATTCCAAAATCATTAGCATCGACCTGTGTGGGCCACACACAAACACTGACACAGAGAGAGAAAGCGAGAGAGAGAGAGAGATTATGTGAGTGAGGGAAAGAGTGAAGTGCTTGTATCCCATAATACACCTGCAGTAACCCATTTGCATTTTAAAACCCATGGCCAAGACCAGTGTCTTCAGTTGGCCTAATTAGACCACTTACATCAATTTTCCGATCGGTATTGCACTCAGTACGGTTATTAGAGCATGAAACGTTCATGAATTTCAAGCTGTCTTCAACATGAAGTGCGGGGTGGGGTGTACAACATGAATTTCAGCCCGACTTGACAACACAAATTAGCAGGGGGAAATGTATTATTGATGGGAGTGCACAGTACTTAGGCTATACCGTTAGAAGTTCAGTCGCACAAGGTAATTAAATAAGTCTGACGTTGAAGTTTACGGTATTTGAAATAAATTAGCGTGCATACTTGAGTAGGTAAAGATTTAACTGCGTACAGTAAAAGATTAACATTGATTAACTTATAGAGAGTTATTCTCAATCCATTGGTAATGGGCTACACTATATTCGTAAATGAAATTGCACGTTTTTGAAACGTTAATTCAAATACTGTACATTAATTAAGTTATTTACTTTATCGAGTAATCAATATTAAAGGTAAGGAAAAACAGGATTTGTTACTTATTGCCACTCACAACTCGTCTACATTACAACAAATCTTCAAGACAAGTTGCAGTAACTTATCACCTTTTCCCATTTTAGAGCGTAAAAATAGCTGACAAGAGTGAGATGTTCTATAACATGTAGTCATAAAGATTTGTAGTGATAAAAATGGAAACTGACATCACGAAAGTTTTTTAAAAAACATACTCTGATTATGGTTAATAATTTGTGAGGATCACATTTTCAGAAGGGCCCAGAGTGCAAATGATAATTTTAACAATCTAAATAGAGAGATACACTTGAAGTGAACAAAAATAAGCCTAAAAAGTGTGATTTGAAACGTGGTTATTCCAAAACACGTTTTTCCAATTACGGTATTTTTTCAAGTCTCTTGTAGTCTATTTTTTCAACAATGGATTTGCGTCATTCAAGGCACCAGATATTCAACACCCTTCAGAAAAAATTTTCAACATTCTGATTATTTTCTGACATATGAAACAAAACTTTCGATTATTGGTCCGTCATATGGAAACAAATTGATGATCATAACTTTTGATTATTGATTTGAAAAGCACATATAACATCTGCGTGAGTCCTAAAAACTCACTTTTCCAGTTACACAGATCAATTAGATTAGTCTCTCCTATCAGAAATGATTTCTAAAATGGTTTCTAGTTACCTACAATATCGCATCAAAAACTCTTCTCTGAAACCTATCACCCATTTAAAAAACAAACCAAGGTCAACTTGTACACGTAACTACAAGTGAAACATGCATTTATTTTCAGCTTAAACAATCATTATCCAATACTATTTCAAGGTAGCAGATACTATTACCCAGTTATCAATCAAACAATTATTATTAGGAAAAAATGGATCAAATGCAACATAACACTGACAATCATATTTCTTGATTGCTAACATCATTCTAATATGTCCCCTAATATGAAATTAATTGTTGACGAAACAAAACTAGACCATCAATCAAATGCTATTATCATTTACGATACTTTTGTCACGTTTCCTGGTTAGGTTTACTGCCCACTACCAGTTTGAACAGACTCTGGCTAGTAACTATTTACAAGTTATGTAATGAAGGATTCAATCATTGAGAATGATAAGGAATTTTTAGATTTATCATGTCTATGCATTGTAGATGCATAGATCATCTGAGTAAATAGAAATTCCATGTCACTTTAGATGCATTTCAGCTGTGAATTGGCAAAGATTGGAAGATGAAAAGCAAATACTGTAAAGCAAAAATTAAACAAGAAAATGCTGACTTACCAAAAAATAACGAACATTGGAAAGTTAGTAAGTATAGAAGTTGACAAGAGATCACTTACCTGAAAAAAAGAAAAGAATATTAGGTAAAAAGAAAACAGTCGGATTGAAAACAGATTGATTATCTTACCTATAACAATATTTCAACTATTCAATATATTAGGTACCTGTTCTGTTCTAACTAACGAAATAATAGAGCATATCATTGAAGAAAATATCATAGTGAAATATTAATAAATAATATTATTGTAAAACACATTTCAATCATCATCAAATTCCATCATCATCACTTATCTAGGAAAATGCATTCAATCTACACATTTAGCCCTAACATCAATGTTAAGGCTAGGCGTACACCGGTTAGTCAAGACAAGACAAGACAAGACGAAATTAGTCACGTTTAGTCTCAGTACTTCACATAGATGCTTATGAAGCAACACACACCGATTAGTCATTGCATCAGTGTGTGCTGCTTCATAAGCAACTATGTGAATTACTGTGACTAATCTCGTCTTGTCTTGACTAACCGGTGTACGCCTAGCCTTAGTTCAAACGAAAAACATATGTTGATCTCATCCTTATCAGACATGAATTGAAATTAAATAAATGGGGAATGATTGTTGTTTAATGAATAATAAACATAACAGAAAACAAGGCCACCTTACACTACAGCCTTTATTCCACTGCCAACAAACCTGAATCAAGTGCAACTCAATATTCACATTGAACATTCAACAGCTACAATTAATCCCTTGAAAACATAAAAAAGATCTAGCAAAAACCATCGTAAAATAGGGAATGATATAAAAAATTATGATTAGATGGGAGAACTAAAGACTTTAAAAAACCGAGAGAGTCTAACTACTAGCAAAAAACCCGTCATAAAATAGAAATTGATAACAAAACATTGATAATGAAGAGAAGGGAGAACATTAAAATCTAAAGATCAATTTACAACACTTTCCCTATACAACAAATTCAAGTGTACAAACCGTTCAACGATGATAATAAAAATAATTACAAACGATAGGAAGAAAGAAACTAATAATAGATGGACAATAAAGATGCGAATTGGAAAGTTTTGTTCAGCAGACCGGATAATTGAAAGTCGTCTACTGTACGTTCAGAAGAAATAAGCCAACGTTTAATTGGCCCGCACTAGTTAGTTAGTTAGTGTAACTGTATTTTAATTAATTCAATCGGTAATTGCAAGACTATCGATAGATCGAAATATCGAACGGAAAAGAGTTGAACAGCATAAAAAAAGAAGGTGAATGAATGGAAGAAGAAATTGGAGAGAAAGACGAGGAAAGAAGGAAGAATAAGTGGATGAAAGAGAAAGATATAAGAAAAAAATGACAAAAGAGAAGTTGAATAAGAGAAGAGAGGAGAAGAAGAAGAAATAATTTGAGAAGATAGGAGAAGAAGAACAAGATGAAGAGAGAGACGGAATGAAGAAAATGAAAAATAATTAGAAGAAACATCTTAAAACGAACAAACGAAGGTGAGGGAGCAACGAAAAATAACACAAGAAAGCGTGATCAATGAAAGAAAGAAGGGTTTACTGATGAAAAGTTTCTAGGAGATGAAAAATATCGACTTCTTCAAAAATATTGATATTTTACCAGAAATTTTTTATGCACCTTTTAAATATTTCTGAAACATCTGAGATATTTCTAAAACCCCCTAAATTATTGAAAAGCTACAATACTATCTTCCAAAAAAAGGCAGGCTCCAAGTCAAACCGTTAAACGCTTGAAGGCTCACTCATTTTTTTATTTTAAAAGCATTTTCATTTTTTTTTCTGAAACAAGCTCACTGGCTCGTAAAATTTCGGGAGTGAATTCTACGTTTTGAGTCTCACGAAACAAGAAAAAGGAAAAGGAAGAATAAGAGAGAGTGAGAAGAAGAAAAAGAAGAAGAAGGAGAAGTAGGAGGAAAAAATAAGAAGAATAAGAAGAGGACGACGAAGAAGAAAAAGGAAACGGGAGAAGAGAGAGAGAGAGTGAGAAGAAGGAAAAGAAGAAGGAACGGAAGGGTTAATAAAATAACTAACCGTTCGGAAAGAATTGTTTCTACAGGTCGTGACACTGAATAGAATTGACTTGGCTGAAAAATTATTGAACTGCTGAAGGCTTGTGCCAGGCCATTTATATTAGCCAGCCTCCAGCTAATAATCTCTAAATACAAACTGGTCTCGCTCGCAACATGAAATATGTAATATTTTACAAAAAGCTTCAGTTTTGAATAGGCAGTTATAATAACGGCAAAGGCCCCGAGCAGAAGAGGAAGAGAAGGAAGTAAACGTAAAGAAGAATCAGAAAAAGTAACCAAGAAGAAAAAGGGAAACAAAAGGAAAAAGGATTATATTAGTAGAAGCAGAAAGAAGCAAAACTTCATTTTACAAAAAAACTTAGGTTTTCAATAGATATTAAAGAGAGAGGGTGAGAGAGAAGAAGAAAAAGAATCGGGAGAAGAAGCAAAAGGAAAATAAAACAGCTAATAAAAATAATATGGCAAGAAAATAAAGCGGATGAGGAAGAGAAGAAGGTGGGAAACAGAGAACGAAGAAAACTTGGAGAAAAAATACAAAGATAAACCAAGAAGAAAAAGCCAGGATTATATTAGTAGAAGGAGAAGGTAGCAAAACTTTCTTAATGAAGACATTGGCCGTTATCGACTGGATGAGCAACTAATCCAGTGTAAACAAATCATTGCAACTCGTGACTTAGATTTCAACAGTCTAACCTCAAAGTTCAAAGCTTTTAATATTTTCCACGAAAGAACTTGAAAGTCTTTCTTTTTTATTCAATTCAGATAGGTAATCCTGTTCTGTGAACTCGTAATTAAGTCAGTGAAAGAATGCTGGGATGCTGTATATTCTACATGAGCAAACTAAAGAATAATTATAAAAAATGAAGCAAAAGGTGTTAATTTTTTCAACCATAAAAACAAACAAATAACTGACAAAATATAAAACTATACACAATTTGCATTCCCATCTTGAACTGATTGATAAATTGTAATATTTTTAAGGACATCGATTTTGGATGATTCAGCATTTAGGATGTTAGTCAAGTACAGTAATTGTAAGGTTAAAGTTTTTTGAGTTGTGGTCGTTGTATGGAATAGCGTTGCTCAACCTGTATTTCGTCATTTGCACAACGAATTCAACTCCCTTACTAACGGTACTCAGAAATCCCTCAAACGAAAAGAATTGGACTTGGGGATTTAACTTCCAGAGAAACGCAATTTAGTTTTCGAAGAAAATCGAAAAACCTCCGTTTAATGTTACTTCGGTGAAATAGGGTGAGGCCTTTACAAATGATGCCTATAAATGGAACCACCGCCAGAGAGATATCCCACTATCAGCCTGCCATTCATCAACGAGTACTCCATCTATCTACTAGTCTAAACGTCTGCTAACAAAAATATTAGTCTTCAGCTATGTTAAATAATGGAATAGTGATGTAGTACTCTGTTTAGTGGCGTCTTTGGGTGTAGTACAGTACTATGTTTAGTGCACTCTTCAAAGTTTGAAAACTAACAAGCCTTTTGATAAGTGACAACATATCGTTTATACAATCTGTGAAGCACTTTTAAAAGCTGATAAACACGGCACTTACGAAGGAATGATTTTTGTTAGTTTGGGTTGCATCTTCCTTGATAGAAGGAGTAATGAAGGCTTGCTAGAAAATGTTTAACATAAGGCTAGGCGTACACCGGTTAGTCAAGACAAGACAAAACAAGACAAGATTAGTCACGTTTAGTCACAGAACTTCACATAGTTGCTTATGAAGCAACACACACCGATTAGTCATTGCATCAGTGTGTGCTGCTTCATAAGCAACTATGTGATTTACTGTGACTAAACGTGACTAATCTCGTCTTGTCTTGACTAACCGGTGTACGCCTAGCCCAAGGCGTAGACTTAAGGCTAGGCGTACACCGGTTAGTCAAGACAAGACGAGATTAGTCACAGTAATTCACATACTTGCTTATGAAGCAGCACACACCGATGCAATGACTAATCGGTGTGTGCTGCTTCATAAGCAGCTATGTGAATTACTGTGACTAAACGGGACTAATCTCGTCTTGTCTTGTCTTGACTAACCGGTGTACGCCTAGCCTAAGACACCATGTTGATAGATTTTTATACTTTCATCACTCTGTATCACATATTTAAAAATATAAATTTGGATGTAACAAACCAAATCATCAATGAAGCCAACATAATTGATTCACGCATGATTATTGGTCAATTATTTTATTAAACTCTGTAGTGGTGGTAAAGAGGCTGTACTGGTTTTCTATAATTTTCGAAAAAGAAAATTATTATTATTATAATTGGATGGATTACAAAAAATCCGTATGAATCTTAAAAAATAAGTAAAAACACAAATGAAAAAAATATTTTTCTCGTTCAATGATAATGATAATTCAAATTAATGTGAGCAAATGTAATGTTACATTCATTTTCTACTTTCAAAGTAGTACAGCTTCATATAATCTCAATTCATCATACCATTAACTCCCTTTAAAATGAGAGTTCAACAAACAATTCAATGACTGAACACAACAAAAAAAAATCCAGAAACGAAAGTACAACAGGAGTGAAAACCAGGAGGCAACAACACATCGATAAAAAAAAACAATCTGACAACAAAGTAAAGCCGGTACCCTTTAGGTGTCTGTGTAGATAAGACCAGGTGTGAACACAATCTTGGTGTTATTACCATCAATTACAAGCGGAGAACATCTATGATTAAAAAACGAACAGCCTGCGGCTATTTAAACTCACACCATCAACAAAGAGGGTCTAATTTCATTTCTTTTCACCCCTTGACCCCCAACCCGACAAAGAAGGCCCTAAAAAATGCAATGTCCTTGACCTTAATCTAACTGGAGATTTCTCTTCCCCGGTGTGATAACTCTCTCTCTCACTCTCATACAATATCTAATCTAATCCTCTCTTTCTAATACACACACCGCAGTCTTTATGCTTCGAAAATGGTCAGTGCCGTTGAAATTATATGTTACCGTTAGATATGTAAGCCGGTAGAGTAGTAGAAATGGGTAGCTTAGATTAGACCAGAGGTAGATTAGACTACCTTTCACGTAGGGATTTTTTTCGGCTTTGACTGTTACCGCTCATGCGTACGAGATGGAATTGCTCAATTGAGCAGTAACTAGACATGTGTACTAGAAATACATATATGCAGCCTGCAGAGAGGTAGACACTATATTTCAGTTCACAAGATAGTTACTAGTGTATGTATAGTTATGGTTTATGTAGTAGGAAGATACATGGTGGAAAACGAAGACCTACGGGCATACATTTCCATTACAACTTCCGAAATCAACTTCCATAATTTCCAACGTTTCACTATCTTCTACAGATTAACGTTGATTCAATACAACAATGTAGTTAAATTAACTGCTTTAGTTATCAACTGTTTAACTGGTTTCTCATTTGACAATGTTGACCAGCAATGTAATCGCATTTAATTGTAATGTAATTACTGATCTCTATTTGGTTACGTTACGTTACGTTACGTTACTAACCTAACCTTACCTTAGCCACCAAATAAACCCAGCAAACAATGTCTTCTCTGTGTAGAGAACACAATGACATAGGGGCGAATGTTTTGTTAATACTAATGGAAAAACTAGAAGTTCATATGATATAAATATGAATAACTACCATATCATCATCTTCAGTACTATCACTACACAAAAAGTTGAAGAAGCTAGTCTTTGTTCAATAAGTATTTTTGACGTTCCAATTGATTCTAACTGCACCATGAATGTACAGGACGCAATTACAGAAAATGCTAGTGCTAGTTACCCTTTGTCAAAAAAGTCAACGTTTCAACTAACTTCTCAACTACTCTAATACAAAAACAGTTTCGTTGTCAACGATCAACCACTCACCACTACTGTCTTCCACTTATCCACCGTTTTCTGTTATTCCCAATTCTGACGCACTAATTCCATTCAAGTAGGAGATTATCACAATTACAGAACGAAATAGGATTATTCTCTTCTAGAATTACCTTTCTCTACTTTCACCTACATTATCAAAGACGTGAGTATGGAATAAGAAAATGTGAATTGGAAATGAAGAATGTGGAGGTGATGGATTGCTTCATTTTAAAGCAGTTGTTAATCTCTAGTGGTAAGAACGGGCAATAATGCAAAATGCAAAGGGAAAAGTAGACCAACAACAAAATAATTTAGCTCAGAGTTTGATGCAAAATTCATTCTTCCAAAACGGCACAGTAAAACGTGATACAATCTTGATATAATAGATATACGTGAGCTATGAGTAAGTATATATCAATAAATAAATCTATTATATACTTATTTGATAGGGAAGGACGAAGTGGCATGAAAATAAGATGAAAATTTAGAAACAAAATAAAAATGGCAGAGTTAGAAAGAAAATATATTAATAAAACAGAGAACAAAGATGAATGGAAGATTTTATAGTACTGAAAATGAATAATGCTAGAAATCATTGGAAACTTATAAACAAAAAATATTTTATACTTACAAATTTTGTTCAAGTTTCCTTGCAGAAGGTGTATCACAAGGGATTTCAGTAATTTATAACAACGACCTATGCATAGTAATAAAACCTGATTAATACTTATTAAGTTGAAATAATTTTGAGATTTATATGAAAAGCATTAGTGTGTTAATGGCGAGCAATGACATGTTTGAATACCAGGGAATAATTACATCACAAATGAAATTACGTCATGAAATAAGAAATCATTCATATTTGTGGCATCTCTCATTCATGTTTGTGTTATCATGAAAAGCGGATAAACAAAACAAAATACGTGGTGTAAGATGGAATCCAATTATTTTATTCAGGATAAAGACTTCCATAGTGAGAAGTTTGATTTCGATTAGAATACTACCGGACGATCGCACAGAAACCAATCAAATTTAATCGCAATATAATGAAATAATTTGAAGCAACCAACGCAATGTTTTCTCTATGAAGCTTGTTAGATGACGACCTAATTCGGCGATAAAATTTGATAGGATTCGGTGCAATTGACCGTAAATGTTCTATTAAGACACCAAAAAAAGAACACAATTCCTATCAAGCATTTGTGTTATAACCAAAAAGATCGCCAAAATTCTAGCACAAAATTGAGCAGCCCAACCGAAAAATGTTAAAAGATTCGACAGTTAGCAAATTGTTACGCAAACAAGTTAGAACA
The DNA here is from genome assembly GCA_017141395.1 of Laodelphax striatellus. Lineage (NCBI taxonomy): Eukaryota > Metazoa > Arthropoda > Insecta > Hemiptera > Delphacidae > Laodelphax > Laodelphax striatellus. The sequence goes on from CM029536.1 coordinate 31,721,133, forward strand.
TTTGGACAAATCAAAAGCAAAATTTAAATCAACCATGCACACTGAGTTGTCCTACTCGAAATTGAATTCACGAAAACTCTCTCAACTACTATAAACAAGAAAACTGTTCACAAGAGTGAATCAAAACGAACACTGTTCGATAACAGATCGACAGAAAGAGACGAGAAAAGAAATAATGGGATATGGAGAAAAGTTCGCGTGTGGGGGAACCAGGTCGTACTTTTTCTACACCTCTGCATCTCACTAATATGCAGACCATGATGGAAAATTATAGAATATATACGGATACATAGATATAGACAAGTGCGGGCTGATGACCATGATAATAGAGTATATAATACATAGGGATACATAGTTATAGACAAGTATGGAGTGATTCACTCTGCTTAGCGCTGTGACCTTACCGGGCAGTGAGAAGAAGAAGAAAGGGAAAGGAAGTAGAGGAGGAGAGGGGGAAGTGCGAAAGAAGATGGAGAAGAATAGAAGGTAAAAAGAAGACGTGATTAAGAAGAAGGGGAGTAAAAGATGAGTAAAGGGTGAGGAAAAGAACGGTGACAAAGGGCGAGGATAATGAAGGGAGGAGGGGAAGAGAAAGAAGAAGAAGCAGAAGAAAAAGAAGGAGATAGAGAGGAAGATCAAGATGGTGTAGAATATGAGATGAAACAAAAGGACAAACATGGAGTGGAAATCTTCTTAAATAACAAAGAAAACTGAAAATAAATCTGAATGAGAAAAGAGCAGTTTCCCGTTTGAGGGAAATCAATGAGGAAAAGATGCAAACCTCAATATTTAATTGCTTTGAAACGGACCTCAATTATGACCCCAAAGGAAGAATTATGAAAAATAAGGAAGAATGAGAGGATGGAAAGGAGAGGAGAATAACAAAGTAGAAGAGGAAGAGTAAGGAGAGTAAGTAAAGGGGGATGGAAGACTACTTTCCTGCATTATTCCTCTTATAACACTCTTCCTTTCATTACTTATCTTCTATCAGTTCATCAATATAACGCCTACCCCAGCACCCAGCACCAATTCTCGGTCATTCACAATCATTACCACCTCAATCTCTCTCTCTTTCTCACTCTCTCTCTCAAACTAATTTCTAAAAATGTGTTACAATAGACGAGAGCCTGGTGACAATTGACAAATATCTACTGTATCTTTCTCTTTCTCTCACTCTCACTATCCAATACCTTTCCCTTTCTTTGCAAGAAAATTTAAATATCACACTTGATCGTAGTAGTTTAAGTATGGACTTGAAGGACGTTTGGGCGGAGACAACTTCCGTTTTTGTCGTCTGCGATACAGATTACGGCAAATCAAGCAACAACGGAGCATTTCAATCGCCCTCTAGGTGTACAGGATTGCATTGCCTTGGGCCGCCCCCACAAATCCATCACTATCACCATAAATGTAGAAGACAACGAATGATAACACATGAATGGATAAGAGAAGAAAACTATAATTCAATTTGGAAAGAAATCAATAAAGAAAATAAAAAGAATACATCATTTGATAGGAACATAGAATGTTGTATTTTTGTTCACAGATTAGAATCATTTTATTGAGAGACTATTTAACGTTTGATGCACAGTTGCTATTAACTTAAAAGAAAGATTAACTTTGAGTTCCTCAACTTAATTTCAATTGATTTTCTCAAGTTAATACCAACTGATTATTAGACTCTTCGTAATAAATTCAAGTTTCGATGCATCACTCAAGGCAAAACTTCCTTGATATTATTTGAGATTGGAAATTCAGAAATTGTGCAATTTGTTTCAAAGTATTGATTCTCCGATTTATGATTGAGAATTATAATATCATTTGGCTAAAATGTTTTCTAGTTGTAAATAAAGATTTCATTCGATCTATCCTAGATACAATCAACATCAACAATAGGGATTTACCGGAAACCGGAAATTTACAATAAGTACGAAATGAGGTAACTTCTCGCAACAAGACTACAGAGCCGCAACCCTTGATTAAAGGTTTAAAAATATCACGATTTATAAAGCTCAATATCACCTAGTGATGGATAAATTCAACTTATTCAACAGAAACGACACCTATCAAACCAACGCCAAACTCTGAAATAAGATTATAAGGAGAAAGTAGATCATCATCATTATCCAGACAACGACACTATAATCCTGACAGAAACATGAAGTCAGACATGGAGCTTGTCACTCAGAAAGATTGAAGATTAAGTTTGTCCAATACACCCTAGTCTTTTTTGAACTAATTCACGTCTTATCAAAACATATTGCAATGTTCGTTAAAAAAAGGAAATATGGTAGAACGAAGCAGTAGAAAATGAGGAAAAGAGAAAACAGGAGAAGGAGACAAGAAAGGGAAGTATAAGAAAACCAGATGAAGAAGTGAACGAGTCACGAGGAATGAGAAGAAGAGAAGCAGAAAAAGAAGAAAGAATTTAAAGGAGGAACATAGTAAAAGAAGAAAATAGGAAGGCAAAGGCGAGATATAAGAATGAAAAGTAGATAGCAGTAGAAAGAGAAGGAGAGGAGAAAAAGTGAGAAGAAAAATAAAAAGAGAACGGGAGGTAAAAGATGAGGACAAGGTAAAAGATAAAGAAGAATGAGAAGAAGAAAAGCGTGAGAAAGACAAGAAGAAAAAAGAAGAGAGAGAGAAACAATAGAAGAGGAACTGGCAAAGAAGTAGAAATTAACGGAAGATAGCGAAGAAGGAGGCCGGAGAATAAAAGGAGTAGTAGGAGAGAATAAAAAAGGAAAAAAAGAACAGAAAAAGGAACAAATGATGAGATGGGTGGATTAGGATGCAAAGTATAACAAAGAAAAACGTAGATTATGAAAAAGGAAATGATGAAGTAGAACAAGGAGAAATAGGAAGAAGACAAAAAGAACAACGTGAAGAGACAAAGAGGATATACTTTGAAAGGCGTACAGGAAATGTTCCGATTTTACATGGAATGATGTGGCAGAACATACAACAGATGAATCTGAAAGCTTCCAACTTCAATTAACATCCATTGAGACATGATGTACACACGATGGTATAATGAACTGGAAGACCCAATCAATAAATAGTTCTTGTTGTCTACAGACTGCAATCTCTGTAACAACCAGAGAGAATAGAATAAGAATTAGCCTACTTTTATTCTCTTTGGTTAAAACAAACAACTCAGTTTCAAGATTTGATTGACAATGATAAACACATTGATCACAGTCAGAGATATTGGTCAGATATAGTCAGTCACAAACAAAATATGAACATCCAGAAAGAAAGCTTGTTCCAAGTATTTCGAATCCGTTTCTATATTCGCTCTGATTCAAAAACAAAACAGGCCTATCAAAAAAAATAGGACATTTTCAATGAAAGTATTTTTGGTCTCATCTCAAAGTTTCTTCACATGCACGAATCCAATTCACAATCACTTAGTTCATATATAGTGATGCAAAAATAGGCTTCCTGTTCCCATCCTTCCCGTTGACTCAAAACTGCTAATAATACGTTTCTTGTAATTTATATAATTTATATTTAGAACACCGCTGACTTCTAGACAGCGGAATAATGAAGTTGTAACTTGAATGACCCAGTAACTGCTGCCATCTTACGACAGAATTCAGAACTAGCTGCGTTGTGCATTGCCGACCAATCAGGGGAGAGAGGCGGAGCTTGGAGGCGTGTCTGTAAAACTTGAAGCTGTAAATCAACCAGTAACTGTAGCCATCTACCGGTCGAATTCAGAACTAACAGAGTCATTTATTTTTGGCTTATCAAGAGATAGTAGGCGGAGTTTGAAGGCTACATGATTTACAAATTAAGAATAAGAATAAGAATGTTTATTTCGCCAAAATTACATAATTACAAAACATGAATGATACATACAAGATGCATAATAAAAATGTAAATTATAAAAGATCCAAATGATTTGGCACAGCCAGCAAAGTTAAACTTGTGCGCTAGCTGTGAGTTCATAGAGCAAACAGTACGAAGTAGCCTATAGCAATACTGAAAAATGAAAAAAATATATATAGTAATGCTTCTTATAAATAATACAATGATAAGAATTGAATAATTTCGTGTTAAAACTAATTATACAGGTGATAACAAAAAACAAGTCATACAGCCTACATTTAAATCTTCCAAATGTAAACTAATGAAGAAGAATGCAAAAAAGAAATGAAATTTTCAGTTGTGAGCACATCCCAGTGCTTAATCAATTTTCAAAAATAATACAAAAGCAGAAAGACATTCAAAACTCAAAAGAATCATTAATAGATTTATTAACATTTAGGCATTGTAAAATATATATTCTGCTCAACCCATACATTTATTTCCTTGATAAGTGCTTTAGTAATTTTTGAATTAATTAGTTTTATCGGAATTTTGTTTGAAAATATATTGCAAAGATAGGTGAATTGGTGTCGACAAACTACTAGTTTTATTAAGTTGATATTGAAATTATTTAATGCTAATGAACGAGTTTGGTACGGTATATTTCTAATTTCTAAATTACTTCTAACCCTATTCAAGTGCAAAACGATCCTAGTTACATACATCTGTCTTAGTGTGGGAACGTTTAATTCTTCAAAAAGTTTCTTGCTTGGGTATCGTCTTGTATCGTCTGTAACTGATGTACCAGTCAAGTTTAATGAATGTTTAGTTTTTCTGTCCTGAAGGTAGCTTTTCAGAAGTTCATTACATAAGCCTCTTATCCCACAATTATTTAATTTCTTCAATAAAATGCTATGAGGGACTGTATCAAACGCTTTTGCAAGATCTAAGAATACAGCCAATGTTTTTTGTTTAGAGTTGAAGTTTTCATCTATCAATTTAGTTAGGAGGATAACTGCATCAGTTGTAGACTTTCCATGCTGAAAACCAAATTGATTTTTCTCGAGGAAATTATTGATGTCTAGATAATTTAAAATTCTTTTTTTAATAATCTTTTCCATAATTTTAGAGAAACTATTCAAAATACTAATGGGTCGATAATTTTCTGGATTTGCCTTATCACCACTCTTGGCTACGATTCATTGTAGTAGAATTTTCCTATATAGAATGAATAATTTACGTGTGTCATAAATATTGATAGTTGTTAAACTAATCGCTTTTATCAAAATTGAATTGAAAATTTGAGTCTACCATTGAAATAAATATTTTCACAATATAATACAAATACACTATTTTATTTATTATGAACATCTAATATCCATGTTCAATAGAAATAAATAATCTGTTCTTTCCCATTGGATAAGAATGAGTGTAGAACACCTCTGACATCTAGACGGCTGAATAATGAAGTTTTCCAGAGCTCTATAAAAGATTTTCCCACGGGATTACATTTGCCCCCAGACTACAGAGGAAAAATACATTTTATATTCTCAAAGGTCGAATGCATAAAAGGGCTCTCAGGGTTCTTATTGTAAATTTAAGAATTAGTCTGATCCAAGTCACCTACTTAATAATTGAGTTACTCTGCTGAGTACACTTTGTAAATCTCATTGCTACTAAGATTGCACTCAACTCCACCTTCATGAGGAAATGCAAGCATAGAATTATTAATGCTTAATTCTGGTATGATCCAGGGCGATATTTTTGAAAAATTCAGAAAATCAATTTGTTTGACATTGAGTCAGTGACGTTTGTGTGAATACGAAAATATGTCAATCGATTAGAGCTTAGTTTATCACAAAAACAGACCAAATTACGTTCATTGCAGGTGTAAATCAATGACCTACAACACAATTGTACTCTTTTACGATGATTTACTGTCAAATTGATAGTTAATGTGTATCTTTTATACATCAACTATAAGGGTAACAGTTATTGTGAGAAAATTATTGCACAGATATTCGGCATCACATATATGGAATTGTAATAATTAAAACCAAGATTCAATAAAATCAGATTCAACTGGAAAAGCTGAGTTTTGTAGAAAAGTAGCATCTTCAACTCCTCGTTGTTAACATGTAAGAGAGTGAATTTAGTATATTTAGTGTGAGTGTATTTATAATACTCCAGTAAAGTTTTTACAAGATTCATAATGCAGTATTAATATTAATATTGTGACAGATCAAAGCTTTTTTTGTAAATTTTATAGAATATTTTGTTTACAATCTATTTTGGCAAATTTTCTATAGACTACAATATATTGTAGATGTAGATGATTACCTTATAATATTTTATTGGAATACAGAATAACTAAATAAAAATTTTCCAGGCAACGATGGTACATTTCGAAGACTGATTGGCATAGCGTGAAAAGAGGCTTGGAAAAATCTGGAATGAATTTGTTGCTTATTTCTGGTATAATTGTTTCTCCCGAACAACCCTGGCTGGCATTCAACATATTTCTAATCGTTCTAGCAGCTTTCTTTCTGACATTATTTGTTGTAATCGGCTGGGTCAGTTTGTACTTTGCTCGCAATGATCTGGTAACTTTCGTCGAGTTAGCTCATGCTAACACAGTTGGTTCAGGTCTTTGGATACTAGTTTCAGCACACTATCTTTTTAAATTTCCACTCGGCTACGATATTCTGAAAATGGTTGACAAGGGTATATTCGAGTATGATACAAAACTGAATCAAGCTGAAGTTCAAAAAATAAGGAACACTGAAAAACTATGCACAAATACGTTTAAAAATTTCTACCGTATATCCCTTGTGGTTATTTTCATCATATTAGCTATTGTGGCTCCTATCCTTATAAGAATTTACGTTGGTGAGGAGCGAAAAAAAATCAAACAACTAAATTATGACCTGCCAGTTCCGGGTTGGTTTCCATTTTACACAGGCAACTTTTTAGGATTCTCTTGTGCGTATTTGTTGCTCATAACAGAGATTGCACTGATTTTCTTGTACATGTCCGCTGCAATGCCGTTCCTTTTCTTTGGCATATTTGAAATGGTTGCTCAGTTGAGAATTTTGAAACTTTCCATCATGAATCTGAAATCACGCGCTTTGGAAAAGTATCAGAGAGGCTGTGAAAATCTAAGTGAAGCTCAACTTGAAACTCTGGAACATGACCCAAACTATGAGAGATGTGTTAAAGAGAGTTTGAAGGAAAATATACGTCATCATGCTGAAATTTTGAGGTACGTTTTGAAGTAACTTCAGTCTCTTATAAAGCAAGGTCTAGGACCTTGCTTTATTTATTTACTCGGACAGTACATGTATGTTATTTATTATTGTAACTTACTTCTTTGTAATTGAATGATGATTCTCATACTCTAACATTGTAATCATGATTTGAGATCCAACTGTGTTATGTTTGTGAATTACTCCTAAGCAAAATAAATACATTTTTAATTGAATTAAAAAAATACAATTTTCTAGTTTTCCCTCGATGCTCACAGGTTCTTCAATCTCTACCAAAATTTGACATCTACTATTTATGGCGTTCTTATAGGCGTGAGCATGCTGATTCTGGGATCCCTATCACTTGTACTTACAAAGGTAATAAGATTTGATCACAATTTCATTCCATCTCAATCAAAAGAATAAAAATATGCAATTATATTGGTTGTTATCTAGGATTCATTTACAATATTCAGTAATAATAATTATTGAGATTTACAAAACAGAAATTTGTATAATCAGATTCATTTAATTTGATGCTTGGCATTAATTAAATGATTTAATTAGATGGATGGATCTACGGTCTACGGTCATCAGCAACGTCAAGAAATAATATATCTCTATCTATCTATCTATCTAATGCCAAGCATCAAATTAAATGAATCTGAATAGAGCTCATAGCACAAAATTAACCAAGAGTGGGCACTGGGCATACTTCAAATCCGAGTATTATTACTTCTGCAAGTACCTTCTATAAACATATCGCCGTAAAAACTAAGGTTTAAAATTTTTTACTCAATTACTATCTTCTGTAATATAAGACTAGAAAGAGCTATATTATCAGAAATCCTTCTAAACCAGAGTAGCCTACTGGTTAATATTGTATCATTTTGAGATAATATTTTGAGTTCTTATTCTTTGTTGAATAGAGGATTTTAAAGCTTCTCCTTGACATTTGAAATAATTCTCACATCAATATTTTACAAGAATGAAAAAGCTATATTATCAGAAATTCCTCTAAACCATAGTAGCCTACTGGTCACAAATATTGTATCATTCTGAGATAATATCCAATCATTCTGATTGGATAACTTGTAATATAATTGTAGCCTGCATTACATATTATGTGGTTTAAGACATATTGATTCGGATTAATATTGATTTCAAAATAAACTTTTCTACATATATAGGTACATCAACGTTTGCTTGATCGTCAAGGCTTCAACAAATAATGTTGAATTCATGGCAAACTGCAATGTTATCATTGAATTTCAACACAAAATTATTGACGATTTTCAGCAGTTATCTGGCACGAATCCATAATTTAGTAATTATGTATGTTATTTTTCATTTCAGACAAAACTATTCTCATTTGAAACTGTGAAATTCGCCACCTTTTTTGTTGTGGAACTAGTAGTGATATTTGGTTATTGTTTGATGGGTACTTTCATTACTGAAGTTGTAAGTACAGAACAATAAAAATTATTTACATCAATTTAATTTGAGTTTTGAAAAAATAATTGAAGGTCTTCTCGAAACCATATACAATGAGTTTATAAATAAAGCATAGCCTACCGTTGCTACCAGTACATTGATTATTATTAAAGTATTAATATCCTTCACACTATCCAAGCAATTTTCCTTAGCTGGATCTACTATAGTGGTTGTGAAAACTCATCTTTATAGCCTAATAATTAATATAAAGTAGTCCTAAACCATAGACTGAGTATAGTATGAATAAGAACAGAGTCAACGACTGAACAATGTGTGAAGCAGTAGGCAGCCTGCTGTAAGAGTCAAGTTTACTTTTACTTTACTTTATCAAGTCTACTTTTATATGTCTTATTAAATCGTTTTATAAAATTTATGGCTAATTTGCAAATCAAGGAATGCGAAAAGCCGTTTCGATTCTAATAGTATAGCAGGATGCAATTAACTTGTCATAAGTCAGCTGATCGACGAGCATATGATCACAATACTTAACCTACAAATGCTGAATCTCGCAGATTATTGAAAAGGTCTTTTAAAAAGTTATTCTATGAAAGGTCTTCTTCAAAAAGGTCTTTTAAAGACTTTAAAGGCCTTTAAAACTTTCAAGCCTTTTGATTATTGTGTCGAAATCACTGTTTAATTATTACTGGATCAGCTGACTTATGACAAGTTAGTTGAATCCTGCTGTAACTAGTAATTGTGGAAGTTTCATAACTAGATTTATTTGGTTGATTATGATTCAATACAAATCAGTTGTAGTTTATTATACAGGGTGTTTCAGAACTCCCTACCAATACTCTAGGGCATTGTTCCTGGTCAAAAACCATATCTAAATATCATATTTAAATTACAAATAGATTCAAACCTCATTTGTTAAGATTGGACCAATATTGACTGAGATATGGCAGCTTTAGTGACAAAATGGCGGCCATTCAAAATTTTGTTTCTTGAATAACTCGAAAACCGTTGATAATACGAAAATTTTACAAGAATAACTTTTTCTAGTAAATTTAATTGCAAATCGATGAAAACCTCATTTGTTAAGATTGGACCAATATTGACTGAGATATGGCAGCTTTAGTGACAAAATGGCGGCCATTCAAAATTTTGTTTCTTGAATAACTCGAAAACCGTTGATAATACGAAAATTTTACAAGAATAACTTTTTTTAGTAAATTTAATTAATAATCGATTGAAACCTTATTTGTCAAGATTGGACCAATATTGACAGAGATATGGCAGCTTTAGTGATAGGTGAGCGCTGGAGGCTGGTTGCAGTGCATCCTGGCCTTGCGGCCAAAGTCTGTTACAAAAATGCAACAGTCTCCGTCTGCTTTGCATGTTATTTTAAAGCGATTTTAGATCATTTTGTGTGAATTTTAAAGACAGTAAAAATGGGTGGAAGTAACCTCCAGCGCTAACCTATCACTAAAGCTGCCATATCTCAGTCAATATTGGTCCAATCTTAACAAATAAGGTTTCAATCGATTTGTAATTAAATTTACTGAAAAAGTTATTCTTGTAAAATTTTCGTATTATCAACGGTTTTCAAGTTATTCAAGAAACAAAATTTTGAATGGCCGCCATTTTGTCACTAAAGCTGCCATATCTCAGTCAATATTGGTCCAATCTTGACAAATGAGGTTTTAATCGATTTGTTATTAAATTTACTAAAAAAAGTTATTCCTGTAAAATTTTCGTATTATCAACGGTTTTCGAGTTATTCAAGAAACAAAATTTTAAATGGACGCCATTTTGTTTCATGGATTTGAAAAATTGTCATAATTATTTTGTAGCTTTGTCTAGTTGTCATAAATGTTGGTGCAAAGTTTCAATTCCATATGTTTCACCATTATTGAGATAAAAAATAATAAGTGAAAAAAACAAAATGGCAGCTGTGTGAGTGACTAAGGACTTTTGGACAATTTAAATATGATATTTAGATATGGTTTTTGACCAGGAACAATGCCCTAGAGTATTGGTAGGGAGTTCTGAAACACCCTGTATTATACAGTATCGGGTTTCAATAACTATGTTGTGTTTGAAGTGATGTTGAGGTAATTTTCCATATGAAAGCAACCAAAATGTTATCAAGCATCTTAGGTATCCTCATTCATGAATATTGTAGTATTTAACAATGAAAACGTATTCAACGTGTAATTCAAATTACCTGAACATGAAATCATAGATAAAAAGATTCGAAGTTTTAACAATCACATTGTAAAATAGTTGGTGTGTCAACCGATGGTATTTAGAATAGATGGTATTTTTCAATCAATTTTTGGTTGTGACAACTTCTATTATAGTCATTTTATTCAAAATGGATGGCTATAACAATATAACCAATAACGTTTTGAATTCTGCTTGACAGTGATCAGTTCTTGTCTCAATTATTGTCAGGTTATTACTGGAATGTCAGTTGAGTTGAGCAGTATTGCTATGTTAGCTAGCAACACAATGTCTAGTGATTGAACACTTGAAAAAAATCAGTCATTACAAGGATAATTTTTTTTTCAGAGTAAAGAGATTCCAAGGGCTTTGTATAACATTGCTTGGTTCAATGAGCATGAGAAAAATAAGAAAATGTTGAAAACTTTTCAGTTTATTTCAAAAATAGAAATTGTATTGAAAGGAAATGGCCTTTTTGTGATTGATCTTCAGTTATTTGTACAGGTGAGGTACGGTAATAGATTCAAATAGTCCTATTTACTTGTTTATCTACAACCGTGTTATAACGCAATCATTACAGTTTTATAATTCAAATCGAAACAGTAGCTTTATCAAAATGGAATTTAAAACTTGTATCATAATGACGATATTATAAAACAGATTGAACATTACAAAACGTTCCTCGTTCAATCTGATCCAGTTTTAAAACACCGGAATGGAACAGTTTGAATCAAGGTTAGTTTAGTTTGATAATGTATAAATTATTGGATTTGTTGGTCGTAGATAAAATGGTGTATGCAATGGTTGTATTTAAGCCTCTTAAATATATAAGCCTATTTAACGACTCTTGAGATGCCTTAAAATAACTCGCGGCGTTGCCGCTCGTATTTCAACCTCGGTATCTCACTCGTCGTTTAAAAGCTCTCATAATACAACCGTTGCATAAACTACTATTAAAATTCAGTTACCTAATCTGTTTGGAACATACAATATTTTTTCGAGTGTGAAGCACATATGCTCTTTAGGATAGTGCGTTATGGGAAGGGTGAAGATACTTTAATTTCAATCAAATCATTTTGTTGTTGTAATGTGTTGTTCTTTGTTTCCAGATTGTCAAGACAACTTACTCAATATTCAATATCTTCACAAACATGGAAAAAACAGACATACAGATTTAAAACTCATGAAATGGAATTGTCCTGCTTTTTAGTATTAATAATGAGTTTAATGAGGAAAAATATCCAAGCAAATGAAACAACTGCATTTGAAACTGAAGATCGTATTATTATACTCTCTCAATATAGAATGTAAAATGTAAATCAATGGTTATTCAATCTCATCATTTTTTCAACTTCGATGAGTTCAATAAATGAGGTACTATCATATAAAATTGTTGCATTTTTATTCCATTTCCATCATGATAGAACAGAACTGTGAATCAGAATGACAATTACTTTTTGAAAGAACAAAGAATGGATTCTTCTATTCACCTATTACAAGTATCTACCTAGGATCCCCTCCAGAGAGTATGGGATAAGAAACAATAGCCAGAAAACATGATACATGATCATAAGCTTATCTCCAACCCACACCAATTTATTCAAGCTGGGAATACTATACAAATAAATATATATTATATTTAAAGAGTTTGGTGGAGGTGGAGGAGGAGGACGAGAAGAAGAAGAAGAAAGAAGAAGAAGAAGAAGAAGAAGAAGAAGAAGAAGAAGAAGAAGAAGAAGAGGAAGAAGACAAAGAAGAAAGTAGAAGAAGTAGTCCCTTACTAACATTCATATAATGTAGTAGAAATTGACAGAATGACAGGCACGATTTGAAGAGGATAAAAGAAGCACTACAATGTCCGCTAGAGATATGCAGTGAAGATGTCAAAAGGTTAACGTTGATCTTTATTGGATGATTGAAAACATAAAAAGACGAATAATAATTATTGGAGAAGAGATAAAAGAGAGAGAGAGAGTAATAGAGAGAGAGACGATATGAAATATGAGTATCGTTAATTCATGCTGGGGTAGTAGTAGTAGTAGTAGTAGTAGTTACAATACAAATTATCATATTTCCCCCAGTTACTTGGTACTGAAGGTAATTTTCCCAGAACTCTTAAAATAACTAGGAAGTACTAAACTATAGAAAAAGGTTAACTTCATTATTTAATAGTTTCCTGCTTATTACTATCATTAATTACACAACATTATATAGATGATTGTAAGTAAAAGTGCTTTTTATGGTGTATTTGAAAATACATGACTTAGTAAATAGAAAGTACAGTAATAAGACCAGATGGATGCAGATAGAATAATTGCAGGATACATGACGGCGCAAATATAAAGCAGATGCCTGTTACATAAATTTTAGAAGTCCTGTTCAACAAGAAAAATGCTTACACTTACTACACTTTCAAGTTTATTTCATAGTATACCGTACTATTAATAATATCTAGTGTATCAGTCTTTGAAACAAGCTACTTGCCTCCTAACTAGCGTCAATATTCGGTGAAACTAAAGTATGCACCACAAATTGTCATTAAAAACTCACTTTTATTACCATAATCAAGAAATCTTTAAGGTCAAAGTTAAAGAGGTCCCACGAGAAATGTTGGCAGACTACCAGTTAATTACACTTCGTCACATTACAAAAGCATAATTATGAGATGGTAGAGTAGAACTAGGAAAAGGTGAGAAAATGTAGAAGACATTAGAAAAAGGTGAGAAGAAACATTCCCAACATTTTCAGATGATAACATCAGAGAAGTAGTTATAGTCTAGTCTAGATACTGTCCCGCTAAATTCAATTCACTATACTTCTAATAGACAGAAGGACTTCTCAGCCAGGAAGGATATTGAGAAAGCCAGCAGCCAGCTTTCTCAATACTAATAGATGTTAGTAGTTGAGGAAATAGTGATAGCTGATAGAGATTGAAATGAGGTGATACATCCCGATCGCCACTCTAATGCATTCATCTTAAATTAATGGCAATCGAATCCGAGTAAACATTAGCGGCCATGCACCTGAAATATGACTAGACTAGACATCAAGCACTGAGTGTATGATTAGAGCAAATTGGTTACCTCTCACCATAAATTCATCAACGACATTACTTTCAGATAAGTTACATTGCTTTCAAACACTATCAGTTACTTCACTTTCAGATTATCAATTATTTCACTTTCAAATTACTGAATACATTTTGTTGAATATATAGCTGGTTCGTTTTGCTGAAGCATTTTAACTGAAAATGAATACTACTACGATGCAGCCACTATAGTTCATCCACTTTGATGCAGCCATGATAATACCGGGTTATCATAAAAGAATGGTGCGGTTTCAAGAGAATTGGTGCGATTTTCTGACAAACATTTGACGCGGATCAGTTCATGATTCCTGTCTAATTTAGGTTGTTTGGCTTGAACGCTGGTTTCTATAAAAATTCAATCTTGGCACCATTCTTTTATGATAACCCTGTATTGCATAGAGGATTTACCCTAACAAATTTAGAACATTGTTAACAGTTGTAATTATAATAATTGATTATCAATTCAGGTACATTGACAGAATAATCCAGCTATAAGCGTGAATTGGATCATAGCACATTGAACAATTATGCTTTTTGGGTTTAAGACCTGTTTTCATTGCAACAATGAAATAGGATAGATGTAATATAGAAATAATTTGTGGCAATAAAAGAGCTCAACGTTGAACGTTGAAAGCCTACACATTACAATAACTCCAAGGGTTGCAAAACTGTCGAATAAGTGTGGATTAGATTTAAGAATAACTAACTGAAATTAAAATTCGAACTGAGAATGTCCTTAGATAATCTTATGTTCATTACAGTACCTTATTGATGTCAAAGATTTCTGAATTCAGGAGCATATCTCAATGAGGGAGTTCAGAGTAAACAAAATGCAAAGTTGAACTGACCTGGAACAAAAGAGAATGAATATTGGAATATTATAAATATTGGGTTTTAAACAAAAAAGCCAACAAGACAAAATTAATTGCTCGTTTCATGATAGAACCATAAAATTACTTCAACATTCAATCAAAGCATTGAAAAATATGTTTGTATAGTCCTTGACATTGATTCACATTCAGTGTAACTGGAATAATTATTTACGTGTATTTCAAATAGTATCACTTGTGAATGATCTGTATTATACAATACCGAGCGACTACTTCAAGTAATTTTCAAAAATCCACAACAGCTTCATTAGAAAAGTTGTCATTTACGAATTAGCTAATGATGAGTTTGGGGATAAACTTTATTGAATAAAAACAAAGAAAAAATAAAATATAACCATAACCATTAAATAAATAAATAAGATTTCTATTGCCAAGAAATAAATACAATGTTGTGATGAGAAACAACAAATCTCAGGCACTGAGATTTTCATTGGAAAATATTTTTGATTCACAAGTGAACTAGATAGAATATAAATTAATATTTGTGAAATAATTTAAAATTTTATGTCAAACGAAATGGTTTAATGTCAAATGAAAATGAAATGGTTTAATAAACGGTTTAATGTCAAACGAAATTCAGTGATCTAGTTAAAATTAACTCTCAATTTATATCGAGCTGACAAGATCAAACTGGAATATTAAAATTTCTTGATTCTAATTCAAATGATTTTCATCAAGATTTATAACTTATTTCAATTTGAAAGCTCATCGACAGCAGAAAAACACCTACAGATAAACAACCGACAAAGATTAATCCACTAACACAAATACCCGACACATTCCCGGAATACTTGCAATAGAATTTGCATTCAAAGAAACACGGTGAAAGCTTAACAAATCAACTATATGTCAACACGCGTTGAGAATGAATAACACTAGATAGGATTTACTGTCGTTTCAACTCGAAAAACTATCAGGAAAGTTGAATATTCAACCAGTTTACGAGAGTTAAAGAGACATCATGTCAATTTCTTATTCAGTTGAGAGGCGATTAGTTTCACTGGAATGATTCGTCCAAGTAATCAATTCTGATTTTAATCCGTCTCTATTTGAAAAGTGAGGAGAGTTCAGTGATAAGATAAGCTGATGAAATTATAAAAGAGCCCGACAACCGTTGGTTGAAAAAACCGTTGGCAGCGAATTTCATCAAAGCGAATCACGCATCCAATTTATTTTATGGTGTCGGGAACGATACAGTATTCGAAATTTAGGTTTAGTGCTAGTTGGGTTGACCAATGCGGTGAGAAAATAGTGATTGTGAATGGGACGTGTGACCTAGTGAGCAACTAGGCTTGACCTTGACCGTGGTAATGATCTCTGTTACTTCAGCTATGACTTAATTTCATTTCATTTTTTTCTATACAACAGTTCATTCCATTGATCTTCCGTGTTTTCCTTAACCTGAGGTTGATCCTACACTTGATTCGAAGGTTGCACTAATAATAAAAACCAAAATTGGACAAAGAAGCACTAGAAAAGAATGAATTGTCCGACAGAGTTGGATTCAATAGTCTCATTAGATTAGTCATTGCATCGGTGTGAGCTGCTTCATAAGCAACTATGTGAAATACTATGACTAAACGTGACTAATCTCGTCTTGTCTTGTCTTGTACGTTCAATCTACCTATTGCACGAAAGCAATTAAGCTTCTTCATTCTTTGCCAAATCGAATGACGGGAGAACTATTGCATTTATGACAGATATCTAAAGAAAATATACAGCATATCTATATATATATATATCTAAAGAAAATATCTATAGCTCTAAAGAAAAAACACGAAAAATGAAACAAAGAAAGAAATTCTTCTACTTCTTCCATCAGCATCTTCGTCTCTCCTACTCCTAATCCCCTTTCTTTTTTTTTATTAATTTTTTTTGAGGGTGATGCCCACATGAGCTCTAGGCTTGTGCGTGGGTAATGAGTGGGGTGATGATGAGAGATGACGACTGTTTTTAGGCAGTCGGGACCGACGGCTTTTCGTCTCCTCCGAAAGACGGGAGTGGCCGTTTCTGTCAAAATCCGTTCCAGCAACTGTATTCGATCTTGGAACCTTTGGATTATCAGACAGGCGCTTATCGCCCTCGGCTACGGACCACTCCCTCCTTAACTTCTTCCTCCTCTTCTCCTCTCCCTTCTCTTCCTATTTTCTTCCTCATTCTTCTTAATATCCTTCAACCACCACCATGTCCACCATCATGATTATCATTCTTCCGCACTTCCTTATCATTCATTCTTCTTCTTCTGCTTCCGTTACCATCAACATCATATTCTTTCGCCATTAACTATTCATTCTCCTCCTCCTTCTTCTATTTTTCTCATAATTAAGCAAGGCCTTATTTCGATCGCACTATTCGTACTTGTGTTCGTCTGTCCATTTACACGATATCTAACAAACGGAAGACCGTAATTTTTGATATTTGGAATATAATATCTTCATAGATCAAGTTCGAATCCTATTGATTTTGATCGTTGGGGGTTGAATTGCAGAAAAATTACAAGCAAAAATAGGCATACAAGCAAATAGGCCACCTCTCTCACTCCATGTCCTTGTATACTCTGTTGTATCGGTTTATTTTTCCACCTCCACTTTTCTTCTTTTCCTTTTGTTACTCTTCTCCACCACTTTCTCCTCCCCATTCTCCATCATCACAAAACACACTTATCTAGCAGCCAGACTACACACGGCATGCCATGCCATCCTCTTCAGTCTGAGCAATTCCATTCCAATCACGTGTCCGAGTTGATTTCGAGTGACCCGATTCCGGACTTTGAAATCACTCGGATTCAAATCCGAGCCGTTTCCACAAACTATTTGCATATTCTAAACTGTCTGTCGTTGCCGTAACATTCCGCTGCTGTTGTGAGGCCTAACTAAAGGTCTACTACTATACAGTTGAGTCGTTTAGTCAGGCCTTGACCGCCGACGGTCGTTAATCTTCCTAATGGCTGCAGTGAAACGCTCCATCAGGAATCCCAAAATGACGTTCACCAACTTTCCTCGCGGAATGCCATAAAACAGATAACAAACTGCTACATTTCAATAAAATGTTCGATTGCTTATTCCAGCCAATAACATTTCTACAAAATCGCCAATTTCATATGGCACGGAAAGCAAGTTTGGGATATTACCTACTTGACACAAAAAAAAATCTAATTCAATACAATTCGGGTGAAAACGAGGCCACCCCGTGCAGCGCAAAGCACCGCTCATTTGAATTTTCTAAAATTCTTAGTTTTAAATAGTTGCTATTTTGATTATCAGCAGCTGACAGCAGCTCAGTCATACCAATGAAATCCTACTGATTACTGGTCACGTACTACTTTCAGCTTCTAAGCTCTCCAAGCTATCTAAGGGGGATTTTACAAACTAACTGAAGTTTAGTGCATTTTAATGCCAACAGATATTGCCATGCCACAGGAAACTATTCAAAGTTTTCAGCAAATTTCTCGCATTTAGAATGATTATTTTTGAAAAACAAATAGAGCCTGCAAAAATTCGATTTCTCATCTTTCTTTTGGCGCAAACCGCATCAAAATCGGTTCACTCAAAATTCTCCACAAACTTTCCAACCTCGGACACGAAACTCGTTTCAAATATAAGATTGTATTTCTTGAAATAAATTGACATAGCATTTTGCTCACATTGCAAAATAGCTAAGTCATGTGCCTAAAAAAAGTCAAAATAAATTTAGATTGGCAAAATAGCTATTTCATGTATCTAATAGCAAATTATTGAAGACAAGTATTAAGGCTATTCAAAATATTATCTTTGAATTCAATAGCTTATTGCAAACAATATTGAGTTTGTTGCTAAATTTCGAGTTATTAAATACGAGTAGGGTGGCTATTCAAATCAACATATATTTTGTATAGATTCAATGGCAATGACCTATTGCGGACAATGTTGTGTTTGTTGTAAATTTAATCTTCATGAAGCAATACAGTATATCCGAGGAAAGTAACTAGTTTTAAAACTAATTTTACCCAGTTGTGTTAATTACAATCTTATTCTTTTCTACAAGGTGTAGGCTACACAACCCACTAATTATAGGAAAACGAAAAAATGCACCGTAAATACGGTAAACACTGCCACTTTCCAGTTCAAGCCATTAAAATGCTCGACACATAATTTGAAAACATTTCTTAGTGGGTGTTTGTTTAGTTTTTACCGGTTCTAATCAGTAATTAACGATTTCAAGCCGGTGTATTAATAGTGTAACGGCAAAGTCAATACAGCAAACATCGCCTCAATATTTTTCTCCAGACAATTAACAATGCTTTCACGTACGTGAAACACAGAAAAACTGCCCCAAGTATTTACACCTACAATTACAGGGGTCAAAGTACACTGGGTCATCTCGGAACCACTACTCAGCCTGGTATTAATAGGAAAACCAGAAATAGATTTGCTCCTTCTCATTTTTAAATAATATAACCGGTTTTTCAGAACAGAAAAGTTGAGAAAAAAAATTAACTTAGAAACTCATTTCTTTCCTTTTCGTTTCCAATGGATGCCTGGATTAATTACAATTGTGATGACAATTCATGACAATATAATTAATTATTCTTATACATTTTAATATTTTAATATTGTACTACAGTGAAAAGTTGAAAAAAATATTCAATTTAGGAACTCATTTCTTTCCTTAACGTTTCCAATGGATGCCTGCTATTTTGGCCTCGAATCAATTTTCTTTTTTTGTAATTACATTGTGATGTCAGTTCGTGAAAATATCATTATTCTGATACATTTCAGTATTGTACTATAGTGGAACCTCTCCCCGCAGGGGGGCAGAATTTATTCTGTCCGGGGTGTGGCAATCCTCCGGGTTCCTGATGCAAGTGGTAGATGTAGGCTGGTTGGCAACTAACACCGTTGCGTCCCAGCTTAAGTAGGGTGTTCAAGTAGGAACACCTGAAGCATCAACTGCGCAAGCCAAGCCAACATAATGGTGGAACAGCATACGCCGACGGCTGCATGGTCAGGGGAGTGCCTGACATGAGTATGCGAACTCTGGATACCAGGCGACCTCCAGTTTCAAGAAGCCTTCCCTGGGTGAACGCGGAGCTCTGCCCAGGGTGACTGAATAAGTCTCCAGCTACTCGTGGGGACAGGTTTCAGAGTTATTGCTGACTCAAACCTGCCGGGAAACGGTACATGCAGAGGAAGGCACTACAACTGAAGATTCCGCAATGGAATCTGAGGAGTGTGCAGACCCATCCCTGATAGAAGTTGAACAGCTTTGGAAGGGTGGGTCCATAGCTGAAATCAGCAGCACATTTGCTGCTGGAATGTCCAGCACTCTTGCAAATGAGGAGGAGACTTCTTGGAAAGGCAACCCTCCTACCAGAGGAGGCAAGAGAACTGGACTTCAAGGCCCTGAGTAAATTCTGCTCTGGCCTTGGATTATGGAACATGGCATAAGCCAAAGAGGGGATGCCACAAAAGATCGAATAGCGGTCGCGGTGGCTAAGGGTTACAAAGCCCAACCCAATTAAAAAAAAATAATAATAATAAAATAGTGGAACCTCAGTTTTATGAGCCCCAATTCAACAAATATCCCGATTTAACGTATTTATTTCAAATTCCCTTGAAACGTACAAAACACTCAATGAAGTGTATGCAACTCCGTTCTTATGAATACCTCGATACAACGAATGTTTTTCTCGGTAACTGGAGCTAGGAAAAATCGAGATTCCACTGTAATAGCCATTGTACAGCTTAATTGTATAGAGTCCCTTCAACCATAGTTGCACGATCAAAATATGTTTCATCAAATTCTATCCAACAAATTACCCTTGGAAAAATTAATTTGCAGTATTTGTTTGGCTTAATATGCCAAAAAACGTGATTTTCAAGTCAAAGGGACGCAAAATTTATTTGATAATTATTCACTAAAATTATCATTACTAAACGAAATACACCCAAATTATTTGATAGCTAAACATTTTCAATTACGTTTCTCTTATTTTAATGACATCAAACCAATAATATTCTTAGAGAATATTAGGAGACCAGAGACACTGTATGAATAGATCAACATTTTGTTATGACGAGCCCAAAGCAACACAGTCTACAATCACAATCATCTTGAATATGATTGGGTTTAAATTGTTCAAGGTTTGATATAAGCCTTGACCCAAATCATACCACCTAACCCAACACTAACCTAAATATGAATGGAAACACCTACTGTAGTCTGATACTCCTACTACAGTAATACATAATTGAATAAAATTGGTTACATGCAAATATGCAAACAATAATCTATTCAATTACAGGTGTCATTGTACTCCAAAATTGAATCCCACTCATTTTTAAAAAGGCAATCAACGTGATTAGAGTCTAACTTTTATAATACACAAATAATTCAAGTGCATGATAGGTGAGTAATAAAAAAGTTAATGAGAAAGTGATCATCAATAAAGTAAATAATCATTCCAATACATGTAATTATATCAACAGTTTAGTGATGTAATAATCGATAATTCAAGTTTTAACCTCACACATTATTTAATACTCTGCAAATATGGCAAATCTGATTAACGATCTAGCAAAATTTGCCAGTGTAGGTTTTGCTCCAACATTTAATTACATCTAGATAGATAAATTTGAAATTTATGATAATATAACGTCTAGGTTGAGACTTGAAATATGATAAAGTAGCTGCATTTAGCAAACATAAATTGATGGCTGGAACTTGGCCATAATGTGTGGGATATAACGACCTTGTCAATATTGCAAGTAAGTTTGTTTATTTGGGTTACATAATTTTGCAATGACACTACAACTCGAGTAATGGGAAAAGTTTCATTTCGGAGACAATAACTTAAAAATTAATTTTAAATTTAACTTAAAAAGTGAAAATACTGTATTACCGATAGAGAAGTCTATTCTCTGTTACTAAGCCTGTTCTCTGTGATATAACTTACATATTTTGTGCTCATGTCCATTTCACATTGTTGTCATGCTTCGTCCTTGAGGTAGGAAGGAAGGAAGTAGGTAGAATGGGGATTGATGAGATGTTTGACAAAATCCTCTCAAATTTTCCGCTCACCAATCCCCCACTCACTAACCCACTTACCTATCTCCTTCCTTCCTATTACCCCAACACTAGTTCAGCTTGTTCTGATGAAGCATGACAACATAGCATAATGGCCATAAGCAAAAAATATGTGAACAATATTTTCACTTTTCAAATTGCATTAGCCTATAAAGGAAAACAAAAACACAAGGAAGTAAAAGAACATCGGAGGATATCAAACAAGAACACGATAGATGGATGGAACAAGAAAAAGGAATAAGAACATAGAAGAATGAAGGAAACCAAAACGAAAGAACAAAGAAGAAAACAGAAATATAACAATGAACAATAAATTATAATTGAAGAATAACACGAGAAATTAGAAGAACAAAGTAGGAACACAAAAACACAAGGAAGTAAAAGAACATCGGAGGATATCAAACAAGAACACGATAGATGGATAGAACAAGAAAATGGAATCAGAACATAGAAGAATGAAGGAAACCAAAACGAAAGAACAAAGAAGAAAACAGAAATATAACAATGAACAACCAATTATAATGGAAGAATAACACTAGAAATAAGAAGAAGAACCAGGTATAGATTATAATATAGATCGTATTGTTAGCTGTCAGCTAGAAAAGTTGGAAAAAAGTATAGATTATAACACGTAATTATAGTGTTAGAGTATTACTATATCACTATTATAGTAAGAAGAATAACACGAAAACATAGCCGAGCTGAATGACATGCAGAGTTGTAGCAGCACTGATAAGAAGAGCCATCAATTTGAGCAACAGAGCAGCAGGCAGTGGGGGCCAGCCGTGCCGAGCCGGATGCAACCGCCCACTCGGCACGGCCAGGCCAGGCCGGGACGGCACGGAACCTTCCGCCATTTTCCATTCGGCCTTGTCAGTGCACTCGGCGCCGAGCTACGCCACACAGCAGCTATGGACGTTCCCGCGCTCATCCGCCACGTTCAGAACTATCCGGAACTGTATGACGTCAACCATCGGGATTACTTCAACAACGCCAGACGCGAGGTGGTCTGGGACGAGATCGGGGCTGCTATCAACCAGTCTGGTAAGTTCCAACAAACACAATTATTCAATCTAAGTATAATCAGATTCATTCAATTTGACGCTTGGCTTTAGAGAGATATTATTTCTTGACGTTGCTGATTTTTTTTATCGTATGGCTTTTATTGGTGGGGAGACCCTTACGGGTAGGTTCCACCTCGCCTAATTGCACAATTTTTTGTGTCGGTCACCCATCCGAGAGCGGTCTTGAATGTTTGTTACTTAACCACATTATTACTTAGCAACCGCTCTCATCGAGTGACCATAGATATACCATGACCGTAGAGTACGATGGCGAAGAAATAAGACCTCTCTCTATATCTATTTATCTAGCTAATGCCAAGCGTCAAATTAAATGAATTTGATTAGATATTATTGTCTTTGGTTCAAACTACAACAGTACAGTACGTTCACTTTGCTGAGGCACCTGGACTGACATGTATTACCTCACATTACAGCTGTTTACAATGAAGAAAGTGTATTAAAATTATTCATTCACTATGACGCAACCGCCATATTAATATTGTGGCTGTGTTTGGTCGCACGGCGAGACCAAACTCAGCTAACTTTGCTAAGTGATCATGAGGTTGAGTCACAAACACTTAAGACCGCTCTTGGATAGGTGACCGGCTCAAAAAAAGCGAGGTGGAACCTACCCGTAAGGGTCTCCCTACCGATAAAAAGTTATAAAAACATATAAATAGAATATTGTAAAGCGGACAAAATCTTATAAATTTTTAACATGGTAAAAATCTGCATTGACAATAATATTGATTTCTAGTCCAGATGCAAAAACAACGAGTTGTAGGTTTAGCAAAGGTACAAGCTTAGATATACCGTAGCTAATTAGAGTAATCAATGTTCAGCAATCTAATAGCCTACTACAGTAGCAATCATGGTAACAGTTGATTGCAGGGAAGCCAATTGAAACCGCCGTAAAATGACGTCAGTTAACGGAACAAATCCAACGACATTCGTCAGATGACGTCACTTTATGGGGTGGTCACACTATATCTTTATTAAATCTTGTGCAATCGGATTTCTTTATTAAATCTTGTGCAATCGGCTATGAATGTGTCAATGAGAGCTCAAGCAATTTAGGTCTAATGCATTACAGTGTTTTACAATACTCGCTGGACGGTAGATACAGTTTTCTGGTTCATTCACAAATGAAGCTGGTGGCATTGCAAGCGCTTACTATCAATCAGCTGAGCATAGATTGTACAACAACAACAAGTGAGAGCATTCACACATAGTTGTCTTGTAGCAGGCGCTCGAAACCAGCTTTGCGTTTGAACAAGGTTGTGACGACAGAAACTGGTTTTCTGGACTGATGGGTTCATTTTAGGGACCAAAATACGAATACTACTCTCTGGCAAACAGACTTGGCAATGAAACACCAGCTGGTGACAACTCAATGCGTGCGCAGTGTTGCCAAGTTGAACAGGGCTATCTACCGGTATGCAACACTGATTTAAAGCACTCTTCTGTTAATCTGTTATCATTACTCTTCCCCCCCTATTTCATACATCTCTATTACCCCTTTCATCTCTATTATTTTTGAATTTTCTTTGGCAATTGTTAATATTCATATCACCTTCCAATTTCAATGTTTTGTGCCAATATTTTCCTTATCAAGCTATTATTACGGTTCTATTAAAACAATTTATTCTACCAATATAAGCAATATAAGGTCACATCCAGAGTCAATTTATTACATTTTGAAAGATTCAATTTCTAACTGATTTGTTTTCCAAGTAAACTCAATTCAATCCTTGAATGAAGAAATTGGACCCAGTCTAAACTTACACTTGCCACTCTCTTTACAGCTTGACTTGATTTTCAACAAATATAACTGTTCTAGGTCTACATGTATATTCTGGTGTATTCTATTCTCGTATGACAATTGTCAATTTCACTTATCATGTTAATGACAACTACCCTCGCTATTCATGACAATAATGATCGAATGGCGCTCGGTTGCGCCAATTTTGAACGAGGTTCAAACTGCGACTGAGGAACCGAGCGTGAAAGAGATAAATAGATAATACTGCTTTAAAATTATTTTGGAGGTTACTTGCACCCATTTTTACTGTCTTTAAAATTCACACAAGATGATCTAGAATCGCTTTAAAATAACATGCAAAGCAGACGGAGACTGTTGCATTTTTGTAACAGACTTTAGCCGCAAGCCCCGGATGCACTGCAACCAGCCTCCACCGCTCACCTATCACTAAAGCTGCCATATCTCAGTCAATATTGATCCAATCTTGACAAATAAGGTTTTAATCTATTTGTAATTAAATTTACTAAAAACAGTTATTCTTGTAAAATTTTCATATTATCAACGGTTTTCGAGTTATTCAAGGAACAAAATTTTGAATGGCCGCCATTTTGTCACTAAAGCTGCCATATCTCAGTCAATATTGGTCCAATCTTAACAAATAAGGTTTTAATCGATTTGTAATCAAATTTACTAAAAAAAGTTATTCTTGTAAAATTTTCGTATTATCAACGGTTTTCGAGTTATTCAAGAAACAAAATTTTAAATGGCCGCCATTTTGTCACTAAAGCTGCCATATCTCAGTCAATATTGGTCCAATCTTAACAAATAAGGTTTTAATCGATTTGTAATCAAATTTACTAAAAAAAGTTATTCTTCTAAAATTTTCGTAATATCAACGGTTTTCGAGTTATTCAAGAAACAAAATTTTAAATGGCCGCCATTTTGTTTTATGGATTTGAAAAATTGTCATAATTTTTTTGTAGCTTTGTCTAGTTGTCATAAATGTTGGTGCAAAGTTTCAATTCCATATGTTTCACCATTATTGAGATAAAAAATAATAAGTGAAAAAAACAAAATGGCAGCTGTGTGAGTGACTAAGGACTTTTGGACAATTTAAATATGATATTTAGATATGGTTTTTGACCAGGAACAATGCCCTAGAGTATTGGTAGGGAGTTCTGAAACACCCTGTATACTGCCTATACATTACTCAGAAGATCCAAAATTCCAACTCTAATTGAATAATATATTCCGGTTCTTGAGTGATTAACTGTCTCTACTGTGTTGCAGGCTTTGACTGCAAAGACCGCTGGGCCAAAGTACGCGACAACCATCGCAAGGCGCTAAAACGCCGGCGCCGCTACGCCACGAGCGGCAAACACGCCAAACCGCCTCGCTACGGCCAAGAACTCGCCTTTCTCGCCTCGCACCTGCTCGACGAAGACCAACAGCAACCCTCCCTATCCGAAGACGAGTCCACCACTTACCCGACAAAACCATCTCCCAACTACGTCCTGGAAGAGGCCGTCAACTACCTCGAACGAAAATTCCCCCCACCCAGTCTCGAAGACGAGAACGAGTCTCACAGCGACACCAACATCCCCACTTTCAATCTGTGGGACTTGGCCAGGTCTCAGTTGGATCCGGCCCCGAAACGCACCAAGCTAGAAATACGCGACGAGCTAGTCACCAACGTTTTAGAAGAGTATCTAGCGAAAAAAGGCGACCCAACTACCACTCACGAACTCACCGACTCCATGACAACCTTTTTTGTGTCGATGGCGAAAACTGTACAGTCGTTTCCGCTACCCGATCAAATCGAAATGAAACGCAAAATTCTGCAGTTGATTTCTGACCGAGAAATGGAGATTGCGGCGAGGAGTGGTGGATCGACGACTACAGCTAATGAGTTGGAAGACAATGTTGGACATTCGACTAGTGGCAAAAAGGAGGGAACTTAGAAGAACACTGAGAAGTTGAATGTATGCGATGGATAATGAAGTGAATGGTTGTCTGAAATTATTTGTTATCATTGAATAAATGGTCTGAATGATAAATTTTCTAATATAGAGAATGAATGCATTGAGAATGATCTGAAAGAAATTGTACCTGTTAAGAAATATTATTATTGTATGTGCTATGAAAAAGAAGTTGAAATTACGTGCATGACTAGCGTTTGAAGTAATATGCTTTGATTACCAATTTTTATTAATTCATTTATTATTTTATCTTTTGATTTTCAATTTTCATCGTTCTAATTTTTATTTTCATTGATTACCAACTGAATATAAGAATATTGATTGCACTGAGTACAAGAATATTGTATTAATTCATGAATGTTGAAGACTTATTACATAACATTTATTACCAACTAATGTTTATTAATAAATTTTATTTCAACTTTAGATTTTCAATTTTCATTGAACTAACTTCTATTCTAAATTATCACCAACTGATTTTTCAATACCAATATCACATTTTTTCGTGAATTCGAACCTCGACTTGATGCAACTTTAGTCGTATGACAGATAATAATTATTATCATGATCAATTACAACGAAAATTACCAAGATGGCAATACATATTAATTTTCAATACAGTGCATAAGTTTGCTTGGAAGGAGAATAATTATTTTCTATTGAGTAATTAGCCTACACATTTTTTACAGTTTGTCTATAATTTTCAATAAAATATGAATGCAGAAAACTATTGTAATTTGTATTGTATGTCTAAAACAATTGGATAACTATCACAACATCACCTTCACTACTACACAGAAAATTGAAGAAGCTAGGCTACTACACAGAAAGGGGAAAAATATTGTAGTATTGGTTCCATGAAATTAAGTAATTTAACGGTGATCAACATTGATTTACTTTCGTGCAATCGACCGCATTTTTACAATACGATACTGCATTAGGCTAGGCGTACACCGGTTAGTCAAGACAAGACAAGACGACATTAGTCACGTTTAGTCAAAGTAATTCACATAGTTGCTTATGAAGCGAAGCAGCACACACTGATGTAATGACTAATCGGTGTGTGTTTCTTCATAAGCAACTATGTGAAGTACTGTGACTAAACGTGACTAATCTCGTCTTGTCTTGTCTTGACTAACCGGTGTACGCCTAGCCTTACATCTCACCAATAATATTATTCATATATGGCTTTTATTGGTGGGTAGACTATTGCAGTTAGTTCCACCTCGCCGTACAATGTTATGACAGGCATGTTGGTCCTACTGTTACAGGTGGGTTCCGAAACACCAGGTAAGTGGTAATAATATAAAGAGAATTCTTTTAGACCTCACAAATATTACGTACAGTACATTCAAACCCGTATATCAACTTATATTCAAATATGAGATAACTACATTCACATTGAGACGTTTGTTCCCACATAAACTGCTGAACAGATTTTTCTTTCACCAAACAACTTTACCAACTAAAAGACTCGGAGATAATAAATCTGAAACCACTGGTGAAAGAAATACTTCCCACTTCCTATCATCAAAATCTGATATCTCCTTCAATTGTAATGTTGTCCAGGGAGTGCTTAATTCAAAATGGCGGCTGTCACGAGAACACGACATTGCCGTTGATTAATATACCTATATCTGTTATGAATATCCTAGAATTATATCTGTATATAAGATGTCTAGATGAATTTCTCCAGTGAGTGAAGTGAGGGTAGACTTGTAGTTTGAAGCTATAACTTGCTAGTCAGCTCACGAACTTCTTGTAAAACTCCGACGCTAATTAAAAGATGGATCACCGCATTATCCCATGACCTTTCTCATTTATTTCTTTCTTTCTTTCTCCCTCTTATACTTTCTGTCTCCTCCTTCTTTCGTATGTGGGCGGTTGTCCTTTCATCTCGGTCCGTAAGCGTAAGAAAAGTTTGGGTGTACTTGGAGTGAAATTTCTACTCTCTCTTCTCAATATTAAAACCTATCACTTACTTTCAGGACCATTTATTTTCCAATACAGTATTGAGTATTATTTACTTTAAACGTCCAAAATATTTCTTATCTTAACTGCCAATACGTCTTTAATGAATTCACTTCTATCATTTGCTATGTATTGCTTTATTTTAAAACCCCATCGTATCAAGGCATTCATCTACTACTACTATTGAATATTAAAATGGCTGTTTCATAGTCCTATGTCCAATTTCTCAGTCGTTTAATAAACAGTTTATGGATCCAATAGCAGTATTGAATCAATAACGATGTGTTTTCAAATGCAAGAAAAAAATTATCGACTCAATATAGTTTATTGAACAACTGAGAAAACGGGCATTAGTGGATGATTTCTTCAACAGTAAGTAAAGAGTTGTGATTGAAGTTGATACAGAGTCAATTCAGGCGCATTAGCCAAATGAACCAGTTGTAAAAAATGTCTATTGTATTTTCATCAATAAATTCAATTCAATAAGTCAATTTTTTAACATTATACAGGTTAATGTAAGAAGAAACTCAAAATAGTATACACTCGAGAAATTATTATTTTCAAATTAATATTATAGAACTGCCTCAGTTAGCAAACGAGAAATAAAACTAAATTTTCTCAAATTTTGCTTCAACTTTCTCCAATGCACCAAACATTCTTAACCTACCAAATACCGTAAATTAATACCAATCAGGCTAATTTTGCTTTCACAAACACAATAGCCTCAGAATCCCAACAACTGCAATTCCAAGTTTCAACACACAAAACAAAGAAAGTATCTCACCAAACAACAAACAATTTGCTGCACTTTTTTCAAATACCAATTGCAGTAGTCCATTGTCATTACCATTGTTTAGCAGTACAAACAATTTAAATTTCCCGCTCGCTCACCGAAAGTCCCGCCCACGTGATAAGCTACACCGGTACACTACTGTTGTCATTGTGACCAACATTCCAAAGAGTAGCTGAATATTGTTTGGTAGTTAGATAAATGACAATTTAAACTCATGCGATATCTTCAATAGTATTTCATCAATCGAAATAATTGATTCGGTATCGTGTTGTCAAGTGTGGAAATGGCCAATCAGTACACGTAAAGTCTTCACGAATGTATCGGTTCAAAACAGCTGTTTCGACGATCAGTATCACAATACTTGACCTACAAATGCTGCTGAATCTCGCAGATTATTGAAAAGTTCTTTTAAAAAGGTATTCTTTGAAAGTTCTTCTTTAAAAAGGTTTTTTAAAGACTAAAAGGGGTTTTAAAACTTTTAAGCCTTTGGATTATTGTGTCAAAATCACTTTTTACATATTGCTGGAACAGCTGTTTTCTGACAAGTTAAATTAATCCTGCTATAAGATAAGGCTGTATGTTTTTTAATCGATGGAGACAGGCAGGATGAGTGCAGTTCTGAGAGTGTCTCTTTGCGCGTATCTTTGCCACCATCCCTCCAGCCAGCATTAAGGCTAGGCGTACACCGGTTAGTCAAGACAAGACAAGACGAGATTAGTCACGTTTAGTCACAGAAATTCACATAGTTGCTTATGAACACACCGATGCAATGACTTATCGGTGTGTGTTGCTTCATAAGCAACTATGTCAATTATTACTGTGAATAAACGTGACTAATCTCGTCTTGCCTTGACTTACCGGTGTACGCCTAGCCTAAGCAACTATGTGAATTACTGTGACTAAACGTGACTAATCTCGTCTTATCTTGTCTTGACTAACCGGTGTACGCCTAGCCTTATGAAGCAACGCACACCGATTAGTCATTGCATCAGTGTGTGCTGCTTCATAAGCAACTATGTGAATTACTGTGACTAAACGTGACTAATCTCGTCTTGTCTTGTCTTGACTAACCGGTGTACGCCTAGCCTAAGCAACTATGTGAATTACTGTGACTAAACGTGACTAATCTCGTCTTGTCTTGTCTTGACTAACCGGTGTACGCCTAGCCTAAGCTTGTTTGATTCAGCCGCCTTCCCAAAAAACATCTACTCTATCAGGAACCAAAAATTGACAATTCGACCGAATGATAGGTCGACAAATGGCCATAGCTCCAAACAATGCTTTGAATGCTTGTAGCCCTTTCAGTCGTGCTTTCTTGTATACTGTTCTTGACCTAAATTCAACCCAATTTTCGACAAAGAAAACCACTGCACAAGATCACAAAACCACAAAATCTCACATGAAAAGCATCCAGTCCATCTAATCATCCATCCCATGCACCGGAAATCCAAGTTTTTCTTCTTTTTATTCCAGAGTAAGTACAGTTACTCAGTGTCCGGGATGAGAGGCGAGCTGTGAATGAATTCAAGGCTACAGAATTTCCAAAACAGAATCTGAGCGTGGAGAAACCGAAAAAAAGTACAAGAAGAAGATGATAAGAAGAGAAAATAAGAAGTAAATTTGAGTGGGAAGATGAACGGACTGCCAGTTCCGTGAAGCTCACCAAAAGACTGTTGATGAATCACGTGACGATTATTACCATGATAATGTAGAGAAAGAAAGTTAAAGAGAAAGAAAAGGAAATCCTTGGCGAAGCGTGGTATACTTATTTGGTCATCGCCGGGTATATTTCCTATAGGACCAAATGAGTATACCACGCTTCACCACTAAAGGAAATATTATGAAGAATACGGGGTGGGAGGAGAAAATGAAGAAGAGTAAAGGGAGGAAGTGGGGAGAAATAAGTAGAATAGGGAGGAAAATAAGAAGAGAAAACAGGAAAAGTACGTGAACAAGCAAAAAGAAATAAAATGAACAAAAGGAAAGAAATGGGAATGATATATTAGAAGAAAGAGAAGAAGAAGGCAAGGAAGAGGACAAGGTTGATAATGTGATAATGCAGTGCATTCAGAGTAATGCTGTTTTGAAAGAACGTGACTGTTTTTCTGGGGAAAGCTTTATGAAACGTGAAAGCACTCTTCACACTATCCGTCATGATCTTTTTTGAAAACTATTATTTTTATTATTCTTATACACTTTTTGTCTGGTCTAGTACTTCTTAATTCAGTTCTTGACAAGTGGTGGGTGGGCGTTCGAAATCTCAACAATAATGAGAGAGACAGAGAAAGGAAGAGAAAGAGAGCGATGGTGCGGGGGAGAGAAAGGAAAGAAGAAGAAGAAGAAGAAGAAGAAGAAGAAGAAGAAGAAGAAGAAGAAGAAGAAGAAGAAGAAGAAGAAGAAGAAGAAGAAGAAGAAGAAGAAGAAGAAGAAGAAGAAGAAGAAGAAGAAGAAGAAGAAGAAGAAGAAGAAGAAGAAGAAGAAGAAGAAGAAGAAGAAGAAGAAGAAGAAGAAGAAGAAGAAGAAGAAGAAGAAGAAGAAGAAGAAGAAGAAGAAGAAGAAGAAGAAGAAGAAGAAGAAGAAGAAGAAGAAGAAGAAGAAGAAGAAGAAGAAGAAGAAGAAGAAGAAGAAGAAGAAGAAGAGATAGTGAAGATGGAGAAAGATAGCAAGTGAGTGGAAGAGAGAAACAAAAACAACTATCCAACTGCAACTAACGTCAGAGAAAATTTACATATTCAAAATTGAACAATTATCTCAGCTTTGAATAGTGAGTGACAAGAGGAACTAACTACTTGAAAGTAAAACAAACAAACATTGGCCGGCGATCACTCACACATTCCAAGCACCCACAGACTAGTTCATAGACATGTGTACTAAAAATATCAACTTTAATAACACCAGAAAACGTAGAATTTTTATGTGATTTGGGAGAAATGTTTTAATCCTTCAATCAAAAACATCTCAAACACTCAACTGGACTTATGCATAATTTGTAAACTTTTTCAGCCTGTTCTCTCTAAAAAAAGTCGGAAAAACGCTGGGCGAACGTCGATTTAAAAAGCCTACTTCAATCACCATAGAATCTTCAGCATTGACATTGTCACGTGGATTACAAACATCTGAAAGTAAGTTATCATATCACTTCTCATGAGGAAATATTGTTCATGTGATTTTTCTTGTCAATTCAGCCTCATTTAAATTACTTTAAATAAACAATATTGTACTATTTTGGCCTACTTCTAGTGTCATAAAAGGTTCAATATTTACATTGACACCAAGGTTAAATAAAGGTGGATTATCAACAACTGATGGCCGGTTGCACAAACGGCCGTAATATGACGTCATCTAACGGAGCTCAATATAGGGAGATCCATGCATTGCCTCAGTTTCATGACGTCATATTCTAGCCATTACATCTTTTCGACTTTCTTGCAACCGGCACTGAGTGTTATCAGATCAAATCTCATGAGAAACTATTGTTCCAGTGGTTATTCTTGTAAATTTAGAGAAATTAGAGACGAACTGATTTTCAAGATAAATAAAAAATTGGACTTAATAATTGAACTAGAAAAATTCGAACTCCTGTTCTTAGAACGCATCTAGAGCTTTAAAAGAATTTGCATACAAAATCAAAATGTTTTTGGTTGGTTTTTTTTTAAGAAGTGGAGCCGGTTCTTTGAAAATTTAAAATCCTGTAAAGCATAAAACCTCACTAAACGTGCATTTCACCACGTCCTATGTAATACATATACAATTTTAGTATGAAAGCAGCTTTTCCTGTATTAAGGGGACGTAGAAAATAAAAAAGTATAAGATTCCGATGTAAAACACAAGAGGCAAATGACCTCTCCGCACAAGTCTGGGAAGTCCGCTCCAAAAACTCCAGAATTAGCTTACTGGGCAAAGTAACAGGTCCCTAGTGTGCATAATAATATTATTTTCTGCTAGGCCTAATTTTAGTTGCGCACTACAACTCAAATCAGTCTGGCTTTGAAGTTATTTAATGATACAGGCTACTGTCCAAACTGTCAGCTAACTACTGGCTACACTGTGGAAGTACCCTACAATTTCAAATAAAAATTTGTAGACCATCAAATAAAGAAACAGCTGCTTGAATAAGTTTGATTTATAAGAATTGATGATAAAATATGCGTTGAAAATAAAATATTGATAGGTTGGATGTGAAATTTATCTAATAGAAATAAAGATCGACAATACAACAGCTAGTTGATGTAATAAATAGCAAAAAATATATCTTAAACTCAAGAATAACACAGAGATTGGGATACGTGTATTAGATTTGGCCATTGTCAAATTGAAATAAATAAAAATACAAAAGATTATCTTCAAAACGCTGAAAAGCCTCGATTTCAGACTTTATATAGAGAAAATTCAAGATAGCGTTGAAATGAAAACTCAAGAAGGTAGAATTGAACATTTGAATTGAAGTCAAGTCAATCTCTAATTTTATCTAAATTTGTTTCTAGTCTGATTCAAATCAACACTACTGGAAATAAAAATGAGTTTTTTTTTTAATATGAAGATCACTTTCAGTAAATATGTGGTGAAAATGTGATTTCATATATCATTTCATTACTAAGCAGGTTTAAATAATGAAAAATATTTGCAGTAAAGAATCAAGAATAAGGAAAACCTACCTCAAAATATGATCAGCGACTTGTTTCATAAAATTTAGAAGTAGAAAAAAAACAGGTGTAATGGCGATCTCACTCTAAACCGATAGATTAGCTTCAACTCATAGAAACATTATTTTAGTTTCATTCAATATTTGTGAATATTTTCAATAG
Organism: Laodelphax striatellus; assembly: GCA_017141395.1. Lineage (NCBI taxonomy): Eukaryota > Metazoa > Arthropoda > Insecta > Hemiptera > Delphacidae > Laodelphax > Laodelphax striatellus. The sequence continues at coordinate 31,755,268 of CM029536.1, forward strand.
TTTATTGTTAGTTCGGCGTGACTATCAATCTTCGACCTACATAACCTATCAACTATCGACTAAAAATCGATGATCTACTTGTTATCAGCTTTTTCGTGTGTAAATTATTGTGTGTTGGACAAAACTCAACATTGAACGTGAAATTCACCATTCCACCTGTATTTCTTAATTTCTAAATTTTATGAAACAGGCCCTAGGTTCAGATAACACTGAAAAGCTGAGGCCGCACTACTGGCTTGTTACCTGGATTCTTGATAAACCGAGTAGGCTGTAAACCATCGACCATCCACCAACTACCCACTAGCAGTGCGGCCCAAGGTGCATAGCTAACAGTAGGAAGTAATAATCGTTCAATTATCAAGAAAAATTAGTCCGATGAAGAGTGGACTGCATTCAGTAGCTGTTCTCAGCCAATTCTATTCCATAACCCTGGGAATAATCTGCTATTCAGTATAACAATCGATTTAATTCATGATCATACTGCAAAGTAATTGATTTATAACAGTAAATAATAATTTTCTTTTGATCAACTCATCAAAGATGTGAAATTTTCTGTCTTAATTTATAAAATTTCAGTAATTATTATTTACTTTCATTTCATTATCATCAACATATTATAATGGTACTTTTGATTAGATATTGTGATCAATTTGTGAGAACATTCACAAGCTCTGCTATCATTTTTATAGAGTCCAATCAATTAGATGTTCCTTGAGCTGCATACTAATAAAGCAGAATTAATGCAAAAAAAAAAACATGAGAAACGATAAGAATTGAGACAATTAAGAACAGGAAGGTAGGAAATTAATCTGACAGATATTTTAATTGTATTATTAATGATTCAATGAATGATTGATTGATATATACCGCAGTATTAAAGGTGGAAAAAATAAAATTTGGAATTGGCAAATTTTCGACTAAAAGAAAACTCTATGAGATATGTGTAAAAATTCTATTACATGGATGATGTCTCAAGATAAGATGAGTTTCAATGATTTAATGATTTCTTTCTGCCAAAATATACATAAAGTAGATTGGGTGTAGTCATTATCTCAAAATATTCATGTTGTTTCAACAAAATTAATACATTATTGAAACAATTATATCACAGATGGTCAGACGCAGTTAGTAGGTTGATAAGAAAAGATTTCACAAGTTACAAGTGTCACAAATCATAACATACTGGAAATACACTTGAAATATTATCATATAATTATCATATATCATATTATGATATAATATTATTAATATTTATAGTATATTAATATTATCATATAATTTGGTGTACTTAAAAAATGTTGCACACTGATTAATGTTACTTGACGAAGTGATCAGTTAATTCCCAAGTTAAAAATTAAATATTTTTTATTATCATATTAATATCATTATATGGTATATATTATCATATTACGATATAAGTTAGAAAATTTTCTGGCTTAAACATTTCAAACCAAAAAGAAATTGATAGTAGTAATGTAGCCAACGATATCTCGCGCCTGAACAAAACATGAGACCAACACACAAGTTGACTGGTGCAGCCACCTAGTGGAGAACGGAGCAACTACGACTGAAAGTTCACTGATAAGCTCAAGGCAGGACCTAGAACAGATCCCTTCTTGAAATATTAATATTTACCAACTTTAATAAATTTAATAAGAACCAATAACAATATTTTCAATTCAAACAGAATAAAATAGACTAGGAGGAGAAAGATCCTCCTCCAGCCGAAGATAACTGATAAGCTCAAAACATGGCAGCATTGATTGTTCCACAGAAATTTATAATTTCTACAATATTATTATATAATTGCTGTATTGAAATTGGTTGAGAGAAATGAATGATATTAAAATATAAATGCATAATCATTCAAAATATAAGGCTTAAAGTTGAAGAGCATCTACCAAGAGTCAGAGTAAGGAATTTTTGAAGATCACAAATTACCACAAATTTTGCAAATCAAACAAACACGTACAAATAAATTGAATTTATATTAAAAAATATTCTATTCAACTTCAAAGGATTGAAAAAACAAGAATCTGTTTTACTGGCATATTCGAAGATTCATTGAATTCAAGAGGTCAATGAAAAAATTCAACAGAATTGCAGGATCAATAAAAACATTATAACTTACGATGGGAAGACTAAAAATATAAATAACCCTCATGAATATTTCAATAGTTTTGTATTGCTTGAATATTTCAATGCTACTACCTGAATTTTTTATAAGGAACGATAGAGACTACACAATTTTTCCAACAAAAGTGGAATCTCACAACACGATTCGGCTAGATTTATAATTATTTTCATGATACTGATGACACTTTCCATATCAAATACATACATGTATTTAAATTGAAAAAATATTTGAAAATAAAAATCTATAACTAGTTCATTAGAGTAATCTCACTAGTTAATTACAATGCAACAAGGTTCTGCCAAAATTAATATTCATGTCAATAACAATAATACTTCTCTATTGTTTACAAATTTCATATCACAATGTTGTTATCGCTATAAAAACAATATTACTCCTATCCCTTTCGAAGAAAAATATTCTTTAAAATGGGGATTATTTTATATGCTGATGAAAATGAGTCCACGTCAATAAAATATAAGTGTATACCAAATATTGGACAATTTATAAATTTTGAAGAGGAGCAATTTGGAGTTATTTGATTCAATTAATGAATTGGATTACTGACTTTTTTTATAAATTATTGAAGGATAAATTCAACCAATTTTTTAAATTCTTATATAATTCAATCAAATTGAATGATGTTAAAAAAGAAAGAAGTTCAGAAAAGGAGAAAGACTACTGAATTATGTGAATTTAAAAGTGAAAATTTCGTTGCAACAACAAAATACTATTCAATTAAAGAAAACTAAAAAAGTTCACTTTTAAAAACCAGTTTCTTTAGCAAACTGACAGGTGTGAAATGTCAAGTTACACTTCTTCTAACAGAAATTATACCATACTCAAAATGTTTAGAAGCTTCAATTTTGAACTTCAGACTGGCAAATTATAAGGTTGAGAAGAATTAAAATGGAACTTCACCACTATACAAGTAATAATTAAGGGTTAGGTAAGAGCAGGTGGCAATCAAACATCAAGAATTGGACGCAAAAGTCTTGAATTAGAAAAATGTTTCCAATGTTATGTAACGCAAAATGTGAAAATGAAAAGCTATCCTGAGAATAAACAGAATTTTGTGAAAAAAACACAAATTGATAGCTGCTAGTACGAAAATATTGGGGGAAACGATTCTTAGATTTGGATCAAACTTGAATAATGTTAATACTGAGATGAAGTAATTGTTGAAAATACATACTGGTGTTATTATTGTTTTTAGATAACAATACAACGTTTCAGAACAGCAATGAAAAAGAAATAGTGATATATAGAAACTAACTACCTTTAAAAATAAATATGTTGCATCTACATGAACTATTTGAAACTATTTGCTGTATACATACAGGTAGGTACTACTAGATTTAAGACTGAAATATTGACGAGTCAAAATAATACATTTCTTTCTAGAAAATGCTCTATTCTCTAAATGCTAAATTTCCTTTCTAGAAAATGCTATTGTTTAATTAATCATGACAGTAATAACATTTTTAGACATCAATAGCCAATAGCTGAATAGTTCAGATAGTTCTCATAGATTATAAAAGTTTTCAGAAAGTTATTGAATTTACCTCTGATAAAGTGGTGACTGAATTCTCGTTATGGTTAAAACTTTATTAACAAAGCTGAAGTTTTGCAATTATTTTCAATAAGAAAATAAAAGAAGAATTTACCTGCAACAAACAAAATACACATGATAATTACAAAAAATATTGAATAAATGAAAATGTATTGAAAAATGCACATGGAAAGTATTCATTATTGTTTGGGTTCGATTGTTCAAATCACAAAAAATTTGATGATTAAATAATTAGAAATTAAAGAATGTGCTCGAGCAACTAACAAACATAGCCAGTATTAAATTGGGCGATGAAGAAAATTATGTTTTATTCAATGAATAAAATATGCAACATGAAATTTAATAATATGAATAAAACATGAATAAAACTGTCCCTCTGCAATTCCATGAATGGATTCCCATTTAATCAACTAACCAAATCAAAAAAACCCTGACCAAATTTGATAAGAATATCAAGCTACAAGATCAAAACAATAAGAAATGCCAATTTAATATACTGTAAAATGTCATATTATGGAGCCCGTAAGAGATTTCATTGCATTGGTTTCGTTAGATCAAGGTTTATCAAACCTTGCCATTAGATGACGTCATTTTACGATGGTTAAATGTTAAATCCAGTTTGCTTTTGTACAACTATATATGAGTGCCTGTATGTAAATCACAGATAAGATGGGAATCTATTTGGTTAGTCTATGGTATAATATTCCAGAGTGACGTATAAAATACTGTACTGAGTTCTACTAGGCTACTACAATTCACCCAATGCAATACAATTCCATCACCCCTCTTGTATTGAACTTGTCAGGGTGTGAGTGCCCATCTATACATTTCACTCATAATTGCACATGCTGTATATCTGTATCGATCACCATAATATGTAGAGATTGGTCGGCTTAGTCACCAGGGTTCGAAGGAATCACTCTTGCGTAAACGAAAAACCACCCCTGGCGAGATGGGGTGGGTCCCAGTACAGAAAACGTAATGTTGTTATCCCTCACTCACTCACTCTTCTTCTTTACTCATTGCCTCCCACCTCATTCTCTCTTCTTTACATCCTCATTTTCTTCCTCCTCAGCGCAACAGAAAGCACTAGCCCCATGTTTACAGAACTATATCCCTGTTCCTCACCCTATAATTTTATGCCTTTCAGAACTCCGCACCATAATTTCAAGTCCTTTTACATTTTTCCTACTTTATTTATCAACCTTGCTCCTCATATCTCATCTGTTCTTGCTATTCTATAAATCATCCTAATTTCTGTCTGCCTATCCTCTTTTCATAGATTAGTTTTCTGTTCTCTTCCATGTTTCCCTAATTTGTCATCAATTTTTTTTAAATATTTGTACTATTAACCTATTCCTTTTGATTCCTGTTTGTTCTTTGAAAATGACTGCTAGCTTTTCTATGCATGAGATGAATAAATTCAATTAAAACATTCTCTTCAAAATTCTCTAAACTTTTTCAGTATTCTGCGTATCATTTATATTCTTTCCATCCTCGTTTTCTTATAATTTTTCTTCCATTACTTGTATCTCATCATTCTTTTTCTTTTTCCATCCAACTTGTATCTTCCCTTTCCCATGTTATTCCATCTTGACATTATGATAATAACAATTCTTCATTATTTTATCTCCCCATCCTTATGTCAAAAATAAAAGCAATCATTCTATTCTCTCCATCCTATTCTTTTTTTATATTTCTATTCACTTTTCATTAAATCGCATTTCATTATTTCTCATCTCTTTTTCTTCTTTCTTTTCTTTAGATTTTCACCATCACAATTATCTTCTTTTCCTCTTCCTATTCACTGCTTTTTCAATTCAGTTTCCTCATGTTCACAGCGCCAAAAATTGCTTCATTACTCCTTTTTTGCACGCCCCTCTCACTTCTCTTCTACTCCCTCTCTCTTCTTCACCCTCACACTTTCTCTATATATACTTCTTTCTCTTATCCATCTCCACCCTCTTATTCTCCTTCTATCATCATCAATGGTTCAATAGACGACATGACGAATGTCTGCTATCACCAACTACAAGATAACGACCGAGTAAACAGAGCGACTCACTTGCAATAAATCCGGATTGCATTTTGGGTCCTCTGTACACTTCCCTGCCCTTCTTTTTCTTCTCCTCCTTCATCTTTTCATCTTCTTCTCCTCCTTCTTCCCCAGTCTCCCTTTATCCTGTTGAATTCGTCATCCTCAGTTCGCCTACCATTCGTAAAGATTTTCCTGGTTCAAAAGTAGGGGTGCAAGCCTATACCAGTAACCATAAAATTCTCGTACAATTCTTGTTGTGATTTATTTCGAGTGTACTGTATTTTCTTTCCCATTTCCTTTCGACAAGGGTGAATCGTTTATTTATTCTTCTCTGATGACGCATACTGTTACTTTTATTAGCACACTTTCTTAGCAATACTGTTACTTTTTTCTACATACCCTCTCCGAACGCTTTTTATGCTTTATTCTGGATGTGTTATTGTGTTTGAATTTCAAGGCCGGATTTCCTAAGAGCCGAAAAAAGCTGTTGTATTCAGTTGTGGAGTTTTGAATATCGCACTTTATTACTAAAGCGAAGTAGAGTCGCTGCCGAAATTGGCAGCCAGGAATTTTAAATGACTGTATTAGGCAACAATGACTGCAATATTAGGCAGCTTGGAAATCCGGCCTTTATACAGACCGAGACCTAAGACATTTATTTCTATTATTTTCCAGATTTTACTACAGTTTTGGAGTTACATCTTGAGCTATGGACGTCGGGTGGCATACCAACTTGTCGACCAGTCATTTGGTCGAATTGAGAATTGAGTTTTTCACTGCCTGATATGCTAAATAGAATTAATGACTGGAATTTCATAGTCAACAACCCTTAATAGCATTAGATAAATTAAATCTAATATTAAATTCAATTGAAAGTAAAGCAATGAGTAATTAATTAATCATCAAATGAATCCAATTGTAAAAAAATGAAAATTATTGCTAAGGATTGATGTTCAATCAGCTGTTTGTGTGTAATACAAATGACTATAGCAGGATTCTTTTAACTTGTCAGAAAACAGCTGATTTAACGTTAGTAAACGAGCGTACATCAATCAGCTGTTTTCTGACAATTTAAAAGGATCCTGCTATAAATATAATATAGTCTAGGACGAAATATTGGTGTGCCACTCAATAGCCATAGATCAATCTGTATCATCACAAACTGTATAAATATTCTCTTGATGTTTTACTTTCCTTGATTTTTTTCTAATTCTATATCATTTTCTAGGCGTTGATTTGTTATTCCTTGAATTTCCACTAGTCAAATGACCTTAACCATCTACTTTAACTTTCATTGTGTATTAATCCTTAGTGTTCCAATAATGTGTTACAAGACCACAAAATAGACGTCATGAGCTGACAACGACAAATCCAAGTTGAACCCAGCGTTAGGAGGAAGTGGTCTTATCATGACTTTATCAGAGAATGATAAAAATGTTTACATAAACAATATGGGTGACAAAGGAAGTAGTTAATTTTAGAAGAGATATAAATTTTCCAAATTTAAATAAATACAGTACGTTCTATTCGTTATTCACATCCTAAACTTATGAACTAAAACATAACACCTGTAGGCCTACATAATTATTGATGTACACTTTTTTCATAATTCAAAAGGAAATCTGTTACATTATTTAAATATACTTCGTTAAAGGCATTCGTACAGAATTTTCATCCATTTGCAATAATAAACTTAATCTTGAGTTGAATAGCTGACTTACTTGTAAGGTAACCTCACAATTCACATACATATCCCATCCCATGGTTTGCTGCGTTATAACAGTTCATGCCTAGGTTGTTGGGCAAATCAGGTTACTTCGTTGGATGGAATTTTATGAGAAATCTGATAGCCTTCAATGATGTAAATTTGAATAATATAACAGATATAGTTTTAAATTATTTGAAGAATTAACATCAAAATGTAAAAGTGTTATGATGTAGTTCTTCTGAATAGGCTATGGTCTAATAAAAGGCATAAGATATTGGGAGAGTATTTATTCGTATTTTATGGATGGAATTTGATAGAAACTTTGATTATGTACAACATTACAACATTATATTTGAAGTTTTTCAGTAAAAATGATGTATTCCATCTCTACTCAGTTGTGTAATAGGCTATAGTCTAATAAAAGGCATAAGATATTGAGAGTATTTATTCGTATTTTATGGATGGAATTTGATAGAAACTTTGATTATGTACAACATTACATTACATTATACAAATTTGAAGTTTTACTGTGAAAATGATGTATTCCATCTCTACTCAGTTGTGTAACGATAGTATACAGTGACTAGGAGAGCCCCATAAACCTAGGCAAATCAATAAATCCATCCAAACTAGTGGCCTATCGAACGAATTCAATTCAAAATCGACAAAAGAGTCTTGTCAAAAACAAATTGTCCCCGTCCAATTTCACACTTTCACTAGTTATCGCGTAATGTCCACTACTGTGTTCCATTCCCCACCATTGCGTTGCGATTTTTTATGGCAAGCTTTCCATTGAAGCAGCAATTGGTTCCAGGGTGCATGGGCCAGAACCAAATCACAAAATCAAAGTCAATCTTGTTCAGTCAACTAGATCTACAACTATAAATTGAAGTTTCCAAGTGATTGATGCTTTCAGTAGATAGCTCACAGTGGGCTACTGCTTATTTTATTTAAAACATTCAAAATAAATTTTAATATCTGTTTTTGATAGATAACATTTTTATCACCTAGTTACCCGAATATGATTCTTCCAATCTCTGATTATTTGAGGTTTATTTTTATTGTTTCAATAATTATTATTGATTATCATAATAGTATACTGTAATAAAAATACTTGTAGTATAAATTCAATTAAATAATGTGTAACAACAACATTACATACATCAATAATTACATGAAAAGTTGAAGAAACAATATAAAGAATGTTAATCCAGAAAAGAATAGTATTATTATCACAATACAAAAGAAAATAATGTGTACACAGACTTGCTCATAATCTTAAAATTCTAAAATATGAATTTCATAAATATTCACAAATATGGCGCTTTAAATCTCCGATTATTCCAGGTTTATTTTTATTGTTTCAATAATAATTGATTATCATAATACTAAGTTGATTTTCTATTTTGAAGGTTAGAGAAAGGTAGTTTTTGGTAGAGAATTTTATTGTAATAATATTATAGAATATTTTAATACTTCTTTCATTCATTCAATCTAAATGAATGGAGTTCAACAAGAAAAATACAATAATTCCAACAAAAAATCAATGAAAGTATTGATATAAAATGAATAATATTATATTACATGCTTCCGTATTTGAATTATTATATCCACTCACTGGCTTGGGGGCTAGTATTGTCCAAATTATATAAGATTGTCCTTATTTTGTCATATTTTAATAATTTTTTTCATAAATTCATACTGTAAAACATAAGAAATAATAAGATTTTTATATATTTCAGCCCCCACGCACTACTCTAGTCTACCCTGCGACTCCACAGGTGTTGCGAACCTCCGTCACAGTCGCAGCATTAAATTTCTGTACGCCCATGAAACCGGTGCAAACTAGAAATACAAGGATTCTCTATAACGGATAGCATGCAACATATTTTTTACACACTTCAAACATGAGAGGCGTTCAACTGAAGAAAGGTGCTTGCTCTACAGAGTTCAGAGACTTGTGGTTCCATAGATGCCAATGTAAAGCTTTCCACGAAACTCCCAACATTTTCAAATGATTCTTGATAATAATTTTCGATGTTGATAATAGTTTTCAAAGATTTAAAAAAAAATCAATGTAATTTATAGGATTTCAAAAAATATTTCACATCGCTTCACAATAATTTCCTAAAGGGAATTATTTCTTTCTTTCTCCAGTTTACCCGAAAGGGTCTCCCCACCGATAAAAAGCCATACGATAAAAAAAAATAGTACACAATATGGATTCCATAATAGTATAGACAGGCGCGATAGTAAATTTAATTTTGTCGATGATTTCATAGTCTGACACTGTCACAGGTATAAGACACATTCAAACATACCATCACGTACTACCGGTACATTCCATAACAATAAACCAACAAGAATTGTGTCATCAGGCGAGCTAAACTGAAGCTGATTTCAAGCAAAGGCGAGAAGGATTCAGGCAAGTCCTACAATATTGGTCTGATCGTAGATCTAGATTCTAGATCAAATGTATGAAAACCTGCTGCACTACCAAACTATAGTGAAGTGCCGTATAATAGGTGGTTGAACACAAGAGACTCAGCAGGTATTCAGATATTTGATCTACAATCAGACCAGCTGCAAGAACAGTTGAAAAGAAGAGAGAAGAAGAAGAGGAAGAGGAAGATAGGTGATGAAGAAGTAAAAGGAGGAAGAGGAGGAGGAGGAGGAGGAGGAGGAGGAGGAGGAGGAGGAGGAGGAGGAGGAGGAGGAGGAGGAGGAGGAGGAGGAGGAGGAGGAGGAGGAGGAGGAGGAGGAGGAGGAGGAGGAGGAGGAGGAGGAGGAGGAGGAGGAGGAGGAGGAGGAGGAGGAGGAGGAGGAGGAGGAGGAGGAGGAGGAGGAGGAGGAGGAGGAGGAGGAGGAGGAGGAGGAAGAGGAAGAAGAAGAAGAAGAAGAAGAAGAAGAAGAAGAAGAAGAAGAAGAAGAAAAAGAAGAAGAAGATAATAAAAGAAAGAACTTCAATGAACAACAATCCCATGAAAACACACTAAAGTGGAGGCTGGTGACCGTGAACTTTATCTGGGGTTGGTAGGAGTTATTCAAGATTTTAGAAACTATGACAGCACTAGAAGAAGACTGAGAAGGGTCATGAAAGAATGGTATAAACCCACCAACCAAGAGTGAAATATGATAAGCCAGCACAAATTTATTTTAAGAAAATGAAGAGAAAAATAAAATGAAAAGTAAGTAGAGAGTTCAGGTGTATGTAAAGATGAAGGAGGGAAGAGGGATGAACAAAAAAAGGTTGATGATAATGAGAAAACACTAGGTTCAGTTAGCTATCACCTCACCGGTCTCAGGTTCGATTCCTGTTCCGTTCGGCACTTTTTCAGCTACCATCCTTCATCTCATAAACCACGCACAAGCTGATTGGATACGGTAACCACATACAAGAAATTCATATTTTCGCCTTTATGGCGCGGTTTCACGATACCAGTAGACGTGTAGGTTACTGGCATGCAGGTTGGTCATATGATCTTCCACTCTACTGGTATCATGAAACCGCGCCATTAGTGACTACAGAATAGCGATAATAAAATTATCTATTATTGAAAAATATTCATTCTACAGTTTAACAAAAATTTCTCCAAGCTATTCAACAAGAGGAGGTTTGTCACCTCCAATGCGGCGTCTGCTAGACGAAACAAATCGATAGGTTATTCACTTTCTTTCCTTCACAAGCACATTTTCTCCTTCCTTCCTTCCCTCTTCACGTCCAAAGTGGCATAACAAACCTCTTACAACCTCATTCATCATCTGCTACTTAGTCCTCACGTTCTATGTCACCCCATCATAATATTGATAACAAACAAGAGGGCAATGGTCCTCCAATATTATACTCTATTTGATGTAACTTCCGACTCGAAAACCGGTTATTCCCTATCTTATACCTGCTTTGCCGAGTCGGAAGTTACATTAAATAGAGTATAATTCCATTTTGCTGTGAGAGAGATGGGAAAGAGGATGAGCCAAATGAGAAAACTAAGAGAAGAGAAAACTATGTAAGATAGAGTTGAATACCCATTGAGAACAAAGTTAGATAGAGTTAAGAACAAGGTAAAAAGGGTTGAGGCAAAAGTAAGTTGATAACAAAGTGAGAAAGAGGTAGAATTTCAAAAAAAGTATTTTTTCATCATTGTTATTAGTAGTTTAATGATAGTATTGAGACAATAGTTTAAGGGGTAAGAAAGAGTTGAGAGCAATGTAAGAAGTAGATCAAAAAAAGAGTTGAGAAAGAGGTACAGAAGAAGAAGAAGAAAAAAGTCGAGGTTGAGGTGTAACATGTGAAGTATCAAACCTCTGAACCGGGGCACTGAATTGATGGTTAACTGGTTGGTTATTGAATTATTTAAATAAAGGCTCGTTATCGAATTATTCAAGAATTGTTACGTATCAACCTACGGCGGATGACAATTTTTTACTAACATTAAAAAAGAAAAATAATTGTTAATTATTGTGCAACTACCGTATATTAATGTTTAGGATGCAATTGAAAGTTAGATTAGATAACGAGATTTTAAAAAGCCAAGGGGTGAAATGATTGTGCTTTCCAACAGATCAGAACAACTGATAAAATTGATGTGAGTTGTGAGTTCACAATGTGCTTAGTTGACACCGAGCACGCCATGAAGCCAATGAAAATAAATCGAATTTAAGCTTACTCGCCGGATTAAACAAATTTTTGTCACATTCATTCATTGTAAATAGAGGTTTCTAGAATGCAGTACAACACCAGTAGTAGCGCACACAGAATTTCATTCTGGGAGAGGTTTTTGGGTCTAGTGACCGTGAGAGAGAGGGGTTGTTTGAGTTTGATATTAAAATTTTAACGTAAAATTTATTTGGCTCTGGGGGAGGGGGGTTTAACCTCCAAAATATTTCCAGAGGACAGAATTTCCTTTTTGGAGGGGTTTATGTCTAGTCTACGGAAAAGGGGGTGTTGGTGGTTGTTTGAGGTGCTGGGCATATTATGAATATAATGGAGGGGGGTTCAACCCCCAACAACCCCTCCCACGGTGGGTCACTATTTTTATTCCTACAATTATAAACATGTTGAATATTTTTATAATTAATATTAGGCCTATATTATATATTTTTATATACAATACTGCATTTAAAATACTTCAACAACAGAAATATTATTTTTTTTCGTGTTTTGATGGATGTTATGCGAACAAAGAAGTATAATACACATTAATATACTTCAGAGCTACCGTATAATAGATATAGTACACTCATCGTTAGTACAGTCATGCTTCCACATTGATTACAATTCATTGATAATACCAAAACAATAAGAAATCAATATTGATGACGGGTGAAGCATGTAATGATTAAATTATTCAAGCGAAAACGTTTCATAACATTATTTCTTGTTTCCCGCCTTTATCACCGTTTGTTGGCCGCGTGGAGTTGAAGAACAAGAAGAAGACTACAAGAAACCAAAGAAGAAAGGAATTCGTTCAGAGCCCGAGCTGGAATAAACTGCTTTGAACCGGTAATTCGTAAATACGGCTACATCATAATTCCGAGATTCCGTGTTCAACATCCATCCTGGGGAAGAACATTGAACAAAAACAAAAATTTAACCTCAAATATCAAAACTATATTTCTAAAAACACCCTTATTTTGGAAGATGAATGTAATTTTATGTGAAATAGTCAAATTCAAAGCTATGATAGCTTTCTCTTTGTGAGTTGAGCATAAAGAGCCAATCAATTATTTAAAAGAAGGAAACATCCCAACTTCCACGTGAGTTTAGGTTAAAATGAATAGAAAAAATGGCGAACTACCCCTTGCCAATGTGGTTTCAAACCAAAATATTGCAAAAATAAACTTTATCAAGAGTTTTACTTAGAATGGTTGTTGCAAGATCTATGGAAATCGAAGAACAAAAATTGAAATACAGTAGATAAATAACACTAAATATGAACAAGAATTTAGTAGTATTGATATGCCATAGATTGTAATCAAATTTGATAAAGCTTTGAGAAATGCCTTACTTTACCGATCATCCATTGTTCGGTATCAAAATGTAGCTTTTCGCAAACAAAATTCTCCAAAAATTACCTGCTTGTTGGTTTTTCGTTGTCCATGCCGATATTGAAGGATGTGGAAGTCATTTTCAGTTAAATTTTTCTAGCAAAGCACTAATAAGACCGAAATTAACGGATTACTATCTAGACTGAAGCGGTACGCACAATACTCAACAGCTGCTGTTCGAATACTGGATTTTCAACGTACGAAATACGAAACAAATCGTAGTTTCAATGAAACAGCTGATACCTTGCTGTGCAGGCTTTGCTCGGAACATGGGTCAAATCAGCAACTAAACACTTCAAATAATTGATTTTCTTTTAAAACAATAACACTTTACTGAATGTGAATTTTGATTTTGGTCATGGAATATGTAAAGAATCCATCTTATCATCAAATATGATTTTATTTCCATGTAATTTTGATCTTTAAACATTGAACGACTAGCTTTCCAATTAGCTAGCTCGCCTGCTGCTCGTTTTGTTTCGTTTGAAAACAAAAATGGCGCTTCGGAACGATATGTCACCGCTGATGTTCACTGCTATTTTTCAGAGTTTATTTAGTTATTCGATGCTCTTATACCTTTAGCATTGCATAAATGTACAGACTATGATTTGTAATATTATATAGTAGAAATTCTAGAGTTTTTTATTCGCTGATTTATTGATTATTTATGAATTAGCTGGTTTGATAGGTTAGGAGAACAATGCTAAATCAAGCCGCAGTTGATGCTTTATATTCGGCAACTTATGTTGAAAATTTTCTAGATTGTGTTGAAACACTACCAGAAGATTTACAAAGACAATTTTCACGGATGCGAGAGTTGGATATTTCTTATCAAGGTGAGTGAAATAGCTGCTATCAAAATTTTTCTGTGTTGACTTTTACTAAGTGCCACATTTTATTGCTTTCATGTCAATATTGTTTGTAAAATCTAGTGTAAAACTAGAACTTATGGTCTCATTCTGTATCAATGTGCTCAGTTGGCTTTCATATCCCAATTTATCGGGTGGTCCAGGCCTATAGTTTCTACTTTGACCGAAGGAACTGGGTTCACACGTGTAAAACATTCAAATTACTTAGTATGAGAAAATTTGAAGAGATTTCGGTTGAAATTTAAGATTTTAAACAAAAGATCAGAGATTACTGGATTCAGTAGAAACGGTAGTCTATCCAGTTTGTTAAATTTCAAACATGAAAGGCTTATGGCCTACTTATCTAGCCTATTTAGATTTAGATTTTTCACATTTCCCATCATCACCCCTCTTATCATCCACGCACAAGCCTAGAGCTCATGTGGGCATCACTCTCAGAGAAAAATTACATCATTTATTCTCTTGGTAGATTGAATCTTAATTTCAATTCCTCTCAATAATAGGCTAGGCTACTTAGAAAAAATTATTCGATATTGCAAGTGAACTCACTAGCAGTCCAACTTACTTTTCTACCCTTATGCCTATAAATTTTTTGATCACAAAACTCGACCTTTATCTGGATTATGTAGTGCTGCTTATTCATATTTTTAATACAACAATAATGCTCTAGAAAATTACATTTTTGTGCTATGGTTGACCATTCACCGTACTTTGATGAACGGACCGCAGTCCGTTGACCGGGAAATTGTCAAGTTTTCATAAATGTTATTTTTGAAAATCTTCTATTTTACCCAAAAATACGATAAACTTACCTTAGCCTAATTGTTGATGACTTACTTGTATATAAATAATAACAACAAAAAGTGTATGACTGACAACCTCTATGTATCCTATGTAAAACATAAAAATTTAAAAAAAATACGTTAAATTTCAACTGACATGAATGTTTTAAAAGCTGATGAAACATTCGAAGGGTATGTTTGGTCATAAAGATGGATCACTTGTTTCTTAGAGGTTGTATTTGGTCATGCAACTGGTGTAAGTTACTCCTTCCTTACAGATTTTATGTTTGGTTCGGAAACAGGGACATTAGTTTTTTTTAGGGATTATGTTTGTTCCCAAAACAGAAACGTTCGTCTTTTTTAGAGGTCATGTTTGTTTAACGATCAGTAACACAGACTTTTGTTTCATAGTTACTGTTCAATTCAAGTGTACATTTTTGGTGTGAGAATAGTAATCTACAGTACGTTTTGTGTGTTTTTCAGCATTTTTGAAGGAAGCCGAATCGCAGCAGGACGCGTTGAGAAATCACAGCGACAACCACGTGAGACGAAAAGCGTTGCACCGCGTTCAGACGGCGCTGATTTCGGCACAAGAAGTCGGCGATGAGAAACTGCAATTGGCGCAGGCCGTTCAGGACTTGATCGAGAACAAGTCCAGGCAGTTGGACATCGATTACAAAAATTTAGGTACAGTAATTATCCAAATCAGCCTAAAAAATGGGAAAATTATTGTCTAGTAATTCGAATGTTGAATTAAATTTGAATACGTGAATTTGGTTGGACGATTACAAGCGATTACGCTATTCTGCCCTGCTAAGCGAAAGAGCAGTATCTGCAAAAACCAAGTTTTGAGAAAATTGGGTTTGAATATTTAGTATTTATTTAAAATACTAAATTTGGACGATTACAAGCGATTACGCTATAAATTAGGCTGCTAATCGGCGCTAGAGAGAACCACCCGCTCACCGAGATTTAAATCTCACTGATTCCTGGTACGGTAACTTGAATTTTTGTAGTTTACCTTTGCTGAACTACAAAACTATTATTTTATGATCACAGAACTACAAATTAGGCATTCTACCTTACCAATCACAGTTGGATTTAAAGTTATTTTATTGGTTGGAAATTGTTGGAAAATTTGATCGTGTGCTTGTGAACATTTATTTCGTAATATACACTTATGAAGTGAATAATCACAAACAAATAATTCTTATGGTAGTTATATGGCGTATTTAATACACACACACCTGTTTGCACACGAACATATAATATCCATTACCAGCCATAGATTCTTGACCACTATCAAACCAGCATGTTATGGCCTGTTTATTCTTTTAATCAGGTTCTGCCTTTGCAGGGATATATCCATAAATAAATATTTATTAAATTATGTTTGTGCATGAACTACTTCAGATTATTGTTATATTTTCCAGTTTATTGTGTTACATTTATCAAACTTTGTAATTTGTAATTTATCTTCAATGATTTTTATTTCATTTATTTTTTGCTTCCAGTTTCCTATTCATACAAGGATCAGGAATACAGTGAAATGCTGTAGATTATGATTACATTTTTGAGTTTATCGAATTACTTTTATCAAACTTACAACTTTATATAAAATCTTGAATGATTGTTATTTAAGTTATTTAATTTTTTGCTTCATTTGCTTTTTTGATTAGTATCCAGATCTGAAGGAAAGGAGTGATAAAGCTGATTCCATTTCAATCAATCAAATCATTTATTTATCCTTGAAACAAAATACAGCAAACTTGAAAAGTACAATGAAAAATAATAGAATTAATAATACAATAGATGTAACATAAAATAGTATTAATATACTGTATTAATAACAAGGAAGGTCCCTGCAAACATTTATCAAACTTTGTAATCATTTATTTTTGTTGATGGTGATGTCCCGATGAGCTCCAGACTTGTGCGTCGGCAATGAGAGGAGTGATGATCAGAGATGACGACTACTTTTCAGGCAATTGAGAGTGGCCATTGTTGTTGTTAAAATCCGTTCCATCAACTAGGATTGATCTATGGTGCGATCCACGTCAAGAAGTCAGCATTGCTTAGATGGGAGTTTGCTATCCTTGTTCAGCACAAGGCAGTTGCTGATGTATCTATCCTACTCGCACGGTGCATAGTTGCCGCACTGTGCATTGTTGTCGCACACAGTTCCAACAAACAGGTTTGGTGCAGTTTTTTCTTTCTCTCTCAATGAAACTCGGCATCAATGCTGCTCATATAAGCAATACTGGCTTCTTGACGTGAATCGGACTATAGGAACCTTTGGTTTAGTAGTATCGCCCTCGGCTACGGACAACTCCAGATTTGTGTTTGTTTGTCAATGGCTCAACAGCCCTATGTGGGCTTAGGCCTACCAGCTGGTTGCCAGTTTCACATCCACTTGACTGAATCAGCAGAGGTGAATGATCATTAATCAGAAAAGATGTAACGTGTGGTTAGCACATTGACATCTCAACCATAAGCTAGTTGAATTTGTGTAACATGTTGAATAATTTTTACTTTTTGCTTCCAGTTTCGTATTCAGATCTGGGCAAGGAGCAGGAGACGAGTAACGAACCAACCAGTAAAGAGACGACGCAACAGAAGGAGAACACCACAAAAGAGGCGTACGATGGCGGCGGCGGCGGGGGAGGGGGAGTGGCAGGAGGAGGGGGTGACCGGGATCGTGGTGAGAGGGGAGGGGGCAGTGGTGGTGGGGGGAACTCGGGTGGTGGGGGCAATTCGGGAGGGGAACAACGACAGAACAAGCGACCGCGTCGTAGTCGAGTGGAGGTGGAGGACGTTGTAACGCCACCCGTGGCGGAGCCGGTGACGCCCCTGCCACGTGTCACCGCCACCGTGGCCACGAAAAAAGCCACAACCGCCGCCAAGAAAAAGAAACGAAAGACAAAACAAATGCAGCAGCGCGAAGAGACGCCGCCGCGCGAAGACGAAATCCCCATCGACCCCGACGAGCCGACCTATTGCCTGTGCGACCAGATCTCCTACGGCGAAATGATTCTGTGCGACAACGACCTGTGTCCCATCGAGTGGTTTCACTTTTCGTGTGTGGCGCTGGCCACCAAGCCCAAGGGCAAGTGGTACTGTCCCAAGTGTCGCGGCGACCGGCCCAACGTCATGAAGCCCAAGGCACAGTTTCTCAAAGAACTCGAGCGCTACAACAAGGAGAAGGAGGAAAAGTCGTAGGGCCCGACACCAGCTAGAGCAAGCTCATTCGTTTTGCCAAGGTGTGTTTCGTAACGATTTAGAAATCCTGTAGACAGACATGAAATAAAACGACGTACACAGACTGTATAATCACAGTGTGGTCATTGGTGTGAAAAGATCCATAAGCCTTGTCGTCCACTTGAACCGTTTTGCCAACTTCCATAAGCCTAGTCATCCACTAGAACCGTTTTGCCAACTTCCATAAGCCTAGTCATCCACTAGAACCGTTTTGCCAACTTCCATAAGCCTAGTCATCCACTAGAACCGTTTTGCCAACTTCCATAAGATTTACATAGAAATGAATCTTGAATCATATTTCAAAAATTTTAAAGAGTCACTATTGAGATTGTAGAACCGTTCCATGATAATTGAAATGAAAAACACACTGATTTTGTCAATTCTACATTTTCTAAAGTGTAGAATTGGCAAAATCAGTGTGTTTCTTCATTTCAATTTTCTTGAATCATAATATGTTATGTTAGTACATTCACTTCTAACCCAAAACTTGCCTTTGCCAGAGTTGGTTTTTATCATTTTTTTAGCAGCTTTCAAAAATTATATGTAAGGGTAGAGAAACTATGTTATTCCTCTTAAAAAAAGTTTGATGTGAATGGGTTCGAATTTCCCTTTAAACCCATATCAGAATTCAAAAGTATGGCGGTGGCGGGAATAGAAAATGTTTCAAACACACTGTTATGGACCTTTTCACACCAATGACCACACTGTTATTATACAGTCTCTGTACTGCCTGCTAGCTACACTTCTTTAAATTTTGTATTCAAAAGTTTTCCTTTTCAAAATTGTATTCATTCACTCGATTGATAAGACATGAGTTGTAGATGAGAATAATCAGTTGTTTTATAAGAAACTATCACATGTAATTGTGATAGTTGGCCAATTGTTGTGGAATGATACTTTCTTATTTCAATTCGAGAACGTATTATTTGAAATCGACAACTTATCAATTTTATGTGTAAAATAGATAAAAAATAGCAACCTGTTTATAAATGCATACTGTATTATTTATGTCAATTGAAAATATTTATTTATTTTACAAGACAATTGTTGCCAGGATGAAGCCTATTGTAACAAAACATGATTGTTCCATATTATCACACAAAAATTAAAAACAAAAGAGTACTTTACAATCAAAACTTGGTAGAACATAATCATTAATATAATAAATTGGTGAATGGTGTACCAAATTGACTATTTTCAATATACACCTCGTTTAAGTTTGACTACTTCGCGAATACAATCCACTAATCCCAACACCAGTTCTTTACTGATGATGATTTCTCAATCACAAGCAACTATTTTCACACAAAATGAATGATTTCACAAATTAACTCAGTCACTTGTCTAATACAATTAGAGAGAAAAACAATGACTATAAGTGTCTGTTGAATGTCTCTAATAGTTCTCAATTAGTATGCTCTAGCGTAGTACTGCTAGACAAGAACAGAATAGACTTGCAATTTGCCTAGATTGCTCTATGGGCTTGCTCTAGCTCAATGTCTTAGTTTGGACTAGTTCTAAGGTTGTGCAATCGATTTCAGATTTTGATGTTTTTCTAAGTTTTGCTTAATGATTGAGCCATCGCAGTTTCATCCATTGCACTGAGAGTTTTTGATTAGTGATAGTGATCATTTTTTCAATTGAAATTCTACAAAATAATGTCAAACCTATTCAATTCGAAATATTAGGATTCAAACTAATTTCATGTTTACATAATGGCATCTAGTTAACTCTTATTTTCTTGTATTTTCGTGGAATAAACGATATTTAACACGTTATATCATAGAGAAAGCATTACTCTTCCCTAATGGTTTCTCTATCAATGGTTCTATTGGAAGGAGCTAAAATTCGTACCTCAAAATTAATTCATATTCACAGCTATAAAGGTATTTTGAATTTTAAAACAAACAACTATTTATGTTCCTTGAAATTAAATTCATTTAAAATTGCTGATAACGTTTTTTCTACTTTGATTTATTGTTGATGTGATTTATTGCATTCAATTACTTTTCAGTATGTAATTTGAATCAATATTACCTTAAATAAACTCGATAACACATCATGTTATTGTCAATGGATAAAATTTCGATGGACTGTCACCAACTTAATAAACCATTGAAAAATATGACCGAAAGTCAAAAGCAAAGTGTTGGAAGCAGTGTTTGGAATCGACCGTACTAAGATCTTGTGATTGTTCATTATTAATTCTAATCCTAAAAATTTATTTCCATGGTCAACAAGCTGTAATGTTACTATTTATAATAAGATGATGGAATTGAATGATGAAATTTATAGTTTTTAATTTATGATAGATACTACAGTGGAACCCCGGTTTTACGTAGCTCAAGGGACCGAGAAAGAACTCGTTATATCGGGGTATTCGTAAAAACAGGGTTACAATATACACTACATTGAGTATTTGGTACTTTTCAATGGGATTTGAAATAAATACGTTAAATCGGGGTATTCGTAAAACCGGGGTACTACTGTATTAATAATGATATTTCAATTCTGCTAGACTTATCCTTGTTTCGGTTATTTGAAAACTGGTTGATTGCTCTGATGCTTTCGATCAGGTTACGAATAAAAAGACTCCAAGTTGTCAAAATCTCAAATTTATTTAAATAACGAGATACTGGTTTCTGTTGTTATAACATTATCAATCTCTGGTAAACACAGTTTACCAGCCTTTTTATTCATTATGGATAACTACCACAATATCACCCTCACTACTGCACAAAACGTCAATTAAATTAATTCAATTTGAAATTGAATTTTTTTGCTAGGGATGATGCCCACATTTAAGCTCTAAGCTTGTGCGTGGGTAATGGGAAGGAAGGATGATGATGAGAGATGAATGGACCTACAGCTTTAGGTGGGTTCCGAACCATCTAATTTACAGTTGAACTGCTTTGTTTGACATGAAACAAAAAAATATGTTGTATCACTAATCTCTGCTGCTAATGTGCTGCTCCTCCATATTATTCAAGGGAAAATTGAATTCATGTTCATTGCAAGAATACGGTTACATTGGAAGCTAGTTGTTACGAAAGAGACTGTATAATAACAGTGTGGTCATTGCTGGTGTGAAATGGTCCGTTAAAGTGTGTTGGAACATTTTTTATTCCCGCCACCGTCATACTTTTGCCAATATTTTGAATTCTGATATGGGTTTAAAGGCAAATTTCAACCCATTCACTCATTTTTTAAACTTTTTTAAGGGGAATAACATAGTTTCTCTACCCTTACATAGAATTTTTGAAAGCATAAAATGCTAACTTATTTTAAGAGAAACTAAGTTACATAAAACAACTTTTCTAACATTGAAAGTAGTTCCTCTACTCTTGTTATTGCTTTAAAAGCTTAAAATGATGAAAACTAACACTGGCAAAGGCAAATTTTAGGTAAGAAGTGAATCACTCAACATAACATATGATTTGCGTATCATTTCAATGCAAATATTATGGGAATTGGCAAAAGTATGGTGGATTTGTCCGAGCTAACCAATCATAAGTGTGACATTCAATTACCACACTGTGATTATACAGTCTCTGAAGATTGTAGCATAAGGTAGCCACACACTAGACCCTCATTTCATGGTTTGCAGCATTTTTCAGTGCAAGTCCAGTGTGTGAGTACCTTACTCGTACAGACTCGCACCCAATGTAACCGTGACTTGAAATCTTTTTGCCCTGTGGACAAATAATTTATCTTTAGAGGCTACTGAACCATTACCAATTTTATTTACTGTTTCCTAACAATGTTTTGAACGATACTGTGGGACTGCTAGATGTATTAATACGAAGTAGATCTCTGAAAACTAGATAATAAATAAAAAATCGGGAATTTTTTTCCAAAAATTATTTCCCAATTTCAAGAGCAATCTACAGGAAAATCATCCAACTCCTGAAATGCAAGCCATACTCTGATACTGTAATTACTTAATTTTATGGAAAATAATTGAATCGGAGAGTTCTGAAATCCAGTCCTGATTTTTTGGATTTGATGTATACAAGATTACTTTGCCACTACAAAGAAAATTATTCATAGTACCGTACACATATTAAATCCATGTGATCTCATAGATTGAATTTGAATTTCACCTATGTTCGTATTTTAAAATGTATTTTACTGAAAAAGATCAATAAAATATTGATATTTTGACAATTTTTCAAATTGTTATATTGACTATTTTGTTTTTAAAATGGTGATCTGATAAACAAATCTATTAACTCGAAGAAAATCTATTTCTTAAGTTTAAACAAGAAGTTTCGAAGTCCGTTTAAAAAATTAACAGTTCCTAATTTATAAGAACAATGAAAGCTCTGAAATCAGGTTGTCATAATTTCAGGGAGGCAATCAAGAAATTAAGCATTGAGCTAAATATCTTACTGGAGATAGCAGTAGCTGGGGCTGCTATTATACAAAAGCAGTGTTTTGTCTAATTTCGTTAAGTTGGCAATAAGATGAGAATGGAATTTCTAGAACAGTAAGCGGAACCACAAAAAAATTAGGTTGACAATAATAGTATGCTATACAAAAAAAAGTAGAATCCAGCTTATTCAATCAGTGGTGTCTCCAGTTAGATATTTAGCTCAATGTAATTAATATACTATCTAAATATCAAAATAGGCTATAAATGATTTACCCAAACATTTTAAATGATTAAGTTTTATTAGATCAATCATTTGTCTGTATGCTCTATTTTAATTGTATCTGAAGGAATTTCAAAAATACCTTGTTATAATATTGGACACAATGCTGCCTCATCAACTTTATAATTTTATCAACTTTATAAGTTTTTACATATTACATTATTTTTATTCAATAAGTGTCGAAGAAACCGAATGTATTTCCAAATAAGATTATTTTATCCTTAGTAAAATTCAAAGAGATACCTACTGGTTGGATAATAGGCCTATGGATGAAAAATTAACAAATTTAAACTAAACGTTTATTTTATTATCATTTTAAATTATATTATTTTTATCCTCAGTTTTTAAAATATTTTCAATTGTACATTAATTTGTATTTAGTTGTAGTATTTATTTGTCGAATAAAATACATTATTGTCGGAACTATCTCATTTTTTGTCAATTTATTGTTAAATGTATTGACTTGGAATTCTTATCGGACAAAAGTGTTTACTGTGATTAATGAATGAGGTATGTGAATGAAATATAGTTTGGAAAATGGTTGGAAAGTTATTTGTAAGTTATTCACCAATTACTTCCATAAACCATACATATACCTTTTTACATGTTTTTTCTCATTTCCTGAGAATTTTTTTATAATTTATTCAATGAAACTAATTGAACTTTAACAATATTATGCCATTCAAGTGGAATGTATTGGGAGTCTAGTGGAATGTTGATGCATTATATAGAAGCACTCATGAGAGATCAAGTTAGAGCACTTTTAAAGAGAGTCTCTCAAAAACTTATTCAATTTGATTCGATTATTTCAGCTCTACTCTGTACTAAGTAAACCTGTTAATGTCTATTATTCTTCACTCTAATCTATGAGCTGAAAGATTGAGGCAGAAAAGAGGCAAGTAGAGAGAGAGAGAGAGTTAGAGACAGAGTGGAATTAACGAGTGAGATATCTGACTTGTTCTTTAACAGCGAGTGAGATAAGAATAACAGCTGAATGGTGGGAACGAGAATCAGTGAGCGAGCGACTGAGGAAAGAAAATAATACGAGTAAAAAGGAAACCAATGTCAAAAAAGAGAAGGAAATAGAAGGAGAAAGTGAACTAGCCAGATTACGTTGTAGACCGCAGGAAGGAGAGAGATTACTAAGCTTCACAAGAAGCCTCAACTCAAAACTTCTTTCAGTTCGATCACATCTTCAAAAATTATCATCGACCTCAACGCGTAACTATTTTCAGTAATTGATTTTTCAATACACGTCATTGTAATAAGTTTTTATCAATTATTGCCAAGCAGTGCGAGCTTGAAACATTCAGTATGTGTGTGCTTTAGTGTGTGTGATAAGTTCAAATAATGGGACAGTGTAGTAAATATTAGTACCGTATACGTAATAAACCACAGATTACTAAGATAGAGAAATATCTGTTAGAAACGGAAGTTTGTTAGGTCTCCTCCTGCTCTTCTTCCTCTTCGCCTCTTCTTCTTCTCCTCTCCTCCTCTTCCTCTTCTTCTCCTTCTCCTCCTCCTCTTCCTCTTCTTCTTATTCTTCTCCTTCTCCTCATTCTTCTCCGTCTTCTTCTTCTCTTCCTCCTTCTTCTCCTCTTCCTCCTTCTTCTCCTTCTCTTCCTCCTCTTCTTCTTCTTCTTCTCCTTCTCCTCCTCATCCTCCTCTTCTTCTTCTTCTCCTCCTCTTATTTTTCTTCTCATTCGTCTTTTTTCTTCTCCTTCTTCTTCCTCCTCTTCTTCAAAGATTATAATCATAACTAAGTTTTTAAACCGCTATTTCTCAATCTTCAATCTGTGGTAACATAATAACAACAACAACTACCTAACCTAACCTGCCGTCGGAAATAGAATCGCCTCAAGATATATCTAATCAGTATACAGGTCATTAATATTCTATAACGACGGTTTTCATTTCAGTTAGTTGCTGATTGGAATTCAAACAGTGAACAACTCAGAGCTGGCTAGCATAGCATAGCCAACTATGTTCAACACTATGTGACACTTCTCTATATTATATTAATTATAGAATCATTATCAACTTTTAATCAGCAGAATAAAAGTTTTAATTACCGTACGCGTTCGAGTGTGCTTTCATCATACGGTATCTATCATCAACTTTTGTTTGGTAATTACCTTATCCCCCTTGCGTTCGAGTAAACCTACGGTCTATACGAGTAATGGTACGGTATATAGCTATACATACCGTAACAGTGTACTAGTTTGAATTGTGAGTTGAAAGTTTTACGGTAAACTATAGACGTTAGGCGTCACAATGGAATCCCAGGCTGAAGAAGTTGTTCAACCAGATAAAGATAAACCATCTTCTGTATTGTTAGAGAGTGAGTCAACCACCAACAATGGTAACAATAAACCAACATTGTCACAGGAGAGCGGTGCTAACAAAAAAACGGGTGAGAATTTTAATAATTTATATAAAAATTATAATTAATAACAATAGTTAGGGTATTATAAAATAATCTTCAATTGTCGTAAAAATCGTTTTTAGTTTTGGGGTGATAAATTTCTGCATTAGAATTTCTACATGTGCAATTTGTAAGACGATTTGTTAACTAGATTAAATTTGTTTCTAGTTCATTGAACATGTAATCATCAGATACCTATCATACTTTTTTCCATTGTGGAGAGCTTGAATTTTATTTTCTCCAAATAATTATATTTTATTTTCTATGTATTTGAATATTCAGTACTTTTACTCGATTGATTTAATTTTTAGTGTTTTCATGTAATAAATTTTGTATATTTTATTTTAATATTTAAACTGTAAATATTTTATTATTGTAACATAACAAGATGACATCATTGTGTTGTTTTCCTTCTTCAAGTTATTTGGGCCTTCAGCAACTCCTCCTTATGTAAAAAGAATTTTTCCTCGAATAAGCGTATTTATTGTCAACTGCATGCTTGTAAAAATTGTGTATTAGTGATAATGAATTCAATAATAATTAGAGTAGTAATATTTTAATGTACAAGTAATGTAAAATGTCATTGATAATTTTTTGTATTATTACTACGGTATTTATTTTTATAATTAAATTGATAAAAAATTGATTTAGCACTCAAATAAGAGCACAAATGCGTCCTACCATCTACAATACTTTACTGCAAAAGTGTAAGATTACGTTTCCAAATAAAACTTTGTAAAAAAAGGGTGACATGGAAGATTTTATGGAATAATTTTTATTATTTAAATACGGTAATTACAAAATGCTATTTTTAAAAGTATAAAGTAGGCGTAATCAGAATTTGGCATGGAATGATAATTTAAATAATAAGTAAAGAATTAAAGATGATTTTTATCAATCATTATAAGTTCAAGATAATAAATTTGAAAAACATAGTATAAATATTATGGGATGATCAAACATTCAATTATTCATTAGAAGATAGAAATTATTTTAATCTCCAACTGAGGCGTTTTTCAAGACAATACTTTCAAGTCGTCTATAAAAATAGAAAAAGAGTAGCTACACAATTGAAAACATTTTTGAATGTTGCTGGTTTCAAATGAATGTCGTTTGTTTGAACAATCAATTTGGCCTTGAAAGATCAGATGCAGTCAGATGTGAATATAATTTCAATAATGATATGTTACCTTATGGATAATAGTTGCTAGTTCATTGCGGAGTTGCAGCACATAGAAGTAAAGTATATAAGGAAGTAAATTCTTTACTTATGTGTGGTTGCAGTTGAAAAATCTCATTTAACATCAATTTCCATGTGAAAACCCGGTCTTGAAAAAGGAAAAATAGATTGAATTTTATTATTGAAAATCATTATTCCACACTGTAATAATGATAATTAAAGTGATTAACAAATGACTTCACTCGTGGGGACTGTTTTATTGGAATTTATAAATCCTGTAATACAGGAAAAACGCGGACACACACTTTATATTTTAAATAGCATGGCATACTACGCAATAAACTTAGAAGTCTAGTGTGAGTTCGCCCTTTTACTGTTTTACAAGACTTCCGAATTTCCTTGAAACAGTTCCCTGGTTTTCATACAGCCTATAATCACAAATCGATTGAAAGTTTGGATGAAAATTATATGGGGGAGGAGATTACCAACATAATCAGAAGAATTGAATTGCTTTGAAGGGCGAAGTTCCTTGGAAGAGAGAGTTCTTTAAAAAAAAAAATCATTCATGGATAAAATGTGAAAGAGCAAACTTATTAATAAAATAACAGTAGAAGTATAAAAATTTGTGGAGAAAAATATTTTCATGAAAATAGAAAAGTTATTATAATGAACCCAGAGAATTTGAAAATCGCTACAACTGAAAATTTAGATATTGTAGAGAATTTAATAATACATTTCCATAAAACTTAAACAAATTTCAATTAGAGAATATAGATTAATTCATGAGTAGCCTATATTCTTGTTGCTATTGTTACATATTGATCTATGAAAACAATTATCATATTTGAAAATAATTTTAAATTTACTGTACAGAATAATCTTCCACAGTGAACCTAGTTTATTCATGTGGACCAATAAAATATTATATAACGTTTAAAAATGCCTAAAATACTCACATTTATTTTTAACGAATAACAATGCTGATAAATAACGAGTCATCCATTAAAAGATAAGTAATAATTGATGGAATTTTCAATAACACGCTTTCAAACTATTTTGTTTTTGTCCACCGAAACAGATAACAGAGGCAATAAACAGTATTTTATGGCATTCTCAAGTGAAAATATTTTCTATTATAAATGGAGCATTTTTTTAGTGTAATGCTTATTGAATGATAAGATATTATCATCAAAAGTAATTGGAATCTCTAGTAAAAATACAGAGTATATCTTTGATGCATAGAAAATTTTTAGTTTATTGATTGAGTCAAAATAATTGAAATTTGGCAGGATCAAAATTATTTTCATCACGTTTTCTGTTTTGACAAGCCATTCTGGATTGTTTTTTTTTTCAGAAATCATAAATACAATATGCCTTTTCTAATCTCGACTAATCTCAAGACTAATCTCGTCTTGTCTTGTCTTGACTAACCGGTGTACGCCTAGACTTAAGAGTAAACAAGATAACAAGAGTAACATAATATATATTATGTTAACATTAATATGAGGAAGGAGATATAAAATACAGTATATATTAATAAATATTTTATTGTTCGTTTCAGGCATACTGGACAAAGCCTACAAAATTCTTCACTACCATGTTGTGCCAGTGGTGTTCATATTATTTTTCACAAGTTCAGTGCAAATTCTGGCCTCACTGGGCCGAGACGAGCCAATCTCGTTGAAACTGGTTCTGCCCCGGCTCTACGGCGACCTGCACTCATGGACGATTGTGGCCGTATTCACCATATGGGCGATATTCTGGCTCAAAGTGCCCAGCTCAAAAACCTATGGACCCGAAACGTTTCATGGGGCCATTCCCGAGTACCAGGTAAGTAGAAACCAGCAGGTACCAGATAGTACCAGGTAGAACAGAAATTCAGATCCGTAAATTTCAACATTGACAAAACATATTATTTTCTTTCTTTGCGCCCAGTAAATTTGCCATAATTATGTTGTACATTCTTATGTTTTCTTGAAATATTATTTATAATGCATTTTTATTACAAATTGTATATTTGCATGTTTTGTTTTTTATGGCAAATGAAGTTTCTATATCTATCTATCTATATAAATGATATAACTCAATTTTTTTTTGTTCATCCTTGTATGAGATTTGCGAAAGTAATGACAGCCACTGGGACTGTTATAGTGGGCCAATTTACTTGTATAGATGCGGTTTGCGCCAGAAGAAAGGTTAGTGGTCCTATATACTCTATTTGATATAACTTCCGACTCGGAAACCGGTTATTCCCTATCTTGTATGTGCTATGCTGAGTCGGAAGTTACATTAAATAGAGTATAGGCCTATATAGATGTGCTGCAATCACGCGCCGCGCCACTCACAGTATTTTCCTTATTTTTGCTACTTTTTCAAATAAATTCAATCATTTTTGACCAACAGCCATACGTTTCTCATTTCTTGGACACTGTAGATATTCACTGTATATGGCTGTTGCCTTTGCAGGGACCTTCCTTGTTATTAATACTATTTTATGTTATATATATTGTATTATTAATTTATTATTTTTCATAGTATTTTTCAAGTTTGCTGTATTTTGTTTCAAGGATAAATAAATGATTGATTGATTGATTCCCTTAACATATGATTTTGACAAAAATAATGCAGAGTTATTCTAAATGATGGACTCATTTTCAAATAATTAATTGTTTGTTAAAATAATTTTAATTTAAAATTATTATTTCTTTACTCAAGCACCAATCCGAAATAAACAATCCTCATTTATGGACACTAAATTGACTTAGAATGTAAGATAGTACTCACAAATTATGTGGTAAGATAGTACTCACAAATTATGAGTTTATCTTACGTTCTAAGTCAATTTAGGGCCGGTTCATGAGCTCGGGATTTACCCAAGTCCTAGACTAAAACGGGTGGCTACCGTAGCATCGACAAAGGTTTGTCTCGATAGGTTAGCGGGTTAGCAGCATAGAGAGCCCTTATAGCCCAGTCAATGAAGGGAAATAATAGGCCTTTATGGGAACTAATTAGAAAAAAGCTGAATTTTTGCCTGATGTTACATTGGTATAAGATACGTTTGTACACAAAAGTCCCCGACCCTACCCCTCTTGCTTCCCTATGCCCCCAAAGTTTCAGTTTGCAAGGGTTTCGTATATCGGGTATATCTCAGCCCTCGATGAAGATATTGAATAAAACTTGATCTCATATTTTCCAGGACATTATTACCTAGAATTATGTCACTGGAAACATAAACGTATCTCGTTCCATTCAAAAGTTATTACCAGACAATGTGAGGGAAAAACGAAATTTCTGCCTCATAAATTTACATTTTGTTAAATAAAAGTTTATACAAGCATATTTTACTGAAGGTTTACATGTAAAACTTGTATATCTTTTCAAGATCTTTAAAATGATGTATAATAACCCGTATTTAATCACCATCCTATAATCTTAATCCATCCATTAATGTGCGCTAAACACGATCTCGCTGCGCTTGATGGACTGATCCAGGCATAATATTATGTGGTTAACAAAAACTATCTATGATGTTTCTAATCCGACAATTTCTTATATTACTCTGGACTATTAATCTGTATTTGGAGTTGGATTTTTCAGAAAAGTTATAATTCAACAGATATTTCCAAATTGACGACCATTTTTTTTCTTATTCTCATACATAAAGTATAGGCCTAGCCTACAGAAATATAAAACATAATATCATTGTATAGTATTACGAATCCCTATTCCACAATAATAGATTTAAGAACATCTCTATTGAATTTTGAATAGATGGGTCTACTATTTTAATGTTTGCTGGGGAAATTATGGCTTTAAATAGAGCAATATAGCCACCGCCGCACCATTGTAACTTGCTGCTGAAGGGCACCGCTGAAACTGTTTACAGATAATTTCTACGTAATTAAAAATTTCTACTAACGAAGTCCTATTCTTTCAGGAAACTTCTAGAATACGATTATTTTTGACAAATAATGTTCCATTGATAGTATTTCTTTATATCTTATTAATATTGATGTTGGTAACTAATGTTGGTGTAAGTCTTGCTACATAACATATCAGTAGACTTCACTGACATATTTACGGTTAATTGCTTACATTTAAAAAGTGCCTTTCTTACCAGAGATTTCATTGAGGCTTTTTAACTCTGATAAGTTGTACATGCTCAGGATAAAATTTCTTCTACTACATAAATATTTGGATAATACTGTATTTTCTAGTACTAAAATATTCACTTGCGTATTTTCCACGTCCATAATTCATCATAAATGAATGTCTTCTTTAATAATTCCTGCTATCTTTCAAATAAAATTATTCAATAATCGCCCTTATCGTTTATTTATCTATTTTTCGAACCACAAACTTACTTATACCTTGTGACTAGTATGTAAAATGCGTACTTTTCATCCAAGATGAATATTATATACTCATACAACTAGCCGATCTTGAAAGGAATCTGAAATTCTTGACTTCAAAATAATCAAAGACTTGAAAGTCTGTAACAAAACCATGCAATTATTTCTTCGAATGAATACCGGCACTCATTGTCGTCCTCAATGAAATGAGTAATCGGATTCAGTTGATGATGAACATCTGATAATTTTTTTCATTAAGTTCAGTTTTACAAAACCTCTTATAACATTGTCCAAAATAGTAAACTTCAGCCGCAACTAAATCAATTGAATCTAATAGCCTATGCTTCACTTTACTGGCCAAATTATCATTCCTATCATCCCTAGTCTTGTCTGCCATTTTGGAAATGAATGATGTATTATAACTTCTCTGAAAAATCCAACTCCCAATACAGATTAATAGTCCAGAAAAATATAAAAAACTGTCTAATAGAAACATTATTTAGATAGTTTTCGTTAACCACATAACCTGTGCAAGGATAGTATATGTATCTTTCAAGTAGCCTACTATAGACTTCTGCCTTCAACAATGTGATGTTAGGCAAGACATAACAGGAAATATTGCCTTCTCTTCTTCAACTCTAACGATTGCTGGCTCCTTTGAAAAGACATGATGCGGTCATATCTCCTTGCATCAAAAATGAACACAACAGCATAGTTTAAAGCACGCTGCAAATTCCAC
This sequence comes from Laodelphax striatellus, assembly GCA_017141395.1. Lineage (NCBI taxonomy): Eukaryota > Metazoa > Arthropoda > Insecta > Hemiptera > Delphacidae > Laodelphax > Laodelphax striatellus. Next base: position 31,787,029 of record CM029536.1, read on the forward strand.
ATTTACATTATTCTATATTTATATCTACTTTATATTAGTGTTTGAAGAGTGGAGAATTCTCAACATTTTGATCAGCATTCGAGATTCTCAACTACATTATTTTTCGTATAAGAAGAGTTTCAATTGAAAAGTTGTGTTTAGTTCTAGATATGCACGGTAATAGCTGTAGAATTCTACTTGTAAGGAAGATACTGGCGTTTAAAATCACAAATGGTGATCAAGTTGTAGAGAATATATATTTTTCTTCAAAATCTATATATTTTATTGTTTCACTCTTAAACAAGAAAGTAACACCTAATTAAAGAATTGGAAAAATTCATTCATTAGCTTTTCACTATTTGACAGATTAGTAAATAGCCTCTAGCTAGATGAAGATTAAGACAAGATATTATCACGTAGGCTATTTGGGCTTAAATTGTAGAAAATTTCATCTTCTACAGGCCTAGAATCTAATAAACAAACTCTCTGTATAATTGAAAGAAATACCGAAAATGTAAAATAACGGAACATGTTGTAAACTTTTGGACTTACAGAATCAATCGTTTCTGTCTTGTAAAATGAATATTTAAAAAATTTTCAATTGGAAATGAAAGGAGAAATCGCGATCTACAATTTGAAACCAATCATGATTTTCTATCATCAAGGACTTCCAAGATACAGTATTAGCATTTGTAAGCAAAAATTTCACCTTCAATGACTGGACTATTTTCAAGAAACCACCTGTTTAATATGTGCATTGGCTGAGCCGCCGTGCGATTCTAGATCGTGCAGGTTGCACTTTGATGGACTTTTTCTCACGTTCATGTGAAGTAAAATATAGATTGTGATTATTCAAATTAAAGATAATGAGATGCTCTACAACGTTTATATTCAACATTTTTCTGTAAAACAATCATGTAAACTTTTATTTGCAAAAGTATAAAATTTAGAAGCAAAAAATCAGAATTTTTCTTCATTCTTTCTCAAATAACTCCGGAACTACTAGAGTTAGAGTAGAATAATAATTGAACAAATGATAGAAAAATTAATTTTCTGAAGAATGAAAAAAAGATTGAATCGATATCTCTATTGGAAGCCGAGATACGTTCGATATACGAAACCCTTGCAAACTGAAACTTTGAGGGGGTGCTGGGGGGGAAGCAAGAGGGGTAGGGTCGGGGACTTTTGTGTACAAACTTATCTTATACCAATGTAACATCAGGCAAAAATTCAGCTTTTTTCTAATTAGTTCCCATAAAAAACCTTTATTGACTGGGCTATTAGTACACATAGTGTCAAGGCTATCGTTTGTCGATGCTACGTTGACCACCTGTTTGAGTCTAGGACTTAGCTAAATCCCGAGCTCATGAACCGGCCCTAAATTGACTTATGTTGGGTTGCACCAAGCAAGATCAATTTTGATCCGGGATCAGTACAATGTTAATTGAATGGGATCAGCTGATTCAAAATAGTTGATCCCCGTTGGTGCAACCCAACATTAGAACGTAAGATAGTACTCACAAATTATTTGTTAAGATAGTACTCACAAATTATGTGTTTATCTTACGTTCTAAGTCAATTTAGTGTCTATATTTTGTTCAAGTGAGAAAAGGATGGATCCACAACAACCGAAATCCTCATTTATACAGCAGGATCCGTTTAACTTGTCAGAAAACATATGATCGACGAGCATATGATCACAATACTTAACCTACAAATGCTGAATCTCGCAGATTATTGAAAAGGTCTTTTAAAAAGTTATTCTTTAAAAGGTCTTCTTTAAAAAGGTATTTTAATGACTTAAAAGGTCTTTAAGACTTTTAATCCTTCTGATTATTGTGTCGAAGTCACTGTTTAATTATTACCAAAACAGCTGATTTCTGACATGTTAAATGGATCGTGCTATATCAATAATATTATGCTTGCTTTTGTGACAGGACAACGGTGTGCTGTTCTTCATAGCATCGGTGCTAGCCTTCCTGGGCGTGCAGCTGTACTACACGCAGGTGAGCACGCTGCTGTTCTGGAACATGCCGTGGCTATTGTCCAGCCTCAACATAGTCGCATTCGTGCTCTGCTTCTTTCTGTTCGTTGACGGCATCATGAAACCCGATAGTCGAACGGACATCAACGACCTGCCCTACGCGTTCCTATTCTACAGAGGCGTCAATTTGCACGCCAACATTTGCGGAGTGGACATCAAACAGCTGGCCGTCAGCAGGATGGGTCTCATCGGCTGGCAACTGCTCATTCAGGCCTTTTTTGTTGCCTCAATCTACAACTACGGCTTCAATCACGGTGTCACCGTTTGTTTTCTACTGCAGGTGAGTGCAGTCTGGTCTGTGTTGAGCAATTAACATAAAAATACAAACCGATTACTGGGATGCACCTAGTGAGATTAATTGAAAATTCAAATAGTTTATTATTCCTCATAATATATATAGCAGGATTCAATTAACTTGTCAGAAATCAGCTGTCTCAAAGAGCAATATCACAATACTTAACCTACAAATGCTGAATCTCGCAGATTATTGAAAAGGTCTTTTAAAAAGTTATTCTTTGAAAGGTCTTCTTTAAAAAGGTCTTTCAAAGACTTTAAAGGTCTTTAAGACTTTCAAGCCTTTTGATTATTGTGTCGAAATCACTGTTTACTTATTACTGGATCAGCTGAGTTATGACAAGTTAATTGGCTCCTGCTGTATTATCTAACTGGAGGTAGAATGAACAAGCTCCACTGTACTGTCAACCTAACAAAATTAGGTGGCCCGTGTTTCACCTAATTTTGTCAGGTTGGCAAAACAGTGGGTACATCATATGTTGCCTAATCATAAAATGATTAGGACATGATAAAAAAAAAATAGGTGGAACATGGGTATCTCGTATAGCAGTCCTAGCCACTGCTACCTCCAGTTAGATAGTATTTAGCTCGGTGAGTGCAATGGTCTGTTGAGCAATTAACATAACAATACAAACCAATTACTGGGATGCACCGAGCGAGATAAATTGAAAATTCAAATAGTTTATTATTCCTCATAATATATAGCAGGATTCTTTTAACTTGTCAGAAATCAGCTGTTTCGGTAATAATTAAACAGTGATTTTGACACAATAATCAAAAGGCTCAAAAGTCTTAAAGACCTTTAAAGTCTTTAAAAGACCTTTTCAAAGAAGGCCTTCCAAAGAATAACCTTTTAAAAGAGCTTTTAATGGCCGCTTTCCCCAACGCTGCTTATCCTATACATCTAGCTTAAACCTCATTCGGAGAATAGAAAAATTATAGGAAAAAAATTGAGCGTTAGCTGTTATTAATTAAGCCTCGTTGGGGAAAGCGGCCCTAAATAATCTGCGAGATTCAGCTTTTGTGGGTTAAGTATTGTACTGGTGGCCGAGTAAAACATATGTTTTCTGACAAGTTAAAAGAATCCTGCTACAATCATGAAAAAGTATAGCAGGATCCAATTCAACTTGTCAGAAAACATATGATCGACGAGCATATAATGATCACAATACTTAACCTACAAATGCTGAATCTCGCAGATTATTGAAAAGGTCTTTTAAAAAGTTATTCTTTGAAAGGTCTTCTTTAAAAAGGTCTTTTAAAGACTTTAAAGGTCTTTAAGCCTTTCAAGCCTTTTGATTATTGTGTCGAAATCACTGTTTAATTATTACTGGATCAGCTGATTTATGACAAGTTAATTGGCTCCTGCTATAACAGGAATCAGGCAAATCCACGAGAAGAATGTACGATCAGCTGGGATCCGAAGTAGTTGAACCAGGTTTTGGTGGTACATGCAGAGACTGTATAATAGCAGTGTGGTTATTGGTGTGAAAAGGCCCATAACAGTATATTGGAACATTGCATTGAAGTTGGATCCGTCAGATGATTTATAATACTGAGGTTTAAAATACTAAAATTTTTAATACTGACATTGAATTAAAGTCGGGTCCATTCATTGGTGAATAATTTTCTAATTAGTTAGATAATTTAGCTCAGTGATCCCACCACATGATAAAATTATTACAATTTTACGGTAATATAATATTTTTTTCATATATATATCGTATGGCGTTTATTGGTGGGGAGACCCTTACGGGTAGGTTCCACCTCGCCTCATTGCACAATTTTTTGTGTCTTTTTTGTGTAATATAATAAGACTATTATAAAGGAATATTAAAATAATATATTAGAAAGGAATATTATAAAGGTTTTATTATTTTTACGGTGGTTAAATTCAATTGGATTTTCGGGCGTTAGTTTTGTCGATAATAATCATAGCAATCGATATTTTGCAGGTGGTTTACATAGCAAAATTCTACTGGTGGGAATCTGGCTACTTCTGGACACTGGACATAGCTTTCGACCACCCCGGCTACTATTTGTGCTGGGGAGGCCTGGTGTTCGTGCCGGCCATGTACACCTACCCATCCTACTACCTAGTACTACACCAGCCGACAATCGACATTCTCATGTCGATTCTAATCGCAATCATCGGTCTGTTCGCCGTCGCCATGAACTTCAGAGTCGACTACGAAAAGCAGGCTTTCCAAAAGAACCGCCACAACGAAAACTTCCAACTGTGGGGCAAACGCGTCCAGTACATTCCCGCCACTTACACCGACTCGGCGGGAACTGTGCACCAATCCAAACTGCTCATTTCCGGCTGCTGGGGAGTGGCGCGACATTTGAACTACACTTTCGAACTGCTGCTGGCGCTATCGTGGTCATTGCCCGGTTATCAGTTCGGCATTCACACCTTTCTCTACTTCATTTTTCTTCTCATTCTTCTGGTGCAAAGGTGTTTCCGTGATGAGAAAAAGTGCTTCGAAAAGTACGGCAGTGCTTACAAAGAGTACTGCGATAAGGTGCCCTTTCGATTGATACCTTATGTGTTCTAAATATACAGTACAAAACACTATGACAAAAAAATAAAACATATAATTAAAATGAAACACAAGGATTTTGTCAATTCTACTATTTATTTGTGGTACAACGGCCATGATTTCGTGGCCACAAATAATATAAATAGTATAAATTAACAAAATCCTTGTGTTTTCATTTTAATTATTATGGAACAGTTCTACAATCTCAAAAGTTACTCTTTAGAATTTTTATAAAACATTAAATGACTGATATTGAATAAGTATATAATAAAATTATATACTTAATAAAGACTGAGATGATCTCTATTCTAAATAAGTGCAATAGAAGCATCACTATCGGCTAGTTGCACGAAAATCCAACTGAGCTTAAAATGACGGTATTGCACTGACGTTCATTAGTACTTTTTTTTGAGGGTGATGCCCACATGAGCTCCACGCACGTGGGAAATAAGAGGGGTGATGATGAGAGATGACGGCTGTTTTTAGGCAGTCGGGATCGACGGCTTTTCGTCTCCTCCTAAAGACGGGAGTGGCCGTTTCTGTCAAAATCCGTTCCGGCAACTGTATTCGATCTTGTAACCTTTGGATTATCAGAGAGGCGCTTATCGCCCTCGGCTACGGACCACTCCGAGTACTCATTTGTTCCGTTTGATGACGTCTTTTTACGGCGGTTAAATTCAATTGGATTTTCGTGCAACTGGCCGTCTCTCCAGCACAAAATCATCTCAAAATATACGAGTTCAAATATGAAAGAATTGATCTTTTATACAGTATAATTCAAGTGAAGTGAGTAAACGAGGTAGACACACAAGAATAGTCTCCATTAACATATTTTAAACTATAAAATAGTTACTAGAATAATTATTTATAATCATAAATAACTATGATTATAAATAAATAATAAATACGATTATACAATCTCCATAGCAGACTGTAAAGTACGGTATATACCAGAATATTCAATCCATTCTACCATCATTGCTATAATCGGAATAAATACTACAATGATCACTTCGAGTTTAAAGAATTTAACGTTGAAGTTCAACTAACGGTACTTAAAAACTGTACCGTTACTAATATGTGGTAATTGTTTATGAATTTAAATAATAAATCACAATAATTATTAATATTGTTTAATATTCAGCCTCATACCCTTAAGAACTGTACCGTTACTACTATGTGGTAATTGTTTATGAATTTAAATAATAAATCACAATAATTATTAATATTGTTTAATATTCAGCCTCATACCCTTATTGAGACTGTGAAGCTTCCTGAAAAAAGATATTGCTATTGTAATGTTCTTCACGTTAGAAACTTTTGTACTTTGTATATTACAATGATGATTTTATTTCATTGACGATTGAAATTTTGATTTTTCCCGTCTATGAATTGTAAATACAGTAGCAATAGAAGGAAAAATATAGTTATAAATTATAAGAGACAGAGAAAAGATTGATATAAAAATTTGTAGATTCAAGATTGTTAAACGTTTAATCTTTATATCATTAACTTAAACAATAACATTTTTTTATTTGGGGTTTATATATGATTATGTGATTGTATGATAATTTTACTATATGGGTTTATATATGATTATGTGATTGAATAATAATTTTACTTCACATTTTACAAAGCACATTAAGGGCCGGTTCATGAGCTCGGGATTTAGCCAAGTCCTAGACTAAAACGGGTGGCTATCGTAGCATCGACAAACGTTTGTCTAGACAGGTTAGTGGGATAGCAGCATAGAGAGCCCTTGGTACATAGTTTCGAGGCTAACGTTTGTCGATGCTACGGTGGCCACCCGTTTTAGTCTAGGACTTAGCTAAATCCCGAGCTCATGAACCGGCCCTAAGTTATTGTACGGTATCTAAATTACCAGCTTGTTGATAATAATGTTTTTGATAAGTAACATTTTATTATTTTTTTGTTGTCAATTAAATAAATAAAAAATGTTTAAACTGATGACTAATTTTTACGCTTGCTATTCACAGTACTACAATAATTAATGTGCTGTAGAGTATGATTTGTAAGTAGTCTTGGTCAATAAAGTTATCAATTTGAAAAAAAATAGTGGAAGTAAAAATTGACTGTATTTGCTGAATCTCTTTCACATAATGGAGCAAAGATAATAACAAATCTTTGCTGCATAAGCTCTATTTCATGTGTATTATTTTTGGAGAATAAATTTGAATTTTCCTTGATATGTTTTATTTTAGCTTATATTACTCCATATTGGCTCACACTAGTTCGGTTGGGATACAAACAAGAAATCTATAGAATAATACAGTATTATTGCTTTTAAGTTGAATGAGTCAACATAACTTGAGCTCCACATACTTCGAAACACTTGAAGTCAATCAAATTCAACTGCTATCAAATGATTGTGTATCCTGTATTTATAAAAACTATAATCTCGATACTACTAAAATAGAAGTAAATCTACTTCTCGATATTCTACCCCCAACTCGATATGTCGACAGTCGACAGCTTTCTGTAATAATATTGTAGATCTACTAACAGATGTTTTGTGAGGGAAAAAAAGAGAAATTTTGAGTTTTGTGGAGGGAAAAATTGAGAAAGCAAAGTGGAAACACTGGATCTAACCTAAAATTTCAAAATGAGTTCTGGTTTGTGTTTAATTTGTCAGTAAATAAATTTTTTTTGTGATTTCATCATAAAAACATGGAAAATTCGACTATATATTTTTATGATTTATGAGTACAAAAACGATACTTCAGCTCCAAATACACATGGAGTGTTCACTGACTCCAGGAAAACTACTTCGTATTCTCTACCAAACTTTTGTGATCAAATGACTTTTATTAGTAAAGTTGTAATTTCCGCGATGACTGGTTTACATAACTTTAGATTCAAGACTAGAAACTTTAAAGAAAATACGCGTTCGGAACAATACTTGGAGTTTTCGGTAGAAAAACGGCGATCAGTGACTATGTGGCTATCAAGTTTCAGTATGCTTCTACTGTTCAGTTTGGTGGTTGGTAATTACATTTTTAAATTATTTCTTCCGGGACACGAAATTATACAAAACCACACAAGTTTTTTCTTCTCTGTATTAGTGGTCATACTTTTTCTAACAATGTATTATGAGATAGTGTCTGAAACATTGCTGGTTGCTGTACCCCTTGGGGTACAGTTCATAACTTCTTACAATTTCGGCCAACGGAACATCATGTTTTTCCCGTGGAACTCGATTCGCGATGTTTTGATTGTAGAAGTGATAACAGGGCAAAGAGTGCTGTTCTATTTGGCATTAATTATTGAATCTAGCAATGAAGAATCAAAACTCTTGATGCTGTTTCAAAACACTAAACCTAGATTGTCTTATTTGGAAGAAATCTATACTCCAGTGCAGAAATTGATAGAAACTAACCGGCGAAAAAAACTTGAATGTTCAGATTGAATTCTTGTTACAATAAATGAATTATTTTCTACTTGGATCAATGTTATTGTACATAAACCCTCATTGAACATTAATTTTTTTATTAAATTCAAATTTAAGTTGTGGAATAGAACTATTCCACTACAACACTGCTCTGTGATTGGTCCGGCGTCATTGATGCCACGTCAAGGCCGCTGCTATAATTATATTTTGGTCCAAAACTGGTTGCTTCTAGATGAGTAATTAGGTATACTAATTCAATCCAGAATTGTGATTCAATTTCGCAATTTTCCTAAGCAAATTCCTAGCGTGTAGATGGCAATAGTCCTAGGACTTTGGTCCTATATATCAGCATGGATAAGTCCCAACGTGTGGACGCAAGTCAATTTATCCATAAGTCCTACAACAAGTCCTAGCGTCTAGACGGGCCTTTAGGCCACATTACCAGGAGCTTCGCTTCGTGCTAAGAGCCAAGTTACTGTACTTGCATAGTGACTGATTCTAGCGAACAAACGCATTGCGTACTATGCAGATGGCCACACTATACGAGCGACGTGCTAAGGTTGGAGCTTCATTAAGGATCATTCACTATGCGAGTAACTTGGCTCTTAGCACGAAGCGAAGCTCCTTGTAATGTGGCCTTAGCCTAAAGAAAACTTCCCATCTTTTGGAGGAGGCGCTAATCTGTCGATCCCGGCTGCCTAAAAAGTAGTTGTCATCTATCATCAATCTCCAACGCACAAGCCTAGTGCTCATGTTGGCATCACCCTCGGAAAAACATTCTTTAGCTATGTTTTTTGAAAGGAAGATATTAATTTATTCAACTGGTAATTTGATGATAATAGCTGGATCTCAATGCGGTAGCCTATTAGATTTTTTCTGCTAGAGATGATGCCCACATAAGCTCTAAGCTTGTGCGTGGGTAATGGGAAGGATGATGATGAGAGATGAATGGACCTACGGCTTTAGGTGGGTTCCGAACCATCGGGAAGCGATTTTGAACCTCATAAGTTTTTGTATTTAGAGGAGCCGGTCACCGTTACAACAAGAGTGGTAGGCGCAGTCTCTTATCTCATCTCAACGATCAGACCCGCCTGCTACCACTGGGACAACCGCTTCCCTACAGTAATTCCCTATTTATAATAAATCTTCAACTATTAAATATTCAATAACTTATTTGAAGTTGTGTCAACATTTTCCGAAGAGAATTGAGTAAACTTAACACGGACCATCACTTATTAAACTTATACGGCCAGTTGCACGAAAATCCAATTTAATTTAACCCCCGTAAATTCAGTCAGCTAACGGAATTAATACAACAAGAACCAATGAAAGGATCTAACGTCATTTTACGGAGCTTAAATTCAATGGAATTTTCGTGCAACTGGCAAAAAGACTACGGTATATCTATAATAATAATCAGAGACCCATCAGCATATAGGAAGATCTATGTAAAATCATATCTAATGTCTCTATTGAACCATTATTTCCATGCTAGTTATAAATATGTAAATCATTAGATTTGAACATGATTAATGGAAATACAATCACTATTAAGTTATGTTGCAATTTTCATGAGCTCAGTATTTTTGTAAAATCAGACTCAGATCTATTTTAAATCACATCTAATGTCTCTATTGAACCATTATTTCCATGCTAGTTATAAATATGTAAATCACTAGATTTGAACATGATTAATGGAAATACAATCACTATTAAGTTATGTTGCAATTTTCATGAGCTCAGTATTTTTGCCATATGAAATGGAAGTGAAAAACTGGTGCTAGTCTCAGTTGCTGGGACTTGAACAATGAGGAGGAAAGAAAACCCCAAAACATTTAGATAATATACTTTATATACATAATAACAAACTCTATTCCATGGGAGTGACTGTGTTGGAACAGACTACAGGCTCGTAGGTCCATTTCGGGAAGACTCTCTTGTACAAGTTGAGCAGCACAGTGTCCTGCGATTTCAGTTGGCCATCGAACACACACTTCATGTGACCGTGAGTACCTGTTGAAACCGGTTATTTCAATTAGAATACTGTTCATACTAGCAAGTACGGTTCACACTTTGTTGTAACAAACATGCAGAGTATAGTAATATTCATTTAATTAATTTGGTGGATGGCGAATAGATAGATATGTATTATTTTTTTGCCATCAGCAACATCAAGAAAACATAAATATTTTTGCAAAACACTTGAATTAAGTAAAATATTCACTTCGAACTTTCAATTGTTTTGCAAAAATATAGCAGGATTCTTTCAACTTGTCAGAAAACAGCTGATTTAACGTTAGTAAACGAGCGTACATCAATCAGGTGTTTTCTGACAATTTAAAAGGATCCTGCTATATTTATGTTTTCTTGACGTTGCTGATAAACCGTAGAGTCCGATGGCAAAAAATAATAGGCCTACTATCTATCTATTCGCCATCCGCCAAATTAAGTGAATCATACAATACATTCTTTATGTAACCGCGAGTTGCTGTTAAGATACTATTATTTCATTTGCAATACCGTACTGTTTACACTAGCAAGTAGGCCTATGGTTTATGTATAGTACTTGTAAATAACATACTTTATGTTCTGCAGAACACATTCTTCATGTGACTGTGTTCCCGTTGATGGAGTATTTAATGTAAAATACTGTTTACTCTAGCAAGTACGGTTTACATACTTGTAAACTCGCTAAAGGAATCTGTATACGATCAAATAATCTGAAGACTTGAAAATTATTATTTTCGATCTTGGAGAAGGTTTCCACTAGAGAGAGACTTGAATACTGCAGATTTCACGCTCGTTGTATGAAACTCCTACTCACTGTATGAAATTCCACACGAACAGTTTGTGTTTATACTGTTTATAATATGTATATCAATAAATAGGGTGATCAAAAAGTCCCTCCGCAGTGAAATATACAGTTGAATACTCAAGTGCACGGTAATAATAACTTAATAAACTACATAACAATGTAACTACACTGTGTCTTTCTTGCTTTCTGATATAAACACAAAAAACGATGTAGGATGAGTATAGCAGAATCCAAATCAACTTGTCAGAAATCAGCTGTTTCAAAGAGCAATATCACAATACTTATGCCCGGTTTTTCAGTCGCTCAATAGACAGTTTATGGATCCAATAACTTTATCGAATCAATAACCATGTGTTTTCAAATGCAAAAAAAAAGTTATTGATTCAATAAGTTTATTGAACGACTGAAAAACCGGGCATTAACCTACAAATGCTGAATCTCGCAGATTATTGAAAAGCCTTATAGACTTTCAAGCCTTTTGATTATTGTGTCGAAATCAGTTTAATTATTACTGGATCAGCTGATTTATGACAACTTAATTGGCTCCTGCTATACTTACACAAAAAGGAGAGTAACCTGTCAAATGGGTTTCTAATTAGAACAGAATATGCCACCACAAAGCTTCTGTTCAGCAAATGTATGATCACTTTGTAGTTTTCATAATCATAAATTGATTTTCTGGAATAGATTCATGAAAAATATTCATGTATCACGAAATAAAGTCCTACTCACCTAAAGGTTCCTTGATGTGACCCCTGCGGCCGTACTTGGTCCTAAGTTCGACAGGCTTGAACCAAGCGATGTCTTCTCGATTGAAGAACATGTAGCGAATCACCGCCGACCTTTTGTTGACCTTGAACGGGTGACCAGACAGCACAACCCTCTTGATCACCAGCCGATCGGGGTTCACTGAAAGCAGGCTGCCTGTTGCTACTAGGGGCTGCAACAATTATACATTAAATAATTTAATAATAATAATACTGGGCAAGAAGGACTTAGTACTGGCTAACATTAACGATGATGAAATATACAACAGGAATAGTTTCAGAGAAAAGGTTGAAAAATGGGAAGTTAAACCAGAGATGACTGTGCCAAGAGTGGGAACAAAATGGAGTGAAGAAAGGAAAGCGGAGTTCTCACTAAAAATGAAAAACTGGTGGATTAATAAAAAGAACAAGAAAAACAAAAAATGAACCAAATTTTCCTCAGCGTCTTCCATCTGGGAGCTTGACGGCTAATAATAATAATAATAATAATACTACTAGGCAACTATCATTTTACTTCTTTTTTTTATCCTACGCCTACATTTGGCAAATTTCCCATTTTTTCTCTAGCAGCCCAATACATCTTTGCTTTTCTCGTCACTATTAAATAAAAAATCATTCAACGATGGGCACTATCATTTTACTTGTCAGATTCATTTAATTTGGCGGATTGCGAATAGATAGGTATTATTTTTTTGCAATCGAACTCTACGGTCGTCAGCAACGTCAAGAAAACAAACCTATCTATCTACCTATCCGCCATTCGTCAAATTAAATGAATATTATTATACCGTCATTGTGCTATGATGATATGAGGACCTATCACAGCTGAGAGTTGTTGTCATGGTGACAACGAATATTACTCGAAAAAATTCTGATGTTTTGTACGATCACTTGAATTTTTCAATAAACGAAAGTTACTCAAGTCTCAATTTCACTTTACCGATAATATTACTACAGTCATCATTATAAGAATAATTAACCCAGATTTGGACTGTTTTCTAAATTGGAAAAGGGTCAGTTTTAGGCGTTGAACCTTCCATTAAGTATTATTTGTACATTGCCAAATAAATATAATCAGATTCATTGAATTTGACGCTTGGCATTAGAATTGAATTGATAGAGAGATGAATTATTTCTTGACGTTGCTGATGACCGTAGAGTACGATGGCAAATAAATAATACCTCTCTATCTATCTAATGCCAAGCGTCAAATTGAATGAATCTGATTATACTATCCCATAACAATAGACAACAATTCGTCACTATTCAAATTCCATTTGGACGAAGAAGTCAAAAACAAGTTGGAAAATACTTCTCAACGAGTCTATGTAGCCTAGAGGGTTTAGAAAAAATGAATCGTGCACCTACAGAAATGCATTGACAATGCATTGAAATGATTATTTAGAAAGGTAAAGGAGAAATTAAGCTTTACAGTGATGTATAGGGTCAACCAAATAAATTATTTTATGTTTTACACTAAACAAAAATAAGGGAAAGTTACCTTAATGAAAACCTTCAAGTTGATAAATGTAAAGAAATGTCAAATTTTGACAAACATGTGATAAAAATTACAATTTACAAAATATGATGAATTAATCTAGATAATTCAGATTGTCATTTTCTTACCATTGATCCATCGCTTTTCTCTTCGAATGCCAGCACGGAGCAAGGAGGAAACATGATCGGCGCGAAAACTGTGGCTACAACGGTGGCGTCTGGCTGGAAATACCTCTCATACTGAAAACAGACAACCAAATACAATATTATTCTTGAATAGATTCCGAAATTCATAATATTACAGAAAAGAAGCTGTGTTGAGATAGAAATGTAATAGATTATAATAAGAATGGATATATGCTCAATAAGGAGCTGACCTGTAAAAAGGCCTATTTCATGTAATACGTGACTTTCTGTATTTCTTCTTCTTCTTTTTCTTTTCCCCTTCTGCCACTACAGCGTAGGGGTCTCAAAAAATCTTTCAGTATTTATTATGTTAAAAATATTACAATTTTAAGAATAAAGGCGGACACACACTGGTCACGAGAGCACATGATACTACGTCTTAGGCTTCAAACCCTAATGTATTACTGCCTTTTTCCTGTATTACAGGAGTTGTAATTTTTTTGAAAAATGCATTCAATAAAAATTTTGTAAACAGAATAAGATTATTTGATCAACATGACACTTCTTCAACAGTGGCGAAGTCATTTTGTAAATACAGTAGTTTCAATGCTATTGGACAGCTAATTATTTCAGGGCTTTCAATTATTCAAAGCCATGAACATCAAATTGGAAGGAGGATACTCTCGATCATGTGATTTTCAAATCCGGTATGCATGCTATTAAATAATTGAACTTACTGAAATATTCAGCGGTCTGATAGTATCAAAACTTTAAAAAATTGTAGATAAATATACAATGAAGCCCATAAGATGTTACGGTGGTAAAAACATGTAGTTTTCGACAAAAATTGCTCAATTCAACATAATATTATATAAAATATAGGGAAAGTCGAATCCTTGAACTGCAGTCACGTCACACCATCAGCTGGCTAAGAAAATTGAATAGACTGGGATGCGCGTGAACACTACCTTGTATAAGGTAGAATTTTTTAAAGTTTCAACACTATCAGACCGCTAATTGTTTCAGGACATTCAATTATTATTTAATAGCATGCATACTGGATTAGGAAATCACATGATCGAGAGTATCCTATTTCCAATTTGATGTGCAGGCTCTTAACTAATTAAATGTCTAAGGCTAGGCGTACACCGGTTAGTCAAGACAAGACAAGACGAGATTAGTCACGTTTAGTCACAGTATTTCACATAGTTGCTTATGAACCAACACACACCGATAAGTCATTGCATCGGTGTGTGCTGCTTCATAAGCAACTATGTGAATTACTGTGACTAATCTCGTCTTGTCTTGTCTTAAGCAGTTTATTTAAGCAGTTTATTCATTTATTTATTTATTGATCGAGTACAAAATATAACTTATAGGATGAAAACACAGACAGAGTCCAAAACGTCTTCTTTTCCTGATTTTGATAAAATTTCAAAAGAGGGTTATGTTCACACTCACAATTCAACATAAAATTTCACTCCTAAAAATAGAATAAAAACTGTGATTTATCAATTTGGAATTTGGAAGTATGTTTTAGAAGTAAAAAATGCACCAAACAAATAAATAAAAATATTTGAAAATATATTGAATTTCACTTGAAAATCTTTAGCCAGAAATCTTTAGCCGGTCTTGACTAACCGGTGTACGCCTAGCCTAATAGTATTGAACTACTGAGAATTGTGAATAAATATTCAGTGAAGCCTAGGAGAGAAGCATGTAGGTAGAAGCATGCAGATTTTGAGAAAAAGACAGATGAAGTTCCTAAATTCAACATGTAAAAGACAGGGGAAATTGAACTCTTGACCTCCAGTGACATCCACACTGATGAGCTGAATGAAATGCTGAACCCACCTTATGCTTGGTGCCATTAGTGTGCTGGCTGAAGAGTGGACAGGCCGAGTAGCGACGGTAGCCGCACTGAAACACAAGTCGCTGCTTGGACCTGATTGGCTGGTGCGCGCTCGCATCCAGCACGAGGTTGGGTCGCTTCAGCACCATGTTCACCACCGACATCTTCTGCTCGTGCGCCAGCATGCCAAACAACACCACCGGCTGTGCACCGCGGCTCCGGTACACCGTCTCCGGCACATTGGCCACGTGCACCGATATGTACCAGCCCGGCTGCGGACAACCAATATCACATAAAGCAATAACACTTGTTGAAAATTATAACATTTTAGAACGTCAGTCGATAACTTCTGACACAGTGTCTGGTGAGATGTTGTGATATTTATAATACATAATGAAAACACTGGAATGTAGTAAAAAAATATCACTGTATTTAGTAGAATTTACAAACATGTTTGTTTGACAGAAAACAAACATGTTTAAAAGATACTCAATATTGACTGAAGTAATGAAAACACTGGAATGTAGTCAAAAAATATCACTGTATTGTAATAAACATGTTTGTAAATTTTACTAAATACAGTGATATTTTTTGACTACATTCCAGTGTTTTCATTACTTCAGTCAATATTGGTTTACATTCGTAGAGTTAGTGGTAGAGTAGCTAGCATACTAACTCTACCGTACTAACACTACTCTACTTACTTGGTACATAAAAACAAGTACTCTACCATCACTCTACTCTACTATGAACGTTTTCATTGGGAGAGTTCACAAGATAGTTAGTACTCGCCCAGGGAACTCTACCACTAACTCTACTAATGAAAACCAGGCTTAAGGACTATAAAATATACTTAACCACCTAAATAATTTAAGCAGGCTCTAAATAAATCTTTTAGGCCCAATTCACATAGAAGAGATGTGAGGTGGGGACGTGGCGCGGACATGGATCGTAATGATCTATACTCTACAGAAAGGTCTAGAAAAATGTATAGCCTACACTAAACTTGTCCTTGGGCCTAATCAGAGCACAATGACAAACAGCTGTGAAAGATATCAACAAGTGTATAGCAGGATTCTTTTAAATTGTCAGAAACAGCTGATTGATGTACGCTCGTTTACTAACGTTAAATCAGTATAGCAGAATCCAATTCAACTTGTCAGAAATCAGCTGTTTCAAAGAGCAATATCACAATACTTAACCTACAAATGCTGAATCTCGCAGATTATTGAAAAGGTCTTTTAAAAAATTATTCTTTAAAAGGTCTTCTATAAAAAGGTCTTTTAAAGACTTAAAAGGTTCTTTAGACTTTCAAGCCTTTTGATTATTGTGTCGAAATCACTGTTTAATTATTACTGGATCAGCTGATTTATGACAAGTTAATTGGCTCCTGCTATAACGTTTACCAGCTGGCGTCTGCTAGTCGCCGCTACTACTATGTCACACACAGCTGCTAGTAGCCGCTACTTTAGCAGCGGCTACTAAAGTAGCAATGTGTGACTGAGGCTATAGACTCATTCTCGCACACAGGCAGCAATGCCTATGCGAGGATTATATTTCGTACAATATATCATTTTTATTTTTCACATGTTTTTCTAGTGGTAGTAACCCTTATAAAGTGAAATATGTTTTTATTTTTAATGTACCACAAAGAAACTCTAGTAATTTTTGATGAAACCCTTATAAAGTAAAGTATGTTTTTATTTTTAATGAACCACAAAGAAACTCTTGTAATTTTTGATGAAATAAACAAATTTTGAATTTGAATCAAACTCAATGGTGCAACCCAACATTAGGCTAGGCGTACACCGGTTAGTCAAGACAAGACAAGACGAGATTAGTCACAGTACATCACATAGTTGCTTATGAAGCAGCACACACCGATGCAATGACTAATCGGTGTGTGTGTTGCTTCATAAGTAACTATGCGAAGTACTGTGACTAAACGTGACTAATCTTGTCTTGACTAACCGGTGTACGCCTAGCCTAATACTGAGGAGACATTGAATTAAAGTCGGGTCCATCAATTGGTGATCCCATCACATGATAAAATTGCACAAGTACACAAGTGTACGCCTAGCCTAAGTGTGTGTTCGCAATTTCCCAAGACGTACAAACTTTTATGAAACAGGTGGCAATATTATTATTATTATTTGTCGTAGAGCTCCCTAATTGGAAGACGCTGAGTGAAAATGATTCATTTATGGGTCTTTGAGGTGTTCTTTTTGTTTGCCCACCAACTTTTCATTCTCTGTGCAAAAGCAGCCTTTCTTTCATCGCTCCATTTAGTGCCGGTTCTTGGCGGCTTTACCTCTGGCAATATTCTTATTGTAAATTGCTATTAAGCGCACAACTCACATAAGCACCACTGCACTCGTCCAGCTGGTCCATCACACGCTTCCTGGTCCGGTTGAAGTTCTGAAACTGAAAGATGCGCGCATAGTCGCCGGGCAGATCCTCCTTGGCGTCCCAGGGCGAGGTGCGGAACGACTGCAGGCCGCGGTACTTCTGGTAGCGGTCGCGGGCCGCCACGTCCGCCGGCGTGTCTACTTCGTCGGGAAACATCTGGTCCAGGCGAGCGTCTGACGGCAAAAGAGAAAAAACTTGTGTCAAAATTACAATGCAATACCGGGTTATCATAAAAGAATGGTGCGGTTTCAAAAGAATTTATGCGATTTTCTGACGAACATTTGACGCGGATAAGTTCATGATTCCTGTCTAATTCAGGTTGTTTGGCTTCAACGCTGGTTTCTATAAAAAAAACTCAATCTTCGCACCATTCTTTTATGATAACTCTGTATAGTTCATACCGGCCGAGGTACCAACGGCCCCTATTCACAAGGTTACGACATGGTACTGTAACTGTTCTGTATTCTGTTTATTTTTATTATTTTTTTTATATATTTTTCAAGTAAAGTTAGTACATAGAAGAAAAAAGTTTCAGTTTGTATGTAAATAATTCAAGTTTGATTATGTGGAATTAATATATCATTATTGTACTGTAATAATATGGAATAAATATGATTTTATTGATTTGATTGATTTATTACAATTTGGAAAAGGGCTTAGAGTGCTCACACAACGAGAACAAAGTTGGCCGAGAAAGCTTTGGAAATGGAAATTCGAGTTTAATAGTGAATGTAAACATAACCTTCATTTGAAATAACAGAAAAGAATACGTTTTGGACTTTGTGTCAATGTTTTCATCCTATGAGTTAATTGTACTTTCTTGAATTAAAGAAATACTTAATCTAAGTATACTTAGGGAGGAGATTGGATGTGAGGATGAATGTGAATGAATGGGCTTTGGTTTTGAAAGTAGAACTGCTATGGAGAAGAGTGAATGTGAATTGAATATGAATGACTTATTTCTATAAGAGAATATTTCATTTTTTTTCTTTCAATATATTATGCACTTGTTTATTTTTCTTTGTGCGTATTATTACTTACAAATACCATAATTAATACTAATAAATAACATCGTATGATTACTTACAATAGCATATTGATGTTTATTTAATAACAGCCAACTTCTGGCAGACGGCCTGAAGGCTATTGCTGTTGAAAATTTATAAAACGTGATTTGTATTACTTTACTTCATGTCAATAATTTTTTTTATAAATTATTAATTACTTAATATAGGCTAATGCCCGAAAATAGGCTAAATAGGAAAATAGGCTAAAGTCCGGTCTAGAAGCTACGACTTGTCATACCACAATAGTCGTAAGCAAAGTCGTAGCGTCTAGATGGCAAAATTGAGTAAGTCGTAACGTGTAGACGCGAAGCAACTCATCCAACTTTGCTTACGACTATTGAGGTAGGACTATAATTGTTGTATGACAAGTCGTAGCGTCTAGACCGGGCTTTACTCTCAAGCAATATGGATATGACTACGAAGTATTAAATTGCAAAAAATGATTGTAAAGAATGTCACTTACGTGAACTGTGGTTCGTGGTTAAATGGACATTACTGTCCAAACTTCGCCACGTCAGATAAATAAAGAAGTCACTCTATTATTCTATTCTAACTGTAGCAAAAAATAGAAAACTGGCGACAGCCTAAAGCCATTTCAGAATTATCACGCTCAGTGCATGCTAAACAATTTTGGACAAACTGATTTGACACTAGAGTCGCGCATGCGTAGTAGCATTTCTCTCTTTTTCTCTCACTTTTTCCAACTATGTCCTCTTCGTGTGAGCACTATAGCTGTAATGCAAGATGCCAATGAAGGCATTGCCACATTATTCATCAACTGACCTTTGATTTTCTTCAGGGTCTCCTTCTCTTCGTCATAGTTCATCTCTTTGTCGTATTTGTCAGCAGGCGGCGGCAGTTCAGAGGTTGTCGACTCGTACTCTTCTTCTTCTTCTTCATCATCACTCTCCTCTTTCGCCTCATCTTCCGAGCACTCGTCCTCTCTGGCATCCATCATTACTTCGTCTTCGTCCTCCTCATCCGAGTCCTCTTCTTCTTCTTCTGAATGACAACACAAAGAGAAACAACAATTGAAATGATGGAAAATATCATCAAAGTAATTACACAATAATAATTAGGGGTGTATATGAGAATCCAAAGAAATCCATTTTTAGAAGTAATTACAGGTTTTTGCTAAGCGCTCTATTGGATATTTTCTTGTGTAGTTCGTGAATATTCAATAAATATAGGAGGATTCTTTTAACTTGTCATAAAACAGCTGATTTAGCGTTAGTAAACGACCGTACATCAATCAGCTGTTGCTGACAATTTAAAAGAATCCTGCTAATATCTTCATTGACATAAAACGCAAGAACATGAAGAGTGTCTGCCAAGGCAGATGTCTCGTCATATTACATTTTTATTAATTCAAATTAGAAATTAGGATATTATAAAATGATAGTGGTACAATATAAAGTGATAAGTTGTAATTCTACTTTGTACTGTTGTGATACAAAAATAAATTTTTATTCTATTCTAATTTAATTTATTTAATCAATCTTTAATCTATTTTGCTTATGTGAATGTATTGTATGTACTTTTCTGTGACTGAGAATAAAATCTTTATTATTTTACAAGTTTGATTTTATAGTAATTTTGTCTACAGCAATTGGAATAGCTTGACATACAGAGACTAAGAACATTCATAACAACGACAGAACATAAATTAAACAAAGAGAAAAAAATAAACATTTGTTTTTTTGAAGAACAACTCACAAAAATATTAGATAAAAAAGAGATGAATAATATGGAAGATTAAAATCTCACAAAAACCTTACAGCCCGAGCGTGAAATTTTATAATCACACGTTTGTTATCCAATAAAAGTTCAAGGTAACGAATAAACTATGGTAATAAACTAAATGCTTTCTCTACGTTATTGCTTTGTAAGCTTGAATTATTGAGAATGATAAAAACTGATAGTAGATAATATACAATTAGCAAATTAAGTGAACATAAAAGATGCAATACAAGGTTCATTAATTTACCCAAGAACATGTAGCCTATCCACAAAAAACCTACTGACTCACTTGAAACTTACAGATCATTTTACAACGTTCATTAATATACCCAAGAACATGTAGCCTATCCACAAGAAACCTACTTGAGTTACTTAACACTCACAGATCACTAATTTTTTTAACAAAAAATTGAAAAACCTACTCTAGAACATGGCTTGCTACAGTGGAGTAGGCTATAACACTTTCGTTTGGATGTTTTACTAACCAAATTTTGTATTAATAACTAACTAAATGTTTGTAAATTTGTATTTGTTTTTTGGTTACCGGCATCAGAGTCGGGAATCCAGGCCGCCTGGTACTCGGACATTCCTTTGGGCACGCGCTTCACCTTCTTCTTGTTTTTGCGCTCTTCATCAGCGGCGGCCAGCTCCTCTTCGGTCGGCCATGTTTGTTCGGCGTCCATCGGATCCGGAATATTTTCGCTGATCAATTGCTCCTGACACAACACAGCAACACATTGGCCAATGTCAACTTTGTTATTCATAAATAATACAAATCAAAGTAAAAAATGTATCAACGAAGAAGTTGAAAAAACCATTGGACAGAAGTACAAAGACTGTATAATAACACTATGGTCATTAGATGACACTTTTGATTGGTTACCTCAAACAAATCCACTGAAATTCAAGTGATCAAGTGAAAATGTGATATTTTAGGAAGTTTTAATATTATTCTTGTTTAATTAATTTGACTTGTCATGTAGTAATCTTAGAAATTCAAAATTATTGTTAGTTAATAGTTTTTTAGACTCACAATTTCAGTAAGATAAATCAACAACATAACCTCTGGACTATTTATCAAAATTTGGGAAAGAAGCAGTTTTGGACAAATATCTGTTGATTCTTCCCACATTGTAATGCATCTTGCCAATTAATGAATAAATAAATAAATACTGTACTTTTCCAATTCCCATAAGATTTGAATTGAAATTTTTTTCTGAGGGTGATGCCCACATGAGCTCTAGGCTTGTGCTTGAGTAATGAGAGGGGTTTAGGCAGTCGGGACCGACGGCTTTTCGTCTCCTCCGAAAGACGGGAGTGGCCGTTTTTGTCAAAATCCGTTCCGTCAACTGTATTCGATCTAGAAACCTTTAGATTATCAGATCGGCGCTTATCGCCCTCGGCTACGGAGCACTCCAATGAATTGATACGCAAATCATAGGTTAGGTTGAGTATCACTTCTTTGTTATAAATTTTATTTATAACTAAAAAGTATTCACTAGAATATTCAGAGTATTCACTTCTTACCAACAATTTCCTTTTTCCAGTGATAGTTTTCATCATTTTATACTTTTAAAACAATACCAAGAGTAGAGAGACTATTTTCAATGTTAGAGAAGTTATTTCTGATGTTGTTTCTCTCAAAATAAGTTTGCAAAATGAGTGAACAGGAATAATGAATAAAAATAATGATAATGAAATATGGCGGGAATAATGAATGTTCCAACACACTGTTATGGGCCCTTTCACAACAATGACCACACTGTGATTGTACAGTCTCCAGCACATCTCAAGGCATTGACAGGTGAAAAATTCAGAACTAAAATGAGGGAAGAATTGTTGAATGTGAGTCCATACTCTAATGAATTATCTTCTCATTATGAGATGCACAGAATTAACAGAAGTAGAATATGATACCTGAATTACTGACAAATCATTATACCTACTGGTTGAATCTGAAATGATGACCTCTGAAGTCTGAAGGGGAGAGGAGAGAGAATGTTGGTATTCAATGTTCATTCAAATTCCTTCCAGGGGTCATGATTTCAGATTCAACCTTATACCCATTTGAATGGCTATCAAAGGATGCTAATAAATGAATGGCCACACTGTTAATGTACAGTCTCTGTAGGTGCCAGTAACCTGTAATGAAATCAAGTGGGTTTTCCGTAAACGGCTGTTATCATTGCTTGACGAGTCGTCTATTGCGATGAAAAACTAGGAGTATGCTCCTGTTCTCAAGTTAAGCAACGTCGACAAGTTGTATGGGTGTCCGCCACTCACCTGTTTATCGGCATCAGGCTCGGCAAGCACTCTGACGTCACCGGCCTCTCCTCCTGCCCCTCCCATGGGGTTGGGCTCGGCTGGTGACTCGATGCGCTTCATCTGATAGTCGCCCCAGCCCGCTATGTGTACTAGCGAGTTCACCGACAGCGGCTTACCCTTCAGAAAACCGGTCACTATTAGGGTTCCTCTGTCCGACTGAAAAAAAACATGAAAGTAGTATTCAGTTTTTTCCTTTAGTACAGATATTGCGTTAGTTTGGTCCATCCACATTGTATAAAAAAGGCTCCAAGTTGCCATAGCCACAAATTTATTAAAATATCGAGATACCGGTCTCGGTTGTTTCACCATTATCAATCTAACTTACAAGCTCAGTTTATCAGAAATTGATAATAGTGTAACAACTGAGACCGGTATTAAATAATTTACTAAAACATTAAGGGCCGGTTCATAAGCTCGGGATTTAGCTAAGTCCTAGCCTAAAACGGGTGGCCACAGTAGCATCGACAAACGTTAGCCTCGACACTATGTGCTAAGGGCTCTCTATGCTGCTAACCCACTAACCTTTCGAGACAAACTTTTGTCGATGCTACGGTAGCCACCCGTTTTAGTCTAGGACTTGGCTAAATCCCGAGCTCATGAACCGGCCCTAAATTTTCTAATAAATAAACTCCATATTCTAATAAATTTGTTTTGTGGTTAAGACAACTTTGAGTCCTTTTATTCAACAAGAAAATGTTGATAGTGTTACAGAGTGGAATCACAGAGTAATCATTTCTACTATAGGTACTTTGAAGACTTATGGCGCAGTTTCACGATACCAGTAGACGTGTAGGTTACTGGCATGCAGGTTGGTCATATGATCTTCCACTCTCTTCATATCTCATCATCACCCCACTCATTACCCACGCACAAGCCTAGAGCTCATGTGGGCATCATCCTCAGGAAAAAAATACAACAAATAGGGCAATGCACACTGATTGGTGTACATTGCTCCATTTGTTTGTATAGAGTGGAAGATCATTATGAGCAAACTGCTGCCAGTAACCTACACGTCTACTGGTATCGTGAAACCGCGCCATTACGCTCAATGGATAATCCATCCATAATCAATAATTTCTGAAAACCCCTATTTCAGTAACCGTTCATCGCTTAGTTCACAAGACTTGAATGACAATGAATAATGACATAATTAAAATAATAATAGGATTGTATGTAATGCTCATAGTAATCATGGATTTTTTGGATCAAAATTTCTCAACTTTCTCAATATTTGTGAATATATTTTATTGTTTATACGAATATTCAAGACTAGTGTGTTACATTGAAAAGATTCGGTTATTAAACAGCCAGATTGATATTTATTCAAGCAAGTACAAATAACTTATATAAGAGTCTTTGTATAAGATACAAAGTCAAAAACACCTTCTCTTCCCAATTTTGATAATGTTGTCAAGACAAAACAAAAATCCAACTTGAAAACTACTGCGAAACAAACTGACAAAATTCCCAAACACCTTTACTTACCAATTTTCATGAATATTGTCAAGACAAAATTTAAATTCAACTTGAAAACTACTGAAACAAAACTACAAAACTAACCTGTTCGTCGGGCACAAATTGCACAGCTTCAGCCAGCACATAGGGATGCCGGTCTCTGTGCTGAACGCTGCGCTGCTTCTGATTTCCAATGCGACGAAACAAATTCAGCGCGTCGCCCGGCTTCTCAAGGACACTGATCTTCTCATCGGGCAGCCAGCTGTTCACCGCCTTCTGAATCTGCGACTTCGACTCTTGCCGTTTCTTGACAATAAAATTAATGAATGAATAGATAGATATATTGCAAAGAAAATAAAACATAACATTGGGATTTAGATAAAAAGCAACTATTTTTTCGATCTTCAAGAGCCAGTTTATGAGCTCGGGATTTAGCCAAGTCCTAGACTAAAACGGCTGGCCACAGTAGCATCGACTAACGTTAGCCTCAACTTTATGCACTAAGAGCTCTCTATGCTGCTAACCCACTAACCTGTCGAGACAAACGTTTGTAGATGCTACGGTAGCCACCCGTTTTAGTCTAGGACTTGGCTAAATCCCGAGCTCATAAACCGGCCCTTAATTTTTCTTTGTAACTTTTTGCTACCACCTATCCTACCATACCTCTTCACCTATGATAATCCCTTACTTTCCCTCTAAAGGATTAAAAAGGCTTTTCTATTACATGGATAACCATAAGAAAGAAAGAAATTTTATTTTTCAAATCGACAAAATAAACAAGGAATATAAAATATTACAAAAATGAGAAATAAAATGGATGCCACCCCTGAGTAGAACTGTGTGGGGCAAAACTGAGTAAAACTGTATTATGTTATTATATTATAATAACATAATACATAATACATAAAACTATATTTAGTATGATCCAGTAAATTTAATAAAGTAAATTAATTTAAGATAATAAAAAGACAGTGCAGAGCTCCTTATGATTTAGACAAAAATGTAAATTACGTTGGTTGACAATTATTTAGATGTATACATCGTGAAGAGTTGAAAGAATTTACAATCCTCTCACAATTCCTGAACTAGCCTCTTATATTTATTATTATTACTACTATTATTGTTATTATTATTCACTTACATATCTGTAAATTATCTTGCTTGTGTGTGTAAAATGAATGAATGAATAAATAAACGGAAAAAAGTATCTGTACTGGAAACGAATAAAACTGAATGCAACACAAAGTATAGCAGGATCCTTTTAACTTGTCAGAAAACATATGTTTTACTCGGCCACCAGTACAATACTTAACCTACAAATGCTGAATCTCGCAGATTATTGAAAAGGTCTTTTTAAAAAAGTCTTTAAGCCTTTTGATTATTGTGTCGAAATCACTGTTTAATTATTACCGAAACAGTCGTTAAGTCACGTCAGAGACCCTGAATTGATCAGGAGTGACCTGAAAACTCTGACACCAGACCTGAGCCAGCCAGGTTACACGAAATTATTATTATTATACCGAAACAGCTGATTTCTGACAAGTTAAAAGGATCGTGCTATAAGTTGTGGGCAATACCTTGGGCAACACCAACTCCAAGCCGACCAAGACGACGGCACAAGTGGGCAGACCCTGCGCCAAGGCAGCCGTCAGAATCAGGTCGCCCCAGTCATCGATGCCCAGCACAGAGACGACAAACAGCACCGTGTCGGCTGCCTTCAGCACATCGAGCACGTTGAACAGCTCGTCTCGCTCGACTCTGACAAACGTGAAACGCTGTCTGAAGCGCGGCAGGCTGCAAACCAAATCCAAACTTAAACGAAAATCCAAACAAGGCTGTTTCATCTCAAAGTTAGAAGGAAAAATAATATTTTCTACATTGATAAGGAATTGGTATCTCACCCGACGCGAAGAAGGAGGAAGAATAAGAATAAGAAGAAGAATAATAAGAATAATAAGAATAATAAGAATAATAAGAATAATAAGAATAATAAGAATAATAAGAATAATAAGAATAATAAGAATAATAAGAATAATAAGAAGAAGCAGGAAGAAGAATAAGAAGAAGCAGAAGAAGAAGAAGAAGAAGAAGCAGAATAAGAAGAAGCAGAAGAAGAAGAAGAAGAAGAAGAAGAAGAAGAAGAAGAAGAAGAAGAAGAAGAAGAAGAAGAAGAAGAAGAAGATAAGAAGGAAGAAGAAGAAGAAAGAAGAAGAAGAAGAAGAAGAAGAAGAAGAAGAAGAAGAAGAAAGAAGAAGAAGAAGAAGAAGAAGAAGAATAAGAAAGGGAAAGAAGAAGAAGAAGAAGAAGAAGAAGAAGAAGAAGAAGAGGAGGAGAGAGGAGGAGGAGAAGAAGAAGAAGGAAGAAGAAGAAGAAGAAGAAGGAGGAGGAGGAGGAGGAGGAAGGAAGGAGAAGAAGAAGAAGAAGAAGAGAAGAAGAAGAAGAAGAAGAAGAAGAAGAAGAAGAAGAAGAAGAGAAGAAGAGAAGAAGAAGAGGAAGGAGAAGAAGAAGAAGAAGAAGAAGAAGAAGAGAAGAGAAGAGAAGAAGAAGAAGGAAGAAGAGGAGGAGGAGAAGAAGAAGAAGAAGAGAAGAAGAAGAAGAAGAAGAAGAAGAAGAGGAAGAAGAAGAAGAAGAAGAAGAAGAAGAAGAAGAAGAAGAAGAAGAAGAAGAAGAAGAAGAAGAAGAAGAAGAAGAAGAAGAAGAAGAAGAAGAAGAAGAAGAAGAAGAAGAAGAAGAAGAAGAAGAAGAAGAAGAAGAAGAAGAAGAAGAAGAAGAAGAAGAAGAAGAAGAAGAAGAAGAAGAAGAAGAAGAAGAAGAAGAAGAAGAAGAAGAAGAAGAAGAAGAAGAAGAAGAAGAAGAAGAAGAAGAAGAAGAAGAAGAAGAAGAAGAAGAAGAAGAAGAAGAAGAAGAAGAAGAAGAAGAAGAAGAAGAAGAAGAAGAAGAAGAGCGAACAGTATTTCGTGTTAATTTTAAAGACATTAAAAGGAGTGCAACTAACCTCCAGCGGTGACCCATCACTAAAGCTGCCATATCTCAGTCAATATTGGTCGAATCTTAACCAATAAGGTTTCAATCGATTTGTAATAAAATTTACTAAAAAAACTTATTCTTGTAAAATTTTCGTAATATCAACGGTTTCCGAGTTATTCAAGAAACAAAATTTTGAATGGCCGCCATTTTGTTTTATGGATTTCAAAAATTGTCATAATTTTTTTGTAGCTTTGTCTAGTTGTCATAAATGTTGGTGCAAAGTTTCAATTCCATATGTTTCACCATTATTGAGATAAAAAATAATAAGTGAAAAAAACAAAATGGCAGCTGTGTAACTAAGGACTTCTGGACAATTTAAATATGATATTTAGATACGGTTTTTACCCAGGAACAATGCCCTAGAGTATTGCCCTAGGAGTTCAGCGCTGCGATACTTCAATAGGCTGCCTGCAGGAGTGAAACAGTTGGACCCAAGAGCATTTGAGAGAGTTGTGTCCAAGCACTTAAAGACCAAGGCGTATTACAGTGTTCAT
Source organism: Laodelphax striatellus (assembly GCA_017141395.1). Classification (NCBI taxonomy): domain Eukaryota; kingdom Metazoa; phylum Arthropoda; class Insecta; order Hemiptera; family Delphacidae; genus Laodelphax; species Laodelphax striatellus. The sequence goes on from CM029536.1 coordinate 31,814,872, forward strand.
GAGTATATGAGTGATGATTTGTCTGAAATGTCATCTTGCTGAACGTGCCTTCTGTGTGTTTTTGATTTTATGTGTTTTGACGCCATCGTTCCCGTATTACGGGTAAAGGATGCAGATTTAGGTATAAAGGTATTGGTAGGGAGTTCTGAAACACCCTGTAGATCTAATATCAGTAGGCTACCAGCACTCACTTGATATGCACATGATTCTCAGTAGTATATGTGACAGAGGCGTCATCATCGGCTTTCTCAAGCTGTTCGAATATCTTGTCGTACTGAATGCCCTGGCTGAGAGTGACCACAGCCACCATGTGCGGTGCGTCGCTAATGCCCCGACGCTTTTCCAGGTACTCGGCTCGCTTCTTGTTGCGTATCTGTGCCAGTTGATTTTTCCGCTCCTCTTTTTTCACCACTTTGTTCGCTCGCTTCGTCAGAAATTTCACCGAAACACGACCTACAGCAAAAAAGAAAGGAAATAGTCGGTTAGTTCAACAAACAATAAATACTGTATTAGATCTGGAAATATAGTCACATAGTCTACTCGCCCCAGGAAATTTTGTAATTTTTACCCTCATATAACACATTTTAATGCTTCCTGTAATGTAATTTTTTCTTTTTGGTTTTAGCTGAAACACTATGTTAATGTTTTACGTTTCAGTTTTGTTAAGGTTCTTGTCTTTATGGCAACATGGCGGGCCACATAAAATCGGCTTGCGGGCCGTAGGTTGGGCAGCCCTGAGATAAACTCTGCGACTCTGCAAATCATATTGGTGGAACAGATAGCAGTTGCTCCGTGGGCAAACGGCAAAACTCTGCAAAAGTGCAGAGTGAAGAGTTGCAGAGTCTATGGAGGATGGAGGAATAGGGCCCTGGTCACATACGATTGTGGTTTGCTTTACTTCACTTCACTTATTATAAACCATACGATTAAATGCGAGTAAGTGAAGTGAAGTAAACCAGTTAGCTTTGTTAGTGAAGTGAAGTAAAGTAAACCACAATCGTATGTGACCAGGCCCTAAGGGCTTGTCATAAAGACTAGATCACTTTCAAGCTAATATTAAAGTTTGACTACTGGAAACAATGTTTCTGATCAGAAAATGTTAGGAAATAGCCAAGAGTATGTTATTTTGATAATTATTCCTACCTTTGTTGAGGTTATCAATGGAACCTTTACTGCGATGACGACCATGCTTGTGAAGTTTATTTTGCTGTTTAAATTGGCCAGGACGATGCCTCTCCTGTTGATTGTCAATCCCCATCTCTGCTATTACCAAGCAGATTTGTTATTTTGAAACTATTTAGGGATAAATAATAAAACAACAAATCAAGTCACTTCTAACTTTCACGTGTTGTCAAGACAAGAAAGAAAACAAACATAACCTACAAATTAATGAGCCCAGACATTCTAGGCCGACGGCTCCAACAGACTGGATTACCAAATATTGACGTTAGGTATAGCAGAATCCAATTCAACTTGTCAGAAATCAGCTGTTTCAAAGAGCAATATCACAATACTTAACCTACAAATGCTGAATCTCGCAGATTATTGAAAAGGTATTTTAAAAAGTTATTCTTTGAAAGGTCTTCTTTAAAAAGGTCTTTTAAAGACTTTAAAGGTTCTTTAGACTTTCAAGCCTTTTGATTATTGTGTCGAAATCACTGTTTAATTATTACTGGATCAGCTGATTTATGACAAGTTAATTGGCTCCTGCTATAGCGCTAGTCGGGACTAAAAGAGCGGAATTTGTGAAAGGAAAAGGAAAAGAGCGGACTAAAAAAGGGAATTTGAACAAGGATTTTTGACACATCGAATTCTTTTAATAATGCGCTTACTTACATAAAAGTTTTCCCTATTCAGAGTTCCTAGTTGCTCATAAAGATTGAGAAGTATAAACTTAAAGTCTTAATAAACTTATTACTGTAAGATGCCGTTATTTAGGTGTAAGCATAGACTAACTCTATGCATATGTATAGTTAGTTATGGTTTTAGCATTGACATGTCACCATTCAAATGAGTGTTACTCAAAAATTGATGTAATGTGACAATAAATAAATGAGATGAAATAGTACAAAATGCGTTCATTCACTAGGATCATTCACTATGCGAGTCACTTGGCTCATAGCACCCAGCATAGCTCTTAGTAGTGTGGCCTTAGCCTTGGAGAGTTTGAGGAGACTTGACTAGCCACGTTGCAATTGCAATGAAGTGAAGACACTTCCGCTAAAGATGTTCTTGGATGATTTCCGTAATATGCATTATATTTATTAAATGATTAGGAAACATCCTATCAGATGACAAATGACAGGATGAAGTAGGGTCTTCTCACCAAACTCAATCTAAATTAAAAGCATTGCTTGCCATTACAACTTTTTAAATTTTAAAGATACAAAATAAAAAACTCCAACTCATAGCTACAGAACTTTATTTAATAACAAATGCAACACAATTCAGTAAAAATATGAAGCACTCAAGATATTTACAATATTAATATTTTATTATATATAGTATTAACAATCATTAGCACAGTGTACAGTTTTGATATCAATCTATCACAAATAAATTAAACAACACTTAACAAATGCTTTGGTTGCTATTTTAACTTAATATTTATTTGATCTTAACATTTTCTCCCTTGGAAAGAAAAATATAATCGATGAACTATAAGTAATTCATACCTAACTTTTTTCAAATACCATTTTTTACATGTCGCCTAGATTGCTTTACATTGTCCTTCATAGTCCTCAATGTCTATCATTTACAATGCACCTGAATTGTAATAAAGCTCAATAGAACACGTTAATCCAATAACAAAAACGTTCTAAATATTCTAGTTACTTTCTACTAGCCAAATATTTGATTTTATGACACTGTATTTTTTATCTATTGTAAACTTACTTCAATTGAACTCAATGTTCTGAGTAAACAGATAGTTCCCTACCATAATTCATAAAAAGAAGAATTAGATCAACTTATTGGGATATTCTTTCTGAGGAAGAATAACTGAGGTTCAATTCTTCATATTTAAAGAATGAAGAAACAACTGGAAATTATAAAACTTTATTGTATTCCTCATGATCACAATAAATGTTCAATTTCTGAGCTGATTTGTTTTTCATCAAGACTGTGCCAGCACACTAATGCACTACCCATGCCTCTTATCTTTTTCATTGTGATAAACATACAGTAGTTTCGAAATAACTTGGGAGCAGTCAGGTACACAGTACACATGAATTGCGTTGATAAGATCTACCTGCAAGCAGTAGAATTCGGTTTCATCGTTTCAAATATTTAATGTCATTCAAGCAATCAATGAATCGTTTTATTTTTTTCATCAATTTCATGTTGAGTGGTAGAAAGAAGTCCTAACTCCGCCTAATAAAGAATATTTTCATTTCATTACGGTAAATTGTTTGAAATCTGGAAATCAACTGTTGAACAGTGTGGATTATCCTTTGGTGTGTTTGGCTGATAGAATCTTACCAACATATTTGTTTGATATACCTCGTAGTATCCTTGAACAGGTTAGGGGTAGTACCTACTACCTACCTACCCTCTACCCAAGGTAATTAGAATACGTTCACACGCATCTCAGCCTGTTCAAAGTTCTGAGCCAGCCGATTGTGTGACGGTATTGGAGATCAACAGTTGGATTTTCCCTACCTTTTTCATGTTAAATTCAGCAATTTTATATGTCATTTTCTTCAAAAATGCATGCTTCTACAATCACCGCAACCTCTCCTAAGCTTCCTTGTATATTCTTCGTAGTTTCAATACTATCAGACAGCCAATTATTTCAGAGCATTCGATTATTCAAAGGCATGCGTATGAGTAAAAAGTGGGATATTCCCGTTCGTATGGTTTTCAAATCCACTATGCATGCCGTTAAATAATCGAGTGTTCTGAAATAATTAGTGGTCTAATAGTATTGAAATTATAAAGAACTGAAGAGAAAAATGGAACTTAGAGAAATGATTGAACTGTGTCACTTCACACAAGTAATTTGCATTCACAGTTTTCAACTCGAGTCTACACACAGGCCACAGTTGTCCATGTACTCATTTCTCTAGTATACGAAAAAATATATTCTAGTTTTGTATCTATATAATTTGTATTTTTATGCTATTAATTATCTTTATATGTACTACATTTATTTGAGGAATAAACGAGATTTCGATTTGAAATATGAAGCGACGATTTTAAAATGATTTTAAAACGATTATAATTTTAAAATGAAGCGACGTTGCAAAGGCTCGATAAGTATGAATATTTCAAGAAAAACACTTATAAAGTTGACGAATTCAACAAGTAAAAGATAGGAAAAATAAAACTATTTATCTCCAGTGACGTCACACCGATCAGCTGAATAAAGCTACTGCGTGAACACTAGCTTGTATTCTATTTACCTTGCTCTCACCTATCTCTCGCCTATTCACCTAACCACACCCTCGAGTCTTTCCAAAGCCTGACACACACACCACGCTACTCTGCAGCAAGCTGCAAACAGCCGAACAAAATAGCAATTTCTATTAGTAGAGAAGCTACTACCAATGTCACACTTGTTATTCAGTAACGTCTGTTTAGCTAGCAGCTAATAAAGTATAGCAGGATTCTTTTAAATTGTCAGAAAACAGCTGATTGATGTACCCTCGTTTACTAACGTTAAATCAGCTGTTTTCTGACAAGTTAAATGAATCCTGCTATAGCTTGGTGTGACTCAAGACTTGACCTTACTCTATCACTTTCCCAGCTAATAAAGTATAGCAGGATTCTTAATTGTCAGATAACAGCTGATTGATGTACCCTCGTTTACTAACGTTAAATCAGCTGTTTCATGACAAGTTAAATGAATCCTGCTATTAGCTTGGTGTGACTCAAGACTTGACCTTACTCTATCACTTTACCAGCTAATAAAGTATAGCAGGATTCTTTTAAATTGTCAGAAAACAGCTGATTGATGTACCCTCGTTTACTAACGTTAAATCAGCTGTTTTCTGACAAGTTAAATGAATCCTGCTATAGCTTGGTGTGACTCAAGACTTGACCTTACTCTATCACTTTCCCTTTCCTGCCACCAATCTCTCCCCCTTCAGTTGAGCCTTTCTCCCAAACTGTCTCTCCTTTCCTTCCCCCACCTACCGTTCCCCCTTCCCCTCCCCGCCCTTGGCCTTCTCTTTGCTAGCAGCCTCCTTGCTCAGATCTTCCAGCTCTTCCTCCTTCTTAATCAGTTCGATGATCTCGTCCATCTGTTTGCGAGTCAACTTCAGACTGTCGCTGCCTATCTCGTCAATGACCTTCAGCACAGTGTCCAGCCGTATCGCGCCGTCAAGGTCATCGTCCATTTTCGCAAGCACCTACATAAAAACATAATTATAACATTTCATTTCATCTATTCACACACAATTTCCAAAACAATACAACATATAAATACAATACAAAATTGGAAAAAGTGGTTAGGTGACCTCATTGGTAATCGTTTTGAGGCACCATAAGGCTAGGCGTACACCGGTTAGTCAAGACAAGACGAGATTAGTCACGTTTAGTCACAGTACTTCACATAGTTGCTTATGAAGCTACACACACCGATTAGTCATTGCATCGGTGTGTGCTGCTTCATAAGCAGCTATGTGAATTACTGTGACTAAACGTGACTAATTTCGTCTTGTCTTGTCTTGACTAACCGGTGTACGCCTAGCCTTACATATTATAAAACATAATATAAGCACCTATTAACATAATTATTTTAGAAATAAATTTTTAGTGAATATTTATCATAAGCAATTCAACACTAACGATAATAGGCTAATAATTATTAGCCGGTAAATTATAATTTGTCGATAATCTACAATTTAGTAATACTGTATTTGAAAATTTTTGGTTAACATTGACTTTTACCAATTCTTTGAAAGGTCTTCTTTAAAAAGGTATTTTTAAAGACTTTAAAGGTCTTCAAGACTTTTAAGCCTTTTGATTATTGTGTCGAAGTCACTGTTTAATTATTACCGAAACAGCTGATTTCTGACAAGTTAAATGGATCGTGCTATATTTGTTGGCAAATAAGTATCTTATTTTATACCTCCTTGATGCGCTCCAGCCGCGATTCGTCGCCCACTTTCTGCAGTTTGCGAATGGCATCCAGCACCTCGTCTATACGCAACACTTCTTCTTGTTTGTCACTGCAAGCACACGCAAACAAACAAACAAAAATTAACACATCCAAGTTCAACTACTACTAAATTTAGCGCTACACTTTCACTGGACTTTCTTTCTTTTACGACTAAACTTTCACTAGACTTTCTTTCTTTAACGACTAAAACATATTATGTAGTGTAAAGGTCCAAATACACGTATCCTAGTTTTCAGGGATATTTCAGGTATGGAAACGCTTATTTTTCCTTAAAAATTGTATTATAAGTAACATTAGAGTATTATAAGGCTAGGCGTACACCGGTTAGTCAAGACAAGACAAGACGAGATTAGTGACAGTACTTCACATAGTTGCTTATGAAGCAAAACACACCGATTAGTCATTGTAGCAGTGTGTGATGCTTCATAAGCAACTATGTAAATTACTGTGAACCTTTGGATTATTAGACAGGCGCTTATTACCCTCGGCTACGGACCACTCCAATTATCACAATGCAACAAAAATAATTTCCAGAATAATACATTTCTATATGACAATAAAACGTCATTCCTCATCATAATCTAATCACTATTATTATGAAACTATTTTTATACTAGGCCTATTCTAATAATTTTTTTCGTTATTATTAGGCTGTCCATATGATAAAAATTCTTAATTTTTCCAATAAAGTGGAGGATGAAGCCAATCGAGTAAAGCAGCAGGAAAATTGGAATCTTAAACATACAATGATTATTTTAACTTGACAGAAAACAGCTGATTTAACTTCAGTAAACGAGCGTACATCAATCAGCTGTTTTCTGACAATTTAAAATACCCTGCTATACACGTTGAATCTTAAATATAGGTATAGAGCATATGCTATCTGGGTCACTTGTCATTATAGCAAGACCACTCGGAGAAATGGACTGCTGGGCTCTTATGGGGACTGACCAACCTTGCATATTTACTAACCTTGGATTGAAGCTAGGTTATCATTGAATCAAATGCAAAAAATTTGGCGCTATTGAGAACTGGACTTGAGATACTAGCGCTCTATAGAGAGAGAGGAGATGAGCAATGAGCGAGCACTCACCTAGCCTCGTTTTCGACGTCGAGTTGCGAGATTTCCTTCTTCAGCGTCTGTTCCTTCTTCTCCAGCTTGTCAACGTGCGCGTCCAGCTTGTTGATCATCTTGTTGACCACCTTGAACAGGCGCTTGGCCGCCTTTGTCTCTTTCACCTCTTCCACCGGCAACTCTTTCAAGTCTTCAACATCCTGTGCAACAACACAAATAATACAATAATACAAGATTATTAAGAGTGGGCGGTAGTAGTCAGCATATTGGATTGATGTCCCATAAGATCAATGTAATTTTGAGCTAAAACATGCATTTTTCCATAACACAACACGTCTACAGTCTACGCCGGATTTTCTTTAAAAAAAACTTTCATTTGATAAATTATTAAATGTTACACGGGCATGTCTTTTTCAAATTTCAAATATTTCTTCCAAAAAAAACCTCCAAAAATTTTCAAACAAAAAAAGTTTATTTTTGCTGTAATTATTGCAGTAATTTTCTAATTAAAAAAGTGAAAAGAAGAACCCCTGAAGAATGTTATTCTCTTTCCAATGACACTTCAAACGTAATTTTCTGTCCAATAATAACGGCGCTACATGCTTCAAAAGATTACATTGATATTTTGGGACCATTTCCAAAATGGCTGACTACTACTGCCCACTCTTAAGTCAATAATAAAAGAATAGTTATTTGTGTAAGGCTGGGCGTACACCGGTTAGTCAAGACAAGACAAGACAAGATTAGTCACAGTAATTCACATAGTTGCTTATGAAGTATCACACACTGATGCAATGACTAATCGGTGTGTGTTGCTTTATAAGCAACTATGTGAAGTACTGTGACTAAACGTGACTTATCTCGTCTTGTCTTGACTAACCGGTGTACGCGTAGCCTAAGTTACAAAAATTTTTAAGAATTTGAAATATTAGGTTGCAAATCTTGAGTGCGGCGAAAAAATTTCAACAAAAAGTGTCTCTATAGGGGTATTTTGCCGTACTAGAGCGGAAAAGTTGCATTTGTGCATTGAAATCAGTGCAGTAACAGACACTTTTCAATATATTTTCTAGTTGAAATAGCACAGTCAATTCGTACATCTTCTTAGATAGATAGATAGATAAATTACTTTAATTTTCACTTTCACATTACAAAAGTGCTGTGGGCGAAGTTGAGGCATACAAGCCCCCTAGCCCTTAGCGGACGCTTCACTTTGCAAATTGTAGTTTACAATGTGCCATGCATATTATTATTGAATCGGAATCTCACCTCTTTGTATTCAGCCAACTCCTCTTTGAGCTCGTTCAGTTCCTCCTTCTCTCGGATCAGCTTCTTCTTTGTCTTGCCCATCGAGTCAAGGGCGTTCTCAATGACACCAACATCAATCGACTCGGTCGCCTAGAAAATAATACAAAAATGGGTTTTAACCACATGTAAATCATATATTCAACATTTAAATCACATGTAAAACAGGATTTCTGTCATTGAAAACAGTATATTGAACTCTTAATTAGATTTATTTAAGGAAATAAACTCTTAGATATAATCAAAGAACAATTTGATAAAAGAATTAGAATAGGCGTACAGTAATAAATCTTGACCCAGTGGTATACTGCAATACTATACTGCCTACTCCAATACTTCCATCAAATAATTGTTATTGAACGATCAAGAGTTCAATCTAGTGATTTCATTGACAGTCTTGTTAACAATCTTGAACTCTTGATAATTCAAAAATATTATAAATGTATTAGCTAAGGCAGTACAGTACTAAATATTTACCTTGTGTTAAGGTAAGTTAACACACGTGGACGAGAAATTATGTTAAATGTTTAAAGACTTGAGTGGAGAACAAGTTTCTAGTATTAGTTCCCAATTCACAGTACTTGTAGAACCACATTAGTATATTTACATCTACCAACAGGTTCATTGTGACCTATATTTTTTATCTGACCATTTTTTAAATAAACTGTTGAAATTACCGTCGTTCTTAAAATTGAATTCTTGAGTCAAAAAATATCTATGTTTCCAGGCTCCATACAATATTATCGTACAATTTTTAATGGACTAAAAAGTACAGAGTCTTTTCTTAATAAAAAGGCCTTCAAAGAGGACCAAAACACGACAAATAGGCTGAACAAGAAATAACTTAAAGAATGAAATACAAGAAGACAAAATGAGATGAAATAAAAGAAAACCTGACCTGTTCGAGCTTAGGCTCTTTTGTTGTCTTCTCCTTTACGCCAACTTCACGTTCGCCAAAGTCCAAAGTCGCCTGCAATTGATTTTAATTTAAACACAGACTGTAAACTACCGCTGCAAACCTTTGTCACCCACCCGCATTCGATGAACAACCCGTGAAGATCAGTCGCACCCTCATGAGGTCAGGCCCGTGATATGAACGACACCGGTTAATTAATCTATCGAAAGCCAACTTCACAAACGCCAATCAAGTTTAACCGCCGTCAAAATAATGTCATTTGATAGAGCTACGTAAGATAACGTCATCCTACAGCAGTTGAATTTAATTGGCAGTTGTTCTATCGACCGTATACATTCTACATGCGATTAGGTTAGAGCTCAATAAACTGAAAAAGGATTATGTTTCAAGTTGGGTTAGGTAACTTCTATTGAAGAGGATAATCTTCTCGATAAATAAGATAAAAATGATGATAAAAACTTATAAATTAGATATAACATTAGCATTATGAGTATGGTTTTGGCAATTGAAGTTGAAATACGAAAGTGCGTAATGAAAAGATGAAAATGTTAAAATATTGAGTTTGCTGATGGGAATTATTCTTATTCTATTATAAAAATGTTTTCAAAAGGTTGAAAAAATAATGAATAAATGATGATGTTAAAAAGCAAAATAGTTCATGCAACAGAGAATTTAAGGAAGCTTTCCAATAATAAGAGTATTTAGAATAATGAGAACTAACCAAATTTGCCACAATTATTAAATAAAATGTATTAATAACAATGAAAAGAGTTTGCAAACACAAGAACAATTGATTAGTTAAAATATCGTTGAAACAAATCGTTAATATAGCTTATTTCTAATGGATATTAAAAATATTCTAATAATTCTAATAGTTTGGTCTAAATTGATATTAGAATAATAGAAGAAACAATCAAACTGATCATTTCATCTCACTACAAAACTGATTGAAACGCTTGAAAAAATATGAGAAAAGTTAAATTAAAGCTCTAGTAGAAGGCTTAGGAATGTGAATGCTAGCCTACAATAATAATACAATCGTATTAATAAAATAATATAAATAAAATTATGTATATGTATATTAATAGAATCGAACTAAAACAAAACATCGGATTATTTTAATACTAGTTATCAATCAACACAAAAATCATTAAAATTTAAATAAAAGCAACAACAGAAAGATAAAATTTCAACAAATTTACCTTTAGAAAGGAGGATACAGCTGAACTTGATCAATGATGGAAGAACAAAAAATACCTTTGAAACGGATGACTGATGGAATCTTTCATTCAGAATTCCCAAATCAAACAATTGAATAATTCTATGATCACTTACCTCTTCCTTCTTTGTTGGAGATGGCTCAGCGACTAGGATAGGAGCGGTATCAACTAGTTCAGGAGCTTTGTCCAACAAAATCTCTTTCTGCAATCATAAACATAGCAAACATTAGAAATTTACCCGAGTACTGGAATGAAAGCAGGCAATTTTCTACAATTTTGACAAAATTATATCCAATTAAGATATAAAATTGATAAAGTTTGTGGAACAAATGTTGATGATGTGCTCGATAATAAAACTCTTTCTTTGTATAGAAAGCTATCTAAGAGAAATCAAATTTCAATTTATATCTTCATATACAACTCCCTTCATATAAAACTAAGATTTTAAAAATGAAGACTCAACCCTAAAAATCTATTTGGCTGGACTCAAGTTTAATGAATCATGTAGAGAGGCCTTTGTTTCTTTGAATATTCTAACTCTACCCTCAATTTACATTTTTTTCAAATTATTAATCTTCACTCACAACCATATCTCAGAACTGGCCAAAAACGCTGACATTCACAATCATAATACTAGAGGCAGAAATAAATTAGCTTTAAAACACCACAGGCTTCAACTGTATGAGAAAATGCATTCTTACATTGGTGCAAATCTTTACAATAAATTACCTATTGAGCTACAGTCCCTGACAAACAAATATATATTCAAAAACAAATTATACAGCTTTCTTGTTGCAAGAGCAACATGAAAGAAGCATAATTACATGATACATGACATTAAATTTAAGAAACATTTTTGACATAATTACATTTACATGATAGAAGCATATCTAGTCGTTATAAATCTCAATGTCCTGCACTACTTTTAAAACCATGTATCTGTTTTCTCTGTACCGGTATTTATGTTATGTTTATTGCTGTGAGTACATTTTCAAAAATTCTTCAAAGAATAACCTATACCACAGATAAGGTAGTAATCTACCTTATACCTTATCTGTGCCTATACCAATATTCAGATGTATGTAGGCCTATTGCGTTATATACAGGTAGACTAAAGAATAACCTATAACAATATTCAAATGTATGTATTGTGTTATATACTGTGTTGAATAAATGGATTATCAGATATCCAAAATTGAATAGAATTATAACAGATTATAAGATTCTCATCTCTATCTTGAGACCTTGAATTCTTGCGGAAAACTACATACTAACGTAAATTACAAGTGAATTATCCTACACTAATGAACCCACCTGCCTTAAGACCTTGAATTCTTGCGGAAAACTACATACTAACGTAAATTACAAGTGAATTATCCTACACTAATGCACCCACCTGCCGCTCCTCCTCCGTTTCCTCCTTGCGCTCCTCGACAATCTTCTGCACCTCCTGCTTGGTGACCTGCAGCCTTGTCTTGTTATCGAGCTGACCTTCCAGCTCGCCGATCGCCTCCTGCGTGCTGGTAGCGACCATGTCGGGCAACGCGGAAATGGTCGCCGCCAACTGTTGCTCGGTGCTGATTGTGTCGGGCAACATGAAGGCGCGCGACAACAGCAACAGCGACGGCGGCACCTTCTCGTCGAGCGACAACTGCAGCCACTGCGCCAGCTGCGCGCGCATGTGCATCTCCGACATGCCCAGTGCTCGCATGCCGCGCGCCTTGCACGCCTGCTGCAGTTCGCCCACGTCCAGCGAGTCGACGCCTTCTTTCTGAATCATCTGCCACAAGCGACAAGCGACAAATAACACCGTTGATATTACAAAAATTTTACAAGAATAACTTTTTTTAGTAAATTTAATTACAAATCGATTGAAACCTATTTATTAAGATTGGAGGTTAGTTGCACTCCTTTTTAATGTCTTTAAAATTCACACGAAATACTCTAAAACCGCTCACAAATATTATGCAAAGCAGACAGACTGTATGCATGTGTAGTATACAGATCTATGAAAATTGTTTTATTTATTCTTTGCAATAAAAGCGAATTAGGTTTAATTTATTAATACCTTTATTGTATTAACTCTATTGTACCGTATGTAAAAGAAAGTGCAAAATTTGTTGTCTGTATAAATAAAGATGATGATGATGATGATGATGATTTGTTTATTTTGCTAAGTAAATGGATCTTAGTCAAATCAGAGAATGTTGCATTGCTGTGGTAGACTTTAGCCGCATGCCCAGGATGCACTGAAACTAGCCTCAAGCGGTCATCTATCACTAAAGCTGCCATATCTCAGTCAATATTGGTCCAATCTCAACAAATAAGGTTTCAATCGATTTGTAATTAAATTTACTAAAAAAAGTTATTCTTGTAAAATTTTTGTAATATCAACGGTTTCCGAGTTATTCAAGAAACAAAATTTTGAATGGCCGCCATTTTGTTTTATGGAATTGAAAAATTGTCATAATTTTTTTGTAGCTTTGTCTAGTTGTCATAAATGTTGGTGCAAAGTTTCATTTCCATATGTTTCACCATTTTTGAAATAAAAAATAATAAGTGAAAAAAACAAAATGGCAGCTGTGTGAGTGACTAAGGACTTTTGGAAAATTTAAATATGATATTTAGATATGGTTTTTGACCAGGAACAATGCCCTAGAGTATTGGTAGGGAGTTCTGAAACACTCTGTATAGAGTTTATATTTACCATAGAATACAGTCTTCCAGTACGGACTTTACAACTTTGAAAATGCACATAATTTTTTTTTAAATAGACAGAGAACTGGATTTGGTATTGTTTTAAAGGAAAACACATCAAGTTTTGACTACCATATTATGGAAGTGCAGAATCTCGCCCTGGCAAGCGCTAGCGGCTATTACATTAAATATGACAGTCTTCACTGGACTCGAGCGTGGTAGCTGGCTTGAAGAATCACACAGCACTGAGAGCACTTTCATAATATGCTAGTCAAAACTTGATGTGTTTTCCTTTATAACAACACCAAATTCAGATTTTTTTTAATTATATGCATTTTCAAAGTTGTAACGTCCTTATTGAAACAACCTGTAATTACCAGAGAATATACTTAGGAACTCTCAAGGGCCGTATTTAGGAAATACGGACCGATTCTTTAGCGGAGATGGCGATTGAGTTTTCTGAGTGGCGGAAGAAAAAAGTTTGGCTGGTGATCTCTGCCAATGGATGATAGTAACAAATCAAGATTTCAATATAGAATTTAATTAGATCCATGAAAAACATTATACTATCAATTATTTAGAGGTACTCTAGTGTTTCATTTAATCAAACGGAATACTTTTAGGCTAGGCGTACACCGGTTAGTCAAGACAAGACAAGACGACATTAGTCACGTTTGGTCACAGTAATTCACAAAACTGCTTATGAAGCAGCACACACCGATGCAATGACTAATCAGTGTGTGTTGCTTCATAAGCAACTATGTGAAGTACTGTGACTAAACGTGACTAACCTCGTCTTGTCTTGTCTTGACTAACCGGTGTACGCCTAGCCTTATAACACCATAGTAGTTGTCTTCCCAAATTGATGTCTATAAACTAGTTAAATAGATATCTAACGATCTTCCGTTCGTTAGACATCGTGCAAACTAGCAGACGGATTCGAGTACGATCGCAATATCGCCCTGTCGGGTCCTTAATAGCACACAATAGATCTACGAATAAATTGTGGTAAATACCGATTTCGCCAAACAACTGTTCATCCGGTTGCAGGTAATGACAGTTTTCAACATGTATATTTATCAGTGCTTGGTAATGATCAGGAAAAATCTAGATTCATACACCTTAGCAAACGAGATCCATGACCATGCAACAAGAAGAAATCAAAACATTTTCCAGCCTAGGGTCAGATTAGAGAGAACAAGTAGAAGCTTTCCCATATCAGGAATAAGGTTTTTTAATATGTTACCTGATGAAATCAGAAGTTTGTCCCTGATAGATTTTAAAAGGAAGATGAAGTCATGGCTCATTAGTAACCCATTCTATTCTATTAATGAGTTTGAAGATTCCAACCTTCTATGATTGCCAGTTTGCATGACCTATCTTCAACTTATTGCTAGTCCTAATTTTGAAAATAATATTGTTGAGTTTGCCAAATTGTTGTTAAGTTTACTCCTGCATGTTGTTAAGTTTACTCCCACATCTTCAACTCATTACTAGTCCTCATTTTTAAATATTGTTGAGTTTGTTTGCCAAATTGTTGTTAAGTTTACTCCTGCATGTAATGATATAACTTGAATATTCTATTACTATAAGTACTAACTGCATCTGTGATGATTATTTTATATGTTCTATATTAGTATATTATTATATTTATTTGCTTATTTGTTAAAGAAAATGTATTTGAATGTATTAGTGCTTATGTTTTGTTAAAAGATGAATTTTGTAATATGACAATGCCTAATGTACTGCATGTATTTATTGGCGGAAATAAATCATTGAATATCATTGAATAGTTAGCAAAATAAGACACAATAAATCACCTTATCATCAGCTGCCAACGACCTGAGCCTCATTTGCAGCTGAAAGCGGAGGAAGTTGGTGGTGCCGAACGGCTGAATCTCCAGCACCCGACACAGCGCCATCAGCTGCGGCCTGGGCAGCGAGTCCAGCGTGATCTCGTCCTGGAACAGCTTCGAGTAGCGCAGTATCTCCTCGCTGGTCGCCATACCGCCGCCACTGCGAATCTGCGCACAAAAAAAGCACACTATCATTTACAGGAAGAGTATAATACAGGGTTATCATAAAAGAATGGTGCGAAGATTGACTTTTTATAGAAACCAGTGTTCAAGCCAAACAACCTAAAATTGACAGGAATCATGAACTGATTCGCGTCAAATGTTTGTCAGAAAATCGCACCAATTCTTTTGCGCACCATTCTTTTATGATAACCCGGTATATTGCAAGTTATGAATTCCGCTTGAATAGCCTAGTTAATTAAGGGCACTCAGAAGTGATTCGGATTGATTTTTGTTCAATTTTGTTTCGACGCTCTCTAAAAAATATGATTTCTCAACTTTGCGTTAAACCATTGTAAACTTACAGATGTTGACTTTTGATGGCAACTCTCTTATAGATTCTTCTCGTGATTGACCAATTTCCCAGTAAATATCGCGATGAATATTGATTTTGATAATACGATTGTATGATGAATATTGCTTGTATCGTTTATTCAATGAAAAATGAAAGAATATCAGCTCTATAAATATATAAATATTATGTTTTGAAATGAATGATTTGATTTTTATTCAATGTTGTAGAGATTTCCTGAACAATCAGTGTTTTTGAAAAATATTATAATTATTTTTTGCTATGCAATCAATGATGAAATTTATTTATCTATAGATAGAATAAATTATCATGTACTATGATCTTTCTTTATTGAATAGCAGTAAGTTTTTCACTTTATCCATACATTATTTCAGTTTTTTGTCTATAGGTTACTTATAGCAGAAAATAACCAGCTACAACCGAAAAAGTATTCTTTTCTCCAAGAATTCTGGCTGACATGGGGTCAGGTACATTACGTGTCATTGTATGTGAGTGGAGCCTTACTAAAAAGTACCTATTCAAGTAACACTTTATAAATTAAAGCTTAAGCATGTACTGTACTCAAGTTTACAAAACATCACCTTATAAATAGGCCTACATGAAGATAAAAATAATAATAATACTGTTTTTGAAAAAATCGACTAAAATTCAACAAACCTTTTCGAAAAATTCGGCAAACTGTTTCGCTGATTCGGAAGACCGGCCTTTGCCAGCCACCCCCATCTCATCCAGGGTCTGCTGAAGGAATTTCGCCATTTTCAACTTCACTTTCAACGACTGTTGCATTTTATCTTCCTGAAACAAAACGAAACAACTAAATGTAGAGCAGAAGACAGTAACAAAATTCTTTTTTTTTTAAACTGAATTAATAAATTGGTAAATAAGATCACAGTAAATTGAAGTATAAATATTCCATTTATACCCAGTTTCAAAATACACCAAAGATTTGAATAAGAGACAGTTCAACTTGTTTTTTAACGAATGTTGCATTAACTCTTCCTGAAAGTAGACCAACAAAAGGAAATAACTAAATAAAAGGCAGTATAGTGTGTAATGTATAAAATACACAGATAAGAACTCAACTATCATAGTAACAAACTATAGTAACAACATAGTTCAGTTTCAGAATAAACCAAGGATTTCAATAAAGCGGCCCATACACTGATCGTGCCATTTTTTTCATATTGGCTTTTATATCTAGGCCTATATAGAATAGCACGGGTGCTAAATAGAACAATCAATATGAAAAAATGGCACGAGTAGTGTAGGAGCAGCCTAAGAGAAACATGCCAGTTCAACTCTAGGGTTCTTTCACACTAGTACAGGCCCGGATCGGACGGGTTGACTGATCTATCTTAATGGGTGTATTCACACTAAATCGTCTGATTACACCCATATCAGCCAAAACCCATCCGATCCGGGCCCGCATCTTACTTGTGTTAGAGAAGCCTTACTTTCAACAACACTGTTGCCTTTTCTCTTCCTGGACAGTGAACTAACAAGAAAATAGAACTGAACTAACACAGAAAATTAGAAATTAAATAATTCAATTACACCCAGTTTCAAAATAAACCAAACATTTGAATATTATTACAGAAGTCGTACTGTGCTTTAATCTAAATAAAAAAATAATGTGAAATAAGAGAAACATGCAAGTATGTGGCTGGCAATAAAAACATTTTTACAAATTGAAGATACACCTTTGGAGGGAGTCATAGTCACTCTCTAGTCTATTGACTATAGTTGAATAGATGTAACTTCCGTTTCGGAATACGTTGTATTCCCTATCTCTTAAGTACTACGCCGATACGGAAGTTTCATCTATTCGAATATTACTTAGCATCATTCAATGATGACTACAATATTAATATTATTATACATTACCTCGTTTTTTTCAATTTTATTTTGTTTTTTCAACTTACATTATCTTGAGCTGTCTGGAATGTAGACGGTAGCATACCAGGGAATAGTTTGATGAATACTGGCAGTAGAAACTCCATGAAAGGTACTATTATAAAAACTGAGAATGGAATCAGACGAAATATATCACCCACAACTCGGATCAACTGCAAAAAATATCATAATAAGATTATTATTTATTTATAAATTCAACAATGTACAAATAATTCGTAATGGAAGGTTCAACAGGCTTACGCCCAAAGATCAGATTTCTTTGATGAAACAACTTACGTTTGGAAATATGGAAGGAATAGAAGACGCAATTACTATTATGAACGGTATTTAAACAATTAGGAATGCGACAATACTTTAGATACATTGTAAATGCGTAATCCCTATCCTTTCTCATGTTAAATTATCCGTTTTCGTTCACAAAAATTCCGCGTGAGCGCTGAGGTCAATTTAATTATCCCCACCACCTACGTACACACAGCGAATACTCGCAATCCTACTACTATTTCTTCGTAGTTGGAGGGTAGGTATACAGTGAACGTGATTTTCCAACTTTACCACGCCAGTAAATAAAAAGCTAGATTATCTAAATAAACAGTCGAGTATCAATACTCCTATATAATTCAGTGTAATATAATGACTGGCCTATATGTCAATTTGTGATGTCTTTTGTGGTCAATAAAATATTCTATTCTATTCAAGTATCCAGTATCAATACTCACCAACTTGTACTCGCGCCGTGTCAGCTTATGACCGTTGAGTACCCTCCATATCAGTTTACGGCACACATTAATATCAATGCCCAACAGCCGAAAGCCATGCCAGTAGTGTAGCAGTTCCTCCTTGATTCGCGTTGTCAGCGGCTTTTTCACAGTCACCTCCTTTTTGGCCACTCCAAGCGAAGTCCAAGGATCAGTTTTCGACTTTTCCTTTTCTCTCGCCTCCTCTTTCGCCTTCTCCTTTACCTTTTCCTTTAGCGCTTTCACCGTTTCCTCCACTTTCGACGACGGCTTGAGCGACTCGTCTTCGGACGAAAAGCGACGCGCACTCAAGTGAAACGACCGATGAGACGACAACAACAACGGATTCGAAACAAAAGTTCTGTCCAGCACTAGCCACGGCGAATAGTAGTGCCTTTGTTCGTCGCTTGGGTGCGTGACGATAGCACTGGCGGCACTCAAGCGATTCCATGACGTGAGTGAGCGGCGGTGCGGCGTGAGTGACTGTGATGAAGTGAACGGGCTTCGCCTGTGTGCTTGTAGAGCCAGTCTGCATTGGCATGCACCTAGAAAACGAAATGAAACATGAGTAAATTGAATGTTGGAATTGATGATACCGTAAGTATAGCCATTATAGAAGTTATTGTAGTAGTTTATGCAATGGTTATTATGAGAGCCTCTAAACCACGAGTGAGATACAAGGTTAAAATACGAGGAAAGCGAGTAATTTAATGCATCTCACAAGTGGTTTAAAGCCAAATTCAACCATTGCTTACACCATTTTAACAATGACTGACAAAAAAAAATTTATATAAATACTATAAACCTAAACTAAACTTGATTCAAACGATCATGTTTCATGTTGACTGTATATGCTAGGCGTTACCCCGATCGTACACCGGAGCAATAGGCAACTAGCAACATATGGATCATATGATTGTCCACTCTATACAAACCAATAGTTCAATGCACACCGAAACAGCTGCTTTAGGTGTGCATTGGACTATTTGTTTCTATATAGTAGACGATCATATGGTCCAAATGTTGCTTATTGCCTATTGCTATACGCAACCCTTAGCTGCCTTAGGGTTAGAACAGCTGAAACACGTATTAGCAACTGCAGCCTTTTTTTATTCAATTACTTCCATTCCAGTTTCTTAGAACTGGATGATGGGATCTGATTGAACTAGAAACTGTTTTATAATGTAGTAACTGTTTTAGAAAGTATTTTGTATTACGATACAAGTTTCAAAGCGAGACTAGATAGATAGATAGATAGATATAGATAGATAGATAGATAGATAGATGAGATAGATATACATTACGTCTGGTTGGCCAAAATAATGGCGTCAGACAAGTCAAAGTCTTGCAAATTGCAAGACACTAATTATGTTATTTGGTAAATTTTCTCAATTAGTCAAATCTTATTAATTTCTAACTCCATTGCAGTAATCGAAATACTCCTTTTAGACTATAGAAGCACTCATTAATTAAAAATACTTTCAATCTACGTTTAAACTCAGTGATACTTAATGTTTCCTTCAACAATCGGTAGTACCTGATATATCTTTCTACCAATATAATTGGGTTTTTCTTCATACAAAGACAGTCTATGATACTCAGAAAAAGTGCTCTTATGTCGTGATAAGGTGGAGTGAGAACCTTCTAATATAAATACACATTTCAAGGATGAAGAGACAGGGAACACTGAGTATTTCCATGCTAATAAAATAATCCCTACAATGGATTTGTGCAGTCTTAACATGGTCCAGAGCTTTTTGACAAATGAAAATTTGTTTAAGGCTACTCTCTCTAGCTCCCCAGAGGCCACTGAATAAGTTATATGTGACTCTAAGCAATGATAGACTGACTTCAATAGATTTCGATTACCTAATACACTCAAATTCCTTAACACAAAATCCCACTTGCTACCTTTTTTCAATTTTATCTAATTGTTCACCCAACCCAGCTCCTCCAGTCTTACCCTAAGAAGTCTGTTGAGTTTTGACTACCAATTCTGATTCTCCAATGAATAATTTAGGCGTTTCTGATTGTTTCGTACGTCTGTTCTGATGAGTTTGAATACACATATAGTTTGTTTTTAATGGATTCAACATTAATTTATTATCAGCAAAATATTGACAGAGACTATTCATTTTCAAGTAAGACTCACTTCTAAATTCCTCAAATCTTTGTTTTTTGTTACTAAGGTGGTATCGTCTGCAAAATGTAGAGATTTTCATTAGAACTGATCTTGAAACATCATTTACATAGATCAAGAACAACAGAGGCCAAGAATAGATCCTAACACCTGAAATAATTAATCTTGGTTCTGATTGAGTTAATTTTATTTTGTATTTTGTTTCATGTTGAATCTCCATAACTTGATACCTATTTGTCATATACGATCTCATCCATTTCAAAGCAAAACCTCCCAAACCAAGGAACTCAAGTTTGGTCATCAATAGTTCCACATCCACGCAGTCAAACGCCTTGGAGAGATCAGCAAAACAAGCAATTACCGACTCTCCAGATTCAATTGCATCAATACTGTAGTTCAGAAAATCTATTAATAACAATTTGGTAGACTTGGACTTGCGAAAACCGTATTGCTTGTCACAAAGAATATCATTGTCCTCCAGGTATTCAATCAGCTGATTATAAATAATTTTCTCTATGACTGTAAATAAGATGGATTTTAATAGGCAATATTGTTATCGAACATGTAAAACTATCTTGTCCTAGTTTGCTCTATAACTCTAGAGCGGTCTGATCGAATCTGATAATTTAGTTTGGCAATATTTTCTAGTAGTTCTGTGAAAGGTAGGCCTAGACCTCACGCAGTTGTAAGTAATTCATTCATGTAATCTACCCATTCATTCTGTAGGCTACGAGATAGGTCCTGTTTCTACCCATTTATTCTGTTCACCGGTCATTCAGCAAAATTACTGATTTTTTAAAAAAAATATATGCCATACCAATCTGTCTCTGGATAATTATCTCAGACGAATTAATATTCATTATCATTATCAACGCCCCACCAAAACGGGTAGAATTTTCAAAATCAGCTATCATTTTTCGCGTAATGGGAAGGATGATGATGATGTTGAGGGATGAATGAACCTCAAGTTTTATGTGGGTTCCGAATCACCGGGAAGCGATTTTGAAGATTAAAAATATTTTTTAGCAGAGATGGCTTCAAGTGGTTCAACGGGGATAGCACATAACAATTGATGAAATAAATCAATAATACATTATTGATATCTTGTGTATTTTCGAACATTTGTGGAAAAACACTTGATCCATAAAGGGAATGAACTTTTGGCTGGAAGCCCGTTTGAGTCCATATCGTTTCTAACCTATTGATAATATAACTGAACAAATGAATAAAGGATATAAAAAGGTTTGTATTTGTCAGACAGAAAGACGCTACATACTCAGATTCTGAGAAGTCAGAAAAAATTGGCAACCATTCAAATATCAATTGAAAAAGCCTATTGGTGCCAACACCACTCATAGATCTTACAATGTTTCTAAAACATTTAAAGCTGATAAGGTTGAGCCTTAGATATTAAGTTAGCAAACATTATAACTGATCATTTATCAAAATAAGTAGATGAAAAAAATTAATTAATCGGCGAATGAAGAGTATTTAATGTAGGCTAAATTTAGTTTCTTGAATTACAAATAAAAGTAATCAAAAGATTCGTGAAGAGATCTAAAACATATGAGTTACTTTCAATACATTTTTATGGAATATATCAAAATTTATTGTTACAATAATGATAAACGTAATAAATTAATTACAATAATTGATAAAGGTAGGCCCTATTGAACTTCGAAGCATTTCGCAATAAATCAGTTAATGTTATTTTTAATTATTTAAAAATATTATCAAAGTATGTTGCTAAAAAGCAATTGTTCTGTTATCAGGAATCACTTATCAACTACCGTTGATAATATTCAAGTAAGCAGTTATTTCTCAACAACAGTAATTAAAAAAATCAACTGGTTGATTCAACAATAATGAACCGATAGATAAGTAGCCAAACCTAGTTACCTAATAAAGTGTCTTATCTTTCAAATAGTAATACAACAAAATTAGGTACCATAATAACCGTTCAATGTGTCGATTGACCTCGTAATTAATTTCATTGCTTCCTATAATTTTATCTTGTGAAAAAATATTAATTCTTGTGATGTTTTTCACCAACACCCACTAAAGATGACCTTGAATAAACAGTGAAATATACCTAATTGAAATGAGCCACAAATTGATAATTTCAACAACACAGTCTAATAAAATTAATAATATGTTTCATTAGACTGTGTAAACACAGTGAATAAAAAATTATTTCATTATTACCAGAGTCCAGAATTACTGATACATTCTTTTGTTAGATTAATTAACGTATTTAAAACGAGATAAATTGTAATTCACACCATTGAATTTGTATTGCAATAAAAATTCCATCAATATTACTTTACATTATTTCTTTCCATGTGTGTTTTTCAAAAGTCCTGGAAATCTATAACCGATCCGAGACTAGTGCCGAGTTTCACCAACATTGGTTAAATATTTAACGATGTTCAAACGCATCAACAGGTGAAAAGGTTATTATCACACTATGTGAAAAATTGATCTGTGTACATTGGTGCATTGCTATATTAGCATTTTATCCGGCTGTTTATGTATGAAATTCATTATAAAAGATCAGCTGGAGTTTCTGCTACTTTGCAACAATTTTTTACCGTGTGCGCCTTGGCCTTTTTTGAACATGGTCAAATTCTATTTGACCAAGGTTGGTGAAACCCGGCATAGTTCTTCTATTTTTTAAGTTTTATATTTTTTGACACTTCTATTTTGGTTTGTACGTCTATTCATTTTATACTCTACTTATCATGCCATTGATAAAGTTACCGATAAGAAATGACTGGTTAAATCATATTACATTGGATATATTTTCGTAAAACACATGAAAGTGGTAATGTAAGTTTATGAAAAATTAGAACTGCGCCCAAATAACACAATGACATACCGTAAGACATACACATTATAATGGGTTTTTTTTACAGGAATTGGAAAAATAAACTGAAGATAATGTGTGTTATGAGGTTGAATTTTCACCTACTGAAACCATTA
This sequence comes from Laodelphax striatellus, assembly GCA_017141395.1. NCBI lineage: Eukaryota > Metazoa > Arthropoda > Insecta > Hemiptera > Delphacidae > Laodelphax > Laodelphax striatellus. The sequence goes on from CM029536.1 coordinate 31,838,367, forward strand.
TCAAATCATGCACAAATCAAATCATTGAGGTAAATTTTGTATTTTATGAGATTTATTTAAAAAATACATAAAACTCCATCCTATCAACTGAAATATAATTTAAACTATCAATATTTGACAATTGAAAGCATTTGAGTTCAGCTACCAGGTCTTTAGATCAGCTTCTCAATTCCAATTTATAAATTGGGTTGAATAACGTTTATCGAGTGAATCAATACAAAACTGGTAATAAATTGAATAAATTCCTTATAATTATTGCTAGGGGAAGCGGTTGTCCCAGTGGTAGCAGGCGGGTCTAATCGGTGAGATTAGATAAGAGACGGCGCCTACCACTCCTGTTGCAACGGTGACCGGTTCCTCTAAATACAATTTATGAGCCTCGAAATCGCGGTTCCCGGTGGTTCGGAACCCACCAAAAGCTGTAGGTCTATTCATCTCTCGTCATCATCCTTCCCATTACCCACGCACAAGCTTATGTGGGCATCATCCCCAGCAGAAAAATTTGGGAATTTACATTTCATCATAATGCAACATAGTCAGGAAAAGATACAATTTGAAACCTTCTGTTTCTATCAGATGACAGCTTATGTTCTCTTTCCATGATATAATTGCTTGATTACTGATCAACGTGAAGAGAAGCCCAGAAGGAAAGGGTTTTATTATTTCAATTTTAGTATGAGATTATGATTAAAGTGAGGTTAGTTCAAGGTTAAGAGAACTTGACCGAAATTGAGGTTAGAGAAAGATTGTTATTATACTATCTGAAAACTTGAAGTTGAGATAGTTCTTCAAGCAGGACTTGGAGTTAGCCGAGTTATTGCAGTTTATAACACAATGTTTCTATAAACATAAGCTAGAGGTTGATGAACACTAAATGATTAGTTACCACTTTTGAAGTCAACATACCTTTCACAACATGCTTCATTTGTGAAGAAGAGAAGTGCAGAAACTATACCACTGAAAACTATACAAAGAATTCACGAAAAGATTTCATAGAAATCTGAAAAGCCGGTGTATAATGTCCTAATTCAAGACAAGGAAGATAACCACACCATCACGCCATACAATCGACAATCGACGGACTCACTCAATCAACGAATCAAAATCTCAGTGGCAGAGGAGTGATGGAGCGTTCAATTGAACTAGATCATTTGAGAACTGGTTTTCTGCTGAGAGCTAGTTCAGTCTTATTGAACTATAGCTCATTTCCTCTCCTGATTAATAGATTAGTTCTTTGCGTGTAAAATTGGAATAAAACGATTTTTAACAATTATTTGGTGATAATAGCGATGATATTCTATTAATTTATGTGACTTTTATAATAATTGATGTTATCTAAAATATTCAGGGCTTTATAACAACAGATACAATTAATATAATATTCATAAACAGTATAATAACATTATACAGTACCTACAGTACTTAATATAAATAAAATTAAATTAATGTACCTATGATAATATATGAACAATATTATATTGTATGGTATATAATATGAAATAATCATTCAATCTAACTATACTTGTTATTTTATTAAATAAATAAATGATTTACTTCCCCAAAAATTAATACTAGGTACGGTACTAAAGATACAAGTTTACAAACATTTACAGTTATTCCTTAATACAAAATTGTGTTGGTAAAAATTAAAAAAAAAGTGTTTTAGTACAATTGGTTACGTGTGAAAAATATTTTCTATAAAATTGAAAACCATCAATGTTTGTCAATTATTATCATTATTCAAGACATCCATTGACACGCCTCTCTCATTTGAGGTTTAATAATTGATCATAATAATTCGGAAAATGACAGCTATAAAATTAAATTTATAGATGTCATTTAATAATAACTGAGTTAAAACCAATTAAATGGATTGAGAATCCAATTGGGAGTTACCATTACTACGTTATTACAACTTATTGAATCTCACTCAAATAAAAAAAGATATTTCTCTCTATCGCTATTTCACCTTTTCTTACATTTCATCCTCCTCCTCCTTCTCCTTCTTCTTCTCTCATCCTCCTCCTCCTCCTCCTCCTTCATCTCCTCCTCTCCTTCCTCTTCCTCCTCCTCCTCCTCTCCTCCCTCCTCCTTCTTCCTCTCCTCCTCCTCCTCCTCCTTCTTCACCTCCTCCTCTTCTCCTTCTACTCTTCCTCCTCATCCTTCTCCATCTCTTCCCTTCTTTCTCTTCCTCCTGCTCCTCCTCTCCTCCTCCTCCTCCTCTTCCTCCTCCTCCTCCTCCTCCTCTCCTCCTCCTCCTTCTTCACCTCCTCCTCCTCTCCTCCTCCTCCTTCTTCACCTCCTCCTCTTCTCTCTTCCTCCTCCTCCTTCTCCTTCTCTCTCCTTCCTTCTCTTCCTACTTCTCCTTCTCTTCCTCCTCCTCCTCCTCCTGCTCTCCTCCTCCTCTTCTCCTCCTCCTCCTCTCCTCCTCCTCCTCCTTCTTCCTCCTCCTCCTCCTTCTACTCTTCCTCCTCCTCCTTCTCTCCTCCTCCTCCTCCTCCTCTCCTCCTCCTCCTCCTCCTCCTCCTCCTCCTTCCTCCTTCTCCTCCTCCTTCTTCACCTCCTCCTCTCCTCCTTCTCCTCCTCCTCCTCTTCCTCCTCTCCCTCCTCTCTCCTCCTCCTCCTCCTCCTACTCATCCTCCTCCTCCTCCTTCTCCTGCTCCTTTCCTCCCTAAACATTTGCACTCTCTACCTCTCCTCCCAGACGTGGTTGAAGATGACTTTAAATAGAACACACGGCAGTTTTTCAGACGGTACCGCGTTGTAATAATGTGGCTCTTTATAAATAGCCCATAGTGTTCCACATGTTTCACTGCATGTGCCTGTAGCTCTACACTTTTCCATCGTAATTTCCAATAATAATGTTGAGCATATTAGGACAAGATGTTGGGTTCTTTAAAAACTTGCATTCTCTACTATGCAAACACTTTAGCGACGCTGATTTGGACGGGTTCAGTGCACTGAGCAACGACTGCGATCGTTTTGTTTATATTCACAACAAAATCCATTCCAATTCGGGATTGGTTGATTCTGAAGAATACACGCAAGTCCTGAAATCAAGGCGTCTACCGGATTGTAAAAAGAGTTCAGAAATTACCAAAGAGTTAAAGCAGGATGGAAATAAGGCGTTTCAGGCGAATTTATACAAAGAGTCTTTCCAGAAATACTCCAGAGCGATTCTAAAGTGTCCTCAGAATGATAAACGTGAGTATTGATGAGTAGTGATGACACTATTTTTAATTCATAAATTGAAGCTTTCTCCAGCTTAATTATCATACTGTATAATTTTCTGTCACATTTCATTTTCTATCAGATTTCTAAATGTTCATAATTGGACTAATATCATAATTGTTATAAATAAAGTATATCAAAGAATATTGTATAATATTATAAAATTGTTTCATTCATATTCTGTGATGAGTTGGCTACTGTACAAAAATTATGTTACCGTGCAAAATTATTGTTAGCTTTTTACGAATACAGTAATCGCATGGACTGTATAATGCAAAAAAGCATGTATCAAATGGAAGAATATATGGATTGTCATATTTACTAGTGAGGGATCAAATCAAATTTATCTTCCTTTTGCAAACATTCCACAATGAAAATCTTATGAAATAATATCAAAATACATACAAATACAGAGAAGAACCTTCAGAGTGCAGAGGCATAAGCCTAAAGTGCAGGAAAGCTAGCATAATAATAAATTTAAATAACGTTCAACAATATAATGAAATGGAGATAAGCTTAAGAAAGTAATGATGAATTAAGAAAATAAGTTAATGTTACAGTAATTGTTTATATCGAAGAAAAAAACAAATATATGACAAATGAGCAGCACACATGTCAATGAAGGGAAGCTTCATTCTAATACTTTGACGTTTTGATTGGAAGATTTTGATTAAAATATTATGTCCTATCATAATGACAAAGCCCATTGAAATATTTTCTTTGTTTAATTTTAATAGATGAAAAATTCTTATACTTACCTGCATTAGCCTATATTATGTATTTATCTTGATTGTCAATTGAATTTTACAGAGAATAAGGAAGAATTAGCAGTTCTGTATGCCAATCGTTCAGCTGCGTTGTATCATCTGAATGAGTATCAAAATGCCATTTCAGATATTGAGAGTGCATTGAAATTCAATTATCCAAAGGAATTGCAATACAAGGTTCATGACAGGTGAGTGCGAATCATTTTCGATCCACGTTCAATAATATTCCATCTCCAATATTGAGTTTTATTATTTTACTAGCAGCTAATAAATATCAAATCTAATATTCTTATTTCTGTCTAATATTCTCCTTCCCCTATTATTTATCTCTATCAATTAGTATTCTTCTTTCCTCGTTATTTTTCCCAGGTATTCTCATTTCATTAGTTTTCTCCATCTCCTAGTTTTCTCCTTTCCCTTTTATTCTTCTCTTCTCAAAGTATTTTTCTCTCCCTAGTTATCTCTTTTTCTATTAGCCTACTCTTCTTTCCTTCTAGTATATTTTTCTCTCCTCAGTACTACCTATTGTCACCCGCTATTTTTATTCTTTTCCTATTATCTCCTCTAATGTAGATACAGATGCAGGAAAGAGCACAATCATATATAATTTGTAGTGTTTGTATCTTATACAGTATCTTTGTAATCATATAGTTTGATTAAGTCTTCTATTTTATTCAATCAATCAAATTAATACAGAAATTTCTATAATTTTTAACTGCCACAATAAGTACAGGATTTAGGCCAAATATATCTTGTATAATCTACATGAACGAAGTAAATAATCTGATGTAAGTTTTAATCCCATAGTAATCTTCTCTCTAGAGCCTGTAATCTCCTCCCCTTGTCCCATGGATAAAATTCAAACTTGAATTGGTTTTCAATGAATTGGATAGTCTCCTCTTCCTTGTATATTCTTTTTCCCATAAATAATAAAATTACAACTTGATACAGTGGACCCGGTTTAACGAGTCTCCCGATTAAACGTATATCTATTTCAAATCACCTTGAAACGTTCAAAACACTTATGTTGGGTTGCACCAAGCAAGATCAATTTTGATCCAGGATCAGTATAATGCTAATCAAATTGAATCAGATGATTGTAAATAGTTGATCCCGGTTGGTGCAACCCAACATCGATGTAGTCTGTATAGTGTGTATTGCATCACCGTTTTTACCCAAGTACCCCGACACAATGAATTTTTTCTCGGTCCCTTGAGCTACGTAAAACCGGGGTTCTACTGTAATTAATTTTCAATAAATAGAGTCGACTGCCTAAAAAACAGTCGTTAAGTCACGTCAGAGACCCTGAACTGATCAGGAGTGACCTGAAAACTCTGACACCAGACCTGAGCCAGCCAGGTTACACGGAATTATTATTATTAATAAATAGAGAATATCAGATCTGGGGTAACCCGTTGTCTCTAATAAATAAATAAATAAATATTTTCTAGGAAAGCAAGATGTCTGCTGGCGCAGAAACGTCATCGTTTGGCTGTCGATGCGTTTCGCCGCACCCTCACCGCACTGGATGACGCCAAACTGCCGCTGGAGCGCAAACAAAAATGGCAGAAAGATGTGCAGATAATGTTGGCTATGCTGGCGAAAAACGCTGAGCTCATCAAAAACGGTATTTGTTGTAATATTTATACAGAAGAAATCTTATCATAATTTCGTGGAAAAAAATAGTAGAAAATAGAAGAAAAGTACCTATAGAAGAAAAGTTGAAGAAAAGTGGGAACAGTCGTAGTTATTGTAGATTGGTAGTTACCGAATCATCGTTATATTCCAGTGGAGAAATACCCCACTATTAAATTAATAGATTAAGTAACTCAAGAGTCCTTACAACTGTATATTTGTCTATCAAATTCAAACTATTTTGATCAAGTCAAGAGAAAACTACTGTGATATATTATTTTCCTCAATTGAATAAATAAATTTTAAATTGATATGGTTTTCGAATAAATCCAAAATATTGAAACTAAACTTATAACAGAATTGATGACTCAACTAGAAATTAAGATTCTAATTCTTTAAAAACGTTTATAAAGTGTTCTTATATAGGCTAAGAACTTCTCATCATTGATCTTCATTTCCAGAACCATTGACGTCGGAAGAAAAAGTCGCAGACTGTCCAAAACTCTCGAAAAAGCCAAGCAAATCTCATCCGGCTGTTATTGATTCAATTCAGTTCAATAAATCGGAAATCAGTGGACGATTTGCCGAAGCCAAACAAACAATAAAAGCTGGCGATATTATTGCTGTCGAGAAACCCTACTGTGCTGTCTTATTGGAAGAATTCACTGTTTCACATTGTTTCAACTGTTTGAAACGGTAAGTTGGAATAATAGGTAATGAAAATATTTTTTGCCATATTAGATAGTTCAAAAGTACATGTCATTGATCAATATTGACACCAATACTGCTGAGCAAACAATTTGGTTTTTGTGCGTATAGGCTTAATCTTTGGACCACTTAAGCCCCTATCACCCCCAAGTCCTCTCAATAAGTTGCAAGGACTCTCCCAAGTCCTTACAACTGTAAATTTTTGTCTATCAAATTTAAACTAGTTTGATCAAGTCAAGAGAAAACTACTGTGCTATATTATTTTGCTCAATTTAATAACTAAATTTTGAATTAATATGGTTTTCGAATAAATCCAAAATATTGAAACTAAACTTATAACAGAATTGAAGATTCAACTAAAAATTTAGATTCTAACTCTTTAAAAAAGTTTTGGCCTACTTTACCATGTAGAGGTATAGGTATATACGGTACCGTACCAATAGAGGATTCAAGAGAATCACAAGTTCAATTATTTTATACAAAAGTTGTACAAATAATGTAACAAGTTTATATTATTGATGCAATTATTATTGTATCAAAAGAATATGTGTTCTCATTCATACTGAATAAGAAGACTTGATGTTGTCAAAACCACATATTTAATAAAACAACAAGATACGGTACTGCAGTTTCGGTTTTCAGAGATTGATAATGGTGTAAGAACCGAAACTGCAGTATCTCGTTGTTTTATTAAATATGTGGTTTTGACAACATCAAGTCTTCTTATTCAGTATGGATAACTACCACAACATCACCTTCACTACTACACAGAAAATGTTCTCATTCAATTAAAAAATTTGATCAGTAAATAAGTAGATATATATAAAGTCTTCCTATACGAGAAGATTAAAAACCAAATTCATGAATTTGCATGGGTATGATTTATTTTTGATATCTTTTAATCCTATATTATACTAATTTTGAAAACTCTTAGCCTAGAGTAGAAAAACAATATATGTTCTCATGAGAGTCTAATAATGCCCAACACCAGGATGACTAAATAACAATCGTCATACAATTTGTTTGTTTTCTGTCACAATTTGTCACTAAAACAGTTTGTTTTTCTGTTTTAAAATTTTTGTAATGAATATAATTTCACCAGTAGAAAAAAGAATGGATATACAACACACCACATTTCTATATTATTCTCAAAACAATTCTGAAACATAAATGAATGAATTGATGTGTAAGGATTTAAAACAAAGGTTCTCACTTTTTCGTACTCCAAATAAAATGTTTGTGTTTTGTTTTTAGTTTGGAGCTACTGCATCCATGCCCAACCTGCAGCGCTGTCTCATTTTGCAGTGATAATTGCAAAGATATCGCAATGGGCTCTCATCACAAAATAGAATGTTCAATTCTGCCATCTCTGTGGTCGTCAGGAATGTCAATAACGTGTCTGATGGCTCTTCGAATGATATCGCAGAAAAGTCTCAAGTATTTCAATCAGATCAAGTCTGATTTGAACAAGGTAAGTACCGTACTCCAAAAATATTCTAACAGAGACAATGTTATTATATTTATCAAGATAGAATTGAACAATTGAAGATATTAATTTTTTAAGATAGAATTCTATTTTAATTTGTCTGTGATTCTAGAAAGTTACATATTTTTATGCTATAATATTATCATTTTTCAACGATCCGCTCCAAAATAAAAGTGTTGCATGTCGATAAAGATGAAAATAGGTACTTCACACCATGTAATGAAGCCTATGGCATACAATTATTGTATTATATGTCTAATATAATGAATGACATAAAGTGACATAATAAAGTCATAATGTAATTTAATATCATAAAGTGTAAGTTGAAAGTAAATAGTTTTTATAATAGTAAATAATAGTTTCTAACAATAAGAATATCATCAGAGACAATTAGAATACTTATAGTATATTATACTATATAATACTTATATTATACAATTAGAATACTAATAGTTTCCTATCGTCTTTGGTATCATATTCTCGACAATAAACATCTTGATAACGTTCTCATTTTTTCATTGTCGTTTTCATTAGAAATTATTTGAATTTTTTAACATCCCTCCACAATAAGGCTATTGATATTAACAATAAACATTGTCATTATGCTCTCAAAGACTTCAACACACAGAAGGAGAAGTCTCTTCCTGAAACGATTTGTACTACAATATTAGTTACCATGATTCTATTTATGGAAATTTGATTAAAATTGCAATGAGAATTCATTATTTGTTATTGAAAAGATTGCATATAGGAGTCTGGTTCTTATTACACATTATATGCCTAATACTGAGAAAGTTTCACTCAAAAGCCAAGTTGACAGCATTTCAGACTTCAATGTTCAATTATCTTGAATAAATTAACACTGGTGAAATGTTGTTGAACAATTTGTATTAATTCAAGTGAAATACTTTTTAGTGCTAGTTATTATGTATTGTGTTCAACTTCTGATAAAAATGTTGTAAATGTCTGTATCCAATGAATACATCTTGTTTGTGTAGGCTACTATTATTTAATCTTTACACTTTGAAAATGAAATAAAATTAATAATCTCGACTAATAGCCTAATTTTACTATTCAAATTTCAGTTGGATGGAAATGAAGATTTGAGCAAATCTTTCAACAGTGATGATTATAGAAGCGTCTTCAATTTGGAGAGAAATCTGAATCAGCGTTCAGCAGAAGATCTACTTCAACGTACTCACATGGCTGTTTTCTTGTTTAGAACTCTGAAATCCACTCAGTATTTCAAAAATGAAGGTCATTACCTCCAATCTGATATACTTTATACAGTGTAATTATAACTATAATAGTTATAATACTTATAACTTTATTAATTAAAAATTTTAAAAAATCAGATTCATTTAATTTGACGCTTGGCATTATAGATAGATAGAGAGATATTATTTCTTTGCCATCGTACTCTGCGGTCATAATTTGAGCAACGTCAAGAAATAATATCTCTCTATTTATCTATCTATCTATCTGATGCCAAGCGTCAAATCAAATGAATCTGATTATACTTATTACTTTAGTAATTATTATTATAAATACCTACCTATATAAAATTTCAAGTGATATAATTAATTTAATAAATGTGTGATCAAAAATGTTACACCAATCCTGAGAGGAAAGAGGGGAGCCTCGTGGTCTGGTCATGCCGGCATAATCGCTCAGTTTGGATGAGAAACGAGCGCCTGCTACTCCTGTTGGACGGGTGACCGCTTGTAGACATCTCCGCTAAATCTCATAATATTCTTATGAGTACATTTGTCGTTTCCATACACAACAGCTAATCCTTCTCTCAGAGAAACTGACACTTCATATTTCTACAGTCTATCAATCAAGTTAAACAATTCTATATCAGACTAGTAGTTTAAAGTACACACATTTGATCAATTCAAAATAAAACTCATATTTTAATTCGGGAATGCTTACACCGTAAATGATTTTTTCACAATAGACTGGAGTCAATTTCTCTTATAGAATGTATTTTCACAGCATACAAAATTGAAATTTAGTGATATACTGTACAAATCTATAGTATGTAATAAAATGTATCTATAAGTTTGACTTGTGTTTTTCAAGTGTGATTTATTAGTTAGTGTGACGCTTTTAAATTGTAAATTGGCGAAGTCTATATTTATAGTAAATATTGAATGACAAATACAACTCTATTCTATTCTCAACAGGGATTCCAAGATAGTTTTTTTCTCGATTTTAGACAACGAAATGATCAACAACTGTCTATATTATCATGTCTATTCAGGACAAGTTTCCTTAATCAAGGTAGTTGTTTTTTTTTTTTTTAATTTCAGGCGACGAACTATTAACAAACGGCACGTCGGGAAAGTGCAAATCAGCATTATCCAACGATGAGGTGTACATTGGTGGACTGATTCTGCGCAACTTGCAATTCCTGCAGTTCAACGCTCACGAAGTTTCCGAACTGCATTTCGTGAAAAACGATCCCGACCAATCGAAAAGCGTGTTTGTGGGTGGAGCCATCTATCCAACGCTCTCACTGTTCAACCATTCTTGCAATCCTGGCTTTGTGAGGTGAGAGACAAAACTATCATTCAAATTTGGAAAATAAATCATTTATTTATTTATTCTTTCATTTATTCATTCATCTATGTATTTATTCTATTTATTTATTTATCCTTAGGGCTATAGAAGTACTATTAGATTGCATTTAGTTTGCGTTAACATAATGAGGTAGCATTAGTGAGATAAAACTGATGAAATATTATTATACAGACATTGATAATAAAGTTTCTCCGCAGTAGGCTAGACTACACCATTCAATTTGTGTACCATGTCTCACCAGAACACGATAAAAATCAGTTGTCATCTCTCATCACCACCCTTATATATTTCATTACCCACGCACAAGCCTAAAGCTCATGTGGGCATCATCTTCACAAAAAAATTCCACCACCACGCAGTTAGGCCTCTACTCAACAACAAAAGGCACTTTCAACATTTTTACTGTAGGTACCGTAATGAATTCCAGGTGAATTTTAATAACTTGTACAATACGGTACGGTACAGAAATAACTTGTTTTCGAGTGATTGAGTGTTTTCATTGTATATTTCACTGCGGAGGGACTTCCTGATCACTCTGTATATCCGATTACAGTATTTCAAAGTATTTCAAGTCAAACTTCAGTGCTTTATAATCCTTTCAAGAGGAGGCTCCGTCCTACACATATTATTATTTGTTAAAGATATAGATATTTCGAAAGCATGTGTTAGATATTGCATAACTAAGGTGTTCTATAATTATATAATAATTATTAACAATCTATAGTCTGGCAACAGACAAAAGAGCCTTCAAAATAAGAACTCTTCTGCGCAGAGAGAGCGCACGGTATGCAATGCAGCAGTTTATCTCACTAGCTCACTAGAGTAGTGGTACTATGTGATACTGTATCACTTTGGTGATACGATGCGTGAAGGTTCTTTTGTATGTTGCCAGACTATAGTAGCCTATATTTTTCTATACATTATCCTGAATTCAACACTTCAAAATTCAAAGATACTTTAAAAAGGTGATGCCCACATGAGCTGGCTTGTGAAGGATGATGATGAGAGGTGACTCTCTTTTTGTACTCTCAATTTTATCTTTTTAAATGTCTGCCCAGATACTTCAAAGGCACAACAGTGATCTGTCAGGCGATTCGCACCACCTATGCAGGTGAAATGGTAGCTGAAAATTACGGACCCATGTTCACGCTTAGTTCCAAACCCGAACGACAGAGCACGCTGAGATCGCAGTACTGGTTCGACTGTAGCTGCGTTGCTTGCCTGGAGAACTGGCCGCTATTCGAGGAAATGGACGAGTCCAAAATGCGATTCAAATGCCTGACGGAGGGGTGTCGCAGTGTGCTCAATGTGCCCGTTGATACGATGAAATTTATGGCGCACTGTCCTGTTTGCAATGAGCACACGAATCTGTTCAAAGGGCTTAAATCGTTGCAGGTAGGTTGGTGAAATGTAGCTAAATGACACTATAGGCCTACCATATCTAATCACAAGATTAAAAATGTTCTATACAAAAAGAAAAGGAGGCAATGGATATAAGGACGCCAAGAATCTCTTCAAGAGGTACTTGAGTATTGTTGCAAGTCTAGATAATTAATAATTATTGTTTTTTAAAAACAAAAGGCAATGGAAAGGAATATCATGTCTCGTCAAGAGATGCTTGAGTATTGCTGTAGCTAGATTAATTAATGTTCACTACAAACCAAAGGGAGGCAATGGAAATAAGGAATGCCAAGAATCTCTTCCAAGAGATGCTTGAATATTGATGAATGTAGATTAATAATTTTTTATAAAAACAAAAGGCAATGGAATAAAGGAATACCAAGAATGTGATTTGTTGCTGAGTTGTACTTCAAATTCAAATTGTTTTTATTCAATGAAAAATACTAGAAAAGTGCATAATACAGAATAAAATATGAATAATCTCTGCTTGGATGACTTGTACGTGTGCGGGGAGGAGTTAAATTAGGAAGCAGCTAATATTATAAGTTAATTATATATATTAAAGCAATGTGACAAAAAACTAAATAAAATATAGACCTATAATTAATTAATGTGAAATAATTCATTGATATATTACTAGTGAAAATTTCTATTTTCTTCCAGAAAATGTAATAATTCTCTTATTTTTTTGAACAGGATACAGTTTAGAGTCAGGATGCCGTGTGTTTAGAGTGGCTCGAACAGTGAAGCAACACACACCAATTATTCATAAGCAACTAATGTGACTCACATACTTAAGCAACACACACCAATTAGTCAGTGTGTGCTGCTTCATAAGCAACTATGTGAATTACTGTGACTAATCTCGTCTTGTCTTGACTAACCGGTGTACGCCTAGCCTAATGCTTGCAGGGGACACAAGATTTCAATAAAAATTAATAACGCTGATAAGACTTTTGTGAAAACTTTCAACATTCTTCTAGAACATGGAATAATTCTCTAATTTTTGTTGAACAGGATACAGACGCAGTGTTCAGAGTGGCGCGCACAGTAATGCTGGCAGGGGACACGAGTCGTGCTTTGGCCAAGTTCATTGAACTTCTGAAAATGCTTGAAGAAACGCTGACTCCACCTTTCAAGGACTTTCATCTCTGTCAACAAGCCAGTCGCACCTGCATGCTCGCTTTGGGCAATTGTCATGTCATTACAACAGCAAACAACAACTAATTAACTGCTTATTATCTGCCGAAAACATTAATTGAAAATGTCGAGCAGTGAGACACATAATGTAAACTAAATTCAAGAGAGAAAAAAGAGAAATAAACGTTCCTCAATTTTGGTTGAACAAGAAATAGTGTTTTTGGAGAATTCACATACTTTTTTATTTTAATATTTTTTCCTGATTCCTTACTGTAAAGAGATTTATTTTCTAATATTTGGAGAATCCACATACTTTTTCTTAGTTTTTTATTTCAATACCGACATTTTTTTATTCCAATTTCCTGATTCCTTTCACTGGGAAAAGATTCATTTTCAAATATTTTCCTCTAGGAGCAAGGAGATAGATAATTTTACGAAGAGCGAGATGTCTTATAAAATATCCAACAATTAAGTTTCACACTGTTCATACACTAGACTAGACATTCAATTTTTTTACTCAGAAACTCGTGCTATGCATGTCTAGTTCTAGTGTGTGAGCAGCTCAAAGTAAACTGATCTATTTTTTATAATAAAACATTTAATAGTGAGATATTGAAAGACTCAAATACAGTTGGCTAATCGAATGAAGTCAATTAAATTTAATTTTGTAGACTTTTTTGAAATTTAGTTACTTTTTGTGAGCTTCTTTTTCTTCTGGTAAACGGTATGTCATTGCAAAAACATACAGTAATAATAATATATTAAAATCATAATTAACTGAACAATATGTTTAATATTGTTTAGCAGAGCAGTAAGGTCCTTACAGAACCAAATACAAGCACAGCTGCTGAGTACAGTTCTACATTATTTTAATGAAGAGTTAATGAATCGACTTGGATTGACATGTTAATAATAAATAGTATTGGAAGGAAAGAAATACAAAAACCATTCCATCATAAAAACCATTTTCATTCAAAATAACAATTGAAATAACTATCAATATAAAGGTACAGTTAATATTTGTCGGTGATTAAATACCAGAAATTTGTAGCGAGTTGTCAATATAGGTACGAGTTATGAACATGAAGCTTGATGTTGAAAATAATAAATGTTAGTGATGATGAAAAAGTGACAAGTCAGTGATAGATGAATGAAATAAATATTTTGAATAGTATGCAATAAAAATAACTTGTGGATTGAATTCTCCATGAGAATTGGAAGAATAACAAGACTATCTATAAACATAGAATTTTAGAATGAATGATTTCTTCTCGCGCTCACACACACACACACACACTACTATAACAGAAAAGTTGAAATATAAAACTATTGAAATATAAATCTATTGAAATATAAATCTATTTGAAAATAGATAACTATTGAAATAGATATCTAACTACAGTAGAACTATAAATTTGAATACCAACATAATATCTAATGATAATTCAGATAATTCATGCACAGTATTATAGACAATAATAATAAAAAGAAACGATTTTAACGCACACCTCTTATACAGCTTAGGAGAAGGTATTAGTTCGAATTCTGAAATTATTGGTTTAAGCTTAGATGACATCTGTAAGCTACATTTTAAAAACTAATTATTGATTAATTAAAACTGGTTTTAAATTATTGTTATCAATTAATTGACAAATCAGTAGTAGAGTTTGTAACTAGAAATCATCAAATTCTATTTTTGAGCGTTACAATTTTTCAAGATGATTAATTTCAGTAATACAACCTATTTGTGTCATATCTATTTTCTAGTTACAAAAAAATCACCTCATGTTTGTATCACTTTAGAAAGCGGACTATACTTGTGACCAAGTTTCAAATATTTAAGAAAAACATACTGCATTCTTTAAAAGAGATCAAAGTCTAATAAATACATTTATTAATAGTATTTATTAGGCTGTGAAGAGATTCAGTAACGATCCATGCAAATACAAAATGAGGAGCCGCAAATTCTATTGAAATCTTTTCCATGCCATCTAATCTGATCATGCACCCATAAATCCAACCTTAAATTATAAACAATCAAATAAATCCTCACTACAAGTTACATTATTCAAGTTCACCTCGACTTGTACTAAGAAAGATATTGTAATGAGAGCAATGACTTAATACGTGTGAAAAATTATACATTGGTGAAATTATGAAAAATTTAAAGAAAGAAATATAAAAATATATTATATATATTTAATTAAGTAATATGTGCGTAATAAGACGGACAGAATGTATTTGATCAAAGATTCGGAAGGTCGGAAATGAGTGGGGGGGGGGGGCCGTTTCTACCGTAGAACAAATTTTCTAGCTACAGTACAGTTATCCACAACCATATCTAGGATGGCTTGAGTACAAACCCAACAAACACACTCACACACACATCAGATCATCACTCACATCAGGCTCCTTTTTTATCAGTGCGGACCAGGCAAGGATCGGACGGAATGAAAATGTTTTTACTCATGAATTATATGGTGTAGATTAGAGAGTCTGTAGATTATAATTCATTATAATATTATTATAGTCTATAGTGATACATAGGTCATCCCGTCCGATCCGGGCCCGGCCCGCACTGATATGCAAGATACCTTAAAACATATTTTACTATTCAAATAACTTGGTAGTATGTTGAGGATAGGCGGTCATGCAAGGTAATCAATTACTTTGATAAGGAATTATTCTGTCCACCTGCTAAATCTGGATGTGGCTACTACCAGGTTATTTGAACATTATATTTTTTTATGAAATACACAACTATTCCCAGCTAAATTTAACAAACTTGAAATTAAATGACAACACAAAACAATGAAGAGTCGGCAACAGATTAAAGAATGATCAAATTTAATGAGTCGTCGATGGTAGTTATATATGAGAGAGAAAATGTACAGACAGTCCTGCATTAAAAACATCACTAAGCAATAAATAATATAATTTATAATTACACCAGGATAAAAATGACATAATTGATCACATTGTTTTCAGTCATCGGCCTTTTTAACGGGAAAACACATCCGACGTATTTGATTAAATTCCTGTGCTTTACGAATCCTTAACACCTCACTTAGAATTGCACACTGTTTTTCCCCAACAATTTGATAGATTTTTTGAAAAGTTTGTAAGTTTCTACCACCGCTTTTTGTGCTCATCCATGGATACACCACCAGGTCCCAAGAGTACGATCATCAGAAGGCCTCCCACCACCGATAATGTCTGCAAAATTAAAAAGATAGCATTAAAATTGATTAAAAACCACACAAATGCAATCAAAACAAGGAAAACAAGGAAATCAATTAAAAAAAAAACAAAGAAAATACATAACATAGACAAAAATAGCTTGCTAAATGGTGAAGTGTGCTAGAGAAAAGAAAAGGGGGAAGAATACCTTGCCAACTATGGTTTCCCATGTAACAGGCAGGTAGTGACCGACAGTGAAGTGTCTAAAACAGGCGAAAAAGATAGACTCGACTCCAGCAAAAGAGGAAGATAAGGGTAGAAAATAAACTCAAATAAGAAATCGAATATAAAAGAATATTAATGCTAATATGTTTGGAACATCAGCCATCTCTACAAAATCAACAAAACAAAATATTCCGTCCAACAGACCAAGAATAAATATGCTGTTTCAGATTCTATACCATTACAATTCTTACTTGTACAGAAAATTACGATTATACAATAAACTCAACATATTTATCAATCTTTTTTCTGACTGTTCACCATGTTCACTTTTGGTCGATTTCAACTCATTAATTATCAACATGAACTTACTCCCACTGTTAATCAAACTTCACAATTCATTATAAACAGAAACAGCACGGAGTGAGTGGACTATTGACGACTCTTTCGCCAAACGATATTGAAAAGAAAACAACAGTTTTCGGCTTGGATATTATTGGAATCTCTCTGTTACAATCCCTATGTCCACACTTGGTCGATTTTTGTGTGCTGTAAAGCATGCTGCATATACTGAAGCATTGATAGCATGCTGTGCAGCACACAAAATCGAACACGTGTGGACATGGGGAATTACCGTGTATGCAAATGAAAAATATACAATAATTGGATAAAAAATTCAAACAGGAGAAAGATGAAACTTGAAAATTGAGAGAAATAATTTGCTCACCTGGAAGAAGTCGTATTTGAGAAAGTCGCGCAGTGGCTTATGCTCGGGAATCTGCCACCACGCGTTATGATAGAAGTTGAGAATCGTTAGAAAGAAGACAAGAATTAGAGCGCTCAGCTTCGTTTTATAGCCAATGGTGACTAGCACCATCAAAACAGAGCCTAGGATATCTTGAACAATCTGTAACAGACAACAAAATCATTCAATCATTTAGTAAAATCACTAGCTACGGTGGTTTGGAACCTACAAAAATAAATAGAACTTGTTGTGTGTGATGTGATGTTGTGGTATTTCTCCATGAGGAAAGAAATAGTCACAGATATTGTCAAACCACAGTTTCATTTTCTAATTAAAAGATCAGCACCATGAAAATATCTATGTCTATCTCTTCCAACAAAAATAAATAATATACAATGCAACAGTATAATGCTATCGTATACAGAATTCACTCAAAACTGTGATCCCATTCATAGAATATAAATGAAATTGGAACTTTGGGCTCATTTCTGGATTACTAATATTAGTTAGTTACATTAGTTAGTAACTAACTAACTAACTAACTCATTTATTTACATGACACGTAATCACCCCAAAAAAATAGTTCCGACACGGGGAAACCGTCACTAACTGGAATTGTTAATTTTTTCAATATTCCTTTCAATTATCATAATTTTGTAAACCAATCAATAAATGAATCAACTTATAATTAATGACTAAATATATAACAGCACCAACCTGGAGGAATGATACTTCAAATCTGATAAGCGTTACAAACATGAACGCCAATAAGCATCTTCCTGCTAGTTGCAGATAGTTTTTCGGCTTATTTTCACCTGAAAAACATCAATATTCAATAAAAAAATGTGTTATTAAATGAGATATTATTAAAGTAATAATAATTGAAGAAACTGGATTCCTGCTGCCTGAATTATTCATATAAACATGAATACTAAAATATGAATATAAATATCCTACTAAATTAGTAGGAAGTGAAACTGAAAATGCAAACTCATTAGCTTAAATAAAAATGATTCATCGATAAATAACCTGATGAGTCGATTGATAAGTTTTATTTCGATACAAATATTACATAACAATAACACAGATGCATAATTTGAACATTATAAATAGACACATTTAGTAATATACTACATACTGTGCTAATAAATTATATACTATACTACCATACTGAGCTATAACATTGAATCGAACATAGATAAGGAAGATGATATCCAACTTTCACTTGGACGATTCGGGAGAAATTACACGTATCACAGTTCACGCCAGTTACTTTCTAATATTTGGTAACACATCAATCTTACATTTTCATTTCACACTTGGGATAAGAATTGAGGAAGATGAATAGGAAGCGTTAGATGATTAGATTGGATAATTTACTTTATTCATGTAGATGGAAAAATATGTTGCCTTAACCCTTAAATAATATAGATGATGATAGTAAAAAATTATAGAGATTTCAATATTCGATTAATTGAACAAAGCATACGATTTTAAAAACTTATTGAATTAAATATAATTATATAAGATTCAATAGACTAACAATTGCATGATTGTGGTGTATCTACATGAAACGGTGTAGTTTGAACATATAAATGTCCATTCTTGGAGCAGGATAAACAAGGATATACTTCCCTTGAACACTCAATCATAAAAAGAAGGTGAGAAACGGAAAAAACATGGAATGTAATTTTTATTACAAGACATGAAATGAAAATAAAAAAGGAGGATCAGGATGACTAGGAAGAAGGAGGAAGAGAAGGAGGAGTAGGAAGGAAGAGGAGCAGGAGGAGAAAAAGGACGAAGAGGAGTAGGAGGAGAAGGAAGAGGAGGAGGCATGAGGGAGGACAAACGAATTGAGGAGGAAGAGAGAGAAGAAATGAAACCGAGGAGAGAAGACGAATAAAAAAGAGAAGGGGAATGAGAAAAAACGGAAGAAAAATTAATCGAAGAAGATTGAGATTTAATAAGATAATTTATCACCAATAAAACAAATATTTAATATTGCCATTTGAATGAATTAATCAACAATTTGATATAATTTGGTAATGACAATCCAAAAAAGGAAAACAATAATTGAACTCACCCAATGTAGGAACTCCAGCGAATAAGCTGCGGGCTTCAACGTGGCTTTCTGCTACCACAAGTAATAGGGCTCCAATCAGTGCTAGATTTCTTAGAAGAAACTGAATATCCCATAATATACTATAGGCGAATGTCTGAAAGTAGATAAAAATAGATAAAATGAAAAGAAAGTTTCTTCAATATTGAAATAAAACTAGTGTAAATATCAAATCAATATAAATAGCCTATACAATGTATCCACCATCACACACGGATTTCAATTATGAGATCATTCGATCATAAAACCCCAATATGTGTTATGATCAGATTCATTTAATTTGATGCTTGGTATTAGATAGATAAATTGATAGATATTATTTCTTTCATCTACGATCTACGGACTCTACGGGCATCAGCAACGTCAAGAAATAATATCTCTCTATCCAATGCCCAGCGTCAAATTAAATTAATCTGATTATACAGACAGATAATAAGGTTACTCGTTTTTTCAAAACATTCAATTATTATCACTCTAGTTATTCCCCATTAATAGCAATATGTACTACAAGAAGTATTAGTTTTTTCTGTTGAGTAGTTTAATCAATGTTTACTACAAATTACTTAGTAAAAAATAGACGAATCCAATCAATAGAATTATAAGAGAGTAAAAAATGTAAAATACATTCTAAATAAGTTATCTAAATTGAATGATGGGATACTAACAGACGAAGCAGTATCAGAAATAATATCAAAGCAATAAGACAGAATCATAAATTGAGTCACGGTTTAGCTTTTAATGAGTGTGCAATATTAATACTTGCCTATAAATCTGACATCTATATTTTTAAAGAAAGAAGATCTACTGTTTGAAAAAGGATGGTGAACACATCAGTCAATTCATGATCTAATTTCTCAATAAAACGATAGAATATTGCAATTCGTTATTGGGGTTCTTATAAATATAATAATAATTAATCTCTAACTAGACTGTAAGCACGTTAATATTTTTCATTTACAGTAGTCTACTAGTTTCTTAATTAAACAAATTAAACTAATGACCTAACCTATCAAACATTTACAGACGGATGTTTTGAAATTGCCGGCCAAGCGGCTACCGAAAGATGATCGTGATTCAAGATCAGAAAACACAGCACTCTCATTCAATGCCTCGGTAGCTCAGTGGAAAAAACTCTGCGTCTGATGTTAGAGGTCGCGGGATCGAATCCAGCTACGGTCAAATTTTTTTTGCTCTAGGTTTTCTACTCTAATTATTTTTTACGCTAGAATCATCAATAATAAAAAATGAGTTATCGTTCGTATCACGCATCTTTTATTGTTGCTAAAAATAAAATTGAAAAAAATATATAAAATGAATTAAAACAAAAAAATTATTGATAGAAAATAATAAAAAATACATTGATTATATTAAATTAATCTCTTTACTTCGTGACATTTTTGTGGGGAGGGGTGACATGAAGGGGGGACATTTAGGGAAAGAAAGGGGTGAAATGAAGGGGATTTTTGGGGTTGACATTTTGTGGGGAATAAAGGGGGCATTTGGGGATGACATTTTTAGGGGTGTCATGAAGAGGGGACATTTTTAGGGAGAAGATGGGGGATATTTGAGGGGGGGGTAGAGGGTGATACGAAGTTCACCGGGACACCTAGTTTCTCAATAAAACGATAGAATATTGCAATTCGTTATTGGGGTTCTTATAAATATAATAATAATTAATCTCTAACTAGACTGTAAGCACGTTAATATTTTTCATTTACAGTAGTCTACTAGTTTCTTAATTAAACAAATAAGGTGCATTGGTAAATAAAAATATTCATTCATTTTATTCAAAAAAAAAAAATTGAAAGGTGATAGTATACGGCAAGTTGGGATATGGATGCTTTCTCTATGGTAATTCTTGAGAACAAACGTAATGTCATAAAAGTTTCTTTAATGCTGATGCATCAGAAGCAACAAAAATACAACTACTTTAATAATACAAATTTATATTAACTTTTAAAGCTCAAAAGCCTTGATAAATAAAATAATTTTACATAATAAGAAGCCAGACAACTCAAGTATATTCAGATTCTAAATATAAAAATAAATGTGACATTTATCGCTGCAGACACAACTTTAGTCACATAGCTAATAAGGCTATTCGCTTCTTCAGAACATCCCGTCATTAGACAATATTAGGATATTTGCCTTTGGCAAAATAAACAATACAGTCTGCATTTTTCAAAAAGGTTAATGACAGTTCGATGATCTTTTAGTGCGTTATGGGTTGCCAATGCTCAACAATAATAACCATTAAGCCTAGTTTTCATTAGTAGAGTTAGTGGTAGAGTTCCCTGGGCGAGTACTAACTATCTAGTGAACTCTCCCAATGAAAACGTTCATTGTAGAGTAGAGTGATGGTAGAGTACTTGTTTTGAAGTACCAAGTAAGTAGAGTAGAGTTAGTATGCTAGTTACTCTACCACTAACTCTACTAATGAAAACCAGGCTCTACTCTCAATAACAACACGCAGGTTAAAAGTTTAAATTTACATTTGTGCCTTTGAAATACTTGTATATAGTATAATCGTTATGTTATAATCCTGAAAGATTAAATTATCTCCATTTCCAGACAATTTGTACAAATAGAGCTATTCTAGATTGATGGTGGTGTTAGGGTTTTCAAATTTTATTCATCCATTTATTGATCAAGAATAATAAGTAAAGCGTATGGTAACAATTGCATTTATTCATGAGAATTGACTTGAATCAATTCTGCCAATTTTCCATTAAAACATGAAACCTACAATGTTACAACCGTCAACCACATTCAAGCTGAGAGTTGATAATTGATTGATCTTTTCATCAATTCCCTTAATATGAGGGCGTTTGGAGTGGGAAGTATTGTATGACTTTAGGGACATGAGGGAAGAACAACCCAACCCCTCAAGTTGACGTCTATTTTTTATTGAGGGGTCGATAAAGCATTGAAATTACTTTATATGATTTTTATATCCTTTTGTTATTTTTGTTCAATAAATGAATGAAATTTAAAAAACCTTGACACCACTACTATCATAGCCTCTAAACTACATGACCGCGGCCTTCAATGTGACAAGCTCGCAATACCGGCTGGTTTCATTATAAAATCATACTTATAAAAAACACTACAAACACATGACCTATTTGCATTGCCCATGCAAGCCGATGCAGCGACGTTGTCACATTGAAGGCCATGTAGTTTAGAGGGGGCTATGCTACTATGCTTTGGTCGTACTGTAATTCCCAATAATCTAGAGTAGCTCTATTTGTAGAAATTCACAAATTTCTAGGAAATTTAATAATATTGAGAGATTAATTTAATTAATCTCTCAGAATTTAAATTTAAATCTTAGAATTTAATCTCTCAGAATTGAAAGAATTATTTAGAACACAATTTTCTTCAAAGGCACAAATATAAAGTTAGCTTGCTTAGAGCACAATACAGAGAATTAATGCACAACAAAAAGCAAGCTTTGGATCATTGAACATCCACATTGCATTGGGCATTTCATCAGTTTGACATTAACTCAATTTTTTTAAGGTAGAAGAGCTTGACAAGTTATCCTATATACATGCATAGTACACTAATAAGAGTATCATACATTTAATGATTGAAAAGGGTTTGATCATACGATTATAAGCAAAGGATTAGCTCAACCAGTTTTGGCTCAAAGTTCTCAAGGTTCTGGCTGGATTGCGGTAACACATCTTATAAATGAGAGAATATGAAAGATATTAATGAATAATGAAGGCCGGAAAATCTTGCAATATGAAGAGACAATTGTTTGCACTCACCTGAAGCACAACAATGAAGAATAGAACACCACAGGCGATGGGAACCTGCTTCTGTGTCAAAACCATCACACAACCACCGATCTGACCCACCATGTTAACTAATACAAATACAGTGGCCAGAAAATATCCACAGCCCCATGACATATTCATGTATTCACTCTGCTGTGTCCATTGTACCCACATTCGAATTCCATCTTCTAGAAATGTTGATATAAGACATGCTCTAGCTAATGTCGGCAGAAATACCCTGGTTCGTTTGTACACCTGTAAACAGAAACAGGGTCATTAGATTCGTTTTTAAGGATATTGAGTTTGTGATAGTCATCTTACATCAATATGTTGTAGATGAAATGTGTATGGTAAGCGATATTTGGTAATCAAACTAGTTTGAAGGAGAACAACATTGTTGGCAATCTGTAGAAGATGGTTAAACAAACTAAAACGAAAGCTGTAAAACTGACATACGGATACTTCTACAAACTTAACAGGTCTTACCTCTTCCGCAAAATCTTCAGCTTTTGATACAAAATCACTATTTACAATTCCTGCCATCTCCGATACTTAACCAAATACACTTATTGACATTCGTCAAGTCAGCTTGCACTCTTGCAGCTCTCAGCTGAATGAATCTGCAACGCTGACCGTCCGAATGATGATGTGAAACGTGGAACTGAACTGAACAGTGATAAATTCAGTTGAAGCAATATTTCCGTCGTGGTCATTTCAGTGGATACAAATGATTGTTGACATTTGAACAGTTCTTATCAATAGCTAGTGATAAACAATATATTTTCATGAAGGATGACTTTTCAATATAAAAATGATTTGTACGCAAATCAAGCTTGACTTTTGTAAACTTGCGGTGAAGATACAATTTGAAACTGCATTGATATGCAGGACAGATGCTTATTTTCAAACAAATAAATGCAAATAAAATAAAGTAGAGCATTTCAATGCAAATTGAGTAATTTTTCCTTGGATTCAAATAATTCAAATCCCAAATTAATACAATAAAATTATTTCTCTTCATATCTTGCAACAGCTGTGATTTGAAATGCCCAGAACCCAGCTGACTTTTGTTGTCTGTTCTGTTCTGCTTGCTGTGTAAACAGTAATATTTGGACTGAAAGAATTCGTCGCTATTCTTACACATTTTTAGCTAAAGGTTTGTTTTTATGGCTTTTTATTGGTTTATAAATTAATGCTACATCAATTCTGTTTTTAAAAATTTAGTGGTTCTACTTCAGAAAGCTTATTTTACCGCTTCAACGTTCAAAAATGTCGACTTCCAAATTTTGTAGGTTATCTTTCTTAACAAAACGATACAGAATGTTTGTTAGAGGTTGATCTATTATGATAATTTTGGTCTTTTACTATGTTAAGTTTTCAATATTAAGTTAATCTACAGCACCTTTTGTGTCCAATGTTGAAGTATTCTGTTTCTGATGTACGTTTCACGTTAGGTTAGCTACTTCTAAGTAAACAGTAAGTTTGTAAACGGAGTTATTATAAGCTGGAAGAATTCTTTTTGGACGACTTGTTGGAGGTGCTGCCGGTCGCCTCTTAATAGTTTCAAGTGGCCACATGTATATATTTGTTTTATTTTTGTGACAAAGCCCATAAGGGGCTTAATGTTATCACTAAGTGTTAGTGTCTTGACGCGATCCCACCAGGACTACTGGGCGTAGATCAAAAAATGGAAATTACTGAAATTACTGAAGCTGGTCGAATCCTTTGACTTTCACTCACGAATCGTTAATTATTGCATTTTTTGTTTACGTAATCTATTTCTTATTTCTAGAACCAACATGTTGGAAGTAACGTGCAACGACAGACTTGGGAAAAAGGTGCGTGTAAAATGCAATCCTGACGACACAATAGAAGATTTAAAGAAGCTCATTGCAGCGCAGACGGGAACCCGGTGGGAGAAAATTGTATTGAAAAAATGGTACACAATTTTCAAGGATCACATACAACTACAAGATTGTATCCTTTCCAAATTAGTATGTAAGTTGAGATTCAATGTATTGCTGTTGATATGAGTATTCCGTATTCTCTTCATATTGGGTGATACAGCAGGTTTTTTTGCTTTGGTGATGTGGATACCCACATAGGCTCTCAGCTTGTGCGTGGGTAATGGGGCGGATGATGATGAGTGGACCTACAGCATTAGGTGGGTTCCGAACCATCGGAAAACGATTTCGATTCTCAGGAATTCTCATATTCACCCTCCCAGAAGGCTGTGGGCAGTTCTCTTCTTGTGGATTGTTCAATATAGCTGGCTTTGTTATAATAAAATAATGATGTTTATACCATATTTAACAATATTTCAGTCCAATCAAATAATAGAATACATTACTTCCCTTCCCTTCTCATTTTCATCCTGTTTTGTTCATCTTTGCATTTTCATCCTCCCAGAAGGCTGTGGGCAGATCTCTTTCCGTGGATTGTTCAATATAGCTGGCTTTGTAATAATAAAATAATGATGTTTATACCATATTTAACAATATTTCAGTCCAATCGAATAATAGAATACATTACTCTCCTTCCCTTCTCATTTTTATCCTGTTTATGCATCTTCATCCTCTTGGCTGGCTGAAGTCAGATCTCATTTCATGGATTGTCTAATATAGCTGGCTTAGTAATTATAAAATAATGAAGTTTTTGCTATATTTAACAATATTTCAATCCAATGTAAATACAGTGGGACCCTGATTTAACGTATTTGAAGGACCAAGAAATTCGTACGTTATGTAGTTTACTTAAACGAGGTTCGTTAAATCGAGGTTGAAGTCAAAATACGTTATATAGGGGTTGTTATAACCTCATATAAAGTATATTGAACACGTTCAACCTATTTGAAGTAGATTTTAGATACAGTATACAGTTTACAGTACTGTACAAATACTGTACTGTATGTTTATATTACACACAGTATTTGCTACAGAAGGTGGAAGAAAATAGGATATTGAAATTATTCAATTGCTATTATATAATAGAAATACTATATTGAAAATAGCAATTAAATAAATGCTATTATTTAATAGCATAAATTCAAAATCTGCAACCGTACACTTCACTGTCTGAGAATACACAAGAATACATAGAACATTACAGACAGTACTGTACTCTATTATGGGCGCATAATAAAATGAATGATGTTCAAAACAAGTGATGGCCTTAGACAGATAAATAAATACTTTATACAGGGTCTGACCTGGAATACGTTATATAGAGTGTTATCTACGTCATGTATTTCTTTAATTTTTATATACGTTATACAGGGGTCAAAATATTACTAAAAAACCATTCGTTATATTAGAGGTCTCTAATACGATTTTGTACGCTACATAGTTTAATTTTCTATTACAGGTTTATGGTTTTCAGGGACCGAAAAATACGTTATACCGGGTTATTCGTTATATCGGGGTCCGTTATATCGAGGTTGCACTGTAATAGAATACATTACTCTCCTTTTCTTCTCGTTTTTAACCTTTTTTTGTTCATCTTTGCATATTCACCCTCCCAGAAGGCTGTGGGCAGATCTCTTTTTGTGGATTGTTCAATATAGCTGGCTTTGTTATAATAAAATAATGATGTTTATACCATATTTAACAATATTACAGTACAATCAGATAATTGATTACATTACTATCCTCCCCTTCTCGTTTTTAGGCTTTTTTGTTCCTCATTGCATATTCTTCCTCCCAAAAAGCTGTAGGCTGATCTCTTTATATAGATTGTCTAATACAGCTGGCCTAGTAGTGATAAAATAATTATGTTTATGCTATATTTAACAATATTTCAGTCCAATGAAATAATATAATACATTACTCTCCTTTCCTTCTCGTTTCTAACCTTTTTTTGTTCATCTTTGCATATTCATCCTCCCAGAAGGCAGTGGGCAGATCTCTTTTCATGGATCGTTCAATATAGCTGGCTATGTAATAATAAAATATGATGTTTATACCATATTCAACAATATTTTAGTCCAATCAAATAATAGAATACATTACTCCCCTTCCCTTCTCATTTTTAACCTGTTTATGCCTCTTCATCCTCTTAGGTGGCTGAAGTCAGATCTCATTCCATGGATTGTCCAATATAGCTGGCTTAGTAATAATAAAATAATGACGATTATGCTATATTTAACAATATTTCAGTCCAATGAAATAATAGAATACATTACTCTCCTTCCCTTCTCGTTTTTATCCTCTTTTTGTTCATCTTTGCATTTTCATCCTCCCAGAAGGATGTGGGCAGATCTCTTTTTGTGGATTGTTCAATATAGCTGGCTTTGTTATAATAAAATAATGATGTTTATACCATATTTAACAATATTACAGTACAATCAAATAATAGAATACATTACTTCCCTTCCCTTCTCATTTTTATCCTGTTTATGCCTCTTCATCCTCTTAGGTGGCTGAAGTCAGATCTCATTTCATGGATTGTCTAATATAGCTGGCTTAGTAATTATAAAATAATGAAGTTTATGCTATATTTAACAATATTTCAGTCCAATGAAATAATAGAATACATTACTCTCCTTCCCTTCTCGTTTTTATCCTTTTTTTGTTCATCTTTGCATTTTCATCCTCCCAGAAGGCTGTGGGCAGTTCTCTTCTTGTGGATTGTTCAATATAGCTGGCTATGTAATAATAAAATAATGATGTTTATACCATATTTAACAATATTTCAGTCCAATCAAATAATAGAATACATTACTCCCCTTCCCTTCTCATTTTTATCCTGTTTATGCATCTTCATCCTCTTAGGTGGCTGAAGTCAGATCTCATCTCATCTCATGGATTGTCTAATATAGCTGGCTTAGTAATAATAGAATAATGATGTTCATGCTATATTTAACAATATTTCAGTCCAATCAGATAATAGAATACATTACTCTCCTTCCTTTCTCGTTTCTATACTTTTTTTGTTCATCTTTGCATTTTCACCCTCCCAGCAGGCTGTGGCTAGATCTCTTTTTATGGATTGTTCAATATAGCTGGCTATGTAATTATAAAATAATGATGTTTATTCCATATATAACAATATTTCAGTCCAATCAAATAATAGAATACATTACTCCCCTTCCCTTCTCATTTTTATCCTGTTTATGCATCTTCATCCTCTTAGGTGGCTGAAGTCAGATCTCATCTCATCTCATGGATTGTCTAATATAGCTGGCTTAGTAATAATAGAATAATGATGTTCATGCTATATTTAACAATATTTCAGTCCAATCAGATAATAGAATACATTACTCTCCTTCCTTTCTCGTTTCTATACTTTTTTTGTTCATCTTTGCATTTTCACCCTCCCAGCAGGCTGTGGCTAGATCTCTTTTTATGGATTGTTCAATATAGCTGGCTATGTAATTATAAAATAATGATGTTTATTCCATATATAACAATATTTCAGTCCAATCAAATAATAGAATACATTACTCTCCTTCCTTCTCATTTTATCCTGTTTATGCATCTTCATCCTCTTGGGTGGCTGAGGTCAGATCTCATTTCATGGATTCTCTAATATAGCTGGCTTAGTAATTATAGAATAATGATGTTTATACCATATTTAACAATATTTCAGTCCAAGCGAATAATAGAATACATTACTCGCCTTCCCTTCTCATTTTTATCCTGTTTATGCATCTTCATCCTCTTAGGTGGCTGAAGTCAGATCTCATCTCTCATGGATTGTCTAATATAGCTGGCTTAGTAATAATAAAATAATGATGTTTATGCTATATTTAACAATATTTCAGTCCAATGAAATAATAGAATACATTACTCTCCTTCCCTTCTCGTTTTTATCCTTTTGTTCATCTTTGCATTTTCATCCTCCCAGAAGGCTGTGGGCAGATCTCTTTTTGTGGATTGTTCAATATAGCTGGCTATGTAATTATAAAATAATGATGTTTATACCATATTTAACAATATTCCAATCAAATAATAGAATACATTACTTCCCTTCCCTTCTCATTTTCATCCTGTTTATGCCTCTTCATCCTCTTAGGTGGCTGAAGTCAGATCTCATTTCATGGATTGTCTAATATAGCTGGCTTAGTAATAATAGAATAATGATGTTCATGCTATATTTAACAATATTTCAGTCCAATCAGATAATAGAATACATTACTCTCCTTCCTTTCTCGTTTCTATACTTTTTTTGTTCATCTTTGCATTTTCACCCTCCCAGCAGGCTGTGGCTAGATCTCTTTTTATGGATTGTTCAATATAGCTGGCTATGTAATTATAAAATAATGATGTTTATTCCATATATAACAATATTTCAGTCCAATCAAATAATAGAATACATTACTCCCCTTCCCTTCTCATTTTTATCCTGTTTATGCATCTTCATCCTCTTAGGTGGCTGAAGTCAGATCTCATCTCATCTCATGGATTGTCTAATATAGCTGGCTTAGTAATAATAAAATAATGATGTTCATGCTATATTTAACAATATTTCAGTCCAATGAAATAATAGAATACATTACTCTCCTTCCTTTCTCGTTTCTATACTTTTTTTGTTCATCTTTGCATTTTCACCCTCCCAGCAGGCTGTGGCTAGATCTCTTTTATGGATTGTTCAATATAACTGGCTCTGTAATACTCAAATAATGATGTCTCTCCCATATCTAACAATATTCCAGTCCGATCTAATAATAGAATACATTACTCCCCTTCCCTTCTCATTTTTATCCTGTTTATGCATCTTCATCCTCTTAGGTGGCTGAAGTCAGATCTCATTTCATGGATTGTCTAATATAGCTGGCTTAGTAATAATAAAATAATGACGATTATGCTATATTCAACAATATTTCAGTCCAATGAAATAATGGAATACATTACTCTCCTTCCCTTCTCGTTTTATCCTTTTTTGTTCATCTTTGCATTTTCATCCTCCCAGAAGGCTGTGGGCAGATCTCTTTTGTGGATTGTTCAATATAGCTGGCTTTGTAATAATAAAATAATGATGTTTATATCATATTTAACAATATTGCAGTCCAATCAAATAATAGAATACATTACTCTCCTATCCTTCTCATTTTTATCCTGTTTATGCATCTTCATCCTCTTAGGTGGCTGAAGTCAGATCTCATTTCATGGATTGTCTAATATAGCTGGCTTAGTAATAATAAATAAATGGTATTTATACCATATTTAAGAATATTTCATTCCAATGAAATAATAGAATACATTACTCTCCTTTCCCTTCTCGTTTTTAACCTTTTTGTTCATCTTTGCATATTCACCCTCCCAGAAGGCTATGGGCAGTTCTCTTCTTGTGGATTGTTCAATATAGCTGGCTATGTAATATTAAAATAATGATGTTTATACCATATTAAACAATATTTCAGTCCAATCAAATAATAGAATACATTACTCCCCTTCCCTTCTCATTTTTATCCTGTTTATGCTTCTTCAGCCTCTTATTTGTCTGAAGTCTTATCTCAGTCCATGTATGGTCTAATATATCTAGCTTAGTAATGATAAAATAATGATGTTTATGCTATATTTAACAATATTTCAGTCCAATCAGATAATAGAATACATTACTCTCCTTCCTTCTCGTTTCTATACTTTTTGTTCATCTTTGCATATTCATCCTCCCAGAAGGCTGTGGGCAGATCTCTTTTGTGGATTGTTCAATATAGCTGGCTTTGTAATAATAAAATAATGATGTTTATACCATATTTAACAATATTTCAGTCCAATCAAATAATAGAATACATTACTCCCTTCCTCCACATTTTTATCCTGTTTATGCATCTTCAACCTCTTAGGTGGCTGAAGTCAGATCTCATTCCCTGGATTGTCTAATGTAGCTGGCTTAGTAATAATAAAATAATGACGATTAGGCTATATTTAACAATATTTCAGTCCAATGAAATAATAGAATACATTACTCTCCTTTCCTTCTCGTTTTTAACCCTTTTTTGTTCATCTTTGCATATTCACCCTCCCAGAAGGCTGTGGGCAGTTCTCTTCTTGTCGATTGTTCAATATAGCTGACTATGTTATAATAAAATAATGATGTTTATGCTATATTTAACAATATCTCAGTGCAATCAGATAATTGATTACATTACTATCCTTCCCTTCTCATTTTTATCCTGTTTATGCATCTTCATCCTCTTGGCTGGCTGAAGTCAGATCTCATTCCATGGATTGTCTAATATAGCTGGCTTAGTAATAATAAAATAATGACGATTATGCTATATTTAACAATATTTCAGTCCAATGAAATAATAGAATACATTACTCTCCTTCCCTTCTCGTTTTTATCCTCTTTTTGTTCATCTTTGCATTTTCATCCTCCCAGAAGGCTGTGGGCAGATCTCTTTTTGAGGATTGTTCAATATAGCTGGCTTTGTTATAATAAAATAATAATGTTTATACCATATCTAACAATATTTCAGTCCAATCAAATAATAGAATACATTAATCCCCTTCCTTTCTCATTTTTATCCTGTTTATGCATCTTCATCCTCTTAGGTGGCTGAAGTCAGATTTCATTTCATGGATTGTCTAATATAGCTGGCTTAGTAATAATAAAATAATGACGCTTTTGCTATATTTAACAATATTTCAATCCAATGAAATAATAGAATACATTACTCTCCTTCCCTACTCGTTTTTATCCTTTTTGTTCATCTTTGCATATTCACCCTCCCAGAAGGCTGTGGGCAGTTCTCTTCTTGTGGATTGTTCAATATAGCTGGCTATGTAATAATAAAATAATGATGTTCATACCATATTTAACAATATTTCAGTCCAATCAAATAATAGAATACATTACTCGCCTTCCCTTCTCATTCTTATCCTTTTTATGCATCTTCATCCTCTTGGCTGGCTGAAGTCAGATCTCATTTCATGGATTGTCTAATATAGCTGGCTTAGTAATTATAAAATAATGATTTTTATACCATATTCAACAATATTTCAGTCCAATGAAATGATAGAATACATTACTCTCCTTCCCTTCTCGTTTTTATCCGTTTTATGCATCTTCATCCTCTTAGGTGGCTGAAGTCAGATCTCATTTCATGGATTGTCTAATATAGCTGGCTTAGTAATTATAAAATAATAAGGTTTATGCTATGTTTAACAATGTTTCAGTGCAATGAAATAATAGAATACATTAGTCTCCTTCCTTCTCGTTTTTATCCTCTTTTTGTTCATCTTTGCATTTTCATCCTCCCAGAAGGCTGTGGGCAGATCTCTTTTTGTGGATTGTTCAATATAGCTGGCTTTGTAATAATAAAATAATGATGTTTATACCATATTTAACAATATTTCAGTCCAATCAAATAATAGAATACATTACTCGCCTTCCCTTCTCATTTTTATCCTGTTTATGCATCTTCATCCTCTTGGCTGGCTGAAGTCAGATCTCATTTCATGGATTGTCTAATATAGCTGGCTTAGTAATTATAAAATAATGAAGTTTATGCTATATTTAACAATATTTCAGTCCAATGAAATAATAGAATACATTACTCTCCTTTCCTTCTCGTTTTTAACCTTTTTTTGTTCATCTTTGCATATTCACCCTCCCAGAAGGCTGTGGGCAGATCTCTTTTTGTGGATTGTTCAATATAGCTGGCTTTGTTATAATAAAATAATGATGTTTATACCATATTCAACAATATTTCAGTCCAATCAGATAATTGATTACATTACTATCCTTCCCTTCTCGTTTTTAGGCTTTTTTGTTCCTCATTGCATATTCTTCCTCCCAAAAGGCTGTAGGCTGATCTCTTTTTATAGATTGTCTAATACAGCTGGCCTAGTAGTAATAAAATAATGATGTTTATGCTATATTTAACAATATTTCAGTCCAATGAAATAATATAATACATTACTCTCCTTTCCTTCTCGTTTTTAACCTTTTTTTGTTCATCTTTGCATATTCATCCTCCCAGAAGGCAGTGGGCAGATCTCTTTTCATGGATCGTTCAATATAGCTGGCAATGTAATAATAAAAAATGATGTTTATACCATATTCAACAATATTTTAGTCCAATCAAATAATAGAATACATTACTCCCCTTCCCTTCTCATTTTATCCTGTTTATGCCTCTTCATCCTCTTAGGTGGCTGAAGTCAGATCTCATTCCATGGATTGTCCAATATAGCTGGCTTAGTAATAATAAAATAATGACGATTATGCTATATTTAACAATATTTCAGTCCAATGAAATAATAGAATACATTACTCTCCTTCCTTCTCGTTTTTATCCTCTTTTTGTTCATCTTTGCATTCTCATCCTCCCAGAAGGCTGTGGGCAGATCTCTTTTTGTGGATTGTTCAATATAGCTGGCTTTGTTATAATAAAATAATGATGTTTATACCATATTCAACAATATTTCAGTCCAATCAAAAAATAGAATACATTACTTTCCTTCCCTTCTCATTTTTATCCTGTTTATGCCTCTTCATCCTCTTAGGTGGCTGAAGTCAGATCTCATTTCATGGATTGTCTAATATAGCTGGCTTAGTAATAATAAAATAATGAAGTTTATGCTATATTTAACAATATTTCAGTCCAATGAAATAATAGAATACATTACTCTCCTTCCCTTCTCGTTTTTATCCTTTTTTTGTTCATCTTTGCATTTTCATCCTCCCAGAAGGCTGTGGGCAGTTCTCTTCTTGTGGATTGTTCAATATAGCTGGCTATGTAATAATAAAATAATGATGTTTATACCATATTTAACAATATTTCAGTCCAATCAAATAATAGAATACATTACTCCTCTTCCCTTCTCATTTTTATCCTGTTTATGCATCTTCATCCTCTTAGGTGGCTGAAGTCAGATCTCATCTCATCTCATGGATTGTCTAATATAGCTGGCTTAGTAATTATAAAATAATGAAGTTTATGCTATATTAAACAATATTTCAGTCCAATGAAATAATAGAATACATTACTCTCCTTCCTTCTCGTTTCTATACTTTTTTGTTCATCTTTGCATTTCACCCTCCCAGAAGGCTGTGGCTAGATCTCTTTTATGGATTGTTCAATATAGCTGGCTATGTAATAATAAAATAATGATGTTTATACCATATTTAACAATATTTCAGTCCAATCAAATAATAGAATACATTACTCCTTCCCTTCTCATTTTATCCTGTTTATGCATCTTCATCCTCTTAGGTGGCTGAAGTCAGATCTCATTTCATGGATTGTCTAATATAGCTGGCTTAGTAATAATAAAATAATGATGTTCATGCTATATTTAACAATATTTCAGTCCAATCAGATAATAGAATACATTACTCCTTCCTTCTCGTTTCTATACTTTTTGTTCATCTTTGCATTTTCACCCTCCCAGAAGGCTGTGGCTAGATCTCTTTTATGGATTGTTCAATATAGCTGGCTATGTAATAATAAAATAATGATGTTTATTCCATATATAACAATATTTCAGTCCAATCAAATAATAGAATACATTACTCCCCTTCCCTTCTCATTTTTATCCTGTTTATGCATCTTCATCCTCTTGGGTGGCTGAAGTCAGATCTCATTTCATGGATTGTCTAATATAGCTGGCTTAGTAATAATAAAATGATGACGATTATGCTATATTTAACAATATTTCAGTCCAATGAAATAATAGAATACATTACTCTCCTTCCCTTCTCGTTTCTATACTTTTTTTGTTCATCTTTGCATTTTCATCCTCCCAGAAGGCTGTGGGTAGATCTCTTTTTATGGATTGTTCAATATAGCTGGCTTTGTAATTATAAAATAATGATGTTAATACCATATTCAACAATATTTCAGTCGAATCAAATGATAGAATACATTACTCTCCTATCCTTCTCATTTTTATCCGATTTATGCATCTTCATCCTTTTAGGTGGCTGTAGGCAGCTCTCATTTAATGGATTGTCTAATATAGTTGGCTTAATAATAATAAATAAATGGTTTTTATACCATATTTAACAATATTTCATTCCAATGAAATAATAGAATACATTACTCTCCTTTCCTTCTCGTTTTTAACCTTTTTTTGTTCATCTTTGCATATTCACCCTCCCAGAAGGCTGTGGGCAGTTCTCTTCTTGTGGATTGTCTAATATAGCTGGCTTAGTAATGATAAAATAATGAAGTTTATGCTATATTTAACAATATTTCAGTCCAATTAGATAATACATTACTCTCCTTTCCTTCTCGTTTCTATACTTTTTTGTTCATCTTTGCATATTCACCTCCCAGAAGGCTGTGGGCAGATCTCTTCTTGTGGATTGTTCAATATAGCTGGCTTTGTAATAATAAAATAATGATGTTTATACCATATTTAACAATATTTCAGTCCAATCAAATAATAGAATACATTACTCCCTTCCTTCTCATTTTATCCTGTTTATGCATCTTCATCCTCTTAGGTGGCTGAAGTCAGATCTCATTCCATGGATTGTCTAATATAGCTGGCTTAGTAATAATAAAATAATGACGATTATGCTATATTCAACAATATTTCAGTCCAAAGAAATAATAGAATACATTACTCTCCTTCCCTTCTCGTTTTTATCCTCTTTGTTCATCTTTGCATTTCATCCTCCCAGAAGGCTGTGGGCGGATCTCTTTTGTGGGTTGTTCAATATAGCTGGCCTTGTTATAATAAAATAATGGTGTTGATAACATATTTAACAATATTTCAGACCAATCTAATAATAGAATACATTACTTCCTTCCCTTTCTCATTTTCGTCCTGTTTATGCCTCTTTATCCTCTTAGGTGGCTGAAGTCAGATCTCATTCCATGGATTGTCTAATATACCTGGCTTAGTAATAATAAAATAATGACGATTATGCTATATTTAACAATATTTCAGTCCAATGAAATAATAGAATACATTACTCTCCTTTCCTTCTCGTTTTTATCCTTTTTTTGTTCATCTTTGCATTTTCATCCTCCCAGAAGGCTGTGGGCAGATCTCTTTTTGTGGATTGTTCAATATAGCTGGCTTTGTTATAATAAAATAATGATGTTTATACCATATTTAACAATATTTCAGTCCAATCAAATAATAGAATACATTACTCTCCTTCCCTTCTCATTTTCATCCTGTTTATGCATCTTCATCCTCTTAGGTGGCTGAAGTCAGATTTCATTTCATGGATTGTCTAATATAGCTGGCTTAGTAATAATAAAATAATGACGCTTTTGCTATATTTAACAATATTTCAATCCAATGAAATAATAGAATACATTACTCTCCATCCCTTCTCGTTTTTATCCTTTTTTTGTTCATCTTTGCATATTCACCCTCCCAGAAGGCTGTGGGCAGTTCTCTTCTTGTGGATTGTTCAATATAGCTGGCTATGTAATAATAAAATAATGATGTTTATACCATATTTAACAATATTTCAGTCCAATCGAATAATAGAATACATTACTCGCCTACCCTTCTCATTTTTATCCTGTTTATGCATCTTCATCCTCTTGGCTGGCTGAAGTCAGATCTCATTTCATGTATTGTCTAATATAGCTGGCTTAGTTATTATAAAATAATGATGTTTATACCATATTTAACAATATTTCAGTCCAATCGAATAATAGAATACATTACTCGCCTTCCCTTCTCATTTTTATCCTGTTTATGCATCTTCATCCTCTTGGCTGGCTGAAGTCAGATCTCATTTCATGGATTGTCTAATATAGCTGGCTTAGTAATTATAAAATAATGAAGTTTATGCTATATTTAACAATATTCCAGTACAATCAAATAATAGAATACATTACTCCCCTTCCCTTCTCATTATTATCCTGTTTATGCATCTTCATCCTCTTAGGTGGCTGAAGTCAGATCTCATTCCATGGATTGTCCAATATAGCTGGCTTAGTAATAATAAAATAATGACGATTATGCTATATTTAACAATATTTCAGTCCAATGAAATAATAGAATACATTACTCTCCTTCCCTTCTCGTTTTAATCCTCTTTTTGTTCATCTTTGCATTCTCATCCTCCCAGAAGGCTGTGGGCAGATCTCTTTTTGTGGATTGTTCAATATAGCTGGCTTTGTAATAATAAAATAATGATGTTTATACCATATTTAACAATATTTCAGTCCAATCAAATAATAGAATACATTACTCGCCTTCCCTTCTCATTTTTATCCTGTTTATGCATCTTCATCCTCTTGGCTGGCTGAAGTCAGATCTCATTTCATGGATTGTCTAATATAGCTGGCTTAGTAATTATAAAATAATGAAGTTTATGCTATATTTAACAATATTTCAGTCCAATGAAATAATAGAATACATTACTCTCCTTTCCTTCTCGTTTTTAACCTTTTTTTGTTCATCTTTGCATATTCACCCTCCCAGAAGGCTGTGGGCAGATCTCTTTTTGTGGATTGTTCAATATAGCTGGCTTTGTTATAATAAAATAATGATGTTTATACCATATTTAACAATATTACAGTACAATCAGATAATTGATTACATTACTATCCTCCCCTTCTCGTTTTAGGCTTTTTGTTCCTCATTGCATATTCTTCCTCCCAAAGCTGTAGGCTGATCTCTTTTATAGATTGTCTAATACAGCTGGCCTAGTAGTAATAAAATAATGATGTTTATGCTATATTTAACAATATTTCAGTCCAATGAAATAATATAATACATTACTCTCCTTCCTTCTCGTTTCTAACCTTTTTGTTCATCTTTCCATTCTCATCCTCCCAGAAGGCAGTGGGCAGATCTCTTTTCATGGATTGTTCAATATAGCTGGCTATGTAATAATAAAATAATGATGTTTATACTATATTCAATTATATTCTAGTCCAATAGAATAATAGAATACATTACTCCCTCTTTCCTTCTCATTTTTATCCTGTTTATGCATCTTCTTCTTCTTAGGTGGCTGTAGGCAGATCTCATTTCATGGATTGTCTAATATAGCTGGCTTAGTAATAATAAAATAATGATGTTGCTATATTTAACAATATTTCAGTCCAATGAAATAATAGAATACATTACTCTCCTTCCCTTCTCGTTTTTATCCTTTTTGTTCATCTTTGCATTTTCATCCTCCCAGAAGGCTGTGGGCAGATCTCTTCTTGTGGATTGTTCAATATAGCTGGCTTTGTAATAATAAAATAATGATGTTTATACCATATTCAACAATTTTTCAGTCCAATCAAATAACAGAATTCATGACTCCCCTTTCCTTCTCATTTTTATCCTTTTTATGCATCTTCTTCCTCTTAGGTGGCTGTAGACTGATCTCATTTCATGGATTGTCTAATACAGCTGGCTTACTAATAAAAAAATAATGATGTTTATGCCATATTTGACAATATTTCAGTTGAAACAAATAATAGAATACATTACTCTACTTTCCTTCACGTTTTTATCCTTTTTTGGTTCATCTTTGCATTTTCACCCTCCCAGAAGGCTGTGGCTAGATCTCTTTTATGGATTGTTCAATATAGCTGGCTATGTAATAATAAAATAATGATGTTTATACCATATTTAACAATATTTCAGTCCAATCAAATAATAGAATACATTACTCTCCTTCCTTCTCATTTTATCCTGTTTATGCATCTTCATCCTCTTAGGTGGCTGAAGTCAGATCTCATCTCTCATGGATTGTCTAATATAGCTGGCTTAGTAATAATAAAATAATGATGTTCATGCTATATTTAACAATATTTCAGTCCAATCAGATAATAGAATACATTACTCTCCTTCCCTTCTCGTTTCTATACTTTTTTGTTCATCTTTGCATTTCACCCTCCCAGAAGGCTGTGGCTAGATCTCTTTTATGGATTGTTCAATATAGCTGGCTATGTAATAATAAAATAATGATGTTTATTCCATATTTAACAATATTTCAGTCCAATCAAATAATAGAATACATTACTCCCTTCCTTCTCATTTTTATCCTGTTTATGCATCTTCATCCTCTTAGGTGGCTGAAGTCAGATCTCATTTCATGGATTGTCTAATATAGCTGGCTTAGTAATAATAAAATAATGACGATTATGCTATATTCAACAATATTTCAGTCCAATGAAATAATAGAATACATTACTCTCCTTCCCTTCTCGTTTCTATCCTTTTTTGTTCATCTTTGCATTTTCATCCTCCCAGAAGGCTGTGGGCAGATCTCTTTTGTGGATTGTTCAATATAGCTGGCTTTGTAATAATAAAATAATGATGTTTATACCATATTTAACAATATTTCAGTCCAATCAAATAATAGAATACATTACTCTCCTTCCTTCTCATTTTTATCCTGTTTATGCATCTTCATCCTCTTAGGTGGCTGAAGTCAGATCTCATTTCATGGATTGTCTAATATAGCTGGCTTAGTAATAATAAATTAATGGTTTTTATGCTATATTTAACAATATTTCAGTCCAATGAAATAATAGAATACATTACTCTCCTTCCCTTCTCCTTTTTAACCTTTTTGTTCATCTTTGCATTTCATCCTCCCAGAAGGCTGTGGGCAGATCTCTTTTTGTGGTTTATTCAATATAGCTGGCTTAGTAATAATAAAATAATGATGTTTATACCATATTTAACAATATTTCAGTCCAATCAAATAATAGAATACATTACTCCCCTTCCCTTCTCATTTTTATCCTGTTTATGCCTCTTTATCCTCTTAGGTGGCTGAAGTCAGATCTCATTCCATGGATTGTCTAATATAGCTGGCTTAGTAATAATAAAATAATGACGATTATGCTATATTTAACAATATTTCAGTCCAATTAGATAATAGAGTACATTATTCTCCTTCCCTTCTCGTTTCTATACTTTTTTTGTTCATCTTTGCATATTCACCCTCCCAGAAGGCTGTGGGCAGTTCTCTTCTTGTGGATTGTTCAATATAGCTGGCTTTGTTATAATAAAATAATGATGTTTATACCATATTTAACAATATTTCAGTTCAATCAAATAATAGAATACATTACTTCCCTCCCCTTCTCATTTTCATCCTGTTTATGCATCTTCATCCTCTTAGGTGGCTGAAGTCAGCACTCTTGTCATCTCATTGTTTGTCTATTATTGTTGGCTTATTTATTATAAAATGATGACTATTATGCTATATTTAACAATAGTTCAGTCCAAGGAAATAATTGAATACATTACTCTCCTTCCTTCTCGTTTTATCCTCTTTTGTTCATCTTTGCATTTTCATCCTCCCAGAAGGCTGTGGGCAGATCTCTTTTTGTGGATTGTTCAATATAGCTGGCTTTGTTATAATAAAATAATGATGTTTATACCATATTTAACAATATTTCAGTCCAATCAAATAATAGAATACATTACTCCCCTTCCCTTCTCATTTTTATCCTGTTTATGCCTCTTTATCCTCTTAGGTGGCTGAAGTCAGATCTCATTCCATGGATTGTCTAATATACCTGGCTTAGTAATAATAAAATAATGACGATTATGCTATATTTAACAATATTTCAGTCCAATGAAATAATAGAATACATTACTCTCCTTCCCTTCTCGTTTTTATCCTTTTTTTGTTCATCTTTGCATTTTCATCCTCCCAGAAGGCTGTGGGCAGATCTCTTTTTGTGGATTGTTCAATATAGCTGGCTTTGTTATAATAAAATAATGATGTTTATACCATATTTAACAATATTTCAGTCCAATCAAATAATAGAATACATTACTCTCCTTCCCTTCTCATTTTTATCCTGTTTATGCATCTTCATCCTCTTGGCTGGCTGAAGTCAGATCTCATTTCATGGATTGTCTAATATAGCTGGCTTAGTAATAATAAAATAATGACGCTTTTGCTATATTTAACAATATTTCAATCCAATGAAATAATAGAATACATTACTCTCCATCCCTTCTCGTTTTTATCCTTTTTTTGTTCATCTTTGCATATTCACCCTCCCAGAAGGCTGTGGGCAGTTCTCTTCTTGTGGATTGTTCAATATAGCTGGCTATGTAATAATAAAATAATGATGTTTATACCATATTTAACAATATTTCAGTCCAATCGAATAATAGAATACATTACTCGCCTACCCTTCTAATTTTTATCCTGTTTATGCATCTTCATCCTCTTGGCTGGCTGAAGTCAGATCTCATTTCATGGATTGTCTAATATAGCTGGCTTAGTTATTATAAAATAATGATGTTTATACCATATTTAACAATATTTCAGTCCAATCAAATAATAGAATACATTACTCGCCTTCCCTTCTCATTTTTATCCTGTTTATGCATCTTCATCCTCTTGGCTGGCTGAAGTCAGATCTCATTTCATGGATTGTCTAATATAGCTGGCTTAGTAATAATAAAATAATGATGTTCATGCTATATTCAACAATATTTCAGTCCAATCAGATAATAGAATACATTACTCTCCTTTCCTTCTCGTTTTTATCCTTTTTTTGTTCATCTTTGCATTTTCATCCTCCCAGAAGGCTGTGGGCAGATCTCTTTTTGTGGATTGTTCAATATAGCTGGCTTTGTAATAATAAAATAATGATGTTTATACCATATTTAACAATATTTCAGTCCAATCAAATAATAGAATACATTACTCGCCTTCCCTTCTCATTTTTATCCTGTTTATGCATCTTCATCCTCTTGGCTGGCTGAAGTCAGATCTCATTTCATGGATTGTCTAATATAGCTGGCTTAGTAATTATAAAATAATGAAGTTTATGCTATATTTAACAATATTTCAGTCCAATGAAATAATAGAATACATTACTCTCCTTTCCTTCTCGTTTTTAACCTTTT
Source organism: Laodelphax striatellus (assembly GCA_017141395.1). NCBI lineage: Eukaryota > Metazoa > Arthropoda > Insecta > Hemiptera > Delphacidae > Laodelphax > Laodelphax striatellus. The sequence goes on from CM029536.1 coordinate 31,880,124, forward strand.
TTTGTTCATCTTTGCATATTCACCCTCCCAGAAGGCTGTGGGCAGATCTCTTTTTGTGGATTGTTCAATATAGCTGGCTTTGTTATAATAAAATAATGATGTTTATACCATATTTAACAATATTTCAGTCCAATCAGATAATTGATTACATTACTATCCTCCTCTTCTCGTTTTAAGGCTTTTTTGTTCCTCATTGCATATTCTTCCACCCCAAAAGGCTGTAGGCTGATCTCTTTTTATAGATTGTCTAATACAGCTGGCCTAGTAGTAATAAAATAATGATGTTTATGCTATATTTAACAATATTCCAGTCCAATGAAATAATATAATACATTACTCTCCTTTCCTTCTCGTTTTTAACCTTTTTTTGTTCATCTTTGCATATTCATCCTCCCAGAAGGCAGTGGGCAGATCTCTTTTCATGGATCGTTCAATATAGCTGGCAATGTAATAATAAAAAATGATGTTTATACCATATTCAACAATATTTTAGTCCAATCAAATAATAGAATACATTACTCCCCTTCCCTTCTCATTTTTATCCTGTTTATGCATCTTCATCCTCTTGGCTGGCTGAAGTCAGATCTCATTCCATGGATTGTCTAATATAGCTGGCTTAGTAATAATAAAATAATGACGATTATGCTATATTTAACAATATTTCAGTCCAATGAAATAATAGAATACATTACTCTCCTTCCCTTCTCGTTTTTATCCTCTTTTTGTTCATCTTTGCATTTTCATCCTCCCAGAAGGCTGTGGGCAGATCTCTTTTTGTGGATTGTTCAATATAGCTGGCTTTGTTATAATAAAATAATGATGTTTATACCATATTTAACAATATTTCAGTCCAATCAAATAATAGAATACATTACTTCCCTTCCCTTCTCATTTTTATCCTGTTTATGCCTCTTCATCCTCTTAGGTGGCTGAAGTCAGATCTCATTTCATGGATTGTCTAATATAGCTGGCTAAGTAATAATAGAATAATGATGTTCATGCTATATTCAACAATATTTCAGTCCAATCAGATAATAGAATACATTACTCTCCTTCCCTTCTCGTTTTATCCTTTTTGTTCATCTTTGCATTTCATCCTCCCAGAAGGCTGTGGGCAGATCTCTTCTTGTGGATTGTTCAATATAGCTGGCTATGTAATAATAAAATAATGATGTTTATACCATATTTAACAATATTTCAGTCCAATCAAATAATAGAATACATTACTCCCCTTCCTTCTCATTTTTATCCTGTTTATGCATCTTCATCCTCTTAGGTGGCTGAAGTCAGATCTCATATTCATGGATTGTCTAATATAGCTGGCTTAGTAATAATAAAATAATGATGTTCATGCTATATTTAACAATATTTCAGTCCAATCAGATAATAGAATACATTACTCTCCTTCCCTTCTCGTTTCTATACTTTTTGTTCATCTTTGCATTTTCACCCTCCCAGAAGGCTGTGGGCAGATCTCTTTTATGGATTGTTCAATATAGCTGGCTATGTAATAATAAAATAATGATGTTTATACCATATTTAACAATATTTCAGTCCAATCAAATAATAGAATACATTACTCCCTTCCCTTCTCATTTTATCCTGTTTATGCATCTTCATCCTCTTAGGTGGCTGAAGTCAGATCTCATTTCGTGGAATGTCTAATATAGCTGACTTAGTAATAAAATAATGATGTTCATGCTATATTTAACAATATTTCAGTCCAATCAGATAATAGAATACATTACTCTCCTTCCTTCTCGTTTCTATACTTTTTTGTTCATCTTTGCATTTTCACCCTCCCAGAAGGCTGTGGCTAGATCTCTTTTATGGATTGTTCAATATAGCTGGCTTGTAATTATAAAATAATGATGTTTATTCCATATTTAACAATATTTCAGTCCAATCAAATAATAGAATACATTACTCCCCTTCTCATTTTATCCTGTTTATGCATCTTCATCCTCTTAGGTGGCTGAAGTCAGATCTCATTTCATGGATTGTCTAATATAGCTGGCTTAGTAATAATAAAATAATGACGATTATGCTATATTTAACAATATTTCAGTCCAATGAAATAATAGAATACATTACTCTCCTTCCTTCTCGTTTCTATACTTTTTGTTCATCTTTGCATTTTCATCCTCCCAGAAGGCTGTGGGTAGATCTCTTTTATGGATTGTTCAATATAGCTGGCTTTGTAATTATAAAATAATGATGTTTATACCATATTTAACAATATTTCAGTCCAATCAAATAATAGAATACATTACTCTCCTATCCTTCTCATTTTATCCTGTTTATGCATCTTCATCCTTTTAGGTGGCTGAAGTCAGATCTCATTTAATGGATTGTCTAATATAGTTGGCTTAATAATAATAAATAAATGGTTTTTATACCATATTTAAGAATATTTCATTCCAATGAAATAATAGAATACATTACTCTCCTTTCCCTTCTCGTTTTTAACCTTTTTTTGTTCATCTTTGCATATTCACCCTCCCAGAAGGCTGTGGGCAGTTCTCTTCTTGTGGATTGTCTAATATAGCTGGCTTAGTAATAATAAAATAATGAAGTTTATGCTATATTTAACAATATTTCAGTCCAATGAAATAATAGAATACATTATTCTCCTTTCCTTCTCGTTTCTATACTTTTTTTGTTCATCTTTGCATATTCACCCTCCCAGAAGGCTGTGGACAGATCTCTTCTTGTGGATTGTTCAATATAGCTGGCTTTGTAATAATAAAATAATGATGTTTATACCATATTTAACAATATTTCAGTCCAATCGAATAATAGAATACATTACTTCCCTTCCCTTCTCATTTTTATCCTGTTTATGCATCTTCATCCTCTTAGGTGGCTGAAGTCAGATCTCATTCCATGGATTGTCTAATATAGCTGGCTTAGTAATAATAAAATAATGACGATTATGCTATATTGAACAATATTTCAATCCAATGAAAGAATAGAATACATTACTCTCCTTCCCTCCTCGTTTTATCCTTTTTGTTCATCTTTGCATTTCATCCTCCCAGAAGGCTGTGGGCAGATCTCTTTTGTGGATTGTTCAATATAGCTGGCTTTGTTAATAAAATAATGATGTTTATTCCATATATAACAATATTTCAGTCCAATCAAATAATAGAATACATTACTCCCCTTCCCTTCTCATTTTTATCCTGTTTATGCATCTTCATCCTCTTGGGTGGCTGAAGTCAGATCTCATTCCATGGATTGTCTAATGTAGCTGGCTTAGTAATAATAAAATAATGACGATTATGCTATATTTAACAATATTTCAATCCAATGAAATAATAGAATACATTACTCTCCTTCCCTTCTCGTTTTTATCCTTTTTTTGTTCATCTTTGCATTTTCATCCTCCCAGAAGGCTGTGGGCAGATCTCTTTTTGTGGATTGTTCAATATAGCTGGCTTTGTTATAATAAAATAATGATGTTTATACCATATTTAACAATATTTCAGTCCAATCAAATAATAGAATACATTACTCTCCTTCCCTTCTCATTTTTATCCTGTTTATGCATCTTCATCCTCTTGGCTGGCTGAAGTCAGATCTCATTTCATGGATTGTCTAATATAGCTGGCTTAGTAATAATAAAATAATGACGCTTTTGCTATATTTAACAATATTCCAGTACAATCAAATAATAGAATACATTACTCTCCTTCCCTTCTCGTTTTTATCCTTTTTTGTTCATCTTTGCATATTCACCCTCCCAGAAGGCTGTGGGCAGTTCTCTTCTTGTGGATTGTTCAATATAGCTGGCTATGTAATAATAAAATAATGATGTTTATACCATATTTAACAATATTTCAGTCCAATCAAATAATAGAATACATTACTTTTCTTCCCTTCTCATTTTCATCCTGTTTATGCATCTTCATCCTCTTGGCTGGCTGAAGTCAGATCTCATTTCATGTATTGTCTAATATAGCTGGCTTAGTTATTATAAAATAATGATGTTTATACCATATTTAACAATATTTCAGTCCAATCGAATAATAGAATACATTACTCGCCTTCCCTTCTCATTTTTATCCTGTTTATGCATCTTCATCCTCTTGGCTGGCTGAAGTCAGATCTCATTTCATGGATTGTCTAATATAGCTGGCTTAGTAATTATAAAATAATGAAGTTTATGCTATATTTAACAATATTTCAGTCCAATCAAATAATAGAATACATTACTCCCCTTCCCTTCTCATTATTATCCTGTTTATGCATCTTCATCCTCTTAGGTGGCTGAAGTCAGATCTCATTCCATGGATTGTCCAATATAGCTGGCTTAGTAATAATAAAATAATGACGATTATGCTATATTTAACAATATTTCAGTCCAATGAAACAATAGAATACATTACTCTCCTTCCCTTCTCGTTTTAATCCTCTTTTTGTTCATCTTTGCATTCTCATCCTCCCAGAAGGCTGTGGGCAGATCTCTTTTTGTGGATTGTTCAATATAGCTGGCTTTGTAATAATAAAATAATGATGTTTATACCATATTTAACAATATTTCAGTCCAATTAAATAATATAATACATTACTCGCCTTCCTTCTCATTTTTATCCTGTTTATGCATCTTCATCCTCTTGGCTGGCTGAAGTCAGATCTCATTTCATGGATTGTCTAATATAGCTGGCTTAGTAATTATAAAATAATGAAGTTTATGCTATATTTAACAATATTTCAGTCCAATGAAATAATAGAATACATTACTCTCCTTTCCTTCTCGTTTTTAACCTTTTTTTGTTCATCTTTGCATATTCACCCTCCCAGAAGGCTGTGGGCAGATCTCTTTTTGTGGATTGTTCAATATAGCTGGCTTTGTTATAATAAAATAATGATGTTTATACCATATTTAACAATATTACAGTACAATCAGATAATTGATTACATTACTATCCTCCTTCTCGTTTTAGGCTTTTTGTTCCTCATTGCATATTCTTCCTCCCAAAAGCTGTAGGCTGATCTCTTTTATAGATTGTCTAATACAGCTGGCCTAGTAGTAATAAAATAATGATGTTTATGCTATATTTAACAATATTTCAGTCCAATGAAATAATATAATACATTACTCTCCTTTCCTTCTCGTTTTTAACCTTTTTTTGTTCATCTTTGCATATTCATCCTCCCAGAAGGCAGTGGGCAGATCTCTTTTCATGGATCGTTCAATATAGCTGGCTATGTAATAATAAAAAATGATGTTTATACCATATTCAACAATATTTTAGTCCAATCAAATAATAGAATACATTACTCCCCTTCCCTTCTCATTTTAATCCTTTTTATGCCTCTTCATCCTCTTAGGTGGCTGAAGTCACATCTCATTCCATGGATTGTCTAATATAGCTGGCTTAGTAATAATAAAATAATGACGATTATGCTATATTTAACAATATTTCAGTCCAATGAAATAATAGAATACATTACTCTCCTTCCCTTCTCGTTTTTATCCTCTTTTTGTTCATCTTTGCATTTTCATCCTCCCAGAAGGCTGTGGGCAGATCTCTTTTTGTGGATTGTTCAATATAGCTGGCTTTGTTATAATACAATAATGATGTTCATACCATATTAAACAATATTTAAGTCCAATCAAATAATAGAATACATTACTTCCTTCCCTTCTCATTTTATCCTGTTTATGCCTCTTCATCCTCTTAGGTGGCTGAAGTCAGATCTCATTTCATGGATTGTCTAATATAGCTGGCTTAGTAATAATAAAATAATGATGTTTATGCTATATTTAACAATATTTCAGTCCAATGAAATAATAGAATACATTACTCTCCTTCCCTTCTCGTTTTTATCCTTTTTGTTCATCTTTGCATTTTCATCCTCCCAGAAGGCTGTGGGCAGATCTCTTTTGTGGATTGTTCAATATAGCTGGCTATGTAATAATAAAATAATGATGTTTATACCATATTTAACAATATTTCAGTCCAATCAAATAATAGAATACATTACTCCCTTCCTTCTCATTTTTATCCTGTTTATGCATCTTCATCCTCTTAGGTGGCTGAATTCAGATCTCATTTCATGGATTGTCTAATATAGCTGGCTTAGTAATAATAAAATAATGATGTTCATGCTATATTTAACAATATTTCAGTCCAATCAGATAATTGAATACATTAATCTCCTTCCCGTCTCGTTTCTATACTTTTTTTGTTCATCTTTGCATTTTCACCCTCCCAGAAGGCTGTGGGTAGATCTCTTTTATGGATTGTTCAATATAGCTGGCTATGTAATAATAAAATAATGATGTTTATACCATATTTAACAATATTTCAGTCCCATCGAATAATAGAATACATTACTCGCCTTCCCTTCTCATTTTTATCCTGTTTATGCATCTTCATCCTCTTGGCTGGCTGAAGTCAGATCTCATTTCATGGATTGTCTAATATAGCTGGCTTAGTAATGATAAAATAATGATGGTCATGCTATATTTAACAATATTTCAGTCCAATCAAATAATAGAATACATTACTCCTTCCTTCTCATTTTTATCCTGTTTATGCATCTTCATCCTCTTAGGTGGCTGAAGTCAGATCTCATTCATGGATTGTCTAATATAGCTGGCTTAGTAATAATAAAATAATGATGTTTATGCTATATTTAACAATATTTCAGTCCAATGAAATAATAGAATACATTACTCTCCTTCCCTTCTCGTTTCTATCCTCTTTTTGTTCATCTTCGCATTTCATCCTCCCAGAAGGCTGTGGGCAGATCTCTTTTGTGGATTGTTCAATATAGCTGGCTTTGTAATAATAAAATAATGATGTTTATACCATATTTAACAATATTTCAGTCCAATCAAATAATAGAATACATTACTCTCCCTTCTCATTTTATCCTGTTTATGCATCTTCATCCTCTTAGGTGGCTGAAGTCAGATCTCATTTCATGGATTGTCTAATATAGCTGGCTTAGTAATAATAAAATAATGATGTTTATGCTATATTTAACAATATTTCAGTCCAATGAAATAATAGAATACATTACTCTCCTTCCTTCTCGTTTTTATCCTTTTTGTTCATCTTTGCATATTCATCCTCCCAGAAGGCTGTGGGCAGATCTCTTTGTGGATTGTTCAATATAGCTGGCTTTGTTATAATAAAATAATGATGTTTATACCATATTTAACAATATTTCAGTCCAATCAAATAATAGAATACATTACTTCCTTCCCTTCTCATTTTATCCTGTTTATGCATCTTCATCCTCTTAGGTGGCTGAAGTCAGATCTCATTTCATGGATTGTCTAATATAGCTGGCTTAGTAATAATAAAATAATGATGTTTATGCTATATTTAACAATATTTCAGTCCAATGAAATAATAGAATACATTACTATCCTCCCTTCTCGTTTTAGGCTTTTTGTTCCTCATTGCATATTCTTCCTCCGCTGTAGGCTGATCTCTTTTATAGATTGTCTAATATAGCTGGCCTAGTAGTAATAAAATAATGATGTTTATGCTATATTTAACAATATTCCAGTCCAATGAAATAATATAATACATTACTCTCCTTTCCTTCTCGTTTTTAACCTTTTTTTGTTCATCTTTGCATATTCATCCTCCCAGAAGGCTGTGGGCAGATCTCTTTTCATGGATCTTTCAATATAGCTGGCAATGTAATAATAAAAAATGATGTTTATACCATATTCAACAATATTTTAGTCCAATCAAATAATAGAATACATTACTCCCCTTCCCTTCTCATTTTTATCCTGTTTATGCATCTTCATCCTCTTGGCTGGCTGAAGTCAGATCTCATTCCATGGATTGTCTAATATAGCTGGCTTAGTAATAATAAAATAATGACGATTATGCTATATTTAACAATATTTCAGTCCAATGAAATAATAGAATACATTACTCTCCTTCCCTTCTCGTTTTTATCCTCTTTTTGTTCATCTTTGCATTTTCATCCTCCCAGAAGGCTGTGGGCAGATCTCTTTTTGTGGATTGTTCAATATAGCTGGCTTTGTTATAATAAAATAATGATGTTTATACCATATTTAACAATATTTCAGTCCAATCAGATAATTGATTACATTACTATCCTCCTCTTCTCGTTTTAAGGCTTTTTTGTTCCTCATTGCATATTCTTCCACCCCAAAAGGCTGTAGGCTGATCTCTTTTTATAGATTGTCTAATACAGCTGGCCTAGTAGTAATAAAATAATGATACAATATTCCAGTCCAATCAAATAATAGAATACATTACTCCCCTTCCCTTCTCGTTTTAAATCTTTTTTTGTTCATCTTTGCATATTCAACCTCCCAGAAGGCTGTAAGCAGATCTCTTTTTGTGGATTGTTCAATATAGTTGGCTATGTAATAATCAAATAATGATGTTTATACCATATTTAACAATATTTCAGTCCAATCAAATAATAGAATACATTACTCCCCTTCCCTTCTCATTTTTATCCTGTTTATGCATCTTCATCCTCTTAGGTGGCTGAAGTCAGATCTCATTCCATGGATTGTCTAATATAGCTGGCTTAGTAATAATAAAATAATGATATTCATGCTATATTTAACAATATTTCAGTCCAATGAAAAAATAGAATACATTACTCACCTTCCCTTCTCGTTTTTATCCTTTTTTTGTTTATCTCCGCATTTTCATCCTCACAGACGGCTGTGGGCAGATCTCCTTTTGTGGAGTGTTCAATATAGCTGTCTTTGTTATAATAAAATAATGCTGTTTAGACCCTATTCACCAATATTTCAGTCCAATCAAATAATAGAATACATTACTTCCCTTCCCTTCTCATTTTTATCCTGTTTATGCATCTTCATCCTCTTAGGTGGCTGAAGTCAGATCTCATTTCATGGATTGTCTAATATAGCTGGCTTAGTAATAATAAAATAATGATGTTCATGCTATATTTAACAATATTTCAGTCCAATGAAATAATAGAATACATTACTCTCCTTCCCTTCTCGTTTTTATCCTTTTTTTGTTCATCTTTGCATTTTCATCCTCCCAGAAGGCTGTGGGCAGTTCTCTTCTTGTGGATTGTTCAATATAGCTGGCTATGTAATAATAAAATAATGATGTTTATACCATATTTAACAATATTTCAGTCCAATCAAATAATAGAATACATTACTCCTTCCCTTCTCATTTTATCCTGTTTATGCATCTTCATCCTCTTAGGTGGCTGAAGTCAGATCTCATCTTCATGGGTTGTCTAATATAGCTGGCTAAGTAATAATAACATAATGATGTTCATGCTATATTCAACAATATTTCAGTCCAATCAGATAATAGAATACATTGCTCTCCTTCCTTTCTCGTTTCTATACTTTTTGTTCATCTTTGCATTTTCACCCTCCCAGAAGGCTGTGGCTAGATCTCTTTTATGGATTGTTCAATATAGCTGGCTATGTAATAATAAAATAATGATGTTTATACCATATTTAACAATATTTCAGTCCAATCAAATAATAGAATACATTACTCCCTTCCCTTCTCATTTTTATCCTGTTTATACATATTCATACTCTTAGGTGGCTGAAGTACGATCTCATTTCATGGATTGTCTAATATAGCTGGCCTAGTAATCATACAATGATGATGTTTATACCACATTCAACAATATTTCAGTCAAATCAAATAATAGAATACATTACTCTCCTTCCCTTCTCATTTTATCCTGTTTATGCATCTTCATCCTCTTTGGCTGAAGTCAGATCTCATTCCATGGATTGTCTAATATAGCTGGCTTAGTAATAATAAAATAATGATGTTCATGCTATATTTAACAATATTTCAGTCCAATGGAATAATAGAATACATTACTCTTCTTCCCTTCTCGTTTTTATCCTCTTTTTGTTCATCTTTGCATTTCATCCTCCCAGAAGGCTGTGGGCAGATCTCTTTTGTGGATTGTTCAATATAGCTGGCTTTGTAATAATAAAATAATGATGTTTATACCATATTTAACAATATTTCAGTCCAATCAAATAATAGAATACATTACTCCCTTCCTTCTCATTTTTATCCTGTTTATGCATCTTCATCCTCTTGGCTGTGAAGGCAGATCTAATTTCATGGATTGTCTAATATAGCTGGCTTAGTAATAATAAAATAATGATGTTGATGCTATATTCAACAATATTCCAGATCAATTAAATAATAGAATACATTACTGTCCTTTCCTTCTCGTTTTATCCTTTTTTTGTTCATCTTTGCATATTCTTCCTCCCAAATAGGCTGTAGGCAGATCTCTTTTCATGGATTATTCAATATAGCTGGCTTTGTATTTATAAAATAAGGATGTGTATACCATATTTAACAATATTACAGTCAAATCAAATAATCGACTACATTACTCTCCCTTCCCTTCTCATTTTATCCTGTTTATGCATCTTCATCCTCTTAGGTGGCTGAAGTCAGATCTCATTCATGGATTGTCAATATAGCTGGCTTAGTAATAATAAAATAATGAAGTTTATGCTATATTTAACAATATTTCAGTCCAATGAAATAATAGAATACATTACTCTCCTTTCCTTCTCGTTTTTAGGCTTTTTTGTTCCTCATTGCATATTCTTCCTCCCAAAAAGCTGTAGGCTGATCTCTTTTTATAGATTGTCTAATACAGCTGGCCTAGTAGTAATAAAATAATGATGCTTATGCCATTTTTAACTATATTTCAGTCTAATCAAATAATAGAATACATTTCTCTCCTTTCCTTCTTGTTTCTATCCTTACTCTGTTCATTTTTGCATATTCATCCTCCCAGAAGGCTGTGTAGGCGGATCTCTTTTTATGGATTGTTCAATATAGCTGGCTATGTAATAATAAAATAATTATCTTCATACAATATCTGACAATATTTCAGTCGAATCAAATAATAGAATACATTACTCCCCTTCCCTTCTCATTTTTATCCTGTTTATGCATCTTCATCCTCTTGGCTGGCTGAAGTCAGATCTCATTCCATGGATTGTCTACTATAGCTGGCTTAGTAATAATAAAATAATGACGATTATGCTATATTCAACAATATTTCAGTCCAATGAAATAATAGAATACATTATTCTCCTTCCCTTCTCGTTTTTATCCTCTTTTTGTTCATCTTTGCATATTCACCCTCCCAGAAGGCTGTGGGCAGTTCTCTTCTTGTGGATTGTTCAATATAGCTGACTATGTTATAATAAAATAATGAAGTTTATACCATATTCAACAATATTTCAGTCCAATCAAATAATAGAATACATTACTCCCCTTCCTTCTCATTTTATCCTGTTTATGCATCTTCATCCTCTTAGGTGGCTGAAGTCAGATCTCATTTCATGGATTGTCTAATATAGCTGGCTTAGTAATAATAAAATAATGATGTTTATGCTATCTTTAACAATCTTTCAGTCCCTTGAAATACTAGAATACATGACTCTCCTTCCCGTCTCGTTCCTATACTTTTTTTGTTCATCTTTGCATTTTTATCCTCCCAGAAGGCTGTGGGTAGATCTCTTTTTATGGATTGTTCAATATAGCTGGCTTTCTTATAATAAAATAATGATGTTTATACCATATTTAACAATATTTCAGTTCAATCAAATAATAGAATACACTACTCGCCTTCCCTTCTCATTTTTATCCTGTTTATGCATCTTCATCCTCTTGGGTGGCTGAAGTCAGATCTCATTTCATGGATTGTCTAATATAGCTGGCTTAGTAATAATAATATAATGATGTTAATGCTATATTTAACAATATTTCAGTCCAATGAAATAATAGAATACATTACTCTCCTTTCCTTCTCGTTTTTAACCTTTTTTGTTCATCTTTGCATATTCACCCTCCCAGAAGGCTGTGGGCAGATCTCTTTTTGTGGATTGTTCAATATAGCTGGCTTTGTTATAATAAAATAATGATGTTTATACCATATTTAACAATATTTCAGTCCAATCAGATAATTGATTACATTACTATCCTCCTTCTCGTTTTTAGGCTTTTTTGTTCCTCATTGCATATTCTTCCTCCCAAAGCTGTAGGCTGATCTCTTTTATAGATTGTCTAATACAGCTGGCTAGTAGTAATAAAATAATGATGTTTATGCTATATTTAACAATATTTCAGTCCAATGAAATAATATAATACATTACTCTCCTTTCCTTCTCGTTTCTAACCTTTTTTGTTCATCTTTGCATATTCATCCTCCCAGAAGGCTGTGGGCAGATCTCTTTCATGGATCGTTCAATATAGCTGGCTATGTAATAATAAAAAATGATGTTTATACCATATTCAACAATATTTTAGTCCAATCAAGTAATAGAATACATTACTCCCCTTCCCTTCTCATTTTTATCCTGTTTATGCATCTTCATCCTCTTAGGTGGCTGAAGTCAGATCTCATTTCATGGATTGTCTAATATAGCTGGCTTAGTAATAATAAAATAATGACGATTATGCTATATTCAACAATATTTCAGTCCAATGAAATAATGGAATACATTACTCTCCTTCCCTTCTCAATTTATCCTCTTTTTGTTCATCTTTGCATATTCACCCTCCCAGAAGGCTGTGGGTAGATCTCTTTTTGAGGATTGTTCAATATAGCTGGCTATGTCATAATAAAATAATGATGTTTATATCATATTTAACAATATTTCAGTTCAATCAAATAATAGAATATATTACTTCCCTTCCCTTCTCATTTTTATCCTGTTTATGCATCTTCATCCTCTTAGGTGGCTGAAGTCAGATCTCATTTCATGGATTGTCTAATACAGCTGGCTTAGTAATAATAAAATAATGATGTTTATGCTATATTTAACAATATTTCAGTCCAATGAAATAATAGAATACATTACTCTCCTTCCCTTCTCGTTTTTATCCTTTTTGTTCATCTTTGCATTTTCATCCTCCCAGAAGGCTGTGGGCAGATCTCTTTTGTGGATTGTTCAATATAGCTTTGTAATAATAAAATAATGATGTTTATACCATATTTAACAATATTTCAGTCCAATCAAATAATAGAATACATTACTTCCCTTCTCATTTTATCCTGTTTATGCATCTTCATCCTCTTAGGTGGCTGAAGTCAGATCTCATCTTCATGGATTGTCTAATATAGCTGGCTTAGTAATAATAAAATAATGATGTTTATGCTATATTTAACAATATTTCAGTCCAATCAAATAATAGAATACATTACTCTCCTTCCCTTCTCGTTTCTATACTTTTTGTTCATCTTTGCATTTTCACCCTCCCAGAAGGCTGTGGCTAGATCTCTTTTATGGATTGTTCAATATAGCTGGCTATGTAATAATAAAATAATGATGTTTATACCATATTTAACAATATTTCAGTCCAATCAAATAATAGAATACATTACTCCCCTTCTCATTTTTATCCTGTTTATGCATCTTCATCCTCTAGGGTGGCTGAAGTCAGATCTCATTTCATGGATTGTCTAATATAGCTGGCTTAGTAATAATAAAATGATGATGTTTATATCATATTAAACAATATTTCAGTCCAATCAAATAATAGAATACATTACTCCCCTTCCTTCTCATTTTATCCTGTTTATGCATCTTCATCCTCTTAGGTGGCTGAAGTCAGATCTCATTTCATGGATTGTCTAATATAGCTGGCTTAGTAATAATAAAATAATGATGTTATGCTATATTTAACAATATTTCAGTCCAATGAAATAATAGAATACATTACTCCTTCCCTTCTCGTTTTATCCTTTTTGTTCATCTTTGCATTTTCATCCTCCCAGAAGGCTGTGGGCAGATCTCTTTTATGGATTGTTCAATATAGCTGGCTTTGTAATAATAAAATAATGATGTTTATATCATATTTAACAATATTTCAGTCCAATCAAATAATAGAATACATTACTCTCCTTCCTTCTCATTTTATCCTGTTTATGCATCTTCATCCTCTTGGCTGGCTGAAGTCAGATCTCATTTCATGGATTGTCTAATATAGCTGGCTTAGTAATAATAAAATAATGATGTTTATGCTATATTTAACAATATTTCAGTCCAATGAAATAATAGAATACATTACTCTCCTTCCTTCTCGTTTTATCCTTTTTGTTCATCTTTGCATATTCACCCTCCCAGAAGGCTGTGGGCAGATCTCTTTTTGTGGATTGTTCAATATAGCTGGCTTTGTAATAATAAAATAATGATGTTTAAACCATATTTAACAATATTTCAGTCCAATCAAATAATAGAATACATTACTTCCCTTCCCTTCTCATTTTTATCCTGTTTATGCATCTTCATCCTCTTAGGTGGCTGAAGTCAGATCTCATTTCATGGATTGTCTAATATAGCTGGCTTAGTAATAATAAAATAATGATGTTTATGCTATATTTAACAATATTTCAGTCCAATCAAATAATAGAATACATTACTATCCTCCTTCTCGTTTTAGGCTTTTTGTTCCTCATTGCATATTCTTCCTCCCAAAGGCTGTAGGCTGATCTCTTTATAGAATGTCTAATACTGCTAGCCTAGTAGTAATAAAATAATAAAGTTTATGCTATATTTATCAATATTTCAGTCCAATGATATAATAGAATACATTACTCTCCTTCCTTCTCGTTTCTAACCTTTTTTGTTCATCTTTGCATATTCATCCTCCCAGAAGGCTGTGGGCAGATCTCTTTCATGGATTGTTCAATATAGCTGGCTATGTAATAATAAAAATGATGTTTATACCATATTTAACAATATTTCAGTCCAATCAAATAATTGAATACATTACTCCTCTTCTCATTATTATCCTGTTTATGCATCTTCATCCTCTTAGGTGGCTGAAGTCAGATCTCATTCCATGGATTGTCTAATATAGCTGGCTTAGTAATAATAAAATAATGACGATTATGCTATATTTAACAATATTTCAGTCCAATGAAATAATAGAATACATTACTCTCCTTCCCTTCTCGTTTTTATCCTCTTTTTGTTCATCTTTGCATTTTCATCCTCCCAGAAGGCTGTGGGCAGATCTCTTTTTGTGGATTGTTCAATATAGCTGGCTTTGTTATAATAAAATAATGATGTTTATACCATATTTAACAATATTTCAGTCCAATCAAATAATAGAATACATTACTTCCCTTCCCTTCTCATTTTCATCCTGTTTATGCCTCTTCATCCTCCTAGGTGGCTGAAGTCAGATCTCATTTCATGGATTTTCTAATATAGCTGGCTTAGTAATAATAAAATAATGATGTTCATGCTATATTTAACAATATTTCACTCCAATCAGATAATATAATACATTACTCTTCTTCCCTTCTCGTCTCTATACTTTTTGTTCATCTTTGCATTTCATCCTCCCAGAAGGCTGTGGGTAGATCTCTTTTTATGGATTGTTCAATATAGCTGGCTATGTAATAATAAAATAATGATGTTTATACCATATTTAACAATATTTCAGTCCAATCAAATAATAGAATACATTAATCCTCTTCCCTTCTCATTTTTATCCTGTTTATGCATCTTCATCCTCTTGGCTGGCTGAAGTCAGATCTCATTTCATGGATTGTCTAATATAGCTGGCTATGTAAGAATAAAATAATGATGTTTATACCATATTTAACAATATTTCAGTCCAATCAAATAATAGAATACATTACTCGCCTTCCCTTCTCATTTTCATCCTGTTTATGCATCTTCATCCTCTTGACTGGCTGAAGTCAGATCTCATTTCATGGATTGTTCAATATAGCTGGCTTAGTAATTATAAAATAATGAAGTTTATGCTATATTTAACAATATTTCAGTCCAATGAAATAATAGAATACATTACTCTCCTTTCCTTCTCGTTTTTAACCTTTTTGTTCATCTTTGCATTTTCATCCTCCCAGAAGGCTGTGGGCAGATCTCTTTTTGTGGATTGTTCAATATAGCTGGCTTTGTAATAATAAAATAATGATGTTTATACCATATTTAACAATATTTCAGTCCAATCAAATAATAGAATACATTACTCTCCTTCCCTTCTCATTTTTATCCTGTTTATGCATCTTCATCCTCTTGGCTGGCTGAAGTCAGATCTCATTTCATGGATTGTCTAATATAGCTGGCTTAGTAATAATAAAATAATGATGCTTTATGCTATATTTAACAATATTTCAGTCCAATGAAATAATAGAATACATTACTCTCCTTCCCTTCTCATTTTGTTCATCTTTTATGCATCTTCATCCTCCCAGAAGGCTGTGGGCAGATCTCTTTTCATGGATTGTTCAATATAGCTGGCTTTGTAATAATAAAATAATGATGTTTATACCATATTTAACAATATTTCAGTCCAATCAAATAATAGAATACATTATCCCTTCCCTTCTCATTTTTATCCTGTTTATGCATCTTCATCCTCTTAGGTGGCTGAAGTCAGATCTCATTCCATGGATTGTCTAATATAGCTGGCTTAGTAATAATAAAATAATGATGTTTATGCTATATTTAACAATATTTCAGTCCAATGAAATAATAGAATACATTACTCTCCTTCCCTTCTCGTTTCTATCCTTTTTGTTCATCTTTGCATTTTCATCCTCCCAGAAGGCTGTGGGCAGATCTCTTTTGTGGATTGTTCAATATAGCTGGCTTTGTAATAATAAAATAATGATGTTTATACCATATTTAACAATATTTCAGTCCAATCAAATAATAGAATACATTACTCCCTTCCCTTCTCATTTTTATCCTGTTTATGCATCTTCATCCTCTTAGGTGGCTGAAGTCAGATCACATTTCATGGATTGTCTAATATAGCTGGCTTAGTAATAATAAAATAATGATGTTTATGCTATATTTAACAATATTCCAGTTCAATGAAATAATATAATACATTACTCTCCTTTCCTTCTCGTTTTTATCCTTTTTGTTCATCTTTGCATTTTCATCCTCCCAGAAGGCTGTGGGCAGATCTCTTTTGTGGATTGTTCAATATAGCTGGCTTTGTAATAATAAAATAATGATGTTTATACCATATTTAACAATATTTCAGTCCAATCAAATAATAGAATACATTACTCCCTTCCCTTCTCATTTTTATCCTGTTTATGCATCTTCATCCTCTTAGGTGGCTGAAGTCAGATCTCATTTCATGGATTGTCTAATATAGCTGGCTTAGTAATAATAAAATAATGATGTTTATGCTATATTTAACAATATTTCAGTCCAATGAAATAATAGAATACATTACTCTCCTTCCCTTCTCGTTTCTATCCTTTTTGTTCATCTTTGCATTTTCATCCTCCCAGAAGGCTGTGGGCAGATCTCTTTTGTGGATTGTTCAATATAGCTGGCTTTGTAATAATAAAATAATGATGTTTATACCATATTTAACAATATTTCAGTCCAATCAAATAATAGAATACATTACTTCCTTCCCTTCTCATTTTTATCCTGTTTATGCATCTTCATCCTCTTAGGTGGCTGAAGTCAGATCTCATTTCATGGATTGTCTAATATAGCTGGCTTAGTAATAATAAATAATGATCATGCTATATTTAACAATATTTCAGTCCAATGAAATAATAGAATACATTACTCCTTCCCTTCTCGTTTCTATACTTTTTTGTTCATCTTTGCATTTTCATCCTCCCAGAAGGCTGTGGCTAGATCTCTTTATGGATTGTTCAATATAGCTGGCTATGTAATAATAAAATAATGATGTTTATACCATATTTAACAATATTTCAGTCCAATCAAATAATAGAATACATTACTCTCCTTCCCTTCTCATTTTATCCTGTTTATGCATCTTCATCCTCTTAGGTGGCTGAAGTCAGATCTCATTTCATGGATTGTCTAATATAGCTGGCTTAGTAATAATAAAATAATGATGTATTATATTTAACAATATTTCAGTCCAATGAAATAATAGAATACATTACTCCTTCCCTTCTCGTTTTTATCCTTTTTGTTCATCTTTGCATTTTCATCCTCCCAGAAGGCTGTGGGCAGATCTCTTTTATGGATTGTTCAATATAGATGGCTATGTAATAATACAATAATGCTGTTAATACCATATTTATCAAGATTCCAGTCCAGTCAAATAATAGAATACATTACTCCCCTTCCCTTCTCATTTTTATCCTGTTTATGCATCTTCTTCCTCTAGGTGGCTGAAGTCAGATCTCATTTCATGGATTGTCTAATATAGCTGGCTTAATAATAAAATAATGATTTTATTATATTTAACAATATTTCAGTCCAATGAAATAATAGAATACATTACTCTCCTTCCCTTCTCGTTTTATCCTTTTTTGTTCATCTTTGCATTTTCATCCTCCCAGAAGGCTGTGGGCAGATCTCTTTTTGTGGATTGTTTAATATAGCTGGCTATGTAATAATAAAAAAATGATGTTTATATCATATTTAACAATATTGCAGTCCAATCAAATAATAGAATACATTACTCCTCTTCCCTTCTCATTTTTATCCTGTTTATGCATCTTCATCCTCTTGGGTGGCTGAAGTCAGATCTCATTTCATGGATTTTCTAATATAGCTGGCTTAGTAATAATAAAATAATGATGTTCATGCTATATTTAACAATATTTCAGTCCAATCAGATAATAGAATACATTACTCTCCTTTTCATCTCGTTTCTATACTTTTTTTGTTCATCTTTGCATTTTCATCCTCCCAGAAGGCTGTGGACAGATCTCTTTTTGTGGATTGTTCAATATAGCTGGCTTTGTTATAATAAAATAATGATGTTTAAACCATATTTAACAATATTTCAGTCCAATCAAATAATAGAATACATTACTCCCCTTCCCTTCTCATTTTTATCCTGTTTATGCCTCTTTATCCTCTTAGGTGGCTGAAGTCAGATCTCATTCCATGGATTGTCTAATATAGCTGGCTTAGTAATAATAAAATAATGACGATTATGCTATATTTAACAATATTTCAGTCCAATCAGATAATAGAGTACATTATTCTCCTTCCCTTCTCGTTTTTATCCTTTTTTTGTTCATCTTTGCATTTCCATCCTCCCAGAAGGCTGTGGGCAGATCTCTTTTTGTGGATTGTTCAATATAGCTGGCTTTGTTATAATAAAATAATGATGTTTATACCATATTCAACAATATTTCAGTCCAATCAAATAATAGAATACATTACTCCCCTTCCCTTCTCATTTTCATCCTGTTTATGCCTCTTCATCATCTTAGGTGGCTGAAGTCAGATCTCATTCCATGGATTGTCTAATATAGCTGGCTTAGTAATAATAAAATAATGACGATTATGCTATATTTAACAATATTTTAATCCAATGAAATAATAGAAAACATTACTCTCCTTCCCTTCTCGTTTTTATCCTTTTTGTTTATCTTTGCATTTTCATCCTCCCAGAAGGCAGTGGGCGGATCTCTTTTGTGGATTGTTCAATATAGCTGGCTATGTAATCATAAAATAATGATGTTTATACCATATTCAACAATATTTGAGTCCAATCTAATAATAGAATACATTACTCCCTTCCTTCTCATTTTTATCCTGTTTATGCATCTTCATCCTCTTGGCTGGCTGAAGTCAGATCTCATTTTATGGATTGTCTAATATAGCTGGCTTAGTAATAATAAAATGATGATGTTCATACCATATTAAACAATATTTCAGTCCAATCAAATAATAGAATACGTTGGTCCCCGTGCCTGCTCATTTTTATCCTGTTTATGCATCTTCATCCTCTTGGCTGGCTGAAGTCAGATCTCATTTCATGGATTGTCTAATATAGCTGGCTTAGTTATTATAAAATAATGATGTTTATACCATATTTAACAATATTTCAGTCCAATCAAATAATAGAATACATTACTCCCCTTCCCTTCTCATTATTATCCTGTTTATGCATCTTCATCCTCTTAGGTGGCTGAAGTCAGATCTCATTCCATGGATTGTCCAATATAGCTGGCTTAGTAATAATAAAATAATGACGATTATGCTATATTTAACAATATTTCAGTCCAATGAAACAATAGAATACATTACTCTCCTTCCCTTCTCGTTTTAATCCTCTTTTTGTTCATCTTTGCATTTTCATCCTCCCAGAAGGCTGTGGGCGGATCTCTTTTGTGGATTGTTCAATATAGCTGGCTTCGTTATAATAAAATAATGATGTTTATACCATATTTAACAATATTTCAGTCCAATCAAATAATAGAATACATTACTCGCCTTCCCTTCTCATTTTTATCCTGTTTATGCATCTTCATCCTCTTGGCTGGCTGAAGTCAGATCTCATTTCATGGATTGTCTAATATAGCTGGCTTAGTAATGATAAAATAATGAAGTTTATGCTATATTTAACAATATTTCAGTCCAATGAAATAATAGAATACATTACTCTCCTTCCCTTCTCGTTTTTATCCTTTTTTTGTTCATCTTTGCATTTTCATCCTCCCAGAAGGCTGTGGGCAGATCTCTTTTTGTGGATTGTTCAATATAGCTGGCTTTGTAATAATAAAATAATGATGTTTATACCATATTTAACAATATTTCAGTCCAATCAAATAATAGAATACATTACTCCCCTTCCCTTCTCATTTTATCCTGTTTATGCATCTTCATCCTCTTAGGTGGCTGAAGTCAGATCTCATTCATGGATTGTCTAATATAGCTGGCTTAGTAATAATAAAATAATGATGTTTATGCTATATTTAACAATATTTCAGTCCAATGAAATAATAGAATACATTACTCTCCTTCCCTTCTCGTTTCTATCCTTTTTGTTCATCTTTGCATTTTCATCCTCCCAGAAGGCTGTGGGCAGATCTCTTTTGTGGATTGTTCAATATAGCTGGCTATGTAATAATAAAATAATGATGTTTATACCATATTTAACAATATTTCAGTCCAATCAAATAATAGAATACATTACTCCCTTCCCTTCTCATTTTTATCCTGTTTATGCATCTTCATCCTCTTGGTGGCTGAAGTCAGATCTCATTTCATGGATTGTCTAATATAGCTGGCTTAGTAATAATAAAATAATGATGTTTATGCTATATTTAACAATATTTCAGTCCAATGAAATAATAGAATACATTACTCTCCTTCCCTTCTCGTTTTTATCCTTTTTGTTCATCTTTGCATTTTCATCCTCCCAGAAGGCTGTGGGCAGATCTCTTTTGTGGATTGTTCAATATAGCTGGCTTTGTAATAATAAAATAATGATGTTTATACCATATTTAACAATATTTCAGTCCAATCAAATAATAGAATACATTACTCCCTTCCCTTCTCATTTTTATCCTGTTTATGCATCTTCATCCTCTTAGGTGGCTGAAGTCAGATCTCATTTCATGGATTGTCTAATATAGCTGGCTTAGTAATAATAAAATAATGATGTTTATGCTATATTTAACAATATTTCAGTCCAATGAAATAATAGAATACATTACTCTCCTTCCCTTCTCGTTTTTATCCTTTTTGTGCATCTTCATCCTCCCAGAAGGCTGTGGGCAGATCTCTTTCATGGATTGTTCAATATAGCTGGCTTTGTAATAATAAAATAATGATGTTTATACCATATTTAACAATATTTCAGTCCAATCAAATAATAGAATACATTACTCCCTTCCCTTCTCATTTTTATCCTGTTTATGCATCTTCATCCTCTTGGTGGCTGAAGTCAGATCTCATTCCATGGATTGTCTAATATAGCTGGCTTAGTAATAATAAAATAATGATGTTTATGCTATATTTAACAATATTTCAGTCCAATGAAATAATAGAATACATTACTCTCCTTCCTTCTCGTTTTTATCCTTTTTGTTCATCTTTGCATTTTCATCCTCCCAGAAGGCTGTGGGCAGATCTCTTTTGTGGATTGTTCAATATAGCTGGCTTTGTAATAATAAAATAATGATGTTTATACCATATTTAACAATATTTCAGTCCAATCAAATAATAGAATACATTACTCTCCTTCCCTTCTCATTTTATCCTTTTTTGTTCATCTTTGCATCTTCATCCTCCCAGAAGGCTGTGAAGTCAGATCTCTTTTCTGGATTGTCTAATATTCCTGGCTTAGTAATAATAAAATAATGATGTTTATACCATATTTAACAATATTTCAGTCCAATGAAATAATAGAATACATGACTCCCCCACCCACCTCATTTTTATCCTGTTTATGCATCTTCATCCTCCCAGGTGGCTTAAGGGAGATCTCATTTCATGGATTGTCTAATCTAGCTGGCTTAGTAATACTAAATTAATGCTGTTTATACTATATTTAACACTCTTTCCGTCCAATCAGATAATAGAATACATTACTCTCCTTCCCTTCTCGTTTTTATCCTTTTTGTTCATCATTGCATCTTCCTCCTCCCAGAAGGATGAAGTCAGATCTCTCTTCATGAATTGTTCGATATATCTAGCTTATTAATAATAATATAATGATATTTATACTATATTTAGCAATATTTCAGCCCAGTCGAATAATAGAATACATTACTCTCCTTCCCTTCTCGTTTTTATCCTTTTTCTGTTTATCTTTGCATTTTCATCCTCCCAGAAGGCTGAAGTCAGATCTCATTTCATGGATTGTCTAATATAGATGGCTCAGTAATAATAAAATAATGATGTTCATGCTATATTCAACAATATTTCAGTCCAATCAGACAATAGAATACATTACTCCTCTTCCCTTCTCATTTTTATTCTGTTTATGCATCTTCATCCTCCCAGAAGGCTGGCTGAAGTCAGATCTCATTTCATGGATTGTCTAATATAGCTGGCTTAGTAATAATAAAATAATGATGTTTATACCATATTTAACAATATTTCAGTCCAATGAAATAATAGAATACATTACTCTCCTTCCTTCTCATTTTTATCCTGTTTATGCATCTTCATCCTCCCAGGTGGCTGAAGTCAGATCTCTTTTCATGGATTGTTCAATATAGCTGGCTATTAATAAAATAATGATGTTTATACCATATTTAACAATATTTCAGTCCAATCAAATAATAGAATACATTACTCCCTTCCCTTCTCATTTTTATCCTGTTTATGCATCTTCATCCTCTTAGGTGGCTGAAGTCAGATCTCATTTCATGGATTGTCTAATATAGCAGACCTGGTAAGAATCGAATAGTGAAGTTTAGAGAATATTTAAGAATATCTCAGTGCAATCCGATAATAGAATAAATTACTCGCCTTCCCTTCCCATTTTTATCCTGTTTATGCATCTTCATCCTCCCAGAAGGCTGGCTGAAGTCAGATCTCATTTCATGGATTGTCTAATATAGCTGGCTTAGTAATAATAAAATAATGATGTTTATACCATATTTAACAATATTTCAGTCCAATCAAATAATAGAATACATTACTCTCCTTCCTTCTCGTTTTATCCTTTTTGTTCATCGCATTTTCATCCTCCCAGAAGGCTGTGGGCAGATCTCTTTTGTGGATTGTTCAATATAGCTGGCTTAGTTATAATAAAATAATGATGTTTATACCATATTTAACAATATTTCAGTCCAATCAAATAATAGAATACATTACTCTCCTTCCTTCTCATTTTTATCCTTTTTTGTTCATCCTGTTTATGCATCTTCATCCTCCCAGAAGGCTGAAGTCAGATCTCTTTTCATGGATTGTCTAATATAGCTGGCTTAGTAATAATAAAATAATGATGTTTATACCATATTTAACAATATTTCAGTCCAATGAATAATAGAATACATTACTCCCTTCCCTTCTCATTTTTATCCTGTTTATGCATCTTCATCCTCTTAGGTGGCTGTAGGCAGCTCTCATTTCATGGATTGTCTAATATAGCTGGCTTAATGATGATAGATAAATGATGTTTATACCATATTTAACAATATTCCAATCCAATGAAACAATAGAATACATTACTTCCCTTCCCTTCTCATTTTTATCCTGTTTATGCATCTTCATCCTCTTGGCTGGCTGAAGTCAGATCTCATTTCATGGATTGTCTAATATAGCTGGCTTAGTAATAATAAAATAATGATGTTTATTATATTTAACAATATTTCAGTCCAATAATAGAATACATTACTCTCCTTCCCTTCTCATTTTTATCCTGTTCATCTTTGCATCTTCATCCTCCCAGGTGGCTGAAGTCAGATCTCTTTCATGGATTGTTCAATATAGCTGGCTTTGTAATAATAAAATAATGAAGTTTATGCTATATTTAACAATATTTCAGTCAAATGAAATAATAGAATACATTACTCTCCTTCCCTTCTCGTTTTTATCCTTTTTTGTTCATCTTTGCATATTCATCCTCCCAGAAGGCTGTGGGCAGATCTCTTTTGTGGATTGTTCAATATAGCTGGCTTTGTAATAATAAAATAATGATGTTTATACCATATTTAACAATATTTCAGTCCAATCAAATAATAGAATACATTACTCCTTCCCTTCTCATTTTTATCCTGTTTATGCATCTTCATCCTCCCAGAAGGCTGTGAAGTCAGATCTCATTTCATGGATTGTCTAATATAGCTGGCTTAGTAATAATAAAATAATGATGTTTATACCATATTTAACAATATTTCAGTCCAATCAAATAATAGAATACATTACTCCTTCCCTTCTCATTTTTATCCTGTTTATGCATCTTCATCCTCTTAGGTGGCTGAAGTCAGATCTCATTTCATGGATTGTCTAATATAGCTGGCTTAGTAATAATAAAATAATGATGTTTATGCTATATTTAACAATATTTCAGTCCAATCAAATAATAGAATACATTACTCTCCTTCCCTTCTCGTTTTATCCTGTTTATGCATCTTCATCCTCCCAGGCTGGCTGAAGTCAGATCTCATTTCATGGATTGTTCAATATAGCTGGCTTTGTAATAATAAAATAATGATGTTTATACCATATTTAACAATATTTCAGTCCAATCAAATAATAGAATACATTACTCCTTCCCTTCTCATTTTTATCCTGTTTATGCATCTTCATCCTCTTAGGTGGCTGAAGTCAGATCTCATTTCCATGGATTGTCTAATATAGCTGGCTTAGTAATAATAAAATAATGACGTTTATGCTATATTTAACAATATTTCAGTCCAATGAAATAATAGAATACATTACTCTCCTTCCTTCTCGTTTTTATCCTTTTTGTTCATCTTTGCATTTTCATCCTCCCAGAAGGCTGTGGGCAGATCTCTTTGTGGATTGTTCAATATAGCTGGCTTTGTAATAATAAAATAATGATGTTTATACCATATTTAACAATATTTCAGTCCAATCAAATAATAGAATACATTACTCCTTCCTTCTCATTTTTATCCTGTTTATGCATCTTCATCCTCTTAGGGTGGCTGAAGTCAGATCTCATTTCATGGATTGTCTAATATAGCTGGCTTAGTAATAATAAAATAATGATGTTTATGCTATATTTAACAATATTTCAGTTCAATCAGATAATAGAATACATTACTCTCCTTCCCTTCTCGTTTCTATACTTTTTTTGTTCATCTTTGCATTTTCACCCTCCCAGCAGGCTGTGGCTAGATCTCTTTTTGAGAATTGTTCAATATAGCTGGCTTTGTTATAATAGAATAATAATGTTTATACCATATTTAACAATATTTCAGTCCAATCAAATAATAGAATACATTACTCCCCTTCCCTTCTCATTTTTATCCTGTTTATGCATCTTCATCCTCTTGGCTGGCTGAAGTCAGATCTCATTTCATGGATTGTCTAATATAGCTGGCTTAGTAATAATAAAATAATGACGTTTTTGCTATATCTAACAATATTTCAATCCAATGAAATAATGGAATACATTACTCTACTTCCCTTCTCGTTTTTATCCTTTTTTTGTTCATCTTCATCCTCCCAGAAGGCTGTGGGCAGATCTCTTTTCATGGATTGTTCAATATAGCTGGCTTTGTAATAATAAAATAATGATGTTTATACCATATTTAACAATATTTCAGTCCAATCAAATAATAGAATACATTACTCCCCTTCCCTTCTCATTTTTATTCTGTTTATGCATCTTCATACTCGTAGGTGGCAGAAGTCAGATCTCATTTCATGGATTGTCTAATATAGCTGGCTTAGTAATAAAATAATGATGTTTAAGCTATATTTAACAATATTTCAGTCCAATGAAAAAATAGAATACATAACTCTCCTTCCCTTCTCGTTTCTATACTTTTTTTGTTCATCTTCGCTTTTTCATCCTCCCAGCAGGCTGTGGGCAGATCTCTTTTCATGGATTGTCTAATATAGCTGGCTTAGTAATTATAAAATAATGATGTTTATACCATATTTAACAATATTTCAGTCCAATTGAATAATTGAATACATTACTCCCTTCCCTTCTCATTTTAATCCTGTTTATGCATATTCATCCTCTTAGGTGGCTGAAGTTAGATCTCATTTCATGGATTGTCTAATATAGCTGGTTTAGTAATAATAAAATAATGATGTTCATGCTATATTTAACAATATTTCAGTCCAATGAAATAATAGAATACATTACTCTCCTCCTTCCTCGTTTTATCCTTTTTGTTCATCTTTGCATATTCATCCTCCCAGAAGGCTGTGGGCAGATCTCTTTTATGGATTGTTCAATATAGCTGGCTTCGTAATAAAAAAATAATGATGTTTATACCATATTAAACAATATTTCAGTCCAATCAAATAATAGAATACATTCCTCCCCTTCACTTCTCATTATTATCCTGTTTATGAATCTTCATCCTCTTAGGTGGCTGAAGTCAGATCTCATTTCATGGATTGTCTAATATAGCTGGCTTAGTAATAATAAAATAATGATGTTTATGCTATATTTAACAATATTTCAGTCCAATCAAATAATAGAATACATTACTCTCCTTCCCTTCTCGTTTCTATCCTTTTGTTCATCTTTGCATCTTCATCCTCCCAGAAGGCTGTGAAGTCAGATCTCATTTCATGGATTGTTCAATATAGCTGGCTTAGTAATAATAAAATAAAGATGTTCATGCTATATTTAACAATATTTCAGTCCAATCAAATAATAGAATACATTACTCCCTTCCCTTCTCATTTTATCCTGTTTATGCATCTTCATCCTCTTAGGTGGCTGTGGTCAGATCTCATTTCATGGATTGTCTAATATAGCTGGCTTAGTAATAATAAAATAATGATGTTTATACCATATTTAACAATATTTCAGTCCAATCAAATAATAGAATACATTACCTCCCTTCCTTCTCATTTTTATCCTGTTTATGCATCTTCATCCTCTTAGGTGGCTGAAGTCAGATCTCATTCATGGATTGTTCAATATAGCTGGCTTAGTAATAATAAAATAATGATGTTTATACCATATTTAACAATATTTCAGTCCAATCAAATAATAGAATACATTACTCGCCTTCCCTCCTCATTTTTATCCTGTTTATGCATCTTCATCCTCCTAGGTGGCTGAAGTCGGATCTCATTTCATGGATTGTCTAATGTAGCTAACTTAGTAATAATAAAATAATGATGTTCATGCTATATTTAACAATATATCAGTCCAATGAAATAATAGAATACATTACTCTCCTTCCCTTCTCGTTTTTATCCTTTTTGTTCATCTTTGCATATTCATCCTCCCAGAAGGCTGTGGGCAGATCTCTTTCATGGATTGTTCAATATAGCTGGCTATGTTAATAATAAAATAATGATGTTTATACCATATTTAACAATATTTCAGTCCAATCAAATAATAGAATACATTACTCCCTTCCCTTCTCATTTTTATCCTGTTTATGCATCTTCTTCCTCTTAGGTGGCTATAGAAAGATCTCATTTCATGGATTGTCTAATATAGCTGGCTTAGTAATAATAAAATAATGTTGTTTGTGCTATATCTAACAATATTTCAGTCCAATCAAATAATAGAATACATTCCTCTCCCTCCCTCCCCGTTTCTATCCTTTTCTTCCCCATTTTCGCATCTTCATCCTCCCAGAAGGCTGTAGGCAGATCTCTTTTCATGGATTGTTCAATATAGCTGGCTATGTAATAATAAAATAATGATGTTTATATCATATTCAACAATATTTCAGTCCAATCAAATGATAGAATACATTACTCCCTTCCCTTCTCATTTTTATCCTGTTTATGCATCTTCATCCTCTTAGGTGGCTGAAGTCAGATCTCATTTCATGGATTGTCTAATATAGCTGGCTTAGTAATAATAAAATAATGATGTTTATGCTATATTTAACAATATTTCAGTCCAATGAAATAATAGAATACATTACTCTCCTTCCCTTCTCGTTTTTATCCTTTTTGTTCATCTTTGCATTTTCATCCTCCCAGAAGGCTGTGGTCAGATCTCTTTCATGGATTGTTCAATATAGCTGGCTTTGTAATAATAAAATAATGATGTTTATACCATATTTAACAATATTTCAGTCCAATCAAATAGAATACATTACTTCCCTTCCCTTCTTATTTCTATCCTGTTTATGCTTCTTCATCCCCTTAGGTGGCTGAAGTCAGATCTCATTTCATGGATTGTCCAGTATATCAGGCTTAGTAATAATAAAATAATGACGTTTATGCTATATCCACCAATATTTCAATCCAATAAAATAATAGAATACATTGCTCTCCTTCCCTTCTCGTTTTTATCCTTTTTTTGTTCATCTTTGCTATTTCATCCTCCAAGAAGGCTGTGGGCAGATCTCTTTTTGTGGATTGTTCAATATAGCTGGCTATGTAATAATAAAAAAATGATGTTTATACCATCTTTAAGAATATGTCACTCCAAGCAAATAATAGAATACAGTACGCCCCTTCCCTTCTCATTTTATCCTGTTTATGCATCTTCATCCTCTTAGGTGGCTGAAGTCAGATCTCATTTCATGGATTGTCTAATATAGCTGGCTTAGTAATAATAAAATAATGATGTTTATGCTATATTTAACAATATTTCAGTCCAATGAAATAATAGAATACATTACTCTCCTTCCCTTCTCGTTTCTATCCTTTTTGTTCATCTTTGCATTTTCATCCTCCCAGAAGGCTGTGGGCAGATCTCTTTTTATGGATTGTTCAATATAGCTGGCTTTGTAATTATAAAATAATGATGTTTATACCATATTTAACAATATTTCAGTCCAATCAAATGATAGAATACATTACTTCCCTTCTCATTTTATCCTGTTTATGCATCTTCATCCTTAGGTGGCTGAAGTCAGATCTCATTTCATGGATTGTCTAATATAGCTGGCTTAGTAATAATAAAATAATGATGTTTATGCTATATTTAACAATATTTCAGTCCAATGAAATAATAGAATACATTACTCTCCTTCCCTTCTCGTTTTATCCTTTTTGTTCATCTTTGCATTTTCATCCTCCCAGGCTGGCTGTGGGCAGATCTCTTTCATGGATTGTTCAATATAGCTGGCTTTGTAATAATAAAATAATGATGTTTATACCATATTTAACAATATTTCAGTCCAATCAAATAATAGAATACATTACTCCCTTCCCTTCTCATTTTTATCCTGTTTATGCATCTTCATCCTCTTAGGTGGCTGAAGTCAGATCTCATTCCATGGATTGTCTAATATAGCTGGCTTAGTAATAATAAAATAATGATGATTATGCTATATTTAACAATATTTCAGTCCAATGAAATAATAGAATACATTACTCTCCTTCCTTCTCGTTTTATCCTTTTTTGTTCATCTTTGCATTTTCACCCTCCCAGAAGGCTGTGGGCAGATCTCTTTTGTGGATTGTTCAATATAGCTGGCTTTGTAATAATAAAATAATGATGTTTATACCATATTTAACAATATTTCAGTCCAATCAAATAATAGAATACATTACTCCCTTCCCTTCTCATTTTTATCCTGTTTATGCCTCTTCATCCTCTTAGGTGGCTGAAGTCAGATCTCATTTCATGGATTGTCTAATATAGCTGGCTTAGTAATAATAAAATAATGATGTTTATGCTATATTTAACAATATCTCAGTCCAATGAAATAATAGAATACATTACTCTCCTTCCTTCGTTTTTTATCCTTTTTGTTCATCTTTGCATTTTCATCCTCCCAGAAGGCTGTGGCAGATCTCTTTCATGGATTGTTCAATATAGCTGGCTATGTAATAATAAAATAATGATGTTTATACCATATTTAACAATATTTCAGTCCAATCAAATAATAGAATACATTACTCTCCTTCCTTCTCATTTGTTCATCTGTTTATGCATCTTCATCCTCTCAGGTGGCTGGAAGTCAGATCTCATTTCATGGATTGTCTAATATAGCTGGCTTAGTAATAATAAAATAATGATGTTTATGCTATATTTAACAATATTTCAGTCCAATCAAATAATAGAATACATTACTCTCCTTCCCTTCTCGTTTCTATCCTTTTTGTTCATCTTTGCATATTCCCTCCCAGAAGGCTGTCAGATCTCTTTGTGGATTGTTCAATATAGCTGGCTTTGTAATAATAAAATAATGATGTTTATGCTATATTTAACAATATTTCAGTCCAATGAAATAATAGAATACATTACTCTCCTTCCCTTCTCGTTTTTATCCTTTTTTTGTTCATCTTTGCATTTTCATCCTCCCAGAAGGCTGTGGGCAGATCTCTTTTTGTGGATTGTTCAATATAGCTGGCTTTGTTATAATAAAATAATGATGTTTATACCATATTTAACAATATTTCAGTCCAATCAAATAATAGAATACATTACTTCCCTTCCCTTCTCATTTTCATCCTGTTTATGCCTCTTCATCCTCTTAGGTGGCTGAAGTCAGATCTCATTCCATGGATTGTCTAATGTAGCTGGCTTAGTAATAATAAAATAATGACGATTATGCTATATTTAACAATATTTCAATCCAATGAAATAATAGAATACATTACTCTCCTTCCCTTCTCGTTTTTATCCTTTTTTTGTTCATCTTTGCATTTTCATCCTCCCAGAAGGCTGTGGGCAGATCTCTTTTTGTGGATTGTTCAATATAGCTGGCTTTGTTATAATAAAATAATGATGTTTATACCATATTTAACAATATTTCAGTCCAATCAAATAATAGAATACATTACTCTCCTTCCCTTCTCATTTTTATCCTGTTTATGCATCTTCATCCTCTTGGCTGGCTGAAGTCAGATCTCATTCCATGGATTGTCTAATATAGCTGGCTTAGTAATAATAAAATAATGACGATTATGCTATATTTAACAATATTTCAGTCCAATCAGATAATAGAGTACATTATTCTCCTTCCCTTCTCGTTTCTATACTTTTTTTGTTCATCTTTGCATATTCACCCTCCCAGAAGGCTGTGGGCAGTTCTCTTCTTGTGGATTGTTCAATATAGCTGGCTTTGTTATAATAAAATAATGATGTTTATACCATATTTAACAATATTTCAGTCCAATCAAATAATAGAATACATTACTTCCCTTCCCTTCTCATTTTCATCCTGTTTATGCCTCTTCATCCTCTTAGGTGGCTGAAGTCAGATCTCATTCCATGGATTGTCTAATGTAGCTGGCTTAGTAATAATAAAATAATGACGATTATGCTATATTTAACAATATTTCAATCCAATGAAATAATAGAATACATTACTCTCCTTCCCTTCTCGTTTTTATCCTTTTTTTGTTCATCTTTGCATTTTCATCCTCCCAGAAGGCTGTGGGCAGATCTCTTTTTGTGGATTGTTCAATATAGCTGGCTTTGTTATAATAAAATAATGATGTTTATACCATATTTAACAATATTTCAGTCCAATCAAATAATAGAATACATTACTCGCCTTCCCTTCTCATTTTCATCCTGTTTATGCCTCTTCATCCTCTTAGGTGGCTGAAGTCAGATCTCATTCCATGGATTGTCTAATGTAGCTGGCTTAGTAATAATAAAATAATGACGATTATGCTATATTTAACAATATTTCAATCCAATGAAATAATAGAATACATTACTCTCCTTCCCTTCTCGTTTTTATCCTTTTTTTGTTCATCTTTGCATTTTCATCCTCCCAGAAGGCTGTGGGCAGATCTCTTTTTGTGGATTGTTCAATATAGCTGGCTTTGTTATAATAAAATAATGATGTTTATACCATATTTAACAATATTTCAGTCCAATCAAATAATAGAATACATTACTCTCCTTCCCTTCTCATTTTTATCCTGTTTATGCATCTTCATCCTCTTGGCTGGCTGAAGTCAGATCTCATTTCATGGATTGTCTAATATAGCTGGCTTAGTTATTATAAAATAATGATGTTTATACCATATTTAACAATATTTCAGTCCAATGAAATATTAGAATACATTACTCTCCTTCCCTTCTCATTTTTATCCTGTTTATGCATCTTCATCCTCTTGGCTGGCTGAAGTCAGATCTCATTTCATGGATTGTCTAATATAGCTGGC
This sequence comes from Laodelphax striatellus, assembly GCA_017141395.1. Taxonomy (NCBI): domain Eukaryota; kingdom Metazoa; phylum Arthropoda; class Insecta; order Hemiptera; family Delphacidae; genus Laodelphax; species Laodelphax striatellus. The sequence goes on from CM029536.1 coordinate 31,912,573, forward strand.
TTAGTAATTATAAAATAATGAAGTTTATGCTATATTTAACAATATTTCAGTCCAATCAAATAATAGAATACATTACTCCCCTTCCCTTCTCATTTTTATCCTGTTTATGCATCTTCATCCTCTTAGGTGGCTGAAGTCAGATCTCATTCCATGGATTGTCTAATGTAGCTGGCTTAGTAATAATAAAATAATGACGATTATGCTATATTTAACAATATTCCAATCCAATGAAATAATAGAATACATTACTCTCCTTCCTTCTCGTTTTAACCTTTTTTGTTCATCTTTGCATTTCATCCTCCCAGAAGGCTGTGGGCAGATCTCTTTTGTGGATTGTTCAATATAGCTGGCTTTGTTATAATAAAATATTGTTGTTTATACCATATTTAACAATATTTCAGTCCAATCAAATAATAGAATACAGTACTTCCTTCCCTTCTCATTTTATCCTGTTTATGCATCTGCATCCTCTTGGGTGGCTGAAGTCAGATCTCATTCATGGATTGTCTAATATAGCTGGCTTAGTAATAATAAAATAATGATGTTTATGCTATATTTAACAATATTTCAGTCCAATGAAACACTAGAATACATTACTCCCATTCCCTTCACGTTTTTATACTTTTTGTGTTCCTCTTTGCATTTTCATCCTCCCAGAAGGCTGTGGGCAGATCTCTTTTTGTGGATTGTTCAATATAGCTGGCTTTGTTATAATAAAATAATGATGTTTATACCATATTTAAGAATATTTCAGTCCAATCGAATAATAGAATACATTACTCCTTCCTTCTCATTTTATCCTGTTTATGCATCTTCAGCCTCTTATGTGTCTGAAGTTAGTTCTCATTCAATGGATTGTCTAATTTAAATATCTTACTAATAATAAAATAAAGACGATTATGCTATCTTTATCCATATTCCATGCCATTGAGATAATAGAATTCATTACTCTCCTTCCCTTCTCGTTTCTATCCTTTTTGTTCATCTTTGCATTTTCATCCTCCCAGAAGGCTGTGGGCAGATCTCTTTTGTGGATTGTTCAATATAGCTGGCTTTGTAATAATAAAATAATGATGTTTATACCATATTTAACAATATTTCAGTCCAATCAAATAATAGAATACATTACTCCTTCCCTTCTCATTTTATCCTGTTTATGCATCTTCATCCTCTTAGGTGGCTGAAGTCAGATCTCATTCCATGGATTGTCTAATATAGCTGGCTTAGTAATAATAAAATAATGACGATTATGCTATATTTAACAATATTTCAGTCCAATGGAATAATAGAATACATTACTCTCCTTCCCTTCTAGTTTTCAAACCTTTATTGTTCATCTTTTCATATTCATCCTCTCAGAAGGCTGTGTGCAGATCTCTTTTTATGGATTGTTCAATATAGCTGGCTATGTAATAATCGAAAAATGATGTTTATACCATATTAAACAATATTTTAGTCCAATGGAATAATAGAATACATTGCTCCCCTTTCGTTCTCATTTTATCCTGTTTATGCATCTTCATCCTCTTAGGTGGCTGAAGTCAGATCTCATTTCATGGATTGTCTAATATAGCTGGCTTAGTAATAATAAAATAATGATGTTTATGCTATATTTAACAATATTTCAGTCCAATCAAATAATAGAATACATTACTCTCCTTCCCTTCTCGTTTCTATCCTTTTTGTTCATCTTCATCCTCCCGGCAGGCTGTGGGCAGATCTCTTTTCATGGATTGTTCAATATAGCTGGCTTTGTAATAATAAAATAATGATGTTTATACCATATTTAACAATATTTCAGTCCAATCAAATAATAGAATACATTACTCCCTTCCCTTCTCATTTTATCCTGTTTATGCCTCTTCATCCTCTTAGGTGGCTGAAGTCAGATCTCATTTCATGGATTGTCTAATATAGCTGGCTTAGTGATGATAAAATAATGATGTTTATGCTCTTTTAAACAATATACCAGTCTAATAAAATAATAGAATTCATTACTTTCCTTTCCTTCTCGTTTTTATCCTTTTTTTGTTCATCTCTGTATTTTCATCCTCCCAGAAGGCTGTGGGCAAATCTCTTTTTGTGAATTGTTTAATATAGCTGGCTATGTAATAATAAAATAATGAAGTTTATGCTATATTTAACAATATTTCAGTCCAATCAAATAATAGAATACATCACTCCACTTCCCCTCCCATCTTTATCCTGTTTATGCATCTTCATCCTCTTAGGTGGCTGAAGTCAGCCCTCATCTCATCTCATGGATTGTCTAATATAGATCGGTTAGTAATAATAAATAATGATGTTCATGCTATATTTAACAATATTTCAGTCCAATGAAATAATAGAATACATTACTCTCCTTCCTTTCTCGTTTCTATCCTTTTTGTTCATCTTTGCATTTTCACCCTCCCAGAAGGCTGTGGCAGATCTCTTTTGTGGATTGTTCAATAGAGCTGGCTTTTTAAAAATAAAATTATGATGTTTATACCATATTTAACAATATTTCAGTCCAATCAAATAATAGAATACATTACTCTCCTTCCCTTCTCGTTTTTATCCTGTTTATGCATCTTCATCCTCTTGGGTGGCTGAAGTCAGATCTCATTTCATGGATTTTCTAATATAGCTGGCTTAGTAATAATAAAATAATGATGTTCATGCTATATTTAACAATATTTCAGTCCAATCAGATAATAGAATACATTACTCTCCTTCCCTTCTCGTTTTTATCCTCTTTTTGTTCATCTTTGCATTTTCATCCTCCCAGAAGGATGTGGGCAGATCTCTTTTTGTGGATTGTTCAATATAGCTGGCTATGTAATAATAAAAAAATGATGTTTATATCATATTTAACAATATTGCAGTCCAATCAAATAATAGAATACATTACTCCTCTTCCCTTCTCATTTTTATCCTGTTTATGCATCTTCATCCTCTTGGGTGGCTGAAGTCAGATCTCATTTCATGGATTTTCTAATATAGCTGGCTTAGTAATAATAAAATAATGATGTTCATGCTATATTTAACAATATTTCAGTCCAATCAGATAATAGAATACATTACTCTCCTTCCCTTCTCGTTTCTATACTTTTTTGTTCATCTTTGCATTTTCATCCTCCCAGAAGGCTGTGGGCAGATCTCTTTTTGTGGATTGTTCAATATAGCTGGCTTTGTTATAATAAAATAATGATGTTTAAACCATATTTAACAATATTTCAGTCCAATCAAATAATAGAATACATTACTCCCCTTCCCTTCTCATTTTTATCCTGTTTATGCATCTTCATCCTCTTAGGTGGCTGAAGTCAGATCTCATTTCATGGATTGTCTAATATAGCTGGCTTAGTAATAATAAAATAATGACGATTATGCTATATTTAACAATATTTCAATCCAATGAAATAATAGAATACATTACTCTCCTTCCCTTCTCGTTTTTATCCTTTTTTTGTTCATCTTTGCATTTTCATCCTCCCAGAAGGCTGTGGGCAGATCTCTTTTTGTGGATTGTTCAATATAGCTGGCTTTGTTATAATAAAATAATGATGTTTATACCATATTTAACAATATTTCAGTCCAATCAAATAATAGAATACATTACTCCCCTTCCCTTCTCATTTTTATCCTGTTTATGCATCTTCATCCTCTTGGGTGGCTGAAGTCAGATCTCATTTCATGGATTGTCTAATATAGCTGGCTTAGTAATAATAAAATAATGATGTTTTTTGCTATATTTAACAATATTTCAGTCCAATCAAATAATAGAATACATTACTCCTTCCCTTCTCATTTTTATCCTGTTTATGCATCTTCATCCTCTTAGGTGGCTGAAGTCAGATCTCATTCCATGGATTGTCTAATATAGCTAGGGTAGTAATAATAAAATAATCAGTTTCATGCTATATTTAGCAATATTTCACTCCAAGCATATAATAGAATACATTACTCTCCTTCCCTTCTCGTTTTATCCTTTTTTGTTCATCTTTGCATTTCATCCTCCCAGAAGGCTGTGGACAGATCTCTTTTTGTGGATTGTTCAATATAGCTGGCTTTGTTATAATAAAATAATGATGTTTAAACCATATTTAACAATATTTCAGTCCAATCAAATAATAGAATACATTACTCCCTTCCCTTCTCATTTTTATCCTGTTTATGCCTCTTTATCCTATTAGGTGGCTGAAGTGAGATCTCATTTCATGGATTGTCTAATATAGCTGGCTTAGTAATAATAAAATAATGATGTTTTGCTATATTTAACAATATTTCAGTCCAATCAAATAATAGAATACATTACTCCTTCCCTTCTCATTTTTATCCTGTTTATGCATCTTCATCCTCTTAGGTGGCTGAAGTCAGATCTCATTCATGGATTGTCTAATATAGCTGGCTTAGTAATAATAAAATAATGACGATTATGCTATATTTAACAATATTTCAGTCCAATGAAATAATAGAATACATTACTCTCCTTCCCTTCTCGTTTTATCCTTTTTGTTCATCTTTGCATTTTCATCCTCCCAGAAGGCTGTGGGCAGATCTCTTTTGTGGATTGTTCAATATAGCTGGCTTTGTAATAATAAAATAATGATGTTTATACCATATTTAACAATATTTCAGTCCAATCAAATAATAGAATACATTACTCCTTCCCTTCTCATTTTTATCCTGTTTATGCATCTTCATCCTCTTGGCTGGCTGAAGTCAGATCTCATTTCATGGATTGTCTAATATAGCTGGCTTAGTAATAATAAAATAATGATGTTTGCCATATTTAACAATATTTCAGTCCAATCAAATAATAGAATACATTACTCCTTCCTTCTCATTATTATCCTGTTTATGCATGTTCATCCTCTTAGGTGGCTGAAGTCAGATCTCATCTCATGGATTGTCTGATATAGCTGGTCTAGTAATAATAAAATAATGACGATTATGCTATATTTAACAATATTTCAGTCCAATGAAATAATAGAATACATTACTCTCCTTCCCTTCTCGTTTTTATCCTTTTTTGTTCATCTTTGCATTTTCATCCTCCCAGAAGGCTGTGGACAGATCTCTTTTTGTGGATTGTTCAATATAGCTGGCTTTGTGATAATAAAATAATGATGTTTAAACAATATTTAACAATATTTCAGTCCAATCAAATAATAGAATACATTACTCCCTTCCCTTCTCATTTTATCCTGTTTATGCATCTTCATCCTCTTAGGTGGCTGAAGTCAGATCTCATTCATGGATTGTCTAATATAGCTGGCTGAGTAATAATAAAATAATGACGATTATTCTATATTTAACAATATTTCCGTGCAATCACATAATGAAGTACATTATTCCCCTGCCCGTCTCGTTTCTATTCTTTTCTTGTTCATCTTTGCATATTCACCCTCCCAGAAGGCTGTGCAGAGCTCTTTTTGTGGATTTTTCAATATCGCTGGCTTTGTAATAATAAAATAATGGTGTTTATACCATATTTAACAATATTTCAGTCCAATCAAATAATAGAATACATTACTCCCTTCCCTTCTCATTTTATCCTGTTTATGCATCTTCATCCTCTTAGGTGGCTGAAGTCAGATCTCATTTCATGGATTGTCTAATATAGCTGGCTTAGTAATAATAAATGAATGGTTTTATACCATATTTAACAATATTTCAGTCCAATGAAATAATAGAATACATTACTCTCCTTCCTTCTCGTTTTTAACCTTTTTGTTCATCTTTGCATATTCACCCTCCCAGAAGGCTGTGGGCAGATCTCTTCTTGTGGATTGTTCAATATAGCTGGCTTTGTAATAATAAAATAATGATGTTTATTCCATATTTAACAATATTTCAGTCCAATCAAATAATACAATACATTACTCTCCTTCCCTTCTCATTTTTATCCTGTTTATGCATCTTCATCCTCTTAGGTGGCTGAAGTCAGATCTCATTTCATGGATTGTCTAATATAGCTGGCTTAGTAATAATAAAATAATGACGTTTATACTATATTTAACAATATTTCAGTCCAATGAAATAATAGAATACATTACTCTCCTTCCCTTCTCGTTTTTATCCTTTTTATGCATCTTGCATCCTCTTGGCTGGCTGAAGTCAGATCTCATTTCATGGATTGTTCAATATAGCTGGCTATGTAATCATAAAATAATGATGTTTATATCATATTTAACAATATTGCAGTCCAATCAAATAATAGAATACATTACTCCCCTCCCCTTCTCATTTTTATCCTGTTTATGCATCTTCATCCTCTTAGGTGGCTGAAGTCAGATCTCATTTCATGGATTGTCTAATATAGCTGGCTTAGTAATAAAATAATGACGATTATGCTATATTTAACAATATTTCAGCCCAATGAAATAATAGAATACATTACTCTCCTTCCTTCTCGTTTTTAACCTTTTTTGTTCATCTTTGCATTTTCATCCTCCCAGAAGGCTGTGGGCAGATCTCTTTTGTGGATTGTTCAATATAGCTGGCTTTGTTATAATAAAATAATGATGTTTATACCATATTTAACAATATTTCAGTCCAATCAAATAATAGAATACATTACTCCCTTCCCTTCTCATTTTATCCTGTTTATGCATCTTCATCCTCTTAGGTGGCTGAAGTCAGATCTCATTTCATGGATTGTCTAATATAGCTGGCTTAGTAATAATAAAATAATGATTATGCTATATTTAACACTATTTCAGTCCAATGCAATAATAGAATACATTACTCTCCTTCCCTTCTCGTTTTTATCCTCTTTTTGTTCATCTTTGCATTTTCATCCTCCCAGAAGGATGTGGGCAGATCTCTTTTTGTGGATTGTCCAATATAGTTGGCTTTGTAATTATAAAATAATGATGTTTATACCACATTTAACAATATTACAGTACAATCAAATAATACAATACATTACTTCCCTTCCCTTCTCATTTTTATCCTGTTTATGCATCTTCATCCTCTTAGGTGGCTGTAGGCAGCTCTTATTTCATGGATTGTCTAATATAGCTGGCTTAGTAATAATGAAATGATGACGATTATGCTATATTTAACAATATTTCAGTCCAATGAAATAATAGAATACATTACTCTCCTTCCCTTCTCGTTTTTATCCTTTTTTTGTTCATCTTTGCATTTTCATCCTCCCAGAAGGCAGTGGGCGGATCTCTTTTGTGGATTGTTCAATATAGCTGGCTATGTAATTATAAAATAATGATGTTTATTCCATGTATAACAATATTTCAGTCCAATCAAATAATAGAATACATTACTCTCCTTCCCTTCTCATTTTCATCCTGTTTATGCATCTTCATCCTCTTGGCTGGCTGAAGTCAGATCTCATTTCATGGATTGTCTAATATAGCTGGCTTAGTAATAATAAAATAATGACGTTTTTGCTATATTTAACAATATTATAGTACAATCAAATAATAGAATACATTACTCCCCTTCCCTTCTCATTATTATCCTCCTTATGCATCTTCATCCTCTTAGGTGGCTGAAGTCAGATCTCATTCCATGGATTGTCCAATATAGCTGGCTTAGTAATAATAAAATAATGACGATTATGCTATATTTAACAATATTTCAGTCCAATGAAATAATAGAATACATTACTCTCCTTCCCTTCTCGTTTTAATCCTCTTTTTGTTCATCTTTGCATTCTCATCCTCCCAGAAGGCTGTGGGCAGATCTCTTTTTGTGGATTGTTCAATATAGCTGGCTTTGTAATAATAAAATAATGATGTTTATACCATATTTAACAATATTTCAGTCCAATCAAATAATAGAATACATTACTCGCCTTCCCTTCTCATTTTTATCCTGTTTATGCATCTTCATCCTCTTGGCTGGCTGAAGTCAGATCTCATTTCATGGATTGTCTAATATAGCTGGCTTAGTAATAATAAAATAATGACGTTTTTGCTATATTTAACAATATTTCAGTCCAATCAAATGATAGAATAAATTACTCTCCTTCCCATCTCGTGTTTATTCTTTTTTTGTTCACCTTTGCATTTTCATCCTCCCAGAAGGCTGTGGGCAGTTCTCTTCTTGTGGATTGTTCAATATAGCTGGCTATGTAATAATAAAATTATTATGTTTATACCATATTTAACAATATTCCAGTCCAATCACATGATACAATACATTACTCACCTCTCCATTTTCATCCTGTTTATGCATCTTCCTACTCTTAGGTGGCTGAAGTCAGATCTCATTCCATGGATTGTCTAATATAGCTGGCTTAGTAATAATAAAATAATGACGATTATGCTATATTTAACAATATCTCAGTTCAATGAAATAATAGAATAGATTAAACACCTTCCCTTATCATTTTAATCCTTTTTATGCCTATTCATCCTACCAGAAGGATGTGGGCAGATCTCTTTTCCTGGATTGTACAATATATCTGGCTTTGTAATAAAAAAAAAAAGATGTTTATACCATATTTAACAATATTTCAGTCCAATCAAATAATAGAATACATTACTCTCCTTCCTTCTCATTTCTATTCTGTTTATGCCTATTCATCCTCTTGGCTGGCTGAAGTCAGATCTCATCTCATGGATTACCTAATATAGCTGGCTTAGTAATTATAAAATAATGATGTTTATACCATATTTAACAATATTTCAGTCCCATCAAATGATAGAATACATTACTCCCTTCCCTTCTCATTTTTATCCTGTTCATGAAACTTCATCCTCTTAGGTGGATGAAGTAAGATCACATTCCATGGATTGTATAATATAGCTGGATTAGTAATAATAAAATAATGACGTTTCTGCTATATTTAACAATATTTCAGTCCAATGAAATAATAGAATACATTACTCTCCTTCCTTCTCGTTTTTATCCTTTTTGTTCATCTTTGCATTTTCATCCTCCCAGAAGGCTGTGGGCAGATCTCTTTTGTGGATTGTTCAATATAGCTGGCTTTGTTATAATAAAATAATGATGTTTATACCATATTTAACAATATTTCAGTCCAATCAAATAATAGAATACATTACTTCCTTCCTTCTCATTTTATCCTGTTTATGCATCTTCATCCTCTTAGGTGGCTGAAGTCAGATCTGATTTCATGGATTGTCTAATATAGCTGGCTTAGTAATAATAAAATAATGACGATTATGCTATATTCAACAATATTTCAGTCCAATGAAATAATAGAATACATTACTCTCCTTCCTTCTCGTTTTTATCCTTTTTTGTTCATCTTTGCATTTCATCCTCCCAGAAGGCTGTGGGCAGATCTCTTTTTGTGGATTGTTCAATATAGCTGGCTTATAATAAAATAATGATGTTTATACCATATTCAACAATATTCCAGTCCATTCAAATAATAGAATACATTACTCCCCTTCCCATCTCATTTTTATCCTGTTTATGCATCTTCATCCTCTTAGGTGGCTGAAGTCAGATCTCATTCCATGGATTGTCTAATATAGCTGGCTTAGTAATAATAAAATAATGACGATTATGCTATATTTAACAATATTTCAGTCCAATGAAATAATAGAATACATTACTCTCCTTCCCTTCTCGTTTTTATCCTTTTTTTGTTCATCTTTGCATTTTCATCCTCCCAGAAGGCTGTGGGCAGATCTCTTTTTGTGGATTGTTCAATATAGCTGGCTTTGTTATAATAAAATAATGATGTTTATACCATATTTAACAATATTTCAGTCCAATCAAATAATAGAATACATTACTCCCCTTCCCTTCTCATTTTTATCCTGTTTATGCATCTTCATCCTCTTGGCTGGCTGAAGTCAGATCTCATTCCATGGATTGTCTAATATAGCTGGCTTAGTAATAATAAAATAATGATGTTCATGCTATATTCAACAATATTTCAGTCCAATCAAATAATAGAATACATTACTCCCCTTCCCTTCTCATTATTATCCTGTTTATGCATCTTCATCCTCTTAGGTGGCTGAAGTCAGATCTTATTCCATGGATTGTCCAATATAGCTGGCTTAGTAATAATAAAATAATGACGATTATGCTATATTTAACAATATTTCAGTCCAATGAGATAATAGAATACATTACTCTCCTTCCCTTCTCGTTTCTATACTTTTTTTGTTCATCTTTGCATTTTCATCCTCCCAGAAGGCTGTGGGTAGATCTCTTTTTATGGATTGTTCAATATAGCTGGCTTTGTAATTATAAAATAATGATGTTTATACCATATTTAACAGTATTTCAGTCCAATCAAATAATAGAATACATTACTCCCCTTCCCTTCTCATTTTTATCCTGTTTATGCATCTTCATCCTCTTAGGTGGCTGAAGTCAGATCTCATTTCATGGATTGTCTAATATAGCTGGCTTAGTAATAATAAAATAATGATGTTTATGCTATATTTAACAATATCTCAGTCCAATAAAATAATAGAATACATTACTCTCCTTCCTTCTCGTTTCTATCCTTTTTGTTCATCTTTGCATATTCATCCTCCCAGAAGGCTGTGGCAGATCTCTTTTTGAGGATTGTTCAATATAGCTGGCTTTGTAATTATAAAATAATGATGTTAATACCATATTTAACAATATTTCAGTACAATCAAATAATAGAATACATTACTCCCCTTCCCTTCTCATTATTATCCTGTTTATGCATCTTCATCCTCTTAGGTGGCTGAAGTCAGATCTCATTCCATGGATTGTCTAATGTAGCTGGCTTAGTAATAATAAAATAATGACGATTATGCTATATTTAACAATATTTCAGTCCAATGAAATAATAGAATACATTACTCTCCTTTCCTTCTCGTTTTTAACCTTTTTTTGTTCATCTTTGCATTTTCATCCTCCCAGAAGGCTGTGGGCAGATCTCTTTTTGTGGATTGTTCAATATAGCTGGCTTTGTTATAATAAAATAATGATGTTTATACCATATTTAACAATATTTCAGTCCAATCAAATAATAGAATACATTACTTCCCTTCCCTTCTCATTTTCATCCTGTTTATGCCTCTTCATCCTCTTAGGTGGCTGAAGTCAGATCTCATTCCATGGATTGTCTAATGTAGCTGGCTTAGTAATAATAAAATAATGACGATTATGCTATATTTAACAATATTTCAATCCAATGAAATAATAGAATACATTACTCTCCTTCCCTTCTCGTTTTTATCCTTTTTTTGTTCATCTTTGCATTTTCATCCTCCCAGAAGGCTGTGGGCAGATCTCTTTTTGTGGATTGTTCAATATAGCTGGCTTTGTTATAATAAAATAATGATGTTTATACCATATTTAACAATATTTCAGTCCAATCAAATAATAGAATACATTACTTCCCTTCCCTTCTCATTTTCATCCTGTTTATGCCTCTTCATCCTCTTAGGTGGCTGAAGTCAGATCTCATTCCATGGATTGTCTAATGTAGCTGGCTTAGTAATAATAAAATAATGACGATTATGCTATATTTAACAATATTTCAATCCAATGAAATAATAGAATACATTACTCTCCATCCCTTCTCGTTTTTATCCTTTTTGTTCATCTTTGCATTTCATCCTCCCAGAAGGCTGTGGGCAGATCTCTTTTGTGGATTGTTCAATATAGCTGGCTTTGTTATAATAAAATGATGATGTTTATACTATATTTAACAATATTTCAGTCCACTCAAATAATAGAATACATTCCTCTCCTGCCCTTCTCATTTTTATCCTGTTTATGCATCTTCATCCTCTTGGCTGGCTGAAGTCAGATCTCATTTCATGGATTGGCTAATATAGCTGGCTTAGTAATAATAAAATAATGATGTTGATGCTATATTGAACAATATTACAGTCCAATCAGATAATAGAATACATTACTCCCCTTTCCTTCTCATTTTCATCCTGTTTATGCATCTTCATCCTCTTAGGTGGCTGAAGTCAGATCTCATTTCATGGATTGTCTAATATAGCTGGCTTAGTAATAATAAAATAATGACGATTATGCTATATTTAACAATATTCCAGTCCAATCAGATAATAGAATACATTACTCTCCTTTTCATCTCGTTTCTATACTTTTTTTGTTCATCTTTGCATTTTCATCCTCCCAGAAGGCTGTGGACAGATCTCTTTTTGTGGATTGTTCAATATAGCTGGCTTTGTTATAATAAAATAATGATGTTTAAACCATATTTAACAATATTTCAGTCCAATCAAATAATAGAATACATTACTCCCCTTCCCTTCTCATTTTTATCCTGTTTATGCCTCTTTATCCTCTTAGGTGGCTGAAGTCAGATCTCATTCCATGGATTGTCTAATATAGCTGGCTTAGTAATAATAAAATAATGACGATTATGCTATATTTAACAATATTTCAGTCCAATGAAATAATAGAATACATTACTCTCCTTTCCTTCTCGTTTCTATCCTGTTTTTTTGTTCATCTTGCATCCTCCCAGAAGGCTATGGGCAGATCTCTTTTTGTGGATTGTTCAATATAGCTGGCTTTGTGATAATAAAATCATGATGATAATACCACATTTAAAAATATTTCAGTCCAATCAAATAATAGAATACATTACTCTCCTTCCCTTCTCATTTTTATCCTGTTTATGCATCTTCATCCTCTTAGGTGGCTGAAGTCAGATCTCATTTCATGGATTGTCTAATATAGCTGGCTTAATAATAAAATAATGATGTTCATGCTATATTTAACAATATTTCAGTCCAATCAGATAATAGAATACATTACTCTCCTTCCCTTCTCGTTTTTATCCTTTTTTTGTTCATCTTTGCATTTTCACCCTTCCAGAAGGCTGTGGGTAGATCCCTTCTTGTGGATTGTTCAATATAGCTGGCTATATAATAATAAAATAATGATGTTTATACCATAGTTAACAATATTTCAGTCCAATCAAATAATAGAATACATTACTCACCTTCCCTTCTCATTTTTATCCTGTTTATGCATCTTCATCCTCTTGGCTGGCTGAAGTCAGATCTCATTTCATGGATTGTCTAATATAGCTGGCTTAGTAATTATAAAATAATGAAGTTTATACCATATTTAACAATATTTAAGTCCAATGAAATAATAGAATACATTACTCTCCTTCCCTTCTCATTTTATCCTGTTTATGCATCTTCATCCTCTTGGCTGGCTGAAGTCAGATCTCATTCATGGATTGTCTAATATAGCTGGCTTAGTAATAATAAAATAATGATGTTTATGCTATATTTAACAATATTTCAGTCCAATCAAATAATAGAATACATTACTCCCTTCCCTTCTCATTTTATCCTGTTTATGCATCTTCATCCTCTTAGGTGGCTGAAGTCAGATCTCATTCCATGGATTGTCTAATATAGCTGGCTTAGTAATAATAAAATAATGACGATTATGCTATATTTAACAATATTTCAGTCCAATGAAATAATAGAATACATTACTCTCCTTCCTTCTCGTTTTTATCCTTTTTTGTTCATCTTTGCATTTCATCCTCCCAGAAGGCTGTGGGCAGATCTCTTTTTGTGGATTGTTCAATATAGCTGGCTTTGTTATAATAAAATAATGATGTTTATACCATATTTAACAATATTTCAGTCCAATCAAATAATAGAATACATTACTTCCTTCCCTTCTCATTTTATCCTGTTTATGCATCTTCATCCTCTTGGTGGCTGAAGTCAGATCTCATTCATGGATTGTCTAATATAGCTGGCTTAGTAATAATAAAATAATGACGATTATGCTATATTTAACAATATTTCAGTCCAATGAAATAATAGAATACATTACTCTCCTTCCCTTCTCGTTTTATCCTTTTTTGTTCATCTTTGCATTTTCATCCTCCCAGAAGGCTGTGGGCAGATCTCTTTTGTGGATTGTTCAATATAGCTGGCTTTGTTATAATAAAATAATGATGTTTAACAATATTTCAGTCCAATCAAATAATAGAATACATTACTCTCCTTCCTTCTCATTTTATCCTGTTTATGCATCTTCATCCTCTTAGGTGGCTGAAGTCAGATCTCATTCCATGGATTGTCTAATATAGCTGGCTTAGTAATAATAAAATAATGACGATTATGCTATATTTAACAATATTTCAGTCCAATGAAATAATAGAATACATTACTCTCCTTCCTTCTCGTTTCTATCCTTTTTGTTCATCTTTGCATTTTCATCCTCCCAGAAGGCTGTTGGCAGATCTCTTTTTGTGGATTGTTCAATATAGCTGGCTTTGTAATAATAAAATAATGATGTTTATACCATATTTAACAATATTGCAGTCTAATCAAATAATAGAATACATTACTCTCCTTCCTTCTCATTTTTATCCTGTTTATGCATCTTCATCCTCTTGGGTGGCTGAAGTCAGATCTCTTTTTATAGATTGTCTAATACAGCTGGCCTAGTAGTAATAAAATAATGATACAATATTCCAGTCCAATCAAATAATAGAATACATTACTCCCCTTCCCTTCTCATTTTTATCCTGTTTATGCATCTTCATCCTCTTGGCTGGCTGAAGTCAGATCTCATTTCATGGATTGTCTAATATAGCTGGCTTAGTAATAATAAAATAATGATGTTCATGCTATATTTAACAATATTTCAGTCCAATCAGATAATAGAATACATTACTCTCCTTCCCTTCTCGTTTTAATCCTCTTTTTGTTCATCTTTGCATTCTCATCCTCCCAGAAGGCTGTGGGCAGATCTCTTTTGTGGATTGTTCAATATAGCTGGCTTTGTAATAATAAAATAATGATGTTTATACCATATTTAACAATATTTCAGTCCAATCAAATAATAGAATACATTACTCTCCTTCCTTCTCATTTTATCCTGTTTATGCATCTTCATCCTCTTGGCTGGCTGAAGTCAGATCTCATTTCATGGATTGTCTAATATAGCTGGCTTAGTAATAATAAAATAATGATGTTTATGCTATATTTAACAATATTTCAGTCCAATGAAATAATAGAATACATTACTCTCCTTCCCTTCTCGTTTTATCCTTTTTGTTCATCTTTGCATTTTCATCCTCCCAGCAGGCTGTGGCTAGATCTCTTTTTATGGATTGTTCAATATAGCTGGCTATGTAATTATGAGATAATGATGTTTATACCATATTCGAAAATATTTCAGTCCAATAAAATAATAGAATACATTACTTCCCTTCCCTTCTCATTTTTATCCTGTTTATGCATCTTTATCCTCTTAGGTGGCTGAAGTCAGATCTCATTTCATGGATTGTCTAATATAGCTGGCTTAGTAATAATAAAATAATGATGTTATGCTATATTTAACAATATTTCAGTCCAATGAAATAATAGAATACATTACTCTCCTTCCCTTCTCGTTTTATCCTTTTTGTTCATCTTTGCATTTCATCCTCCCAGAAGGCTGTGGGCAGATCTCTTTTTGTGGAGTGTTCGCTATAGCTGGCTTAGTAATAATAGAATAATGATGTTTATACCATATTTAACAATATTTCAGTCCAATCAAATAATAGAATACATTACTTCCCTTCCCTTCTCATTTTCATCCTGTTTATGCCTCTTCATCCTCCTAGGTGGCTGAAGTCAGATCTCATTTCATGGATTTTCTAATATAGCTGGCTTAGTAATAATAAAATAATGATGTTCATGCTATATTTAACAATATTTCAGTCCAATCAGATAATAGAATACATTACTCTCCTTTTCATCTCGTTTCTATACTTTTTTTGTTCATCTTTGCATTTTCATCCTCCCAGAAGGCTGTGGACAGATCTCTTTTTGTGGATTGTTCAATATAGCTGGCTTTGTTATAATAAAATAATGATGTTTAAACCATATTTAACAATATTCCAGTCCAATCAAATAATAGAATACATTACTCCCCTTCCCTTCTCATTTTTATCCTGTTTATGCCTCTTTATCCTCTTAGGTGGCTGAAGTCAGATCTCATTCCATGGATTGTCTAATGTAGCTGGCTTAGTAATGATAAAATAATGATGATTATGCTATATTTAACAATATTTCAATCCAATGAAATAATAGAATACATTACTTTCCTTTCCTTCTCGTTTTTATCCATTTTTTTTGTTCATCTCTGTATTTTCATCCTCCCAGAAGCCTGTGTGCAGATCTCCTTTTGTCGATTGTTCAATATAGCCGGCCTCGGTATAATAATATAATGATGTTTATACCATATTGAACAATATTTCAGCCCAAACAACTAATAGAATACATTACTTCCCTTCCTTCTCATTTTATCCTGTTTATGCCTCTTCATCCTCTTAGGTGGCTGAAGTCAGATCTCATTCCATGGATTGTCTAATGTAGCTGGCTTAGTAATAATAAAATAATGATGTTTATACCATATTTAACAATATTTCAGTCCAATCGAATAATAGAATACATTACTCGCCTTCCCTTCTCATTTTTATCCTGTTTATGCATCTTCATCCTCTTGGCTGGCTGAAGTCAGATCTCATTTCATGGATTGTCTAATATAGCTGGCTTAGTAATTTTAAAATAATGAAGTTTATGCTATATTTAACAATATTCCAGTACAATCAAATAATAGAATACATTACTCCCCTTCCCTTCTCATTATTATCCTGTTTATGCATCTTCATCCTCTTAGGTGGCTGAAGTCAGATCTCATTCCATGGATTGTCCAATATAGCTGGCTTAGTAATAATAAAATAATGACGATTATGCTATATTTAACAATATTTCAGTCCAATGAAATAATAAAATACATTACTCTCCTTCCCTTCTCGTTTTAATCCTCTTTTTGTTCATCTTTGCATTCTCATCCTCCCAGAAGGCTGTGGGCAGATCTCTTTTTGTGGATTGTTCAATATAGCTGGCTTTGTAATAATAAAATAATGATGTTTATACCATATTTAACAATATTTCAGTCCAATCAAATAATAGAATACATTACTCGCCTTCCCTTCTCATTTTTATCCTGTTTATGCATCTTCATCCTCTTGGCTGGCTGAAGTCAGATCTCATTTCATGGATTGTCTAATATAGCTGGCTTAGTAATTATAAAATAATGAAGTTTATGCTATATTCAACAATATTTCAGTCCAATGAAATAATAGAATACATTACTCTCCTTTCCTTCTCGTTTTTATCCTTTTTTTGTTCATCTTTGCATTTTCACCCTCCCAGAAGGCTGTGGGCAGATCTCTTTTTGTGGATTGTTCAATATAGCTGGCTTTGTTATAATAAAATAATGATGTTTATACCATATTTAACAATATTACAGTACAATCAGATAATTGATTACATTACTATCCTCCCCTTCTCGTTTTTAGGCTTTTTTGTTCCTCATTGCATATTCTTCCTCCCAAAAAGCTGTAGGCTGATCTCTTTATATAGATTGTCTAATACAGCTGGCCTAGTAGTAATAAAATAATTATGTTTATGCTATATTTAACAATATTTCAGTCCAATGAAATAATATAATACATTACTCTCCTTTCCTTCTCGTTTCTAACCTTTTTTTGTTCATCTTTGCATATTCATCCTCCCAGAAGGCAGTGGGCAGATCTCTTTTCATGGATCGTTCAATATAGCTGGCTATGTAATAATAAAATATGATGTTTATACCATATTCAACAATATTTTAGTCCAATCAAATAATAGAATACATTACTCCCCTTCCCTTCTCATTTTTAACCTGTTTATGCCTCTTCATCCTCTTAGGTGGCTGAAGTCAGATCTCATTTCATGGATTGTCTAATATAGCTGGCTTAGTAATTATAAAATAATGAAGTTTATGCTATATTTAACAATATTTCAGTCCAATGGAATAATAGAATACATTACTCTCCTTCCTTTCTCGTTTTTATCCTTTTTTTGTTCATCTTTGCATTTTCATCCTCCCAGAAGGCTGTGGGCAGATCTCTTTTTGTGGATTGTTCAATATAGCTGGCTTTGTTATAATAAAATAATGATGTTTATACCATATTTAACAATATTTCAGTCCAATCAAATAATAGAATACATTACTTCCCTTCCCTTCTCAATTTCATCCTGTTTATGCATCTTCATCCTCTTAGGTGGCTGAAGTCAAATCTCATTTCATGGATTGTCCAATATAGCTGGCTTAGTAATAATAAAATAATGACGATTATGCTATATTTAACAATATTTCATTCCAATGAAATAATAGAATACATTACTCTCCTTCCTTCTCGTTTTTATCCTTTTTGTTCATCTTTGCTTATTCTTCCTCCCAGAAGGCTGTGGGCAGATCTGTTCTTGTGCATTGTTCAATATAGCTGGCTATGTAATAATAAAATAATGATGTTTATACCATATTTAACAATATTTCAGTCCAATCAAATAATAGAATACATTACTCCCTTCCCTTCTCATTTTATCCTGTTTATGCATCTTCATCCTCTTAGGTGGCTGAAGTCAGATCTCATTCCATGGATTGTCTAATATAGCTGGCGTAGTAATAATAAAATAATGATGCTTATGCTATATATACCAATATTTCAGTCCAATCGAAATAATAGAATACATTACTCTCCTTCCCTTCTCGTTTTATCCTGTTTTGTTCATCTTCATCCTCTTGGCTGGCTGAAGTCAGATCTCTTTTTATGGATTGTTCAATATAGCTGGCTTTGTAATAATAAAATAATGAAGTTTATGCTATATTTAACAATATTCCAGTACAATCAAATAATAGAATACATTACTCCCCTTCCCTTCTCATTATTATCCTGTTTATGCATCTTCATCCTCTTAGGTGGCTGAAGTCAGATCTCATTCCATGGATTGTCCAATATAGCTGGCTTAGTAATAATAAAATAATGACGATTATGCTATATTTAACAATATTTTAGTCCAATGAAACAATAGAATACATTACTCTCCTTCCTTCTCGTTTTAATCCTCTTTTGTTCATCTTTGCATTCTCATCCTCCCAGAAGGCTGTGGGCAGATCTCTTTTGTGGATTGTTCAATATAGCTGGCTTTGTAATAATAAAATAATGATGTTTATACCATATTTAACAATATTTCAGTCCAATCAAATAATAGAATACATTACTCTCCTTCCTTCTCATTTTTATCCTGTTTATGCATCTTCATCCTCTTGGCTGGCTGAAGTCAGATCTCATTTCATGGATTGTCTAATATACCTGGCTTAGTAATAATAAAATAATGAATTTATGCTATATTTAACAATATTTCAATCCAATGAAATAATAGAATACATTACTCTCCTTCCCTTCTCGTTTTATCCTTTTTGTTCATCTTTGCATTTTCATCCTCCCAGAAGGCTGTGGGCAGATCTCTTCTTGTGGATTGTTCAATATAGCTGGCTATGTAATAATAAAATAATGATGTTTATACCATATTTAACAATATTTCAGTCCAATCAAATAATAGAATACATTACTCCTTCCCTTCTCATTTTTATCCTGTTTATGCATCTTCATCCTCTTGGTGGCTGAAGTCAGATCTCATCTCTCATGGATTGTCTAATATAGCTGGCTTAGTAATAATAAAATAATGATGTTTATGCTATATTTAACAATATTTCAGTCCAATGAAATAATAGAATACATTACTCTCCTTCCTTCTCGTTTTTATCCTTTTTGTTCATCTTTGCATTTTCACCTCCCAGAAGGCTGTGGCAGATCTCTTTTTATGGATTGTTCAATAT
Source organism: Laodelphax striatellus (assembly GCA_017141395.1). Lineage (NCBI taxonomy): Eukaryota > Metazoa > Arthropoda > Insecta > Hemiptera > Delphacidae > Laodelphax > Laodelphax striatellus. The sequence continues at coordinate 31,932,232 of CM029536.1, forward strand.
AGCTGGCTATGTAATAATAAAATAATGATGTTTATACCATATTCAACAATATTCCAGTCCAATCAAATAATAGAATACATTACTTCCCTTCCCTTCTCATTTTTATCATGTTTATGCATCTTCATCCTCTTAGGTGGCTGAAGTCAGATCTCATTTCATGCCTTGTCTCATATAGCTCGCTTAGTAATAATAAAATAATGATGTTTATACCATATTCAACAATATTTCAGTCCAATGAAATAATAGAATACATTACTCTCCTTCCCTTCTCGTTTCTATACTTTTTTTGTTCATCTTTGCATTTTCACCCTCCCAGAAGGCTGTGGGCAGATCTCTTTTTGTGGATTGTTCAATATAGCTGGCTATGTAATAATAAAATAATGATGTTTATTCCATATATAACAATATTTCAGTCCAATGAAATAATAGAATACATTACTCTCCTTCCCTTCTCGTTTTTATCCTGTTTATGCATCTTCATCCTCTTGGGTGGCTGAAGTCAGATCTCATTTCATGGATTTTCTAATATAGCTGGCTTAGTAATAATAAAATAATGACGATTATGCTATATTTAACAATATTTAAATCCAATGAAATAATAGAATACATTACTCTCCTTCCTTCTCGTTTTTATCCTTTTTGTTCATCTTTGCATTTTACCCTCCCAGAAGGCTGTGGATCTCTTTTTGGATTGTTCAATATAGCTGGCTTTGTAATAATAAAATAATGATGTTTATACCATATTTAACAATATTTCAGTCCAATCAAATAATAGAATACATTACTCCCCTTCCCTTCTCATTTTTATCCTGTTTATGCATCTTCATCCTCTTGGGTGGCTGAAGTCAGATCTCATTCCATGGATTGTCTAATACAGCTGGCCTAGTAGTAATAAAATAATTATGTTTATGCTATATTTAACAATATTTCAGTCTAATGAAATAATAGAATACATTACTCTCCTTCCTTTCTCGTTTCTATACTTTTTTTGTTCATCTTTGCATTTTCATCCTCCCAGAAGGCTGTGGACAGATCTCTTTTTGTGGATTGTTCAATATAGCTGGCTTTGTTATAATAAAATAATGATGTTTAAACCATATTTAACAATATTTCAGTCCAATCAAATAATAGAATACATTACTCCCCTTCCCTTCTCATTTTTATCCTGTTTATGCCTCTTTATCCTCTTAGGTGGCTGAAGTCAGATCTCATTCCATGGATTGTCTAATATAGCTGGCTTAGTAATAATAAAATAATGACGATTATGCTATATTTAACAATATTTCAGTCCAATCAGATAATAGAGTACATTATTCTCCTTCCCTTCTCGTTTCTATACTTTTTTTGTTCATCTTTGCATATTCACCCTCCCAGAAGGCTGTGGGCAGTTCTCTTCTTGTGGATTGTTCAATATAGCTGGCTTTGTTATAATAAAATAATGAAGTTTATGCTATATTTAACAATATTCCAGTACAATCAAATAATAGAATACATTACTCCCCTTCCCTTCTCATTATTATCCTGTTTATGCATCTTCATCCTCTTAGGTGGCTGAAGTCAGATCTCATTCCATGGATTGTCCAATATAGCTGGCTTAGTAATAATAAAATAATGACGATTATGCTATATTTAACAATATTTCAGTCCAATGAAATAATAGAATACATTACTCTCCTTCCCTTCTCGTTTTAATCCTCTTTTTGTTCATCTTTGCATTCTCATCCTCCCAGAAGGCTGTGGGCAGATCTCTTTTTGTGGATTGTTCAATATAGCTGGCTTTGTAATAATAAAATAATGATGTTTATACCATATTTAACAATATTTCAGTCCAATCAAATAATAGAATACATTACTCGCCTTCCCTTCTCATTTTTATCCTGTTTATGCATCTTCATCCTCTTGGCTGGCTGAAGTCAGATCTCATTTCATGGATTGTCTAATATAGCTGGCTTAGTAATAATAAAATAATGACGCTTTTGCTATATTTAACAATATTTCAATCCAATGAAATAATAGAATACATTACTCTCCTTCCCTTCTCGTTTTTATCCTTTTTTTGTTCATCTTTGCATTTTCATCCTCCCAGAAGGCTGTGGGCAGATCTCTTTTTGTGGATTGTTCAATATAGCTGGCTTTGTTATAATAAAATAATGATGTTTATACCATATTTAACAATATTTCAGTCCAATCAAATAATAGAATACATTACTCTCCTTCCCTTCTCATTTTTATCCTGTTTATGCATCTTCATCCTCTTGGCTGGCTGAAGTCAGATCTCATTTCATGGATTGTCTAATATAGCTGGCTTAGTAATAATAAAATAATGACGCTTTTGCTATATTTAACAATATTTCAATCCAATGAAATAATAGAATACATTACTCTCCATCCCTTCTCGTTTTTATCCTTTTTTGTTCATCTTTGCATATTCACCCTCCCAGAAGGCTGTGGGCAGATCTCTTTTTGATGATTGTTCAATATAGCTGGCTATGTAATAATAAAATAATGATGTTTATACCATATTTAACAATATTTCAGTCCAATCGAATAATAGAATACATTACTCGCCTTCCCTTCTCATTTTTATCCTGTTTATGCATCTTCATCCTCTTGGCTGGCTGAAGTCAGATCTCATTTCATGGATTGTCTAATATAGCTGGCTTAGTAATTATAAAATAATGAAGTTTATGCTATATTTAACAATATTCCAGTACAATCAAATAATAGAATACATTACTCCCCCTTCCTTCTCATTATTATCCTGTTTATGCATCTTCATCCTCTTAGGTGGCTGAAGTCAGATCTCATTCCATGGATTGTCCAATATAGCTGGCTTAGTAATAATAAAATAATGACGATTATGCTATATTTAACAATATTTCAGTCCAATGAAATAATAGAATACATTACTCTCCTTCCCTTCTCGTTTTAATCCTCTTTTTGTTCATCTTCGCATTCTCATCCTCCCAGTAGGCTTTGTGCAGATCTCTTTTTTTGGATTGTTCAATATAGCTGGCTTTGTAAATAGAAAATAATGCTGTCTATACCATATTTAACAATATTTTAGTCCAATCAAATAATAGAATACATTACTCGCCTTCCCTTCTCATTTTTATCCTGTTTATGCATCTTCATCCTCTTGGCTGGCTGAAGTCAGATCTCATTTCATGGATTGTCTAATATAGCTGGCTTAGTAATTATAAAATAATGAAGTTTATGCTATATTTAACAATATTTCAGTCCAATGAAATAATAGAATACATTACTCTCCTTTCCTTCTCGTTTTTAACCTTTTTTTGTTCATCTTTGCATATTCACCCTCCCAGAAGGCTGTGGGCAGATCTCTTTTTGTGGATTGTTCAATATAGCTGGCTTTGTTATAATAAAATAATGATGTTTATACCATATTTAACAATATTACAGTACAATCAGATAATTGATTACATTACTATCCTCCCCTTCTCGTTTTTAGGCTTTTTTGTTCCTCATTGCATATTCTTCCTCCCAAAAAGCTGTAGGCTGATCTCTTTTTATAGATTGTCTAATACAGCTGGCCTAGTAGTAATAAAATAATTATGTTTATGCTATATTTAACAATATTTCAGTCCAATGAAATAATATAATACATTACTCTCCTTTCCTTCTCGTTTCTAACCTTTTTTTGTTCATCTTTGCATATTCATCCTCCCAGAAGGCAGTGGGCAGATCTCTTTTCATGGATCGTTCAATATAGCTGGCTATGTAATAATAAAAAATGATGTTTATACCATATTCAACAATATTTTAGTCCAATCAAATAATAGAATACATTACTCCCCTTCCCTTCTCATTTTTAACCTGTTTATGCCTCTTCATCCTCTTAGGTGGCTGAAGTCAGATCTCATTCCATGGATTGTCCAATATAGCTGGCTTAGTAATAATAAAATAATGACGATTATGCTATATTTAACAATATTTCAGTCCAATGAAATAATAGAATACATTACTCTCCTTCCCTTCTCGTTTTTATCCTCTTTTTGTTCATCTTTGCATTTTCATCCTCCCAGAAGGATGTGGGCAGATCTCTTTTTGTGGATTGTTCAATATAGCTGGCTTTGTTATAATAAAATAATGATGTTTATACCATATTTAACAATATTACAGTACAATCAAATAATAGAATACATTACTTCCCTTCCCTTCTCATTTTTATCCTGTTTATGCCTCTTCATCCTCTTAGGTGGCTGAAGTCAGATCTCATTTCATGGATTGTCTAATATAGCTGGCTTAGTAATTATAAAATAATGAAGTTTATGCTATATTTAACAATATTTCAGTCCAATGAAATAATAGAATACATTACTCTCCTTCCCTTCTCGTTTTTATCCTTTTTTTGTTCATCTTTGCATTTTCATCCTCCCAGAAGGCTGTGGGCAGTTCTCTTCTTGTGGATTGTTCAATATAGCTGGCTATGTAATAATAAAATAATGATGTTTATACCATATTTAACAATATTTCAGTCCAATCAAATAATAGAATACATTACTCCCCTTCCCTTCTCATTTTTATCCTGTTTATGCATCTTCATCCTCTTAGGTGGCTGAAGTCAGATCTCATCTCATCTCATGGATTGTCTAATATAGCTGGCTTAGTAATAATAGAATAATGATGTTCATGCTATATTTAACAATATTTCAGTCCAATCAGATAATAGAATACATTACTCTCCTTCCTTTCTCGTTTCTATACTTTTTTTGTTCATCTTTGCAGTGGGAAAAGGCCTGAAGTGGTCACCCTTACCATGGGAATAACAGGTGTAAGTCTCTTATCTAATCTTGCAATTAAACACCGGCACGACCACGAAGCCAATCGCTTAATTTAACTTTTCAGGTTCAATTTCACTTCAACGTACTGTATATTGTATCTGCTTTATTTTAGACAGCAGTACAAAGGACTTTTTTTGTTATTGAACTATGGCAATTCATCAACTTTCTTTGTAGCAATTCGAGTAGGCATAAGTTATAAATATTGTTTCTACATTTTTTTGTGTTTTCCTTAACTAAAGTTTTACAGATGAAATCCACGATGGTATGAACATCGAACTTTATTACCAATGAACAACTGGTGGACAATATTGTGACATTAAGAACTTCCACGTAATCGAATCTATTTAATTTTGGAAAACCAAGTGCTGCAGAATATGTTATGTAAATTCTATGACATAAGCATAAATATCATATCTAAAATCAGTAGATTTCCCTGTGATTGTTACAAGATTGATAGTGAATTCTTCTGTAACTATTAACGTGCATCTATTGAATTAGGTCATATGCATGCTGAGGTCAATGTCAATTTTAATTTATTCATTTCAATTACATATGTATTCATTGCTGTCCTGATTTCCATCTTTGATAGTTCCGGAAGAGAATATGCTCAACTTTCCTTCAAGAGAGATGTAATAAATCATTACTACTTTAATTTATGATGGTATATAATATTATATTAATTCATCATCTGTATGTGTATAGTAACTGCGCACTAAAATCACTCACATCATGAATAATTATTACAATTTTTTTAATATTTCTTGTTTAATTATTTAAAAAACCTTGAACTTATGTATACAATACTGTGGATAGTAAATTAATTAAAAATAAAATTTGACTGGCATCCAAAAATGAAATTTAGTTATGTGTCTCTTGAAAACATTAGATTAAAAAACATAGTGTGCATTACAGAGAATGTATAGTCTGACTAGTATGAGTATAGTATGACTATACACTCTCTGTAGTGTGCATCAAATCATTGCCTTCACATTTCAAAAAACCCCTCTTATTAGGGCAACTCAGCTATTTATAAATATTTTTTGTTTAATAATAATGTAAAACATTTTAAAGTGATCAATTAGAGAATGGTTTTACCTGATTATCTTCAATAGGGTCACAGTCCACTTCAACATATTCACGTTTGTCATTTGGAAAATAGCTTTTGTAAACTTTCACTTTATTCCTAATCATAATTTATAATTTAATCAACAACTTTCAAATAATAAACCTATTAGAACACATTCACTGAAGATTGGAATAGATTTACCGTTCAATTAAACTAATGGATAATTCTGGCGACACATACTTTTCATTCAAGAATTTTTTAAACATAATAAACTATCAATTTCTCCGATGGCAGTTGTAACTGAAGGTCACTGACTCGCTGAAAGTGTTTACGTTAAAAACAGCGTATGTTTAATGTTTGTAAAAAAATTAGGTGGATGTCCAAGCTATTGATACAAACAAATTTCACTGGGTTTGTTGAGCTTCAATAGTTATCTGTTGAACAGGAGCTTTACCCGTTTTATTATTTCTGATCAAATACCGTAATAATATTGAAAATAAAGTACAGTAATAAAAGCTTGAGTTCCAATCTCGAATACTCTTTCTCTCATTAAAAATTATATTTTGCATTAATAATAAAGTATAATAAAGTGTAGTGAGCTATATTAATGCTGTGCCATACTCATTGTATATTAATGCTAGTATAATCAGATTCATATATGTTGACGATTGGCATAAGATAGATAGAGAGATAATATTTCTTGACGTTGCTGATGACCGTAGCTTATATCTATCTGTCTAATGTCAAGCGTCAAATTAAATGAATATGATTATTATAACATATTGAAGCTATGTCAGCATTGAAATAGATACAGTATTCCTTCAAGAATAATTAGTTTTCAAGTTTTTGGTTTATAACAGTTCTATCACGAGTAGACGAATTGACAAGTCAGCAAATTTTTAACATTGACCTTCTTAACTTAGTTCATTGTTCGTTCAAAAAATTTTCTGCACTAGTAGGCTAATCGAAGCAGGCCTACTCCAATTTACAATGTTTTAAATAAAATAATGAGACACAGATTCACAAATATAAATTTAATAGCTAATAACAATAATTGAAACATGAACCAAACTTAATAGACTGACAAAATAATTTCTTAGAACAATACTTTGAAAGAAACTAGGAATGTTTCTTGTGTTAATACTATATCACAACAATGAATAAGTCTTGATAGTTGAAATAAGGTAATCAACAACTTGATAGAATAATATTGTAACAGAGTTTCTAAATAACTAACATAATTTATAGTTTTTATAAAGTTCAACGCAACAGCTAGATACAGATGCGGCTACAATAAAATAGAATTTAGTTGGACATCATCAACACCATATTGAACTATTACTCAATTTGATATTAATTCATTTAGCAAATATTGATGAAAAAATCATCTCGGATTTCAAATATTTTTGATGAATAAGCTTCAATTATGCAACATTAAACTGCAATAAAGTGGAGTAATAGAGCTATTTGAGATAAATTTTGAAATAATTCACAACAGCTAAACATAATTCTCAAAGAAACTTGTAGAAAGAAATATATTCACTAATTATTGTATGTTTCTAAAATGATAGTGTAGCCAATTTAGTTATCTAATAGCAGATTTTAGTAACTAACAAAAATATATCGTACAACAGAAACTGTTTTCAAACTTATGAAATAAAACACAATTCACCATTCATGAAGGAAAATAATTACAATTGAAAAACCTCAAGATATCATTCGTTCAAAATTGGTTTTTGAAATGAATTCATGAACTACAAACCATAGACAATTTATACTTATCAACTACAAACACTTCCACCTTGTTTTCCAATTGGTCCTTTCATGAATTTTGATAGAGATTTACTTTTAGAAATATTTCCAAATCAAATTCAGTACAAATCACTCAATTCTTAACTACGGTACAGTAGTTTTCTTGTGATTTTTTTCCAAAATTAAAACAAATTACTCAATCAGGATAAATTCTTTTACTTTTCCTTAGAAAAGAATTGCACTGTTTCTGAAGCCAGTACAATACTACAGAGCATCTACGATTTATTGTGCATTATAAAGCGTATCGTACATGATTAATACATTAATTATTTCACGAGTTATCAATCTTGAATTAACACAACAACCTTATATACACACAAAGCAATACGGCTCCATTCATACTTTGAATTTCACTTTCAAGTGAAAGATTTGAATAGTTCAAATTATTTGACAAATTTAATAACGATATAGGGAAAATATTATTACAATTTAACCCTCAAGTCTTGTGCGATAACGATTAACTCCAATAAATAACAAAAAACGATTTGTGCAAGAATACAACGACAAATTTGAAACAAAATACATTACAATTTATATTATAAGCCTAGCAGGTAACTGACTGATTGAAGATGACCTATCTATACTATTAATTGATAAATAAGTATAATGAATACGGTGCAATTATTTATTATTGATAGTAAATCAAGAGTAACTTACAATTAAATGAATATAGTTTTGATGAATATAATACTAAAATTTTAACAGAAATTATATTCTAATAATTTTCTATCTATCAATTTATAGATCATAAATAAGGAATAATTATTGAATGACGATTAGCCTAATAGATTGCATTTTATCGATTAGGTAGTTTCTGAAATTATTTTTTCTAGCCATATTGTTTTGTGAACTATCTGCACGACTGATCTGTTGATTAACAAACCAATTTGAGATTCTAATAAAGAATTTTAGTTAGATAAAATAAAACAAGGCAATAGTAATCAATATACAGGCAGTATAGAATAACAAAATATATCCTGAAAATACTCGTCATTTCACTAGATTTTTCTGAGATTCAAGATTTCACTTATTGCAGCTTACCATGTGACAAGATGATTTTCTATAATACTGATCTATTTTTTAATAAATTTATTTCCTTCATCAAATTTAAAAATGAAGAAACTAATTGACAACATAAATACTGACATATTTGCACGAGATTCATCACTTCAAAACTATTATTTGTTTAATAAAAAACCGAAAGAACTATATAGTAAGATAGTCAATGGTTTCAAATTACATATTATATTATTATTTTAGAGAATGAAAGCTCCGATAATATACTAATGAATTATAAATAAGTAGTCAGATTAATTATAACTAGAAAAAAAGGAATTTTCTTCTAAAAATTAACAATCATAAATGTTTATTGATTTTTACCAAATCTTATATTGTGCTGAGAACAAAGATAAAGCAAAATCGGTATTTCTTCTAACATTAAAATCTAATTATAGAATTATTTTTCTGTTCGAATTGAAACGGCAATCTACACTAATTAGTAATTAACTTCAAAAATATTAATTTTTCATCACCAAATGAGACTACACTAAAATAGATGAATATACAGATACATCTATGAAAAATATTTCTATTTCTATACAGGTATCATGATAATACTAGTCACAACTGAGAAATATTGTGTCCAATCATCCTATTTTATAAAAATACTTGTTGAGTGAGTGTGAGAAAAATAGTTGATATTTTTCTCAATAAATTCTAATATGCTATACTTTTTATAAGAGAAAAAAGATATTGTTTTGCATTTATTCGTTAGAAACTAGTCTTATTTTTGAAGCGATTTTTAGAAAATGAATGACATGAAAAACTAACAAAAGTGCTGTATTCAGGGAAACGTTTTGGCTGAAGATTAGGGAGAATAAATACTACAATAACAAGTTCGTTCAAGGCAAAAATTACACAATTCTAAGGCTGAATAATCAAGGTGATCAACAAGAGATGAACAATTAAATTAATATTAAGGATGAAAAATATGAAAGCTGATTGACATTTATTTCAATGCAAATCATAATATAGACCACAGAGAAAAGATTGTAAATTTTTTAGAAAATTAAATTTATTTAAATTAAATTTTTTAAAGAACAAATAGACGCTACATGAACATGTTAAATTTTTCATTTAATGGACACTGGAGATTGAGAATCTGGAAATTATTTATTTGATAGCAAACTTGATACCGTATTTTTTCAACTAAACAACCTATTAAACAGCTTACATTAAATTTAATGAATGTCTTGTAAAGAATTCGAAACAATGTTCTATCAGTTGGGGATCTTTGGTTTCATTGACTAAAAACTAAGAATCTTTCTTTTACTTCAAACTGTTCAGTCATTTAGGAGGAAAACCAACCGGCTTCTAGAACAATATTACTTATTGGAAATAAAAAAACATAATTTAAAAATTATTCACTTTGAGTGTCGACTGGATTATAGTAAGGGCCCGCTCCCAAATTTGCATTACGGCTGGATTTCACGATTCTAGTAGACGTTCAACTTACTGGAGGCAGGTTACCAGAAGCCTATCTACTTACCTATAAACTAGTAACCTGCCTCCAGTAATCAGAACGTCTACTAGAATCGTGTAAACTAGCCATTACCAGAAATCTAATAGACTGCTGTTTCTATTGTAGAGCATTGAAACAGCTGATCGAGTGAATATATATACTGTAACATGAATTCGAAACGGGACTTCAGTGACATCAAAGTTTAAATCGTGAAGAAATAATAGTATTATTATAATATATAGTTATATAACAACACAAAGTAGATCAATCAAACCACATGGGACTCCTAAAAATAACCACTAACGATAGAAAATACTTCAAAACATCACTGGTGACAGAATAATACTTGACATATCACTAGATATAGATTGATACAAACAATCAACATACGTGAATAGAAATAATACGCATATAGTATTGCATTATAAATGTATAACTCCTAAAGAATTAATACTAACAGTTTCAACATTCTCGAGTCGAAACATACACAGAGTATTATAGGGTTGATATATCACTCGTGATTGGAATAATACTTGACACTTAAGAGATTCAAATTCAAATAATAAGCTTTGAGTTGCAGAGTAGCAAGATATATTTTGACGTATTTTTTTTAGTTAGCCATCTCTCCAATGCCGATTCTTAACCTGTATGGAAGTTCGTTACAATACTTAATAATAATTATTGTTACAAATAATAGAAAAATACGAAGCTACATTCTACAAATGCAGTCGGCCTGCTGTCTTCTGTTCTTCTCCTGTAGGAGTCTTCTTGTGGAAGAATCGCCGTACTGTATTCCCGATCCTATTCGTTCAGGGTCCAGTTCACCTAGAAATTAACACAGTTGATTGGAGAAAATACGCAAAGATTTTAGTATAAACAACATTCAACTACAGAGACTGTATAATAATAGTGTTGAAATTTGATGTCACACTTTTTTTAACAGTTAGCTACGTCAAATCCAGCTATACTTTTGCCAATTCCCATTAAATTGCATTGGAATGCTACGCAAAACATAATATGTTATGTTGAGTGATTCACTTCTTACAGTGACATTTATTAGATAGCATTAGATAGATAGCATTTATTGACGTTGCTGATGACCGTACAGGTACGATGGCGAAGAAATAATATCCCTCTATCTATCTATCTAATGCCAAGTGTCAAATTAAATGAATACCACTGTACCTATAATTTTCCTTTGCCAGTGTTTAGTTTTCAATATTTTAAGCGTTTAAAGCAATAAAAGAGTAAAGAGACAATTTTTAATGTTAGGGAAGTTATTTTCTATGTTGTTTCTCTGAAAATAAGTTTGAAAAATGAGTGAATGGGATCATGATTGCCTGTAATCCCATACCAAAATTAAAAAAAAAACTGGCAAAAGTAAGGCGGAGGCGGGGAAAAATATGTTCCAACACACTATTATAGATCTTTTCACACGAATGACCACACTGTTATTATACAGCCTCTGTAAACTAAACCATATGGAGAACGGAACTTAAAAAAATAGCGCTCAAGTGAGAGAAGAGTAACAATCGGCTGAGGATTGAAACTAGGATATAATTGAATCAGATGCAGAAATGCCTGTTTTTAAACCAACTATATTATTTTGAAAAATGTCCAAAATATTGTATCCTCAATTTGAATAGAATTTTCAATTTCAAATAACGTCCGAATTTGGAAATGGTGAAGGTAATGATTTTTCAGGGTATTGGGGTTCCTTTAAAATACTAATAGATAATCGTATACGGCAAAGGAAATGGAATGCAAACTCTAGTATATCAAGTGGCTTGTTAATCTTGGACTGAAATCTCTTACCTGCTTGTATCTTTGCCAAAATTGTCTTGGAGCACTTCAGAAACGATTCCTCAACGTTCTCACCCGATTTTGCACTTGTCTCAAGAAACATGAGTTCTGCAACAAAAATCATAACAGCTTGGTTTCATCTTGTTACTTTTTCTAACATTATTATTGAAGTTATACAAATAACAGTACATTATTCTTACAATGCATTCTCCAATGCAATTCTATAACATTTCAATTAGATCATGAAATACAAGAGATATTTTAGAGCCATATTGGAACTGCTGATTACATTTCATAATGAATAACTATTGTCAAAGTTTTAAAACCTACCAAAATAACAAAAAAGAATGATAAAACTCAGCATAATTCAAACAGCAAATAATATTTTTCCAGTGTGTCGTAGCTTTAATAAGACCTCACTTTCTGTTAAGCGTGAATTTGCAACTATTTCTGGACAAAATATTCAGCCTGTAAAACGTGCATTTAAGGAGTGAATTTTACAGGAAAGTCCCGTCTCCTGTATTATTTTACTTGTTTTATAAAACTAGTCGCAGGTGAAAAAATAATGAGAGCAGTAAAAATTACAGCATGTTATTTTAAATTCCTCCATTCCTCTCATATTTAAACCTGGAACGTTTTTCATGGAATTTTAGAAGTCGTACTAGACAGGAAAGAGGCTGAAGCACACGTTTATTGCTTAGTACGCCCTGCTATTCATGTGTGTTCGCCTTTTCCCTGTTTTACAGGACTTATAAAATGTAATGAAACATGTCCAAGTGACTTGAATATTTCTAAAAACAAATTTTAATTCAATTTAAACACTCACCATTCTCCTGCGCAAACTGGCTAGCCTCAAGAAAAGTGACTTCTCTGTCGGCATCCAGGTCTTTCTTGTTGCCAATGAGCAGTATAACTATGTTGGGACTGGCTAATGCGCGCGCATCCGACAGCCAATTGGAAAGCGCGTTAAAGCTCTCGCGATTGGTTATGTCGAACACCAGTAAAGCACCTGCTGCGCCTCTGTAGTAGCTACGTGTCACTGATCTACCACAAAAACACACAGTAAACCGACATTCTTATCTACTTTTCAACATATTTATCATAGACTAACTATACATTCTGTTGTCTGTGATATGTCGTTATAAGTCTGTTATATGTTGTCTGTGATATTTATTAAAGCAATTAACAGAACATCACCCGCCCCGAAATTAACAGAACATCATTTATATTCTATTTTTTTTCAATTGTATGTTAATAAACAAAATGAAGTGTATAGCAGAATAAATTGTCTCTTCACAGTTGTAAAGGGCTAATTAATCAAAATTGCTCTTCAACATCACTTTAGAATAAAATTATTTTTAGAATAATATAGATTTTGTCAGATTTGTATAGCAGAATAAATTATCTCTTCAACATCACTTTAGAATAAGATTATTTTTAGAATAATACAGATTTTGTCAGATTTGTATAGCAGAATAAATTGTCCCTTCACAGTAGTAGAGGGCTAATTAATCAAAATTGCTCTTTAACATCACTTTAGAATAATACAGATTTTGTCACTTACTTGAATCTTTCCTGGCCGGCTGTATCCCATATTTGTAGTTTAACCGATTTGCCAGCCACGTTGATAATTTTGGAGCCAAATTCAACTCCTATCGTGTGACTGCTATCATTCTTAACTGTAAAAATACAATTAAATTATTACCTACAAGCATAGGCGTAGCGTGCGTGAGCCATGAATTTGGGGGGGGGGGCACAAACAGGGGCGGATACAGGAGTGATTTTTGGGGGGTAAGTCAAGTTATGGTGGTGATCTCAAATAGGGTAGAGGGGGGCCTAGGGTCCCGGAAAAAAATGACTGTCAAAATAAGTAGCTATTTTATGGTCTTTCATAGTTAAAAATCTCATTTTGAATTGAAAAATCCATTGTTTGCAATGAATTGTATGTGAATTCATCAATCAGATGAACTTTTCCTTTTCATTCTCATACTTTATTTAAACATGATAAGATATCTGAGATAATAAACTTCTGGCTTCAACTCAATATTAACCAACGATCAACAGCTAGGAATAATACTTTATTAATTGATAATTAAAATCACTCAATACTTGTGTGGATATTAGATTAGATCATTTAGGGCACAAATCCAGGATTTTTTAAAAGTGGGTTTAAACCCATAGACCAGTTTAAAAACTGGGAGAGTGTAGTGTGATGGGTTCTAACGTCTAAAATGACTGGTTAACACTTCACTAAAGTTATTATCAAGGATGAAGTAGAAATAATGTAGACTGTCAATTCTTTGAAGAAAAAAGAATCAACAGAATGCCAACAGTTTCCTAATGATAAAACAAATTGAGAATTTTAGCTCTTATTAAATAGCTAGTGCTTTGTTTGAATTGAAACAAATAAAAAAAATTACTTACATTTATTTTCAATAAACTGGTGAAGCAGACAAGACTTTCCGGATCCGGCACTTCCAATAACGAGAAATTTGAAAAGATAATCTGAAAAAATTGAAATTAATAATTACTGTCATTTAAGATACCTACTTAAAAAAGATAGCCTCTGTGAAGAAAATGTATTGCTTACTAAAACTATATCTATGGAAAGAATGCTCTATGAACAACTAAAACATCAAATCATTAGGCTAGTTTAATGAGACTTCAATGAAATGTTTAATGATAAATTTACACAGAAAATGCGTTTTTTTGTTATTTCCTGTAGACTACCGTATTCCAAAACGACCATCATAAATTTATCTATACATTGAGTCGATTATAAAAAATATTACCAACTATGAGCTCATCATTAAAAATTAGCTAGTGAGTAATGAAAATGGGAAGGCACAGGCATAAAAATACTGGTGGCGCAAAAAGAATGGATTTATTTGAGTAGGATAGTATCAGTGGACTTTCTATTTTCCATGACAAAAGCCAAATAAGAACTTCAGAACAAACAAATTTAGAATAAATTCGAAAAGGATCTCATGTAGCCTACTAAGATAGTACAGAGATACTACCAATGCATTGCAAATTGGAATTTTACAACTAAAACTTTGAGGAAGCAATAAATGCGGTGCTGCTTAGAAATTTAGATTGGAGTTTAATTAGAGAAGCTGTCAAAAAATTGAATATGCTATAATGAAATTAGGAATGAAAATAAGATGATAAATATACTTTTATTGAAAGTACAAATTCTTGAAGCTTATAAATAGCACGGTAGCTCAACTCACCATACGATTCTGACATTTTTTAGAACGTAAATATTTTCCCCAAAGTTTTTCTAACACTTCATCATAATAAAGTAAATATTATAGGTTATTTTTCCTAAAAATCAAATGCAGATCACTTGTTCAACCCTGAAAAACATTGATTTTTAAATAATAACTTGAAATTGTTGTTCAATATCAACGCTTTCCTTATCAAACTTCTAAATACAACCTAATAAAAACACTAGACACCATGACAGTGACAGCAGCTGACGATGGTAATGGCAGTATGGCACAGAATAGGAGAGTAATCTATTCTCTCTCCTATTCTGTGGTAATGGCCAATGGGCCCGACTCTCTACACATCTACACCATCGCCGTCATTACGGTTTTTTGTGGTTAGAATTCGTATTCTTGAATGTTGATATTGTTGTTAAAAATATAGTTGTAAAAAGAATATAGTTTTCAACATAATATTAATATGAGTGAAAAGAATTGTGACAGTGGAATTGTTATTAATACAAGTGAAATGAACAGTGACAGTCCAATTATTGATCATTTTATGAGTGAAATGAACAGAGATAGTCCAATTGTTCATTCTATGAGTGAAATGAACAGTGATAGTCCAATTGTTCATTCTATGAGTGAAATGAACAGTGATAGTCCAATTGTTCATGCTATGAGTGAAATGAACAGTGATAGTCCAATTGTTCATTCTATGAGTGGAAAGAACAGTGATAGTCCATGTCTCATTAGCATTATTAATAATGTTAGTGAAAAGAACAGTGGTAGTCCAAGCGTTACTAAGAAAAGGGAATTCTTGAACCCACAAGCGAAAGAAATAATTTATAAACTGCATAATTTCATGAGAACAGAGTCAAATGAAGGACCGATATTAATTAACCAGCCACAAGCTCGCCTTTCGCTAGCACTTGGCGTTTCCACTAGAACTATTCAAAGGGTGTGCTCGGAATTCAAAATGAATAATGGCCAGAGTGCTCCTCGTAAACCAAGATTAAGAAAGAAGACTAGAACAGAATTGAATGATTATGAAAAAAGTATAGTGCGTGCAACAATTGCAGAACATGCAGAAGATTTGACTTTGAAAAAACTTTCACTTATTTTAAAAGAAAAGATAAATTTCAATGGGAGTGTTTCGTCACTGAGGAGGGTGGTTAAAGAATTGGGATTTCAGTATAAGAAAGGAAATGACAACCGGAAAGATGGAAAATGGCTGTTTGGAAAACCGACAATGCGTGGACCAAAAGATTAAGTTATCTGAGTGCATTTAAACTTTACAGACAGCAACAGAGGCCTATCGTATTTACCGTCTTATATTAATCGGGTCCAGTGACACTTTTCACTTTCATGTTAAATCGAATATAGGTACCAATATCAAAGAAGACTCTTACCTGCTCAGAGAGACATTCATAGACACAGTAAACGAACGATTAATTTAAAACAAGTACTTGAAGTGGTGAAAGTGAATCATATAGTAACACAGACCCATGTTAAGAATCAGAAGATATGAATGATAGTGACTCACGTGGAATGAATTTCTTTGTTTAATTGTTTGAATGAGCGATTTTGTTTGAATATTATGTTAGTTGATGAAATGGACCATGCACGTGAAACAAGCACAGACTGATTCTATCTTTGTTTAATCCATCCAAGATCTATTCTTTATCTTTTCTCCCATAGTTTTTTTGGTAAAGTTTTTTGACTTGAAGTATTTGTCAAGTGATTTTTTATTCATTGTTTTTTATCGTGCAAATTAATTGCCGAATATATTTTGTTTATCATGCTTCTTTCATTTATTTATTCATTAATCTGTACAAATTATACTTGATGGAAGGTCCAACAGACTCAGGCCTAAACAGGTTGGCAGGCTACCCGGTGATACAGACGTCGACTGTCAAGAAGCTGTTGTGGGGCGGCCAGGTGAGGCATCCCAACTACCTGGGTTCACTGATCATGTACTGGTCGTACGCTGTGGCGGGGGCAGCGCCGTACCCGCACTGGGCGCTGACCGTGCTGCCCCTTGTCATGAACGCCTTCCTCGTGCATCTGGCCCTGCGCGACCACGCCCGCTGTCAGGCCGTCTATCACGCCGCCTGTAACCGCTACAACCCGCAGAAGGTCATGTACCATCTGGAACTCCAAGTCTTCTAAGGTCAGTCAACTGCTTATTTACAGGGTTAAGGTCAATTCACACATTGACGACAACGACGACATTTTCGTTCTGCGCATGCGTCACCAGTCCACACTCTGATTGGTCCATGTCTATCTTTGTTTACAAATGATAGCTGTCGGCTATCAAGCTCTCAAGTCTAACCAGCAAAATAGCAGTACCGATATGACTTGAAAAGGTTTGTATTATAATTGTCAGTATAAAATAAAAGAAAAACTAATAATGTAAAGCGGACGATTTCAATACACATAAATAATTGACGATTGATTCCGAACAGCGAACATTCAAATTTCGTACCTAGTCACTTAACCTAGTAATTCGGCTGGTCAGAAGTCTAGCATTCTTCAACAAGGATGGACCAATCAGAGCGTGGGCTTGTGACGCATGCGCAGAACGAAAATGTCGTCGTCGTTGTCGTTATCGTCAATGTGTGAATTGACCTTTATTCCTACCCTAAAAACAGGCACAAAATCATTTATTGCTCATTGAAATTATACAACTAGTAGTTCTGTAACAGTAGAGCTCACGCAGTTAAGCCCGGTCTAGACGCTACGATAAGTTTGTCAAACTTATCAGGATTATTTTAAATTGTCATAAAACAGCTGATTTAACGTCAGTAAACGAGCTTACATTAATCAGCTGTTTTATGACAATTTAAAATAATCCTTATAAGTTTGACAAACAACGTAGCGTCTAGACCGGGCTTTACGTTAAAACTCATTCTTTACTGTACAGAAACTGTACAATCAAAGTGTGGTCATTTGCTGTCTCGCTTTTGATTGGTTAGCTCGTTTAAATCCACATTAATTTTGTCAACTTCCATAAGATTTACATTAAGAAAATACTTAAATCATATTCCATGTCAATTGGTACACTTGTAACCCATAATTTATCTTTGCCATTGTTAGTGCTTATCATCTCACAAGCTTTCAAAAATTATTTGATTTTTACCTTGCAGGGATCTTTCCTTTGTACTATTTTATTTTATTAATTCTAGACTATTATTTTTCTATTGTAATTTTTAAATACTTTTGAGTTTTATGTATTTGTTTCAAGGATAAATAAATTATTTTGATTTGATTTTGACACTATACTAATAAGGAATAGGGGAGATCATCTAATGAGACGCATGTCATTGACATACAATTTATTTAGCCTATATATATTTATTTTATTTTATCTACGACCGTGTTATAACGCAATCATTACAGTTTCATCATTGAAATCGAAACAGTAACTCTTTCGAAATGGAGTTTGAAACTTTGTATTGTAATGAGTTCATTACGATATAGATTGTATAATATAACACGGTCATAGTTTAATCTGTTCCAGTTTTAAAACACTGAAACGAACCAAAACACAATCTCAGCTGATAAAAGCACTGTGTAGCTCATGCGTGTGTTTGGGTTTGGCTAACACTGTCCTAACCTATAATATGGTAAACATTGAAATAGAACAATGGTCGTTTGAATCAAGGTTAGTTTAGATTGATAATGTAGATATTATTGTTTTTTGTTGGTCGTAGATAAAATAGTGTATGAAATGGTTGTATTTTAGCTTTTAAATGACTTGTGAGATACCTTGAAATAACTCGCGGCGTTGCCGCTCGTATTTTAAACTCCGTATCTTACTCATCGTTTAAAGGCTCTCATAATACAACCATTTCATAAACTACTATTATAGGTTTTTTTATTACATGCTTGTTTCTGTTGCAGGTAGGCCTGTTCTCTTGGAAGTGTGCAGTGGAGTTAACTAGAAAATAGACTGTTTCTTGAATTGAACTTTGAATAGACTATTGATTAGAGATGTGTTGATCTCCATTTTTGTGTTGAGTGTTTTATTATTTCTGATAGTGAACATTGATAATTTTTATTAGACAAGCTCAAGTAATAGTTTTACTTGATTAATTTCATGTAGTTTTACTTCACGAACAAAAATGTCTCAAGTGTTTAAGTATCGGTGCTTCACCGACGAAAATGAAAGAAATGGAAGAAACGTTCGCTATTTTTCAACAATAATGATGATAATTTTATTTCATTTCTTTCGAAAGAGGTTATCATACTTCTTATTTCTTAGCATATTGAAAAATCAGTGTCTTTGAATTTGAATAAATTTAGATATCTACCTAGTTTACGGTGTGAACTCATCTCTTAAAAGACAAAGATGTAAAGATATAAAGTTATTATATCAACTCAAAGAATGTAATAAACTTGAGAGAAAATTGTATATAAGAGATTGCTAAATATTTCATTATTCTCATGTAGATTTAGAGTAATTAGGTTTAGTATGAGTGAATTATAGGATTACTATAACATTTTCATTCACATTTCATTTGTAATGACATGACATTACAATGACTGATGATTCAGTTATTGTGACGAAAATGTAAATCAAATTTTTTATTTATCAGGATATTTTCATTTAATTGCAGTTTTGTTATTTTTTTGTAGTTTCAATAATTTAATATCGAATATGATTCCATGTATCAGTTTGATTCTCCTATAATTTTCTTATTCTAGTTTTATGGTTCTATTCGTGAACTTTATTGTTCTTAGTTTTCATTATTGCAATTGAAATCATTTTGCAACTCATACGGGATTTTCCTTGCAGATATTTCCGTTTCCTTCTAATTGTATTATAATCAGTTAATTCAAATGACTTTGAATGAGTGATGATATACAGTAATACAAAATAAATTAGGCTGCAATTTATGTTCCAAATAAGTATTGAGATGTTACTTCAATTTATAATTCATAAGCATTTGAATATTCTTATTGTTCTTATATACATGTATTATCTTCCTTATAAATTGATGAAAGTGAATCCAGCATTGATTTCTTTTTATTATGCCTAAACACTATATTTTACCTTTATTATTTTATGTAACTCTAATATAATTGCGTCATCCAGGCCATATTTTTCTTGATCACCACAAAAAATATTGACACATTTTTTATAAGCATAAAGCCTCGTTCACACAGGAAGCGCAGGACATGTGATCGGTGAACTGTGCAACACTGCTGAGGCCACACTACTACGCTTCGCTTAGTGAATCGCATAGTAACTTATATCTATATAGGCATGGTATATAGATATATTTACTATGCGAGTCACGAAGCGAAGCGTAGTAGTGTGGCCTCAGCCTTACGGATTTCGCCAGATTTAGTCAAAGTAGATTGTACGTCCTTGGCCTGAACGTCTAGTTGTTTCTGTTCATATGTAGGCCTAATTTTGTGTCCCTACTCCGTAATAATATAAAAAATATCCCATATTAAGTTCAATATATTATACAATACGGTATAGTGAAACTTTGTTTTACTGGGAACATGATGGTATCATTATTGTAGACATAAAAAAATGTTCTGTGGTTTTATTTTTCAATTTTAATTTATGCTTTCCGGTACACATTTCCTGTTCTTTCCCATGGGCGGGGCAGAACGGGACTTACCTGTGAGGCAGAATGGGATATGGCAAATTTATGAGAAAACAATTGGAACATTGAAACGTCAAGTATAGTGCGATTCACGTCAAGAAGTCAGCATTGTTTATATGAGGAGCATTGATGCCAAGTTTCATTGAGAGAGAAAGAGAAAACTGCACCAAACGTGTTTGTTGGGACTGTGTGCGACAACAATGCACAGTGCGAATATGATAGAGACATCATCAACTGCCTTGTGCTGAACAAGGATAGCAAATTTCCAGCTAAGCAATGCTGACTTCTTGACGTGAATCGCACTATAGTAACTATCATTGTACTGAGCTATCTTCTTTATTATTAAGGTTGAAAATTTCTTTTGACACCGCCACCCTTCTCTCCCATCAGTAGGGTTGCCTATATTGTGTTTAGATTATAAGTGAGGGGTGGAAGACTAAATGTTACTATAGTGGCAACAGTGTACATTGGAACCTGCGACCTTGAGCGTTTCATATTCGTGTGTTCCACTCTAGCACCTTTATGAATGTGCTTTTCAACCTATTAAGGTGGGTTTTCGTTACTGCGACAAAGTGCCGCAGCGGAGCCCGAACCAGCGTTGCCAGATGCAATTGATGAGAAATCCCCACTATAAATTGGCACTTTGTCGCAGTAACGAAAACCCACCTTTATTCTTTCCTCTACAAGCCGGCATGAGAGTTTGGGACTGAAGTGCCGTCATTATCACGACTTTCCCACCAAGCCGCTTATTCACTCCGACCCACCTTGGAACATGTTCCTAGGTGGCCATGCTTTCACCCTCACAATGATAACTATAAAAACTGGGGGAAAATGTATAGGCTATCTATGAAGGATATAATTTTCTTTGAATTTTATTCAACAAAATTACAATTAATCCCCCTATATGGATGCTGGAAAAAAATTCCAAAGAAAAATGAAATTGATAATAATTGATCGAAAAAATCACCTCATGTGTGGGGTGAAGTCGATTTTACACTGTATTATATGGCTAATCAACTTCGCCCCACTATATGGGGTGAAGTCGAACAGTCTTCAACAAAAAAAGGATTGTTTAAAATGTTGAAAATTATGTTCAAACTGTAATAATAAGGACAAGAAAGAAAGAATTAATCCTATTTTTTAAGAATTTTATCAGGGCTTCTAAAGCAAATTTATCACAAAAAACCGTAATTTTTGATCAACTTCGCCCCGGTTTACGGTACACCATCGCCGAACTAGGCGAACGCGAGCGTGTAGATGGGGTAACTCGCGCAGTTCGCCTATGCTTTTATATGGGAAAAACTCTCGGGCTAGACTCGCGTTCGGCGATGGTGTAGACGCGGCATCAAACTAATCACTTCTGATTGACATTGATATAAAGGAAATCACCGCTTACATATTGCAGGTACAGGTATTTCATAAAGGCGTGAAAAATCAGTAGGCTATTTTCTAAGCATTTTGATAATGCACCACCTTTTCCTCGGGTTACAAAATGGTATCTAGAGGTACGGTCATGACGTTTGAGCTTCTACAAAATAATTGGTATAGTTTATTTAATCCCCTGTAAAATTTCATCAATGTGGGTTACGAGCTTTTGCCAGAAGACCAGCGATAAAGGAAATCACCGCTTACATATTGCAGGTACAGGTATTTCATAAAGGCGTGAAAAATCAGTAGGCTATTTTCTAAGCATTTTGATAATGCACCACCTTTTCCTCGGGTTACAAAATGGTATCTAAAGGTACGGTTACACCAGAGCGAACCGAACGTTCACTGGCATTCACAAACACTGAGAATGAGAGTGGTTACACATATGAATGTCACAGACATTCATATCAATGAATGAATGAATACATTCATCCAGAGTGAACACATATGAATCGTCTTGAACGTCGCGTCGTTCGCTTGTGCTCCGGCCACCACAAGAAGTCCAGGTTGTCCATAATCATGGACGAGTGCAGTGGTGATGATGATAATGAGTTGGCGTTTTTATGCCTGGCGGGAAAAAATCAAATATCACCCGTTGCCATAGAAATGTTGAATGATAGTTATTCGTCATCTGCCGAATTAAAAAAATAGTACTATACTCTGAACAAATCCCCAGAGTCAAAAACTGTCGCATATTTCATGCACTCTACACCCGTGTGGACAGTCTCCATTGACTGGACTATATAATGTAAAATACAATGAACACAAGGATGTATGTAAATGACGAAATTCACAGGACTTCGTCAAAGGGGCTCACAGAGAATCAGAAATTGACATAGTGCCGTGAATCCACCACTGTGTATTTCTGAAGTTTTTTCATTCACAATCAGATAAAAATAGGAAAGAATAATAAACAATGGAGAACAATAATTTTGGTTTATCCAATAAACAGTAATTGGATAACCAATGGAGAACAATTCCATTGGAATCGAAGTCCAAAAAAGGTTATTTCAAAATCTAACCCAGTAAAACAACATTCTCAAACCAATCTCAATCATTTATTTAATCATACAGAGAGCACAATGCCAATAATAAAAACGTTTACATGATTAACTGAACACAAAATGTATTATTAAACATATACATAATGAAATATTGAGTGTCAATGTTGACTTTTACAATTTTGAAAATTCTACAAATAATACAAGTTATCCGACAAATCTTAACAAAGGACACCCATGGCTGTCCATTTACTATCCAATTTCACAAAATCTGACCAAGTATCACAAATTATTGTACTAAATGTTTCTTATAGATGAAAAATTATTCAAGAAATCAGATAAATGCCAATGTAGAAGAGGGGAGGAATCTTCGGTCAAATAGAAAGAAACTTAGAATCTTTAGAAGGGACAAACTGTATAGTTTGTGATCATTGAATTAGAAATTTTCTACAGAGACTATGTAAACTTGTTAAACTAAACTTTGTGATTATTGAATTACAAATGTTCTACAGAGTCTATGTAAACTTGTTAAACTATCAATTTCATGTAAAACTAATAGAATTTTACAAAAAAAGCATGAAAGTCAACAGTTTTAAACCGAACACCAGTTGTTTCTCCTAAACTTCTCATGTTAAAATTTTAGTGGTTTCATAAAAAAATGACATTTCTGTCCAACAAATAAATAACGAGTTTATTTGTTGAAGAGAGATGTCAAAAACATCAAATTAATAAGTTTTGAAAAAGAATGTGTTTCATGTGTTCACAAAATTTAATCATTTTGAAGCTTAATGAAGCTATAGTCATCATTATTCGCATGCATTTTACAAATTAATCGGATTCAGAAATAAAACGTATCACAATACCAAGCGCAGTGGAACAAGATAGGCAATTGATAACACTGTTCAATTAGATCTTAATTGAGTTCAACTGGATGGGTGAGAGTGAATTATCATGTCAACTCTGGGCTACTACCTGTATCTAAGCTCTAAGCAAAGAGTTGAAAGCAATAATTAAACACTTGACTATCTGAAATTATTCTATCTTGAAAACTATTCAATGACTTGTTCCAATAAGCTTCAAACCGGAAGAAAATTATTGTACAATTGATTTCACGACGAAAAGTAATGGAAACAATTGTAGAGCAATTTACAAGTTGGAATAGATTTGGTTGTAAACACATACAACACGATTTTTTATCAAAACTCAAGTTTCAATTTATACTAATACATACTCATGTGTTAAAGTATGTACGATACATACTAATACATGACATGTGTTGATACATTCAGAATTACAATGTAATGAATAACTTTATAACATAGTAAACAATTTTCAATAGTTAGACAAGGCAACAAAAATAAACGATATTATAAGGCAAAAAATGATAAAATGACATTTTTATTGCCTTGATTTTTAAACAATTCACATTAGACATTCAAGGCACTAGGTCATGAAGTTAGAATATTATTAAAGATCTATATGAGATATAAAAACGTTCGTCAAGACAATATAAAACATTTTAGCAACACTTAAGAATGCACTAAATCGGTATCATCCAAAGTCAGATTTATTTCAGAAATCGATCAAGATCAATAATATGACCTATATTCTTCAATTAAAATAAAAAAATTATAAATTAAATGAGAGTAATTGACTTGAATAAGAACTATTTTCAAATACAATCGTTATCGCACTCAAGTACATTCACAAACTTGAGCAAAACTAAAGACAAAAACAATTTTGAAATACTATATTGTTGAGGGAGATATTATCTCCACAAATAAATAAACTATGATTTTCGTGAATACTAATAAAAACATTCAATTATGGCAATAGAGGCAGTATCAAGAATATTGGACCACAGCATTGAATTGCTCTTGGCCAATAAGGTTATTTTATTCATAACTATATATGTAGCCTACTGCACGTAATAAATGATAATCTATTTCATACTAGTTAATGTATAAATTTCAAATAAAATATCTGCTTAAATTTTCTATCATTCTTGAGAAAATGATTAGAAAATATTCTTCAGAGATCATGCGTATTGAATTGCACAATATAAACCAAGTCAAATTTTGATTGATACTAAAACGATGATTAAAGATTGCTTCCTTAAAACTAAAATTCAAATACACAAACTATCAAAATAACTTAATTGATGATGAAAACCTTACTCAGAACTGAATAATATATATACATATGAACATATCGAACAGATACATAGAATCATATTCAATATTAAATTATTGAAACTACAAAAAAATGAAAAATTATAAATTAATGAAAATATCCTGATAAATGAAAAATTTGATTTACATTTTCATCACAATAACTGAATAAACAGTCATAGTAATATCATGTCATTACATTATGAAATGTGAATGAAAATGTTATAGTAATCCTCTAATTAACTCATACTAGAACTAATTACATCTATATGTGAATACTAAAATATTTACCAATCTTATATACAATTTTCTCTTAAGTTTATTACACTCTTTGAGTTGATATAAAAACTATATATCTTTACATCTTTGTCTTTTAAGAGAGTTCACACTGTAAACTAGGTAGATAATCTTATCTAAATTTATTCAAATTCAAAGACACTGATTTCTCCGTATGCTAACTAAGAAATAAGAAGTATGATAACCTCTTTCGAAAGAAATGAAATAAAATTATCATCATTATTGTTGAAAAATAGCGAACGTTTCTTCCATTTCTTTCATTTTCATCGGTGAAGCACCGATACTTAAAAAACTTTAAACATTAATTATTTGTTCGTGAAGTAAAACTACAGAAAATTATCAAGTAAAACTTGAGCTTGTCTAATAAAAATTAGCATTGTTCACTGTCAGAAATAATAAAACACTCAACACAAAAATGGAGATCAACTCATCTCTAATCAATGGTCTCTTCAAAGTTCCATTCTAGAAAGAAAACTGTCTATTTTCTAGTTAACTCCACTGCACACTTCCAAGAACAGGCCTACCTGCAACAGAAACATGCATTTGAAACAAGCATGTCATTATATAGAAATAATAATTGTCATTAATATAAAAATAAAGTAAATAAAATACAATAAATTCAAAATAATTTATTTATTCTTGGAACAAATACATAACATTCAAAAGTTTAAAAGAAAAGAAAAATAATAGCCTAGAATAATAATAACATAATATATATAAGATAAAATAGTACAAAGGAACGGTCCCTGCAAGGTAAGAAACCGAATACAATATTATTAAAATATTGTGAGATGATAAAAACTGTCAATGGCAAAGACAAATTATGGGTTACAAGTGTATAGCAGGATCCAATTAACTTGTCATAAATCAGCTGATCCAGTAATAATTAAAGTGATTTCGACACAATAATCAAAACTTGACTTTGAGGTCTTTAAAGACCTTTTAAAGAAGACCTTTCAAGAATAACTTTTAAAAGACCTTTCAATAATCTGCGAGATTCATCGATCATACGTTTTATGACAAGTTAAATGGATCCTGCTATATCAATTGACATAACATATGATTCAAGTATTTTCCTAATGTAAATCTTATGGAAGTTAACAAAATTATTGTGGATTTGACCGAGCTAACCAATCAAAAACGAGACAGCAACTGGCCACACTTTGATTATTCGCTGTGAGTATCTACGGTATTGCTCTCTGCAGGATTTTTTGGGCGAAAAATTCTGTACATTTAACATAGGAAAGGATAGGCTTAAATCAGTTTATAAATTGAAATAGAATTCCCTGTCGCTATTTTTTCCTACTTAATGATTGTGGAATTATATTTAGAATGATATAATGAGCTCATCGCATGTCCTATCCTTTCCCATGTTAAATGTACAGAACTTTTCGCACAAAAAATCCACCGTGAGCGCTGGGGTGAATTTCGATATCCCCACCACCTACAAGCACACAGCGAATACAGTTTCTGTACAGCAAAGAATGAGTTTTAAGATAACTGCTTGAGATCTACTGATTATAGAACTACTAGTTATACTGGGTGGCGCAAAAAGAACGGATGGATTTGAGTAGGATAGTATCAGTGGACTAGAGCTGTCTGTGACCGCAGAGCGACACCATTAGGTTAAAGTATCCAGTTTTAGTATCAATAGCGCAATTGACCTTGCAAAATCGCGTATTTGCTGTTGAACAATATTTCCAATAGAATGAATCTGCAATCGTCGTTCAACGGAGCTTCAGCAGAAAGTTTCAAGTCAAGCTTATAGCCATGAGATTCTTCTTTACCTGAAATTCAAGTTTACTGTCGTAAATATCGTTACATTGAAGATTTGAATACTGCAATACACGAATGAATTGCTGCTGTATCAAAAGTTAAGGACCAATTTGAGGCTTTTAATGAGCATTAGCGCATTAACCCATCTTTCCAAATATGTAATATTTGAAATATACTCAAGTGTTTTGGAGTTTTTCATACAAATTCTCAAATTGGGTTATTTACTCAGTATTTTGGTGTTAGGAAGATAAATGTATGATTCAAATAAACTTTCTTATAACACTTTGAAAAACATCCGTTCTTTATGCGCCACCCTTACTTCAATAAACAATCAATGATTTTGTGCCTGTTTTTTTTTTTATATAACCCTGCAAACAAGCAGCAGTTTACAAGGTAGAAATAACAGTGAAAACAAGCAGTTGACTGACCTTAGAAGACTTTGGGCAGCAGATGGTACTTGACCTTCTGCGTGTAGCGGTCCCAGGCGCCGTGGTAGACGGCCTGACAGCGGGCGTGGTCGCGCAGGGCCCGGTGCACGAGGAAGGCGGTCATGCCGAGGGGCGGCACGGCCAGCGCCCAGTGCGGGTGCGGCGCCGCCCCCGCTGCCGCCCCCACAGCGTACGACCAGTACATGATCAGCGAGCCCAGGTAGTTGGGATGCCTCACCTGGCCGCCCCACCAGCCGCCACACAACAGCTTCTTGGCGGTCGACGTCTGTATCACCGGGTAGCCTGCCAAACACATCACGATCAGTTGACATTTCTTCTATCAAACAAAGTTCTCTACAAAAAGTACAAAGTAAATCACTTTCTGGTTTGAAATTTATCAATGTTGATGACAAAATTTTCTTTGATTAGTTTTTTTTTGATTAGTTGACATTTCTTTTATCAAACAAAGTTCTCTACAAAAAGTACAAAGTAAATCACTTTCTGGTTTGAAATTTATCAATGTTGATAACAAAATTTTCAAATAATTCAGATTATTGACAATTTGGCTATTTTTGTTACGGAACTGCCATATTATCTTCTAAAATATTCTATATTATTTTATCGAGCTTTTGAAGTGAAAATTAGTGACTGTAAAATATGCTATAGCAGGACTCATTTAATTTGGCGAAAACCAGCTGATTAGGTGACCAGTAACACAATAATTTAACTACATATGCTTCATCTTGTTATTAATACAGTATATTAATACTATTTTATGTTATATTTGAGAGGTCTATTATTTTAAAATTGTACTTTCAAGTCTTTTGTATTTTTTTCAGTCGTTCAATAAACTTATTGAATCAATACTTTTGCATTTGAAAACACATGGTTATTGATTCAATAGTGCTATTGGATCCATAAACTGTCTTCTTGGATTGAGCGACTGAAAAACCGGGCATTTGGATTATTGTGTCACAGCTGCCTTAAATCAGCAATTTACTGATTACCAAATCAGCTGAGAGTCCTGCTGTACATGACCTAGATTTGGACTGTTTTATAATAGAAAAAGGGACAGTGCTATGCCTGAGTCTGTTGGACCTTCTATCAAGTATAATTTGTACATTGATGAATACATAAATGAAAGAAGCATAAACAAGGCATATGATACATTCGGCAATTAATTTGCCACAATAAAAAACAGTGAATAAAAACAGCACTCAACAAATACTTCGTTCACTAGATAATACTTCGTAAATATCTACGTATACCTTAAATAGAGAATAGTATATCTCAAATAATCTAAAAGACATCTGTAAAAGTAATACCTGATGAGTGGCATACCGATTTTTCAACCTGTGATTTTGTCATATTGACCATTTTCAGAGCTTGAAATGCTGCAAAAAAGGATTTTATATGAGAAAAAGGAAAAAAGAAGAAGGAGGCTTCGCCGAACTAAAAAGGCAAAGCAGGAAAGTATCGCTGTAGAGCTTTTCCTAGCAGGCCGGAAAAGTACTATTTTTCTCACTGTTATCAGTGCAGCAGGAATAGCCACTTTTCAAGGTAACTGTAGGAAAAATAAATTGTAAGATACATAGAATTTTACTGAACTATCAACGTTGTATAAGATAGAGAGATTATCATAGAACTTACAAAGACATCATATAGAAATTATTGCTACTTACTACTTACATAGAATTTTACTGAACTATCAACGTTGTAAGTAGTAAGTAGCAATAAATTGTATGTGATGTCTTTGTAAGTTCTATGATAATCTCTCTATCGTCTACAATAATCTGTATTATAAAAACCTCTCAGTAATTTCTACGAAAACCTAAACAGTTTAAATCAACTCAAGTTATCTATTGAACATAGAATGACACTTTTCAATGAACAACTGACGTTACATTTCTACTTACACATGAGGGCAGGATGCGACGGATTCTTTCTGAATTGGTCCTTTTGGTTGTTGCTCAGACGGTAGATGGCAAATCCAATCAAAAATGCGATAACAACCACTGGCAAAACGAAGACATTTGTTTCAATCCTAGAATGAAAATAAGACAAATATGTTATTGTATTGAAGAGTTGATCTGAATCATTTATTAATACTGGTTCACAATATACAATTTTGTGTTGCATTATTGAATCTGACACTGAAATGAAAAAATAAATCTACAAGCTTTTCAGCTCAGTCTACTCTACTTCAGCTAATGCAATTCATATTATTGATACAAGTACAGCAAATGAAATGAACTGATGAAATGAAATTGAGAATTTTATTCCTTTCAAAGGTGAGTTTTCGTTACTGCGAGCGAGTGCCGCAGCGGAGCCCGACACAGCGTTGCCAGATGCAATTGATGAAAAATCCCCACTATAAATGGTTGGATTTTTCATCAATTTTCATCAACATCAAAACCCACCTTTAGAAAGCATACAAAACATTTTCGTTCAAATTACAGGAACAAGAGTTGACAAAATTATCCAGTATTTACTTCAATTATCCAATATTCATCAACATTATCTAATATCTATCAACATAATCCAATATTTAACTAAATTTAAAAAATGAAGAAATTTTTGCCGACTACCTGATTCTCTCCCCTATTTCTAAACATCGTCTTAAACGTTTGTTAGCAGAAAACCCCCTATACAAGCTTGAAGAATTTTATGAATTGTCTAAGAATATGTAAGGCTAGGCGTACACCGGTTAGTCAAGACAAGACAAGACGACATTAGTCACGTTTAGTCACAGTAATTCACATAGTTGCTTATGAAGTAACACACACACCGATTAGTCACAGTAATTCACATAGTTGCTTATGAAACAGCACACACCGATGCAATGACTAATCGGTGTGTGTTGCTTCATAAGCAACTATGTGAAGTACTGTGACTAAACATCTCGTCTTGTCTTGACTAACCGGTGTACGCCTAGCCTTAGCTTGTATTTAGTGAAACATTTTGTAGGTTTATGATGACAAACTATCATAATATAGTACTGATAGAGAAATTAATATTAATATAACAAAACAAAATCCCTCACTATCACTATCTACTTGTTATTTACTTCATTCTACTTTGAACCTATGTATTATTTGCTTAATCTAATGCGGTATCACTATGAAAATTTGTACTGAACCTGAAGATGTTTTTGCAATAAAGTATTCATTCTATTTTGTATGATATTAATATGGCAAAAAAATCCCTCACTATCACTATCTGCTTGTTATTTACTTCATTTTACTTTGAACCTATGTATTATTTAACTTCTGACACAGTGTCTGGTGAGATGTAGTGATAGCCATTATACGAAAAAACAGATATTCATTATCACGATTTTTTAATAGAACAGAAGCTTCAGCACCTTAGGTGCTATCATGTCTATAGGTGATGATAGCACCTAAGGTGCTGAAACATGTCTGTTTCTTATTATTAAAAATCGTGATAATTGACAATATCTTGTTGTTTTTTCATTATGTATTATTTGCTTAATCTAATGCGGTATCACTATGAAAATTTGAACTGAATCTGAAGATGTTTTTTGCAATAGAGTAGGCTATTCATTCTATTTTGTACTAGTTTGATTGAACAAAACTTTCACAACAAACAGTACACACAGCTCGGTTAGGTACTCACGAGTTGAGCAACAGGTATTTCGGTATAAAAGTGCAGGCAAACGGCCACACCAGGCTGGCCAACACAGTCATGTAGCCGGTGCCCTCGTGCTGGATGTGATAGGACGACAAGAACTGTTCCTCGTGCCACAGGTAGTCCAACATTGTCAGCGCCTGTAGACCGGTTATGGCAACAATGGTCGGCGGGTACGCGGTCACCGCCTTGTTCTCAATCGCCTTCCACACGATGATAGCGTCGTAGACCAACTGAAAATCACAAAGTCATTCCTCAATTTTTCAGCCATCCATATTATAACTTAATGCACCTAAAACTCTACGGGCCGGTTCATGAGCTCGGGATTTAGCCAAGTCCTAGACTAAAACGGGTGGCCACAGTAGCATCGACAAACGTTTGTCTCGACAGGTTAGTGGGTTAGCAGCATAGAGAGCCCTTAGTACATAGTGTCGAGGCTAACGTTTGTCGATGCTACGGTAGCCACCCGTTTTAGTCTAGGACTTGGCTAAATCCCGAGCTGATGAACCGGCCCTACATGCTTCAACAGGGATAGGTTTACAGTAACATTTGAATTTAATAATAGGGTGAATTTAATTTGAATAGTATTATACAGGGTGTTTCAAAAAGGTAGGCACTTCAAAGTTGGCGCTAGAATATTTACTGCATTATTATTTACAATAATAGCCTAATAAATAATTATTTTCCCCGCAAAATATAATGTATTATAGTCTGGCAACAGACAAAAGAACCTTCGCGCATCGTATCACAGTATCACATAGTACCACTACTCTAGTGAGCGAGTGAGATAAACTGCTGCATTGCATAACGTGCGCTCTCTCTGCGCAGTAGAGTTCTTATTTTGGAGGCTCTTTTGTCTGTTGCCAGACTATAGCACTATTGTATTCTTTATTAACGCATTGTATATCGCTTACATGTACCAGTGCTTCCTCAATATTAATTTACATCTGTAGTATCAGTTGATGTTGGGCTAAGGTTTTTCCCAAATTATTAACGTTTTTATATTACTCATAACTTAATAACATAACATTTTATATACTTAATAACTTATTAAAGTTATTACGCATAATATTAATCTAACGAACAAGTGAAGGACGAGTTCCAGTA
This sequence comes from Laodelphax striatellus, assembly GCA_017141395.1. Taxonomy (NCBI): domain Eukaryota; kingdom Metazoa; phylum Arthropoda; class Insecta; order Hemiptera; family Delphacidae; genus Laodelphax; species Laodelphax striatellus. Next base: position 31,964,928 of record CM029536.1, read on the forward strand.
AAAAGATAAGACACTTCAAAATCGAGAAATTCAAACTGGAGCTTGTCTTTCTTTTGTTTGCAAGATTAATAATAATGCTCAATAACACACGTTCATCCTTTGGAAAACCCATAGCCTAACATATACAGACACTGCAGTTACAAATAGATACTGGGAAAGCACTGATACATGTAGATGATGTACAATGCGTCAATAAAGAGTACAGTAGAGCTCATACACTTTATATTTTGAGAAAAAAATATTCTCAGTGCAGAAATTATCTTCCCTCGAACTTGAAGTGCTTCCTTTTTGGAACACCATGTAGTTTAGTGTACGGTTTCGGAGTGAAAATTGTTATCTTTGTGAAAAATGTAGATCTGGACTGTCTTTCATTAACTGGAAATGCGACATTTTTTGGCGTAAGCCTGTTGGACCAATTAAAGTATCAATAATTATTGAACATTACTGAATAAATAACAAAATAAATAACTGATTACTGTAGTTTGGGTACATCGCACATGTCAGACAATTGGATGTCTGATCACAAAATCACAAAATTTTGACAATAAAAACGGCCACTCCCGTCTTTTGGAGGAGAAGAAAAGCCGTCGGTCCCGACTGCCTAAAAACAGTCGTCATCTCTCACAATCACCCCTCTCATTACCCACGCACAAGCCTAGAGTTCATGTGGGCAACACCATCAGAAAAAAGAAAGAAAAAATAACTCGATAATCATTATCGACTTACCGTCTCGATAACGGCCAGTCTCACCAGAAACTGTTTGAAATCGAACAGACCCAGTCGGGGATTGATTTCGCGGCCGATCCAAAAGTCGTAGACAACGTTGCCAGTGTTGCCCTTAGGGTTGGGCACGGCCGAGGGCCGTCCGCCCTTAATGAACAGGGCCACCGACAATAGAATTCCGAAAATGATGGACAGCACTAGCAGAGCGACAGTCTTGCTCAGCACAATGGTGACCGGGTAGCCCAGGTATTGCAGACCGGCCACACCTGCTAGTGTGAGCAGGCCGATCTGGAAACCTGCAAGAGAAACATATATTTATTTATTCATTTATTGGCAAGGTACATTACAATGTGAAAACATGATTCGTTTTAGAAAAATAATTTACAACGTTAAAGAGATTGTTGAAAAATATCTCTTCAACTAAAGCATAAAATGAAACATACGTTTTCCAAGTGTAAATTTTGTACAAAATGTAGCCTAGTGTGAATTGAAAAACAAATTAATCTGGTAATCACAATGTGGACATTGGGTGTGAATGGTTCCATAACAGAGTGTTTCGACAAAAACTCCACACCCTACCTTTCTACTCTTTGAGTGAGGAAGAGATAGCAAGTTTTATTCATTTGATCTGACCTGCCATCTCGATATCAGTAAATATCACGAACGTTTGTCTTTTATAACTTACAATGCTCCTCCATGATTCAACAGCCTTGGATGGACACTCAGTATAAGAAGACACTTTCATAATACCTAAATAAAATTATTATAATTTATTGAAAGAAATTACCAACTAATAATGCTATGAAATACTCTGAAGACTTCTGCTACTGCCAATATTGACAACAGAATAATAGCTAGTGAGGAAATTCGATGAACGCTGCTGTACAAAAACTATAATCCAGTATTTAAAATATCCCATCTCCTTCTATCTAAATAACATTCTTCAAGAAATCGACTTTTTTCGATTAATTGAATTCAATCGATCAATCAATAAAGGTAAAGCATAATTAATAGATTTTTATCTACGACCGTGTTATAACGCAATCATTACCGTTTCATAATTGAAATCGAAACTGTAGCTTAATGTATAAATAGCTTAAATGTATCGTAATGACGATTTTATGAAACGGATTGTATATTATGAAACGGTTCTAGTTCAATATGTTCCAGTTTTAAAACACTGGAACGGAACAGTTCCTAACCTATACTGTAAACATTGAAATAGAACATGGTCGTTTGAATCAAGGTTAGTTTAGATTGATAATGTAGATATTATTGTTTTTTTTTTTTGGTCTTGATAAAATTGTGTTTGCAATGGTTGTATTTTAGCCTTGAAACGACTCTTAAGATACCTTGAAATAACTCGCGGCACTGCCGCTCGTATTTTAACCTCGGTATCTCACTCGTTGTTCAAAGGCTCTCATAATACAACCATTGCATAAACTACTATCAATAAATAATGACAAACCAATCACTTTTATAAGAGATTGAGTTAATATAAAACGTTTACAGTAGATACGTACCAGTGCATCTGTACTGAGGATTGGCCAGTCCGTAACGTTGAGCTATACCCTGCTTGACGCGGCCCAGAGGCAAAGCTGACAGCAACGCCTGCAGTGCAATGAATCCAGAAAACCATTGCGCCACTGTCAAGTCCAGGTAGTACTTCCAGCTTAACGGCGGCGTGCTTATGGTCAAAAGTTTGCATCGTTCCTGTAAAACAGAGAGGAGAAAAAAAAATGTTGAATTAAATTTGAATTGGTTAGGTCAACCACACCATCATTGGTATCAATCACACCATCACTTTGAAACTTGGAAAACATAACAAAAAATATCATTATATATCATTGTTTTTCTCTTATATTCTCTCTCTTTATTCTTCAATTTATTGTTCAAGACAAGGATGGAATGAACAGATTCCGACATGAATATACACTGGAAACTGGAAGTGACAGCCTATTGAAAAGGAATACACATCAACGAAATGAACAGATTCCTACTGGATACTCCTGATTCCTTCAAAATTTCTATATATCCTGAATAGTCTTGGAGAAGAATGAAAAATAGTATTGTAAGAATTGTTCAAATATTTACATTCTTACCAAGTTTTCACTATTAGGCTAGGCGTACACCGGTTAGTCAAGACAAGACAAGATTAGTCACAGTACTTCACATAGTTGCTTATGAAGCAACACACACCGATTAGTCATTGCATCGGTGTGTGCTGCTTCATAAGCAACTATGTGAATTACTGTGACTAAACGTGACTAATGTCGTCTTGTCTTGACTAACCGGTGTACGCCTAGCCTAACATATTCTTAAAAAATTCATAGAATTCTTCAAGCTTGTATAAAGAGTTTTCTGCTAACAAACGTTTAAGACGTGAAGTGTGTTGCTTGTCATTGTTTTTCTTTTTTTTTCTCTCTTTATTGTTTGAATAATGTTTGCTAAAAATGGCAAAATGTTGTATGTGACCAATAGATCCAATCATCGAATTAACCATCAGTTTATTTCTTAATTTAAATTTAATTTTTTAATTTTCCACTGGAGGTTGGGCGAAAATAAATTGAACTAAGGTCTTTTCAGCAAGGAATTGGGAGTGAAGCTTAGTCTTCACAGGCTCTGAAGTAGAAAATTCACAAGCAGAAAGACCAGCTTTGCCCATCAAGGCTTGACAAATACACGATCAAGCTCTCAGTCCAATAAAATAACATACAATATTCTCAACTGCTGGCTTTTCGGTACCCAGTTTTCTGCGTTTCTATCAGGTTTGCTGCGTTACAAACAATAATTCATGTCTTGTGTAAGGGCGCCTTACAAATCAGCTACATGTAAGACAACTTACCTTAGTCAAGCAGGACAACTGCAGGCCAAGCACAGTCAGAGGAAGTAGAAAGATGAGAACCAAGGCGCCGGGCCAGCCGCCAAACTCCTTAGCAGAAGCTGACTTAGTCGACGCTGCAACATGATTGGCCTTCAATACTCGATCGGTCGAAGCGAATCCGTCAAGCTGCAAATTAAAAAATACAGTTGAAAATGACCACGGCCAATCCAGAATCGTATGCTATAAGATAGCCTAATCATTTACAGCCAAAAACACAATACTCAAAAAAGTTGTTTCTTCAGAGAGTGTATAGTAACAGTGTGGAGATTGCATGTCACACTTTTGATTGGTTAGCTCCGACAAATCCACCATACTTTTACCAATTCCCATGAAATTTGCATTGGAATGAAAAGCAAATCATACGTTATGATAAAATATTCACTTCTAACCTACATTTTGCCTTTGCCAGTATTAGTTTTCATCATTTCAAGCTTTTAAAGCAATAGCCTACCAAGAGTAGAGAGCCTAATGGTAGAAAAGTTAGTTTTAGAAATAGAAATTTATTCAGGAAAAACCAGACAATACAATAACTTGCGACTTAGGCTACATAGGAAATAAATTAAACAAATTATTAACTAATATGAACTATGAAATTAGAACTATGTCTTAGAACTATGAAATTTTTTCCCTGAGAAAAATGTTGATTCTCTTAAAATAAAATTGTGAATTGGTTAATGTTTGCCTGTAATCCCATATCAAAATTTAAAAATTTGGCGGGAAAAAAATCATAAAGTTTAACCTAATAATTTGTGTTTGAATTAGATCTTCTAAACTTACTTCGATACTGGACTTGACTCGCGCGGACCGTCTCAAAGTGACACCAGACGGTTCAACCGATACACTCGACCTTTCTTGCGAGGCTCGGATCTCCTCAATAGCGGCCGAACGCTCTCTGCTTCTGCTTTTTCTCAGCACTGCCAAACAAAAATGGAAACAATTGATCAATATCAAACGTAATCCAATATCCAAAATAGTGATCGATGACCAGGCTTCCCTGATCGTTTAAACTTGTTAATTTACACAGATTGCAGCATCAAAGGCCAGCAAAGTTATCATCGAATAACTCCTCTACTCGACAGAAGCTTCTACCAATGAGCCACCTTATACAGGGTGATCGTAAAGTCGCGCAACCCAAAATGATAACAGTCTTAAAAAGCTGTAATGTGTTATTGATTTTTCTTTCAAAGTTTATGAAGAGACTTTTTGGAGAACGAATGAACGTTTCACTTATCGTCTGCAGTCTGTCGTCAGTCAAAACACTTGGTCGGCCGGTACGATTACGGTCATTCACGCTACCTGTATCCCGAAAACGATGAAACAAACGACATATATATGGTCGATTTGTTTGGTACTTTAGCATCTGGAAAGGCATTGGAGAAATGTTCTTGACACTTTGCGTAGGATTTCGATTCACAGTAACTCAAAACGATAGAAATACGTTGTTCTTGCGTAAAAGACATTGCGACTTGAACTGAACAAACAAACTGATTTCTGGCTAATTGTCGCCCGATGGCGTGATCTGGCAGTGCAGCCACCTGCTGTACTACTGGACGAAAAATTCCCATATGCAAATCATACTTTACAAATTTACCTGTCATTCCTACACGGCTTCAAACATTGGGTTGCGCGACTTCACGATCACTCTGTATATATATTCGTATGGCTAGAGGGGAAAAAACATAATACTATCCTCTAGAGAAAGAGTGGTCCTTAACTGTGTGAAACATTAAAAATTCGAGCCACCTTGATAGGGTGTTCTTGAAAAACCATAACTGAGTGCCCCTTCACTGAGTGTGGCAGGCAGTTGAAGATTCTCAGTGCCAGCACCGGAAAACAATAGTTGACTTTGAATAATACAAAAACGATTCAAAATCAAATCAAATAATGTGTATTGAGTAAGTCGCATTTACAAGTCTACGCTCAGCAACATTGAAAGTGTCATTAAGGTACATGGTACAATAAATAACTTAAAATGCATTTAAAGTAATTGAGGTGAAAATTGGAAGGAAGAGACGTCATACAAGACAGAGAGCATTAATCAAGTGAAAAAATAATAAAAAACTAGTTCTTTTCCCTTAAAGCTCTACGCCTAATAGCCTACATTTGTCAATTATTGAGTATGGGGCTCTTTCAACTTCTTATTTTTCAAACCATTTCTGGAAAGTTGGTTAGATTCTTTAATTTTGAGGTGAGACTATCAACTAATTCTTATAATATGGACATTTTTCTAGATCAGGATTTAGTTTACAAAAATAATTACACAAAAACAATTTTCTGTTGCTGGTTGCTCGCTTAACACAAATATCTACTCAACTTTTCTAAATATCAGAGCCCAAACAAATAATAACATAGAATATTACTGAACGATTACTGTAGGCTACATAAAGTAATTCATTCAGACACTGAGCAAAAAAAAAAAACAACGCAGCATTAGCCTACACTCCCAGTGACCACCATATACTAGATCAATTATTCGTGCTGCACAGCATGCAGCCAATGCTCAAGCATATTCAGCATGCTTGAGTCGCACACAAAATCGACCAAGTGTGAACATGGGGTTTTAATGGCAAAGAGTTTAGTACGCCTATTCTCGTATAGCTCTTGTTTGTACAGTCAAAGCAAAACTATATTACACCAATTACAATGGAATGCTATTCTTAATCCCTCTGTTGATTTGTAATGATTCTATCGTGTTGTGAATTTGAATAAATGGTTTCACTTGAAATATAATTTTGCATTTTGTATATTTTGTAATATTAGCCCTATGTGTGTGTGTTTGTGAAAAATGTTGTTAAGAATATGACAACAAATGAAATATTTTATAGCCTAAATATTTTTTCCAACAGTATCATACTAACGTTCAGCAATCTCAGGCGACAGACTGCGATCGTTGGCGTCAATTTTCTCCAGCACAACTTTCGCCTTGCTTCTCGACGGCGATTTTGAAGCGGCGCGCGGCTTCTTATCTTTTGCGGCGGGAGCTTTGCGGCTAGGCGATTTGCTCTTGGCGCGCGGCTTCTTCTCGTCGGATTTTGTAGCGCGCGACGGCGACTTTTGTCGCGCCGGCGATTTTTGACGTGCCGCCGGCGACGATTTCGGTCGCGCGGGCGACTTTTTGCGCGCCGGCGATTTTGTGCGAGCCGGCGATTTTGGGCGCGCCGGCGATTTTCGCTCTGACAGCGCGGCTAGCCGCGACGGCGAATCTCGAAGATTTTTGTCCATCTGCAAAGAGGAAAGAGAGTTGAAAATTATTAGCTTATAATTCATAAAATTAATAGAATAACTTTTTTTTACTTATAACTTTTGTAATCTAGAATATGTGCAGTTATAATTATTGTTATATACACGAATAAATATGCAATCAGCATAATTGGTAGGCTATTATATTAAATTAGCCCATTTATACTCACAAATTTTATAATCTAGAATCCTTGCAGTTATAATTATTGTTATCTACATGAATAAAGCAATCTAATCTAATATTCTACTAATATAATAATTTTTACTTATACTGTATAATAATACTTTACTCATATAATAATGTTTAATGGTAGACTATTCGTAGGATGATCCTCCAATTCAACTATCTAATAAAAAGAGATGAGATAAAGTTATAGAGAAGAGAGCAATAAGTGAAGTTATAAATCATTATGAAAGCTTGTAATCTTTGAATTAAATTGTTTTTCAATAAATAATTTTTTTTTATTTACACACACACACAAATACATATATTAACAGATATTAACAAATACACATATTTAACAGACCGTATACAATCTGAAAAAATGTATTAATAATATATTTGATGTGATTTATATGAATTGATAAAATAATTTTGATTTGAGTCTTTTAGTATTTTCATTGATTATTCTATTTGACTTATCCAATATTAAAACTTGTAAAATACCTTGGTTGGGGGTAATATTGTGATCATTTGATTAGCCAATTCAAATCTGAAAGAAATAATGAAATTGATTCTTTGTTTATAAAGTATCAAAATGATCATCTATTAGCCTACTTTTCGATAATGAGAAGAATGGCTTTTTCAGAAATTTTGATAGTGTTCAATGAATAATATTATAGGTAGACTAATGAAAAAGCAAATGATAAGAAAAAAAAACGCAAAATGTTTTTATTGATTACGTGTGAAGTGGTTACATAACATAATAATGAACAGGCTGCTGTAAACTACATTAAAACCACAAAACGTTTGAAAAAAGTAAATTAATGAAACAACAATTTAATGAGTAGTTCAATTTATAAACAAACATGACCGTATCAGAGTCAAGAAACGCGCCATACTATAGATATGTACAGAATGAGCGGCAAGCCAGGAGGTAATTTAGAGAAATAGGTTAAGAACAGCCGATTGAACTTGAATCATAGAGTACAAGCATTCGTCAATAGCAATTATCCACATATCCACTTACATTTCTACTTTTATACAAGGCTTTCACACAATTATTCCAATGACTTTCTCAAAAAGAAGTTTTGAAGCATCAACTTTCACCGCTACGCTACCGTACCAAACATACAGCGCTTTGGAGGGAAACGAGAACCACAACAAACAATAGCCTACTTTGAAAATTTAATTTTGCAAGATTATACTGAATCCTTGTATTTATTTACCATGACAAGGCAATCAAGTGACAAAATAAACCTACAAATGACCAAATTTAGATGTTGTTGAGTTAAAAACTGCATACTATTTCTTATTTTGGACTCCATTTTTACTAGACGCTTGCTTAGCCTATAAATAGTTTCCCCGGATCACCTCTGGAGAAGCATGTGAAGTAAATTGTAAATAATAAATAAAACATTTGCGTTACATAATAGATATAAAACTAACATATTTGCAGGTGAATGCAAATTAATAAATAATAATTACCTTTATATCCAAGAAGCAAACACAATCACAATATCACAAACACAGAAAACGACGCCAAGAAAACGCGAACCTCCAACTGAAACTTGATCAAGCCAGTCTGTGATTGGCGTAACGGCTAAATGGGAGAAAGCTTGCTATTGGTCGAAAAGCATCACGTTGGATTTTGATCAGAATCAAAAATTGGTGAGTACCAACATAACTGATATCATAAATATTACTAATAATTTATTGTTGTAATTAGAAAGCTAACAGAATATATAGAAATCAATTTAAATAGAGATTCAATATTTATTGATTCTCCATTTATTTACTAAGAGTTGATTGTTGATTTCTTGGTATGGAGTAAACGTGTGGTGGCAAAAGTGATTAAGCGGGTTTTGATTTTGAACTGTTGAAAGTTTGGTTGTGTTCTTTATCAGCTTTGTTGGTATAATTGAAATTAACTATAAATGAGATTTTATTAATTGAATTACTTGGTTTTCCATCATAAAAAGATTAATATGATTATAATCAAGTTTGAGTGATTAAATTATCCTTTTAAGTAATAATCATGATACTTGATGCACTTGTGGTGTTATCAATTTTGAGGTTAGTGGAATTTAAAGATTATTTTCGTTGTTATAAAAAAATGTAGTTCATAATGTACTTCAATATGGTAATTTTTAGATACTAATTACATTCATAAATCATTTCATCCCATTTACATTCTCCCAATGCTTGAGGATATAACCCATCTCTCCCAACTTGGGGAAAGGCCTCTTTTTGCTTGGTTTCCATAACTTAGTAGGAGATCTAATGTCGATGCAGTGCAGTGGCTGAGAGCATTGGTGCTGCATTTGAGGGTGGATAACCCCTTGCTCTTGCCCTGTGTGATATGAGCTACGAGCTAAATATAGTAAACCAAGGTTTACTATATTTAGCTCGTTGGATATGAGCAAGGCATTTGACCACAGTATTCTGCTTGATACTTGTGTAGTCAATCCTTGACCAGCTTTATGCTGGATAGATATCGTCAAAATAAAACTCAAAAGACAATAACATTCGTCAAGATGGCACTGACCAGCAGTGAGCAATTTCAGAGCAAATTTAAAAAACTATTAATCTCCTCTCTTAACGAATAGAGTGGGATGGTCACTAATTTCTCCCGCAGAAGCTTCTCAAATCTTTGTGCGTTTAGCTCTCGAACATAGTGTGGGAGTTTGTTGAATATTTTCAGAGTCCTCATGGGGTAACAATCATTTGCTCGGGTCAGTCTGGAGTAGGGTAGATCAAAGTTGTTGCGCCTCCTAGTGTTGTATTGATGGAGTTGACCTCTCTCCCGGAAAAGATGGAGTTCCCCCCTTAAGAGCACCAGTGAGGTATACACATACTGACTGTAGACAGTCAGTATTCTCAGTCGTTTGAAATCCGGCCGACAGTGCTCTAGGTATGGTGCCGAAGTAATAATGCGTAACACTGTTACAGAAGGAGAATCCTATCACATCCTCCCACATCACCCCAAAGCACAATACCATATTTTATATTATGACTATAAAATAGTCCGTGATATGCTGAAACCAGACAGCTGATTGGTGCATGGCTCTTCAGTTTCCTTATGAGGTATGTCACCTTGGCAAGTCGATTGCACTTCATGTTAATTTGCTGCTCTCAGGAAAGAGTAGAATCAACCATGAAGCCCAGAAGCTTGACCTCCTTCTCACCAAAGAGTGGGGGCCAATTCTCAGGAGTGCACATCAGGCTCTGTGTCTTACCCTCATTTAAGCATAACTTGTTTGCTTGAAACCAACGTCCGGCAGCCTCCACCAGTAATGCTGACTTGGCAACGGCAACTTGGGGTCCTCATCTTGAGCTATCAGAATGGTGTCATCCGCAAATAGAAGAGCCCTTCCCTCCATATTGAGATCGTTGATAAATATGAGGAAAAGCAGGGGTCCAAGAATTGAACCCTGCGGCACACCATGGATAACCGATTCATGGGGAGATCTGCTCAGGAAGCTGAGCTTTTATGGTGTCTTGGAATCTGCCCATAACCCCATGTAACCTAAAATATTTTCTACAACTACATCATCTGTACTCAAGAGATTAATAAATACGGCGTAGGCCTTCTTGTATGGTTACTTGAAGACTAGTTTACTAATTTAGTTTTTTGTCTTACCCTTCTTCTGATGATCAATCCTCAACTAGATCAAACCGATTTATGATTTTTAATACTAATCATGGAAAATGTATTATATTATAATAATTTAATGTTGAATGTGTTCCCTTATTATTTAAATATAAAGTTATATTCATTTATGTTTACAGGGAGAAACAAACAAAATGAAATGGATGATGATTTCAATTCTGAAGATTTCGACAAAATACTAGCAAAAATACAAGAAGAAAGTTTGAGGTACAGTAAGTCCAATTATACAATTAAGTTTGTATACAATCAGTATATATGTATAGCCTACAGTATGTATGTATACAATCAGTAGGCTACCTATATACAATTAGTAAATTCAATTATGTACTTTTCGGTATTAATTAATCTCAATTATATTTGCAACAAGCTCAATGTCGAATTGCATAGAGAAATTTTCAAATTGTTAGATTGAAATATATTCAACCACATTCATCAATCTAGAATCATCATCATTAAGATTGATACAGTTACTTATTCACTCTCATACTTTATTGTTCTTTTTCAGGCATTACAATGAAGTGGAACTCCCTCGTGCAGCCGCTCTCAAAGAACAGGAACAAAAGAAAAATCTAGATGTTTCTGAGGGAGACATTTTCAAAAGTAAAGTGACTACCAAAGATGGCAACACAAGCTTTGGTGATTCTAGGTGTGTAAACAAATACAATATATTTATTTATTCAACACAATGCTGTCAAAAAACATTTGAAGTGGCTGTATTATTTACTATTCTGTATTGGTTCTATCGGCCGATAGTTTTGCAAATGTTAGTAAAGTCGAGGTTCGACCAAACCGGATACCCCCACTCGACCAACTCCTACATTCCTAGCACTCCTGCCAGCTCATTGACGTCTCATTGGGCACATACTTGACAATCTTTCTTAATACAAATAGATTACTACTGATTGTAATACTAATGTCCTAGTATTACTTTAAAAATTAAATTACAGTTCCTGACATGAATAACTAATTGAATATCAAAATCAGTTTGAACCCCAGTCCTTGTGCTCCATTAAATGCTACTAGCCGTCTAGGCTACGGGAGACTCTCATTGATATCGCGCAAAGGTTTTTTTTAACTTGTTCCAGGGACTTTTAGTAATTGAAACTTTGAGTACAATTCTCATACGAAGTAACTAGCATAAATTTAACCTATAATCTTTCAATTACCCTCGTTTATGATTATCATCAACAAACTGATGAACGCTATTGTATAATTTTTATGTTTTCAATTTGTTTTCTACTTCTATTTATTGTAGCCAACCTATGTTTCATCATGGTGATGATGCTGAAGGATTTCATTATGCCGCCGGTAAAACATACATTTATCCGTCCAACTATCCAGTCAGAAAATATCAGGCTGATATTGTTCCCACAGCACTATTTCACAACACGCTTGTCAGTTTACCGACAGGTATTTATTTTTTCTAATTCATTATCTATTTCTGTTCAAAGTCATACATATCTTTTCAAAGGGTACCTTAGTCTTTCATGTAGGATTATGTATTTGTGTTTTTCAGGCCCAATGCACACTAATTGAAACAAAACAAAACGAGGCGCATGTAGGATTGTGTATTTGTGTTGATTTAGGTCCAATGCTCACTAAATGAAACGAAACAAAACAAAATGTTTTGTTTTGACTCAAACATAGAATGTCTTATGCGGTGTGCATTGGTCTCTCACCTACTTCAATCCTAAGCCAGTCTCACTGGTTTGAAGCATGCAACTCTAGTCGAAGCGAAACTGTTTTGTTTCATCTGGTGTGCATTGGACTAATTTCAATTTTTTGGAATAAGTTGAAGAGAAATTTGTCCTTTCTTTATCCTATTCCATGGCATTTGTCGTTCTTTTTGCATGAAATTCTTATTGTATTTTCAATAAATATGACTGATTTATTTTCTATACTTTCAATTGATTCTACTGTAATTGTAAATGTTTTCTGTCATTTTCTCCTTTACTTTAGCTTAAATGTAGTTCCAATATAGGAGCAGCCTCGCAGTTTTAACCTGAATAAAGATAGAGAAACATTCTATCTTTAAAGAAAGCTAACTTTCATAAGTTAATTTTGAATTGTATTGAATTATTCAGGCGAATTCTAGCAATTGTTTCAGCATTTTCTTGTAATTTGCAGGACTGGGAAAAACGTTTATCGCGGCTGTTGTCATGTACAATTTCTACCGATGGTATCCTATGGGAAAAGTCATATTTATGGCTCCCACAAGACCCCTGGTCACTCAGCAGCTGAGTGCCTGTCGCGATATTATGGGCATTCCGATAGAAGACACCGTTGAACTTACTGGTAATTGTAAATTCTTACAATTCTAAACAATAATAATACATGTAATTCCTCACTTTGATGCAATTTCTCGAAGTAGGTTCAAATGGATTTTTTTGAACCACAGAATTTTTGCAACTACATTTACTAAATTTTACAGAGACTGTCTAATCACAGTGTGGCCATTTGATGTCACACTTTTGATTGGTTTTACCAATTCCCATTTTAGATTTGCATTGAAATGATACGCAAATCACATTTTATATTGTGTAATTCACTTCTTACCTACAATTTTTAAAAACACATTCTATTATTCTATTCTATTTGCCTTTGCCAGCGTTAGTTTTCATCATTTCATGCTTTCAAAAAAATACCAAGAGTAGAGAGATTACTTTTAATGTTAGAAGAGTTTTTTTAATGTTGTTCCTCTCAAAATAAGTTTGAGTGAATAGGTTCATGTACAGTGAGTGTATAGTAACAGTGTGGACATTGCATGTCACACTTTTGATTGGTTAGCTCGGACAAATCCACCATACTTTTGCCAATTCCCATAAGATTTGCATTGAAATGGTACACCTGAATCTCTCATTATTCTTGTTTTATTAAAACTTTGCTAAAAATGAACAATTACTTTGGAAATGACTTTCAGGGCTTCCTATTCACACTAACTTTCGCGTACACTCAGATTCATTCAATTTGACGCTTGTATGAAATTAGATAGATAGGTAGAGAGTTATTATTTCTTTGCCATCGTACTCTACGGTCATCAGCAACGTCAAGAAATGATATCTCTCTATCTATCTAACTAATGCCAAGCGTCAAATCAAATGAATCTGCGTGTAAATTGAAGTGATGAGAAAAGTTCGTTGTTGAGAGGTCTGAAATTCGTCATATAGGGCTAAATAAGCAGTAAAACTTCTAAAATGTCATGGTACTAGGTAAAAATTCGTTATGTAGAGGATTCTGCTGTTTTGAGGTCCGTTATATGGAGGTGTAACTCAAAGCATTCAATATTCTAGATTTAAAACTTCATACAAAATGTAACTTTGAAGTGTTTGTAATTCAGGTACAACTCAATCTGGAGACAGAAATCAGTTGTGGAATACGAAACGCGTGTTTTATCTTACACCACAAGTATTGATGAATGATTTGAGGAACAATCTTCTACAAGCATCCTCAATCAAGTGTCTTGTCATCGATGAAGCCCATAGAGCTACAAAGGGATACGCCTATTGTCAAGTAAGTTCTTTATAAAATTGAGAGCTGGATCGAGACCGAAAACGTTACACCCAAAATACTTGAACTCTATACTTTTATCTGCTACTATGTAATTACACTTATGCCACCTAAAGGTTGACTCTCAGACTCAATTATTTTATGTCTTGTCCTTAAAATATATTTTTGTCATATGTATTTAACGACTAGCTTCTTTCTCGTAATTGTATAGTTCTTCGTCCCTAATCTCTGGATTTCCTTGCAGGTTGTCAAAATTTTATTTGAAGAAAATGTAAAATTTCGAATACTGGCCTTATCAGCAACACCTGGAACTGATGCAAATGCAGTGAAAGATGTAAGTTTATTATTTCAATTTTATTGAGCTTTACTGACTTTTCAATTTGTTCAATTTTTCATCTCAAAATTCAAATGTTTCCAGTCTTATTATCCTATCTTGATGTCCAATTATTAGTGAATTCAACTCTTATTGTTCATCTTTATAATATGAAATAGGCGAACATGTTTTTTTTTGTGACAAGAACTCCGTGGTTTCTCAACCGATTCTGTCGTTCACGTCTCATTTGAAAGATCCCATTGAGTAGATGGTTGATAAGTTCTTACATTTAAAAAAGTCATTAAGGAGGAAAAGAAGTCATTGAGGGGAAGAAGAAAAAGGAGAAGAATAAGAAGAAGAAGTAGAAGATTGAAAGGAAGGAGGAGAAGAAGAAAAATGAGGAGAAGAAGAGGAAGAAAGAGGAGATGAATCGAAGGAGAAGAAGAAGGAGGAAAAAAGTAGAAGAAGATGATGAAGAAGAAAATTGAAAAGAAAGAGAATAAGGAGGAGAAGGACGATTGGAATCCATTTCATGTATGTAGTTCAATAGTCTTGTGTAGTTTTGTGCGACCAGGGATGTCCTAGTTGGATAAAAATATTGTACTATTTTCTCTTGTTTGCTCTTCATCCTCATGTTTTAAATTTTTCTTAGAGCATTAAACAATATCATAGTTTCCATATCGATTCTCATTTCCAAATGTGTACTGGCTTTTTAATAGATTTTTGTGTAGTAGTGAAGGTGAAATTGTGCTACATAGTTATCCATATTGAATAAAAAGACTCGAAGTTGTCTAAACCAATTTGAAGTTATTATAATTATAATTTTAGTATTTCAATGTTGTGCTATTCTTTCTTGTATGATTTTCAACTTAATTTTCTAGATTTTTCTTAGTTCATTTAATAATATTATTGTCTCTATCTTGATTCTCATCCACATTCCATCAACATTCTCATCCACTACATTTTGATTATTACATTCAAGTTGATAATAATTCGAGAATTTTATTGCATGACATGTTTTATAATCCATTTCATAATTATTATTACATAATTTTTATTTCCTTTTATCAGGTGATAGCAAATTTACACATAGAAAAACTGGAAATAAGGAGCGAGGACAGTGCAGATGTGGTCGAGTATTCTCATACGAAATCAGTCATACCAATTATCGTTGACCTTCCAGCTTTTCTGCGAGATATATGGAATCAGTACATGGAGGTTTGTGTGAAAAATTTGGCATATTTTTAATTTATTATCTACTCACTTTTCAATTTTAGTCGATTACGTGTATTCATTTAAGTTGGCAGATGGCATTAGATAGAAAGATAGAGAGATATTATTTCTTGACATTGCTGATGACCGTAGAGTCCGATGGCAAAAGAATATCTCTCTATCTATCTAATGCCATCCACCAACTTAAATGAGTACTACTATATTAGGCTACCATCAATTTTTTGCTTGAAAACGTTCATAAAAACTCACAAATTTAATTAAGCTATATGTCATGTCTCACGTTTTATGTAATCTGTATGTAGCCTATAAAATGACACTAATTCATTCAGTAATTATACATAATGAGTATAAAGTTTGTATCTTTTATTCCAGGTCTATGAGAATTACGTGAGAAAAATCAGAGAACTAAAAGTTCTGAATCAAAATGTGGCAACGATGAGTAAATTCCAGGTAATTAAATTTAGATTTTCAATGTAAAAGTTTTCAGTTGAATTCATGTTAAATTCCATCATTCCCAACGATCGTTAATTAATCTCTTTTCAAAACTATTTCCTTCTCCCGTTCTTTATCACACTACTCTCTATCTTTTAAATTTTCTTTACTTTTTTTTTAATTTTTCCCTTCTTCAAATCCTTCTTATCATACTTATTCTGACCAAATCATATTCTTTATCATAACCACTCTCTATCTTCTTTACTTGATAGCTTTTCTCCATTCTCCAATTTTCTCATCTTTGTTTTATTTTTATATTCTTGAAATTGGAAGGAAATTAGATATTGCATCTATTCAGTTGCTGTTAAATCATAATCACTAATTGAACGAAATTCCTAATTAATGTCATATAATATTCTGAAGAGTTCTGCACTGCAAATATTGACAACAGAATAATAGCTAGTAAGGAAATTCGATGAACGCTGCTGCACAAAAAAAACTTGTCAAGTGGCTAACTGGACCTCTGGTCCGGCAAACCAGAGGTGCTGGGTTCGATTCCCGCCCGGGGAAAAGTTTTTTGTGCAGCAGCGTTCATAGAATTTCCTTACTAGCTATTATTGTGTTGTCAATATTTGCAGTGCAGAAGTCTTCAGAATATTATATGGCATTAATTAGGAATTTCGTTCAATTAATGATGATTCTTGAAATCCTACATTACCTTCATAATTAAGAGTATTCATATTATTATAAAAAAATATATTTTCATGTAATATTGTAGACTGAGACCGTTATTTATTATTATTTCTGTTGGAGTATTTTCTTTTGTGTGAATAACATTTTCTTCTATAATTCTATTTCGTTATCTATTTTTCTATTAGATGTTAACAGCATTCAGAAAGTTCACATCTCGCCCGCCTTCCACTCTTCCAAAGAATGTTGTGCAGAGCATTAACGGCGATTTTACCAGCTGCATAACTCTGGCTCATGGTAGGGAACTGTTGCAAACCTACGGCCTGCGTACATTCCATTCTTATTTCACAGGTTAGTTGTTCATTTCCTTATGGCTGGTTTTCACGATTCTAGTAGACGTTCTGCTTACTGGGGGCAGGTTACCAGAAGCCCATCTATTTACCTATAAACCAGTAACCTGCCTCCAGTAACCAGAACATCTACTAGAATCGTGAAAACCAGAGATTAGAATAACTGATAGAAATTTAGTAAAATTTACATTGAAATAGTGCTATAATAGAAAATTGTCTTCATAATACTTTTTAACTTTTTCGTCCGAAACTTGAGCTGAACATTGTATAACCTACTTACATCACTTGATACATATTTTGTTGTACAAATTTCACTACTTCCTCTACATTATTTTTGAACAGTTGTCTTGTTTATTCGTTTTCTTAATTCTTTTTTTATAAGTATACATAGGATGAATAATTATTGTAAAGTAATAAAAAACTGGTCCTCACATTTCTTTTTTCATCTAAAATTGAAGCTTAAGATTGTAGTTGAGAACTTTGTATTGTATAATATTCATTCAGTCAAGTTTATTTCTGTCTCATCTACAAATAATTTGTTATTATATTATATTCTTCGCTTGCACAACTCTGTATAATCTGGTTCAGTTATAGCAGTTCTGTGAAATTTGATTCCTTTAAGATTCCTGTAAGAAATGCCAAAATCTTATATAAATTTTAATTTTCAAATTTTCTTACAGATGCTGAAAATTCGAGCGATAAAGCAGCTTCTATAACAAGACTGAGCCACGATACAAGCTTTAGAAAATTGCTTGGTAGTATTGAGGAGATTATATTCAAGGTAAGTTTGAATTTTCATCAAATTCACTCCACAAAGTCTCCCTATATACTCATTATTTACTACTAAAATATAAATATTTTCAGCTGTATAAATATTAAACAGCAAATGTGCTGTATAATTTTGTTTTATGATGTTTGAATAATTATCTGAAACTTGCAATTTCTATTACTAAAGTAATTTAATATTATTTTTGTGTAGGAAGACAATGGAGATAGTAGACAGTACAATTGGAGTCACCCTAAAATGGAGCACCTAGTCAGTGTGGTTAACGAACATTTTGAAATGAAAGCAAAGGCGGGTGAAACCACAAAAGCGATTATCTTTTGCCAGGTAAACAAATTTCAATTATCGCTTCCATTTTTTTTTATATTTTTGTACCTTGAGCTAGCCTGAATTGTTTTACTTTTTAAAAAATTGAGTTTAAAAACGTTGGTGCTTAGAAATAATTATTAATTGTGGTTTAAAGTTGAATGGAGAAATTCTTATGTTCACAGCATAGTAAATGTAAATGTTACCTACTACTATAATTATCTTTGTAATAGCACAGATTAGGTCTACTCTGTCTTATCTTTATCTTTTGTTCATGGTATTATATCAATATTAATATCTATATTAATATTAATATATATATCTATATTAATATTATTATATCAATATTAATATTCTTCCGATATTATCTGTTTTTACTGTAAATCTCGTTTTAATTTGTAATTTTGGCTTATTTTGCAGTACCGGCTTGTTGTGACCGAGGTCTATGAAATAATGAAGAAATTCGTTCCACTCGCTAAGCCTGTGATGTTTATTGGACAGGGTAGCAAGGAGAAAGGCCAGGGATTACCCCAAAAGAAGCAAATCGAGGTGCTAGGTTTTTTAAATATAAAATTATATAATTTTTTTCAGCTATACTGTACTTCCACCATATCTTCTTCTTCTATATTAATAAAAGAGAGTTGATGTCTGTACGCTCGCTTATAACTCGAGAACGGCTGAACCGATTTAGATGATTTTGGATTAGTTTGGATTGTTACAGCACTGGTTAACATAATATGTATTAAAATATAGAAAATCCTTTGTAATTAATAAATAATTAAATTAATGACTAACCTATCAAACATTTCACAGACTTATCAAACTTTCCGGCCAAGCGGCTACGGGAAGATGATCGTATTTGAGATCGGAAAATCTGCTCGCAGATCCTAAGCTTTCCGTAGCGCAGTGCTAGAGCGTCTGCTTAGAAAACTTGGGTTCAATTCCTCCGGACCATTTATTTTTGTACTAGGTTTTCTACTCTAATTATTTTTTACGCTAGAATCACAAATTAAGAATGAGTTATCGTTCGTATCATACATGTTTTATTGTTTCAAATAATAAAATTGAAGAACGGAAAAAAAAAAAGTAAATTAAATTTTTTTAAAATTAAAATGAAATAAATAAATGAAAAAAAAATAGAAGAAATAAAAAAAAATAAATAAATGAAAAAAAATTACAAAATAGATGAAATTAAAAAAAAAATTGGTGGGAAGAGGGGAGTGACATTTGATGGGAAAGAGGGGGTTGTCATGAAGAGGGATATGTGGGGGTGACATTTGGGGGATGACATTTTTTGAGGGGTGGCATGAAGGGGGGACATTTGGGGGTGGGGGAAGAGTGCGATACGAAGTTCGCCGGGACAGCTTGTATAATAATAATAATATGTTGTAATATGTATACAAAAAAGTATACAATGTATAACATGAGTTCGTGAATAATTTTTAATAGTTTCCAATAACGTATTCAATATTCATGATACGTCTTAACTAGTTTTGCCATTTTACATAGCAAGCTTTTGTTGTGAAGTTGATGCCGACATGAGTTCTAGGTTCATTACTAATAACCCTATTTCTCATTTTTAATCTTATTTTGGAGTTGGTGACTTTTGCTTGTACTACGGCAATACTGTATAAGCTTTTCAACATATATCAGCCCATATGTATCACATAGTATTTTGTTCCTGACTCTTCATCAATTCATAGCTGTTTAAACCTTAGAATGCATGGAGTTTCTCGGCAGTGCTATTTCATAGAGGAACGGCCGATAGTACGCACTCACTGACACGATACCATTCAATGCCTATGCATTCTGTGCAGCGCACAAAAATCTACCAATCATGGACATAGGGATGTTCTGCCCTCGGCAAAAAATGGCATCTTGTAGTTAATACAGAGAGTATATAGTCACAGTGTGGACATTACATGTCATACTTTTGATTGGTTAGCTCCGACAAATCCGCCATACTTTTGCCAATTCCCATAAGATTTGCATTGGAATGAAAAGCAGATCATATGTTATGATATAAAATTCACTTCTAACCTACATTTTGCCTTTGCCAGTATTAGTTTTCATCATTTTAAGTTTTTAAAGCAATAACAAGAGTAGAGAGACTATTTTTAATGTTAGAAAAGTTCGTCTTGATGTTGTTTCTCTCAAAATAAGTTTGACAAATGAGTGAATGGGTTTATGTTTGCCTATAATCCCATATCAAAATTCAAAAATTTGGCAAAAGTATGGCGGCGGCGGGAAAAAATATGATCTCCACTTATTTTTATGGAGTGCTTCACACAAATGGCCACACTGTGACTATACACTCTCTGTAGTCGTTAAGTGTGAAAACGCGCACTGTTGCCAAGTTTCTGTTGAAAACGCGACCGGCCGACTTTGCTTTTCGAGCTGTGCAATCTGGCAGCACTGTACGACATAAACACTGCAAGGTTTGCTTGTATAGCAGGATCCAATTAACTTGTCATAAATCAGCTGATCCAGTAATAATTAAACAGTGATTTCGACACAATAATCAAAAGGCTTGAAAGTCTTAAAGACCTTCAAAGTCTTTAAAGACATTTTTAAGAATAACTTTCTAAAAGACCTTTTCAATAATCTGCGAGATTCAGCATTTGTAGGTTAAGTATTGTGATCATATGCTCGTCGATCATATGTTTTATGACAAGTTAAATGGATCCTGCTATACAGTAGTTCAATGTTTTGGTTGTGAACAGGTGATGAAACTGTTCCGATCGGGCGAGTACAACGTGCTGATTGCAACCAGCGTTGCCGAGGAGGGTCTGGACATTGGCGATGTTGATCTCATTGTTTCCATGGAAACGCACCGTTCGCCCATCAAGCTGGTGCAGCGGTTCGGCCGCACCGGACGCAAGAGAAGCGGTCGCTGTGTGGTGTTGCTCACTAGTGGCTCTGAAGTTAAGGTTAGTCGGGAAAAAAAACCATGAAACCAGATTACTCTTGTAAGATTGATGCGTTGTTTGTAAACTTTCATTTATTTATTGCATAAATAGAATAGATTAGAAGCAAAGCTAGGATAGAATATTTATTTTGCCAGAATACAAAAAATACAAATGATCATTCACCTCTGCTGATTCAGTCAAGTGGATGTGAAACTGGCAACCAGCTGGTAGGCCTAAGCCCACATAGGGCTGTTGAGCCATTGACAAACAAACAAAAAATACAAATGATATGAAATTCACAATATTGTATAACAAATTTTTGACACAGCCAGCAACGTAAAACTTGAGCGCCAGCTGTGAGTTCATTCTATACATAATACAATTTCATCTTTCAACATTTGAAGACAGCTTTCAAACAAATTTCCGAAATTGTTTTTATTCGTAATAATATTGTTGATTTTGCAGAAATTCAATGAAGTTATGTCCACCCAGAAGAATTACTCGTCCATCATTTCTGCACCGGGAGTCAGAGCTTCCCTGGAAGAGAACAGTCCGAGAATGGTACCACTAAGTGAGTTGATTTTTTCCCTTCTTCTTCTTCTTCTTCTTCTTCTTCTTCTTCTTCTTCTTCTTCTTCTTCTTCTTCTTCTTCTTCTTTCTTCTTCTTCTTCTTCTTCTTCTTCTTCTTCTTCTTCTTCTTCTTCTTCTTCTTCTTTCTTCTTCTTCTTCTTTCTTCTTCTTCTTCTTCTTCTTCTTCTTCTTCTTCTTCTTCTTCTTCTTCTTCTTCTTCTTCTTCTTCTTCTTCTTCTTCTTCTTCCTTTCTTCTTTGCTTCTTCGTTTCTTCTTCTTCTTCTTCTTCTTCTTCTTCTTCTTTGTTCTTCTTTCTTCTTCTTCTTCTTTTTCTTCTTCTTCTTCTTCTTCTTCTTCTTCTTCTTCTTCTTCTTCTTCTTCCTCTCTCCTTTCTTCTTCTTCTTCTTCTTCTTCTTCTCTCTCTTCTTCTTTCTTCTTCCTTTACTACTTCTTCTTCTTCTTCTTCTTCTTCTTCTTCTTCTTCTTCTTCTTCTTCTTCTTCTTCTTCTTCTTCTTCTTCTTCTTTGATTTTGTTGTAGTAGGTAGTTCCGTTTGATGATGTCATTTTATTAGCTTTCGTGCAACTGGCCGATTGACTTGAGCTGTGTGTCCACGATCAAATTTTTAATCGAATTCCGTTCAATAAAATAACCTTGAAACTAGTAAGGTAAAGTAAGGAAATCCATATGAAATCTTGCCCCACTATAACCATGTCTAATGTTGGGGAACCTTACATAATCATCTATCAGTTCAAGGTCACTTTAGTGAACAAAATTGGATGCAAAATTTTATTGTGGATACACAGCTATAGTGTGTATTATCATTAGAAAATTGAAAAATAGAGGGTTTATATTCTTCAGGTGTTATTGTTAGGTGTGTAAAAAGATTCATTTTCATTTATTTTCACACAATTTCCAAAAACAATACAATAATACAATACAAAATTGGAAAAAGTGGTTAGGTGACCTCATTAGTAATCGTGTTGAGGCACCATAAATGAATAGAATATATTGCCGTTGTGAAATGAAAAATATTACTCTATTTTATGATTCACAACATTAATCCTCTTGACCTTTGTATAGACCCCAATCATATGATCTATATATTCTATTTTATAATAATTATGAGAGACCTATCTAATTCATGATATCTTTTCAATTGTGTGCAGTCTGCAACCCAAGACTGCAGCTTCTACACATCAAAGTGCCGAAAACGGACAAACGTAAACAGTGCGACATACGCAACGTGTTCGGCAGACTGGATACGTCGCGTACGTACGCACCTGCGGCGGCGTCGTCCGCTCCCGTCGTGCCTGCGTCAGCGTTTTTGACCGACGCCGAGTTGGCCCAGGTCAGGGAAGAACTCGGATCCTATTTTCCCAATTTCCATCGGTTGCCGCCTAGCAGTGAATTATGGCCCAGACAGAAAGGTGGGTGTTTCACTTTGTCGTTTTATGGCTTTCGAGTATTGTCTGTCTCAAATTTTGTAAATTGATGTATGATTTTGTGATCTAATTGTCAAATATTGATTGTTGGGATAGTCCAACTTTGTCGTTTAAGAGTGGGCGGTAGTAGTCGGCCATATTGGATTGATGTCCCATAAGATCAATGTAATTTTAAGCTAAAACATGCATTTTTCTGTAACACATCACGTCTACAGTTTACGTCGGATCGTCTTGAAAAAAATTGTCTCGTGTAAATGTACCTTACGTACAATCAAATTGTTGATATTTTTATAAAATTTTGTAATTCCATGTCAAATTCTATCAATATAAATAGGTATGATTTTATGGATAAATAGATTGTTAAATGACTTTTTTTTCACTTATTACATTACAAAAGAGCTATGGACGAAGTTGAGGCAAACAAGCCTCAAGCCTTATTTATTCTTAATGAATAAATAAATCCATTTGTTATTAAATAAATAATAAATCAATGATTTATTTTCCAAAAACCAATATCACTACAAATAGCCTGCAAATTCACAAAAATTTACAGTTAATAATACTTTTTATTGGCATAATACTTTACGTTGATAATACTTTGTTTTTACTGACATTTCATTAATTCTTGTTGGTAGGCCCTCGGCTCGAGATAGATGAATTCGCCAGCGATAAATTCAGCGGCTATTCGGATTGGCTGGATTGGAGTAAAGATTTTCAGGAAACGCATGTTGTGGGCCACTCAAGAGACTCGAAAATCCTCGTCGAATTACTGCAAAAGGCTGCTGAAATAAGAGAACGAACTGATGGCAGTGATGGTAAGCTGCTAGCCAAGTTGGGAAGTTCTGGGAAAGTTTATGGAGGATAAAACGCTAAAGCATGAAATGATGAAAAAATCTTTATAAAAATTCTGAATAATTTGAAAATCAATCTACAAAAAATTTGAGCAATTTGAACATGATAAAACTGATTAAATAATGAAAAAGTTGGCAATAAATGGAGCTGATTAAATTAGTCTGATTCACTAATCACTTTTCTTTCAGTTCTAATTTCCTTCATTGGCTTGAGTTACAGAAACCTATTGAAACTTTGCTTATTCTCAATCATCAATCACTTGTCTTTCATAATAAATGAAAAGACAAGATGTTGTCAAACCACTGATTTATTAGAAAATCGAGATACTTGTCTTTCAGTTCGAAATTCCTCCATTTCCTTTTGTTTCAGAACCTGTACACGATCTCATTCCTTCTCCACCGTCTTCGCTTTGGTCAACAGTCGGCCCGAATCAAAAGAAAAAGAACGAAGTTGCAAAGAAGACGAAAACAAACGGCAAAAATCCAGCGAAATCAAAGCACGGATTGGATATTCGCGAATGCATGGCCAAAGTCCCTCCAAAAGTCTCCGGATTCATATCACAAGACTCAACCATGGATGATGTGTATTCAGCTTTCAACCGGAAGAATACAACCAACTACAAAAATCGACAAAATATGTCTGCAATAGAAGAAGGAAGCGATGTGATAATTATCAACGATGATTTAGATCAAATTTTAGATGATATTTTGATAGATTTTGCAAGCGTTTTGGGAAAGCCCTCGTACTGTTCGCTGAGTAAAAATAACAAGGATATTCGTTCAGTAGCTTTGAAATGTTTCAGTTCGTCAGTGAAGTGCGAAGTTAATTTCGACATTGTTCCCAACATTTGTGATCTCTTGCAAGGTGTAACAATTGACGATGTGAAAAATTTCGACTTGAATGAGTTACCTTGTATGAAATCGACTACTTTGAAAAATGGGGCTGTTTTTGGAAAAGAAAATGTTGAATTTAATAGACTTTGTGGTAAGTCGTTGAACAAACAGGGTGATTTTGTAAATATTAATCGAGAAAGAGTTAAAATAGTCGATGGACTTGTTAGTTCTTCGTTTAACAAACAGGTTGATTTTGAAAACGTTTATGAAACGTGTGTTGGAGCAGTTGATGGACGTGATAGTACTTCGTTGAACAAACAGGTTGATTTTGAAAACGTTTATGAAACGTGTGTTGGAGAAGTTGATAGACTTGATAGTTCTTCGTTGAATAAACAAGTTGATTTCGTCGACGCCAAAAAAGAATCCACAATTGATGTAGAAGATGAAGATACATGTATGAGTACAGATTCATTTATAGTTGGACTTGATGAAATCATGAAGTTCAATAATGTTAAAACTGAAGATGTGCTGAAAGACGCCACGAATACAAACACCCACAAAAATGAGGTTGAATATGAAGAGGACGAGTGGTCGCCTATTTTGAGTCAAAGACCGGTGAAAAGTAAGAAAGTTAAAACTGAAAAAGTGGATAATTTTTCCAACTTGTTCCACCAAAAAGATGAGGAAAAAGTGGGAGGTTATCATGTTGATGAAAATGAACTTTCCCCGATTTTAAGTCAAAGACCACCGAACAAGAAATCGAAAGGAAATTCTTTCAATAATGTTACGAAACGGAGTGTTAGGATGGATGAAGAATTAGAGGAGATGAATCATTCGCCTATATTAAGCCAAAGACAACACAAGAAAAAATCGAACGCTTTAAACATTGTTACAAAAAATAGTTCTTGTAAAAATGAAGGATCAGAGTGTAGTGGATTCGAAGAGAGGAATTTTTCTCCGGATTTAAGTCAAAAACCAAGGAAACCTACGAAAAGCTCTGAAGAAACATTCAAAAGAAAGCTAAATGTTGACAGTATTGCTCAAAAGCCAAAATTTCCGAAAAACGTGGATGAAAGTTTTGAAAAACATTTTGACGATAATCAAGCATTCGATACAGCGTTCATGGACGAATTCGATGAAGACATGTTAGCTCAGTTATCGCCGATATTGTCTCAAACTTTCAAAAAACCTAAAGTGATGAGAGAGTAGAAATGTGGTGGATGAGCACGAGCTATCGCCAATTTTATCGCAGTCTAGGAAGAAATCTTCAAACAAATCTGTCGTGAATGTTGGGGAAAGTTGTAGGATTCCAAATTTGTCAAGTTCCACCCCCAAGTGTGTCAAAAAAGATTTGTTTCAAAATTTGTCGAAATTCGATCGTTTGTCGCCAGTGAAAGAAGTAGATGTGTGTGGAACTGGAAATAGATTTGAAGAAAATAAGAGAGATGACGAAAATGAAGAAGAAGAAGATTTTGAAGAGCTTGTAGGCCTTGATGAAATTCTAGCTCTATCTAAATGCAATGAAGAAAAACGTTCAACAATATCTATAGATCCTACGCCGTCCCATTCTCCCAAACGTCTGTCCTACTACATGAAAGGTAACAGTTTGTATACAGTTACACAGTTGGTTGAAAAAGCTATAGAATTGGAAACAGATAGAAATAAACAGAATAAAATTTATGTTGAGGAAGAAAAACAAAAAGCTGATGAATTTGTTCTGAATAGCAGTGATGATGACTTGTTCAACTGTGCAGACTCTAAAATTGATTTGAATTTTGAGGAAGAAACGTCTGCGGGGAGTGTAAAGCATGAAAATGTATCAGTAAATAAGTCTAATCAGTCAGTAAATTATTCTAAACAGACAGTAAATATGTTCAATCAATCAGAAAATAAGTTTGACCAATCAGTAAATGATTCTAAAACATCTATTATCGAAGTATCTGATAGCAGTAAATCTGCTTCCACGAAACTGATTACAGGAAATGAGAACAATTTAGAAAAATCCCAAGAAGTCTTAGACGACGATGAAGATTACTTCGAAATAACAGGTCTAGATGAATTGATGCAGAATTGTTTAGAAAATAAATCTAGCAATCTGAAAAACTCCAAATCGGCTCAAATAGATTCAAAACCACCAACATCTGTACAGCCTACGAAAACATCTGAACTGAAAATCGATTCTGAAGATGATGAATTTTTGATCGAAAGTTGCTTGGATGATATTTTTATCAACAGTTCAGAAAACATTGAATTGCCGGTGAATAATGATTTGAAGCCAACAGTACCTGTAAAAGGAGGAAGTTCAAACAAACTCGAATCTGAGAGTGATAGTTCTACTTCTAAATATTTCAATAGAGGATTGATTGATGGGTCGAAATCTCAAACTGATAGTTCAAGTTTGAAAAATTTTATCAACAAAGTAACCAGTAAATCTGATGGATTGACTTCAAAAAATATTACCAATAAAGTAGACGGTAAATCGAAGTTTGAAACTGATGGATTAATTTCGAAACATTTTACCAATAAAGTAGGCGATAAATCGAAGTTTGAAACCGAAAACCGGTTGTCAACTAGAAAAGAAATTGACAAGCAACTAAGTGAACCAACTAAACCCAAATGTTCAACCCAATTCAAGTCCGATTACCTCAGTAACGAAGAGTTGGAAGAATTGTTGAAATCAGGAATGTTTTCTGACTCACCCATGGATGTAGCTGATTCTAAAACTGAAAAATCTGCAGTAGAAGTTTTAGATTTAACTGGAAATGACTCAGAAATCATCGATAATTCCAGCGAGTTTTATGTGGAGAGTCCAATTCTGTTATCGTATGGCAACCGAAGTGATAAAGTTGGCAGAAGTTTATGTAGCAATAAAAATAAATCTGTAAAAGATGGTTCAAAGTTTTCGTTGCTGAGTAAAAGTAAGTCGAAAGGTGGTTTAAATTCGGGGAAAGAAACCCAATCGAAACTTACTTTTGCTTCTACTAGTAAGAAGGAAGACTGTGGTGGTTGTTCAAATAATACAAAATTAAGTAAGGAGGAAACTAAAGTGAAATCAGTTGAAAGTTGGGTGTCTCCAGTTGTGAAGCTAACTAAGCTGGAAAATATGAAAACAAAAGATAATTCATCAGATGAAATATTCAGTTGGGGTTCTTCAACGACGGAAGGAACTAGGAAAGAAAATGTGAAAAATAAATCAGTTGAAAGTGTTAGTTGCGGCTCTCCGGTTGTGAAATTAACTAAGCTGAAAAATATCGAAACAAACGTTGATACAGTATTGGATGAAACTTTCAGCTGGGGCTCTCCAGCTGCAAAATCTAAAGTTGATAGGTCAAAAGAAAGTTGGGAATTTCCAGATTTGAAAGAAACAAGACACTTTTCAAAAGAAAGTAACAAAACTAAAGTAAAAAATTCCGATCTTAGTGGGCGGTCTTCAGGAACTAAGGAAGGAAACGCCAACCCTAATCTCAAGACGTCTGGTGGAGGTTTTTGTTTGGGATCTTCAAATGATGTGAAAGATTCTAGGCGAGAAAAAATCAAACCAAATGAAAGAATTTGTTTGATAGATGGAGAAGATATGAAAACAAAACCCAAAAGTTTAGAAGATAGTTTCAGTTGGGAAACGCGGGACATGAGAGGATATAAAGAACAAGACCATGTTGATAAATCGAATAGAGAAAAGAAACAACTGGATAAAAGTGTGATTGTAATCGATGATGACTCATTTACTAAGGGTGTAACACACTGCAAACGAGGGAAGCCGAAAATAATTTCATCAGAAACCAGTAGTACCGATATGGAAGAAGACGGTTTTCCATCTATTCATACATCTGTACTGAAGAAAGTAGATAACAAAGTTGGGAAAATTTGCAAACCGAGCACAAGTATCCAGTCTAGAAAATCGGTTTCGTTCAAAGCAAGCAAATCTTCAGACACTGATGGTTCGTCCGATATATTTATACTAAGTCCGAATAAAAAATCGGACCGATCCCTCAATGACTCAGTTCCTTCGAAACGCCAGGGTGCTAAAAGTAAGGTAGGTACAGATTTGATTCATTCATTTTTCTATTGAATTCTTATAGTTAACTTGTTTATTATTTTGTACAAATTGTATCCATTTGTAAAGCTAAATCAAAGTTTTCATCAAATTCAATACAATAAAACAACCTTGAATTAAACAGCTCTCTTGGTAAGGTACACTAGACAGATGCCCGGTTTTTCAGTCGCTCAATAGACAGTTTATGGATCCAATAGCACTATTGAATCAATAACCATGTGTTTTCAAATGCAAAAAAAACGTTATTGATTCAATAAGTTTATTGAACGACTGAAAAACCGGGCAATAGACTGTTGTAACTTAGAAAATTATGATATGGATGTGCGATGCATGGGTACTGTACCAAGTTATCAGTTGAATAAAAGAACATTTCATTGGATAGAATTTTATAAATATTGTGACGTGTAAAAACGACTTGAAATTATTATTAATTATCACAATTCATATACAACATCTGTAGCATGAATAATTATAGTGCTTTACATCCTTGAAGACATCTGAGTACAGAAACAGTACCCCACAACTTTCCTAACTAGCCAATCACACGCCTGCAACGTTGCCAATACGCACACTTCTATAATAGTGATGAACAGATGTTTAATTTCTGATCATCTACTCTAGTGTTGTAAATGATCCAAGTTAACACACCGAGTCGTGTTATCAGACTGAAATTTCGGTTTAATCCGCATGCGTCCACAGATGATTGAACATCACACAATATGACAACATTGCCGGGCATTCCAATTGGATAACGCACCAAACTGGCCTGTTGTCTTTAAGGATGAAAAGCACTATAGGATTTCAAATAACTCAGTGTCACGCTCTGGTTTTTCAAACCCATGAGACACAAAAAAAACTTGTTTAATGTAATATTTCTGATTTTATTCATTTGTCAATAATTGATTCTTTAAAATCACAACTTGTGAGCCCTGGCACTTTTATTACACTTTATACTTATTATTTACTCAAGTGTACTTATATATAAAGTACTTTCGTATACTGTACTTACGAGTATCTACTTTGGCCGTATTTTACTGTCTTACAATCGATTTTATGAGAAAGAAAATCTAATCGGTTCTCTTTTACAGAAATCTAAGAAGAATAAAAAGGCGAACGCCTTCATTGAAAGCGAGGCTGACGTTTCGGGAGACGAGACGTCCAGTGGGAGAGAGACAAGCGGACTGGATTCTTTGGACGAGAGTTTTGTTGATGACAAAGTCAACGATGATAACACTATGATGGTTGCACACTATCTTCAAACAGTCAAGTAAGTAGAGTTGGTTAATTTTCCTGACTCAGCCCCTAAAAGGCTATTAGCATGATAATAGTAATCTTCTCTAATAAATTATTCATTGAATATGAATAATATTGTCAAAATAAAGTTACAACATATAACAGGTATGGAATTTTGTTGACAGGACTCCCAAAAAGATTGCAGGAGGCTATAGAATACCCGAACTGTCGGAAAGTGTAATGGCTAGAGAGGTCTATTCACAATACGTACCTATGGAGCATGAAACATACGTCAATGTAAGTATCGTGCGATATTTTATACTATCACTATTGATTTCATTTCATATTACTTCTCAAGGAGTTTGTATTGTCAGATTCATTTAATTTGGCGGATGGCGAATAACTTTCATTAGGTAGATAGATATAGTGTTATCCCTTGACGTTGCTGATGTCGACTGTGATGGCAAAAAATAATATCTCTATCTATCGAATGACATCCGCCAAATTAAATGAATACAGAGTGGCGCAAAAAAAACGCATGGATTTGAGTAGGATAGTATCAGTGTTTGTGACCGCCGAGCGACACCATTTTGGTAGGCTAAAGTATCCAGTTTTAGTAACAATGGCACAATTGACCTTGCAACATCGCGTATTTTCTGTTGAACAATATTTCAAATAGAATAAATCTGCAATCGTCGTTCAACGGAGCTTTAGTGGAGAATTTCAAGTCGAGCGTATAGGCATGTGATTCTTCTTCACTTGAAATTCAAAGTTTACTGTCTTAATAATATCGTTCTATTAAAGATTTGAATACTGCAATACGTGAATAAATTGCTGCTGTATCAAAAGTTATGGACCAATTTGAGGCTTTTCATGAGCATTAATGCATTCCATGATTGAAATAAACTTCCTTATAACACTTTGAAAAACATGCCTTCTTTACTATACTTGTATTACTATACTTGATCTAAATTTTCCATAAAATTATCCAGTAAAATAACTTTGATCTATAACTGTTCTGTAATATCAAAATCTTGAAGTTCATTTTATTCAGAGGTAATCTCACACCAGACCTGCACTGATATAACACAGCAAACCATGGTATGCATATTTAATGGGTACCTACCTCACCAGTCGTATGTTCTTGTCCAATTCAAAGATCTGTAATTCATTGGATGTAATTTTATGAAAAATTTGATCGTAAATAAATAAATAAATAAAATAAATAAATAAAATTTTATTGCCAAGAAACAATACAGAAAGTCTTAAAAGTAAATTTTTTTGCAGTCAATAACAGGGTACCGTACATACAATTCAAAGATTGAAATAAATAAATACCAAGGAAGGAAGAAATCTTGAGATATTGAAATATTATTCAATTGCTATAAAATTTAAGATTGAATAAATAATATATTTCTTCTTTGTCGCTTTCATTTCTCATTTCATATGGGGTTGGCATTCTCATACCCTTTAATCTCTTCAAAGCACCCTTTCCATAATCTCCTCTCTCCTCCAACCGTTGGTTGTTTAATCGATATAATAACAAAGTGTACATTATAATATTATATAATTTTTAATTTTATTTATAAATTTTCAGGATTCGTTTTGTGTGAAAGACGATTCCGGATCGAAGGAGAGTGAAATGTCCGAACTTGAAATCGCCGAAAAACTTCTAGCGAGACGTAAAAAAAGTAGAAAGAGAACGAAAAGAAAGCGTAAAAGTAGTTCGGAAAGTGTCGCCGATTTGCTAGTCGGTTCAAGTCAGGAATCGGTAAGAAGCGTGGGAAATGGAGGGAAGGAGAAGAAGACTAAAAAGAAACGAAGAATTGTGATTTTAGATGATAGCAGCGACTGATAGATTTAATTTTTGTATTAATTATTTTCAATTTTTCGTTGATTTGATTGAATGATTATTTTTGCAGAATGAAAGAGCGTCAAGTGCGAATGTTTGAACGAAAATGCTCCAAATAGTTCAATTTTGTGCCAGTTTTATTGAATAATGTGATAATTGATTGGAATAGTATATTGAAGATTATTAATGTGATAAAAAAGAAAAACGATTAGTAGTAAAATGAACTTGAAACAGTATTTGTCTACCTTGATCTATGGACAAATATTTCAACACCTAGAACCTTAAAGGTAGCCTACTTTTACCCATTACTTTATTTTTTCAAGTTCTCCGTTTTCCATTTGTATATTTCTGTATTAGAAATTGTTTTATCTGTTCATAATCTCGCTTTATTGGATATAATCATTCTATTTTTTTACAAGATTATTATTAGATCCATTGTTTGAGTTTATCTTATTTTATTACCTATTCATGTATTAATAACTACAAATTGTATCATACGAACTTGTTTTTTATAAAAAAACATTGAATTAACAATATTATTTTCTTACAGAAAAAGTACCCCACAACTTTCCGAGCTAGCCAATCACACGCCTGTAACGTTGCCAATACGCACACTTCTATAATAATGATGAACAGATGTTAAATTTCTGATCATCTGCTCTACTTGTAAATCATCCAAGTTAACACACAGATTCGTGATATCAGACTGAAATTTCGGTTTAATACGCATGCGTGCCCAGATGATTGAACAGCACACAATATGACAACATTGCCGGGCATTCCAATATTGGGTAACGCACCAAGCTGGCCAGTTGTCTTTATGGCTGGTTTTCACGATTCTAGTAGACGTTCTGGTTACTGGAGGCAGGTTACTGGTTTATAGGTAAGTAGATAGGCTTCTGGTAACCTGCCTCCAGTAAGTAGAACGTCTACTAGAATCGTGAAATCCAGCCATTGAGGATGAAAAGCACTATAACAACAGAACTAAATAGCCAGATGAGAGGATTTAATTCTGTTGTCAATGTTTGCTGTAGCAGAAGTCTTTAGAATTATTTATATAGCTTTCTTTGTATTTCGTTTCTCTAATTATAATGTAATCGTAGCAGTTGCAACGTCTTGATCATCTTGAATATTTGGATTTGCTATGAATGATCAAACACAAATTTCAACAATTTCTCTTTATATTCACTGACAATATTTACAAGAAGTCCACTTTCACTCACATAAAAACGTTTAGTTCAGTCCACATTCAATTATATCAAAAATATGAATCAACTTCAATCTGAGTTGATAGGGAGTAATCGGTCAACAATAAATTAATAGATATGTAGGTAGCTGAATAGATGTAACTTCCGTTTCGGAATACGTTGTATTCTCTATCTTATACGTACTATACGGATAAGGAAGTTACATCTATTGAGATAATTACCTACTAAATTGAAAAAATATATTAAAACAAATCCTGCTTAGTGTAAAATAACATGAAAAATAATAAGTCCCAACTTATTCACAGCACACATCATCTTTTCATTCTCTTTTTCGGTCCTCCGAATGAATTGACCGTAGGAAGAGGCAACTTTAGTGTCCAAGTCTGCGTTGTGGTAGACGAAAATCGCAGAGCTCTGCCGAAATCATGAAGCCTGAAACACAAAATAAATTACGATATAAAATTCAATGAGTTGATTCAAATCTACCTCACTTCAAAGAAAGTTCTCTAGGAGACAAAACTCTAGGTAACAAAACTGGTTTATGGGTTAGCGGTTGCTTGTTTAGTAAAAAACAACATTGAATATTTTTTTATCAAACTTCACTGCAAATCTAAATAATAATGACTCCCTAGCTTGAATCAAGGTATGAGGAAAGATACGCTGTGTCCACTTGCCTTGATCCTCAAGTATCTATAAAATGATAATTTTGTTTAAACTTGATCAAAAATTTAATCACCCTTGAAAACTCAGATACTTCTGTATCAGAAGTTGAATAGGCCTGCCCATTATTTTATTTAGATATCGACCATTATTTATTTCTAGAAGAATGATTATGCAACACAAAATTTCAATCATTATGGTTAACCTTCAAATACAAGTTCATAATTTAGATAGGATATTAATTTATTTGCTATAAAATACAAGAAATACAAATGATAGAAAATTTACAAAAATGTATAACAAATCTTCATTTGTTGAGAATATTAATTTTATGCCAAAATTTATATTATGCCAATTTTATAAATATTATTTGGAAAATTAAGGTAAAATCGATCATACCTGTTGGCTTTGTAAGCAGGGAATGCCAATTGAAATAGTTGTATAGGCAGTTTGTACTGGAAGACAATCATAAGTAACACTAATGACTGCGCCACAGCTTTGTCTCTCATTATTATTGGCCTTAACCTGAAATTAAATCGACAAATTTCAAGAAAAATTCGTTAAAATTGAAAAAATATACATAGCAAGATTTGAGTGTGATAAACTTTCACATTTACAACATTTCTCACGGTTAGGCTTCTAAACTACACAACTTCAGTATCTAGTTACTCCTCGTACGCTGAAGATGGGGATCAGCGCCTCGAAACGCGTCCGACAAGCCTAAACCTTGAGTACTATTGTAAATTTGAAAGTTTATTACACTCAAATCTTGCTATATATTTAATCAACAGTTCAAGTAGGACAGTAGGATGAAAACTTTAGAAGAAATTGGGAATGTAATGCTAAATTCCAAGGATAAAATTCGCTAAAATACTAATAGACAATACAATTGAAGCTTGGATATTATTGTTATCTAATGCAAGTACAAATCAAATTAGAAATTTTCAAAGCTTGATAATGATTCTGATAAGTAAATATTGAGAAACCGCACTCCTGTGCATCAGCATAAACAAGAATTTATGTTGATACATTTCAAACTTTTTTGATTTGGATACTATCAAGCTATCAAAATGAAATACATTTCAGAGGAAAATGTTTTTTGTTCGTTAGTTTGTGAGATAAGGGCGTTTAAAGTTGAAATTTTTGGAACAGGTCATCTAAAAATTGGTTGCAAATACAATCATGAACTTTGGAGCACACGAGAAGATGCTCGTACATGCTTGAAGGTATTGTCTATCACATAACATAATTAGTTTCTTAAAATATCAAATTTAGAAAAAAATATTTTCAGAAATAATTTCTTCAAAAAATAACTTAATTCAAATGGAGAATTCGGTATTTTTCTCAAAAGTTGATATTTTGAGAAACTAATTATATTATGAGATAGAAAATACCTTCAAGCATGTACTGTATGCTCAAAATTTCATGATTGTATTTGCAACCAATTTTGAGATTATCTGTTCCACAAATATCAACTTTAGGCGCCCATCTCTCATAAAATAAAAATTGAACAAAAAAATTTGTTTCCTCTGAAATGTATTTCAATTTGATAGCTTGATAGTATCCAAATCGAAAAACTTGAAAAAAATCACCTATGCTGATACAGAGCCTTAAATAAGCGATTTAATAAAACACATTCGTCCAGCTGCAAGAACATCCTATTCAGTTTAACCAATTTAATTTATGAAATTTACACTTGATTCATAGTTGTGGAACTTCTCCATACTAAAGTGAATGAATGAAACAAATACAGTATTTTCTATTCCATATTGATTCTGGATGTTTAATAATAATAAATTCAACTAATAATATGATGAAACTATTATGAATAATCCAATGAAACTGAAAAATAATGTAATATAAATTAAAACTTGCCTCGTTTTTTTCTGAAGTTGTGAGAACGTGTTAATAATATAGTTCCTGGCGTACTTAGAATAGGGACACATCTTGTACAAAGTCTCTGCTTTCATATCCTTGGCTGCTATGGCGAAGAATCGCGACAGGCAGTCGACGTACAATAAACATTTCAAATGTTTGGTCGATTTTAGAACCGATGGTGACGAGGTAATGCATTTCACAAAGAACTGAGAAAACCTGCAAAATTGTGAATAGGATTTAGTAATGTATTAGATGAATAGAACGCTCAATGCTAATTCAGTTGAAAAATGCAAAAGCGGCGATACAATAAATGGTATAGTAGAAAGGTAAGGTATACTTGTAAGGTAAAGTGCACTGTGATGCTCTGTAATTGGTCATTGAAAAATTGAACCGTCACAATGCCGCCTCGTATAGTATGGTCCCAAGGTAATTCAAATCAAAATTTATTTGCCATAAAGTTGATTATTTATTAGGTAAATTACCCATAAATTTCACATTAGGCCACGTAATCTATGGTTAGAAGCATTAATAAACTGACATCTGAAACCAAAGAAATCTCAGAAAAATGTAGGCACTTGACACAACTTGATGAATTGTTCAAAATGACAAATTTTGACACAAAATGATGAATTATTCAAATGGCCTATTATATTTTTATTTCATGTGTTCCGGTACCGTATAAAACACACTAAGGCTAGGCGTACACCGGTTAGTTAAGACAAGACAAGACGAGATTAGTCACGTTTAGTCACAGTACTTCACATAGTTGCTTATGAAGCAACACACACCGATTAGTCATTGCATCTGTGTGTGCTGCTTCATAAGCAACTATGTGAATTACTGTGACTAATCTCGTCTTGTCCTGTCTTGACTAACCGGTGTACGCCTAGCCTAAGGGTGCGAATACACTATGCATATTTACATAAATATATGCATTCGTCGTGCAATTTGAAAGGCAAATGTCGCCCACACGATGCAAATATGTATCAAGTATTTGCACCCTAATAAAATTAATTCAATTTTGATAAAATGCTTCACTTTTTATCAAAAATATTAATTTTTCGGATAAACTCACTCATTATCAGGAGCCGAAGGTGGCTTCTCTACAACTTGTTCAGCAATATCGTGGAGACTCTCGAGAACATCCTCAGGTATAATGTCGGATATTTTATAAACGTCTTCCGCTGTTTTTGCTTCCACATTACAAGGAGGCAGATGTCCGGTACTGGAGTCTCTACTACTATTCAAATCATCTACGTTCACCTTTATCTCTGCAAAATACAACAAATTACTACAGTGAATAATGTCGACGAAGGATTTATTACTAAAAATTTAACAATGCACCCTGCCACAGAATTTAAATACTACACACTGACTCGTGAATACACTGACTGGTGTGCATTGGACTAGTTGTTTGTATAGAGTAGACGATCATATGATCCACCTGCCTCCAGTAACCTGAACGTCTACTGGAATCGTGTAACCAAGCCATTACGTTGTGTAGTGATTATGATGAGCACAACACCTAGAACTAGGCTATTTTCAGAGTTTACGGGACACTGTAATAAATATATGATGTGTATCTGCAAAAAAGTACATCGAAATTGAAAATATTGTAAAAAAATTATATTAAATTTTAAAATGAGAACTAACACCACTCCACTAACCTGCCACAGAAGTCTCCAGTTTACTTTTGACAATATCCTGATTTATTTGCAGTTTTTTACTCAACACAGCATGCCTTTGAGCTTTTTTACTACCGAACATGAGCGACACTTGTTGTTTGCTGATCGTGTCATCTTTGGTCTTACGCGAAGCTAGCTGTCCGTCGTGGTTCACTATATTTGAAACAACTAGTCGATCTGTTGCAACCACTCTAATCTGCAAGAAATTATAAAACATTAAAATATTCTACTGCAATATTGTTAGCCCACTTGGGTTATTATTTAGTGACACTACTTTTGGTTTTTCAAGGAGGTTGTTTTCTTGTTACATGTAGATACGTAAGTAGAACAACAATTAACAATAATTTTGAGGAGGTAAGCCCGAATTCATAAGACATTTTCAATCTTTCTCAACCTAACACCTTGCACTTTAAAACGCCTAACTCCCAAAAATTAATACAACCACAATTCTAAGCTTTTTTTAACTCACTGGTAAGTTAATAGCCCTTACCTCCCATACCCTGAAATTATCTGTATAGGAAGAGCCCTGGTGGAGGGTTGAGAAAGATTGAAAATTTCTATGTTGCTACCTACTAGCTAGTTAAGCCCGGTCTAGACGCTAGGACGTAAGACCTAGGACTTGTTGTACAACACAGGACTTATGGATGAATTGCATCGCGTCTACACGTTAGGACTTATCCACACTGATACCTCTTTTGTCCTAGGACTTTTGCCATCTACACGCTAGGACTTGTTGTACAACTCAAGTCCTAGGACTTGATTCCTAAAATAAGTCCTAGCGTCTAGACCGGGCTTTAGGGCTACTTACAAGCGAGGTTAGGGCTGCTTACTAGCGAGGTAAGCTTAGAATTGTGGTTATATTGATTTTTGGAAATTAGGCGTTTTACAGTGCAAGTTGGAGGGTTGAGAAAGATTGGAAATTTCTATGTTGCTACCTACTAGCGTGGTTAGGGCTACTTACTAGTGAGGTTAGAAAAAGCTTAAGAATAGTGGTTATATTGATTTTTGAAAGTTAAGTGTTTTAAAGTACAAGTTGGGGGGTTGAGAAAGATTGAAAATGGCTCATGAATTCGGGCTTACCCCCTCGAAATGATTGACAATTGTTGTTCTACTAGTGTATCTACATGTAACAAGAAAAAAATTCAGTGAAAACGTGAAAGTAGTAACACTAAATAATTACCCCTACTTGTAATATTCAAAATAAATACCAAAGAGACCACCCCGTGCAGCCCAGTTAAGGGTCACAGTGGCTGTCATTAGTTTTGCAAAACTATTTCTATATATAAAAGGATTTCCATTGAGACAAATCGCAATAATGACTGCACTTACAGTACAAAATAATATTAAAATTGGCCCAGAGGTCAGCGCGATGTAAGTGAAAAGCTGATAAGCATAAGTACTCTTTGTGAACGGGCTTTGTATCATCACTGATGGCAAAACAATTTAGATTAAAATGTACAATACCTATTTCCCAATAAATGGGTTTCGCTAATGAAAACCTGTTTTTGTATCATACCTTGTTCGTTTTCTTGTTTCTTATCAGCAACAGAGTTTGTGTCAGTTGATCTTCGGGTTGTACTTTGGTTCCTTTCAAAAGAATCGATCTCTGGGAATTTCTCCATGCCAAATATGTTGTTGATTGCGAATCGTCTTCAAAGACAACGTCACATTTCATTTTTGTTACATTGTTGTTGTTGTTGAGTGATCCGTGCTCGAACTCCACTGTGGAAATGAGATTCAATTTGCACAATGAAATATATTTGAATGACACTGAAAACATACAATTAACTGTGCATTTAAAAAGCTAATTTTTGAAATTGTTGTACTCTACAACCTGTAGTACAAAAAGTGAATGATTTCCACATGTTGTTATTTAGAACCTATACTAAACATTATTATGTAAATATGCGTCCATAAACTTACCTAAAGTTGGTTGTAACTTTTTATTTGATCCAGAAACCTCTATTATTTTGCACTTGTGCATATTGATAATAAATTAGAACATTGAAAATGTAATTTTATTGTTGAGAGACTAGAGAGATACAAGACACAAAACTTTAAATTCTAGGTTATGCCATAACCTATAAATAATCACGGTTTGAATTTTGATGTTGATTGGCGGAAATAGCGAAATTTGCTCCTGTGGTAGTGGTAGCTCTGCTACTAACCAACTAAAAAATCCTCCTTATTCAATATTAATATAAATACTTTATAAATCTTTAAAAAAAACACGCAGGATAAGATTAATGAGATTTAAATTACAAAATGGTTCAATTTATGTTATTGCTAGAAA
The DNA here is from genome assembly GCA_017141395.1 of Laodelphax striatellus. Lineage (NCBI taxonomy): Eukaryota > Metazoa > Arthropoda > Insecta > Hemiptera > Delphacidae > Laodelphax > Laodelphax striatellus. Next base: position 32,004,694 of record CM029536.1, read on the forward strand.
GACATCCCAAAATATTACTGACGATGCCCCACAGACTGGACCGCGAAAATTTGAATGTGAGCAAACGACGATGTAGTCCGCATCTGTCTTCTTGCACGCACCCGAAAGAAGTTTTTTATTTTTAGATAGTAATAAAAATAAGAAATAAAAAATAAATAACTCGCTCGATGAGAGCGGTTGCTGAGTATTCATGTGGTTAAGTAACAAACTTTGAAGACTGCTCTTGGATGGGTGACCAACACAAAAATGAGGCGAGGTGGACCCTACCCATAAAAAAAGTCTCAACTTATTTGCATGCTATATCAATTTTATTGTGAGTTTGAACTCACAATAGAATGCTGTGAAGTGCGGATATTTTTGAGTATGAACTCAATAATTCATTACGGTACCTATTCATAGTATACTTTTCTACACATGCTAGAAAAGCAGGCAGTTTTAGGCACTCTCTCACTACGCACATGCTAGAGATGCAAATATACATAAAATTTTCTAAAATCTTTTTATTAAGCTACCTATATTTCTGATCCAGATTAATTCTGGCTACAGCCTATTATTTAATTGTAAGTTATAGTTTAAGGAAGCCATATAGCGAAGGTTTGTGTCATTGATGCCCGGTTTTTCAGTCGCTCAATAGACAATTTATGGATCCAATAGCACTATTGAATCAATAACCATGTGTTTTCAAATGCAAAAAAAGTTATTGATTCAATAAGTTTATTGAACAACTGAAAAACCGGGCATGAGGGTTTGAAATTCTCATAGATGCATAATATTCTTGTGAATTATTCTTAATTCTCCTATAAAGAGACGCTCTCTTGCATGTGCTCGAAGGGGGAAGTAGCTTAGAGCACTTTCTCACACACGCTGAGAGGTATATACTCATGATTTTATAATTTATTACTATTAATTTAGTAATAAGATACAGTTCAATGCACAGAAACATAATTATACGGTAGTAGTTTATGTATCAATGAGAGTTTAGAACTCTTTTGATACTAAATAGTTGAAATACTTTGGATATATTCAAGAATCCTCTTATAAGAGGCTCTTGGACACGCTAGGAGAGTGCAGTAGCTTAGGGCTCTCTCTCACATACAGTACCATAGCTAACATCAACTACAGTAGTTTAAAGGGGGCTATGACAGTACACTCAGAATGCCGCAAGCGTCAAATTAAATGAATCTGAGTGTAGCCTAAATTGTTTACCAATGAATTTAGGTAGCCTAAATTGATGAAACAGAAGCAGCTGAAATTAATGAGTAACTGCTGCGTCTTGGCTGATTGTTTTGAAGGCATGGCCTGGGTTCTTCAAACACACGAGCGACATTCTTTGTGTCCACACTTGGTCGATTTTCGTCATTTCATGCTGTGTAGCACATGACGAATGCGGTGCAACATTCGTTTTCCCGTCTAATTTCATTTAATAGGATGCGTGAAGCATCGTACATTATCTGAAACATCGTCGCACGTACTATTTGAAACACTGCGACATGTTTTGGGGTCGCGCGACGACAGAATGTCACACGACAGTGCATAAAAGCGTTCATTTGTTCCAATGTATGTGGAAACGTATGTGTCGCGCGACAGAAATCGCATGCCTAAATTTGCTCGACCAGATTTGTAGGATAAATTATTGATTTTATTGTTGTACAAATTGTGATTGAATAGTTTGTTATGACGTAGCATTATGTATGATTGTATCTTCTGGCTAAATAATTTGATTTGGATTATCGTGCACTGGCCGTTCATGTCCTTTTATCCCCAAAACTCACTGAAAAATGGCTAGGCGTACAACTTCGGTTAGTCATGGCTCTCTCAAAGGCGGCATATTGGTCACAGTAATTCACATAGCTGTTGTAGAATTTCAGGCTGAAACACTGTAATGACTATTGTGTTTGTTATGACGTAGCATTATGTATGATTGTATCTTCTGGCTAAATAATTTGATTTGGATTATCGTGCACTGGCCGTTCATGTCCTTTTTCCAAATCACTGATAAAATTAAGACAACACTCGTCACTTGTTCTTATTATTAAGCTGGATATATCATATATGGCTAGACAAAGAGAAAAATGAACAATCTTCTGTTTTGAAGTGGTTTTATTTCAAGTAGTTTTGTTTTTACAAATATTTTCTTACAGTGGAAAGTAATTCTTTGCACAAACATGGTACATTAATTGCACATTGAAAGCCTTGGTCTCCGCTACAAACTATTATATATAAATACTAGTGATACAAATTCAATAATTTACAAAATTGGCATTCATATCGTTTATGAAATTCAACTCTCTTTCTGATCACCGGTATTGAAAAACATTGAGAATAGATGGATATTTTTCTACAAATAACATACAGTAGTAGTAATACTAAATTTTCAAATTAGGTAGTGTTGAAATGTATTGAATGCAGAGTACGAGTCTAGGTCGTATAGTAAAATAATATAATAAAATGCGAGGATAGAAATTACAGCAAATAAAATTTACAAATCCATTAAAGGTTAAAAATCATCAAAATTTCACTCATCAATAAGTTACAGCCATCATTATCACAATATTCAATATACATTGTCATTGAATAATTATGTCAATCCAATCTTAAGACATTCCATTCAAATTACTTATTTTACATAATGTAGAACTCGTACCGTGATACTGGACACTGATGTGATAAAACAAATACTTATGAATAAAAAGAATACTGACAGGATAATATGTTAATGACAATATTAATTATAAAATATGAAAGAATATTACATTTTTTCCATTCGTTTAGTTTGACGTAATAAAATAAAATAAAAGTATACTGAAGTTTGTACCTACAGTCTTAAAATGTAATAACATTGTTTCCGTTGGGATAAACAATAATAATTCAATGTCATTACATGTATGGCAAGAATTAGATACTAATGAATTAGATTACTAATGAGAAATTATCTTTATTAAAATTGCAAATCAGCCTTGAAAGTTTGTAATGTGTTAAAATTAATACATTAAAAACAATACTGATTGTGATGTAACTCTAACTAACTCAATCTATTATTTTTTACATTATCAGTATTAAGAACTTCAACATAATATAATAAATATCATCGAGCTATGAAATATTTTTTATAGTATTATAGAACTTCATACATATGTCACAAGTTGGAAGGAAATGAGATATTGCAACTATTCAATTGCTTTTAAATCATAATAATTAATTGAACGAGAATTCTAATTAATTGCTATAATAATACTCTGAAGACTATCCAGAGAATTTCCTTCTAGCTATTATTCTGTTGTCAATATTCGCAGTAGCGGAAGTCTTCAGAGTATTATATAGCAATTAATTGGGATTTTCTTTCAATTGATTAATTATATGTCACAAGTGTTGATGTGATAACTTCGAAGCGATACTGGTATTATTACATGAGATGATATAATCTCAAGTAATGAAACTAAATGTAATCAATATAAATTAAAGACATTATTAAGACTTAAGCTAGTCGATTCAATTTCAAAAGCATTCTCAATACTTACAACCTCAGATTTACAAAATAATGAGTTTATTTCAACTCAGTGATTTCAACATAGAAATGATAGGTTTGTAGTTACTAACTAAAGCCGCAGGTCCCTCATCTTCAACAGCATCCATTCCATTATACACTCACAAGCCTAAAACTCATTTGGTCATCATGCTAATTATAAGAATTCTACGAGAAAAATTATCTTTCATTCTGAACTACAGTTTAAAAAATTACAATATATTTCCCTAAAGCTATGGTAATCACATACAGTACCCTGGTAGCTATAAACTAATAATTGAGCTACAAATGATTTTCAGGGTCCAATATAGCCTTGAAAAATAACTAAACTATCAAATACATCCTTATAATAGCCTAACAAATAATCATCACATAGACCGTAAGCTATGAAATAATTGATTTTGTGTGACAATCTATAATTATCTAGAAAATTTATTCATATTTCATAATTTGTTATTAACTTACAGTCTGTGCAAATCTTAGTATGCAGTAAGGAGTCATGTAAGACGCGGGAATATGAAACTGAGCTAAATATCCATCTGGAGGTAGCACTAGCTAGGGATGCTGTACAATATTAGTGTTCTGTCTAATTTTGCTAGGTTGGGTTGGTAATGAGATGAGGAAGAAATCTTTTTTTAAAAACAGTACTTAGTACAAAAAAAAAATTAAGTTGGCAAGATTGATTTTTTCCCAAGAACAGTATGCTATTCAAAAAAATCAGGCGGAACCCACCTTGTTCAATCAATGCTAGCTGCAGATGGATATTTATCTCAGTGGAATATGAGTGCACTGTTGCCATGTTTTTGTTGAAAACGCAACGGATTTTTCAGCTACGCAATCTGGCAACACTGCACTCCCGTGAGCGCAATTTTGATTGCTATCAAATGGTTTGCAAGGACTTTAGGCTAACATCAATGCTCCATGTAATACTTCTACATAGTTATCATAAAATATACAGACTGTAAGCTATATTATCATTGATTGTGTGGCAACTGATTGCACAAAGAAATGCATTCACATTTCAGAATCTGTTCCAAACTATAGTTCGAATAAATCTAGTTGTCCCTTGCCCTGGTGCTCAAGAACCACTCACTAGAAACGTTTTTGTCAGAAAGTCCGATGTCCGAACAGCTGACCATTTGATTGAATGTTAGCATCATTGAATCAAATGGTCAGCTGTACAGACATAGGACTTTCTGACAAAAACGTCTCTAGTGAGTAGTCCTTGAGCACCAGGCCAAGGGACAACTAGTTTTATTCGAACTATAGTCTAAAATTAATGTTCCATCGAATACTTCCCTACAAATAGTCATCACATGCACTGGTAGCTACGAAATAATAATTGAGCTATAAAGTAATTGATTGTGTGACACTTGTTTTATCCGTGAAATTCATATTTCCAAATTTTTGTCTCAATTATCGCCTTTCGTCGATCACAAAATTCACGTGATCGCGAGAATTCTTCTCCTCCTTATTCTTCTTTTTCATTCCTTCTTCGCCTCCGGCATTTCTCTTCGATTCAGTCCTTGGTGTGACCGGGAGGCATCGATATATCGAACACAATCGGCGGATTATGGGGCAAATAGTTGATGTCACACGTGGACGCATTTATGAAAATTATTCTGCCGTCCGATGTTACTCCATAGTCTGAAAATTGTTAAAAAGTGAAATTAGGATACATTCTTATTTTCTAAATTTATCAATGAGTTGAACTTATTCTCAAACATGGGTCATGTTACATTATATCAAATTGAAACATTGGATTTAGGAAACTTTTTTCTAACCTTCCTTCGTCAGTCCACTGAAAATTCATCTAATATCGTATTTGACGATGAGGGAGAAACACTGTATCCATAGTACAGTTTTTATACAATTTCACAATCTTCCGCAAAATATGGCTATACTATGAGGTAAACCAACCAGTCCCTAAAAACTAACTAGGTCCCTAACCTAACCAGAATAAAAACCATTAAGATTTCATTATTTTGTATTTAAAATAAAAAGACTGTAGGCTAATACATAAGGCAATTCAAAATGTAACATAATTTGATAGTTTGTAGAGTTGTTTAAGAACAGAGTAGAGTTTGAGTAGAGATTGAGAACAGAGTTTGTAGAGTTGAAATTGAATTAGCGAACAGTTTATGGGGTTTTGATGTCTCTCAGATTTGTTCATAACTATAATTATTATTGTAGTTAATTCTCAAACCAATATTAGAACACTTTTTAAATGATTGATTTATAAAATGACGTCATTTTACAGCGGTTAGGTTCAATTTTCTCTCGTGTAACCGACCTTAATACCATTGGCTGAATTTATAGGAACGGGGTGATTCTTGCAATGAAGAGTTTTCGAGCGGGTCGAAACGAGTTACCTCTTTCAAACGCTATTTTCCAACCGTTAATCATGAAAATGGTACCAAATTTTTCAGAAAACTGTAGAATTGTCACATAACGTTAACAATTCTTCTTCTTCTTCTTTTCTTCTTCTTCTTCTTCTCCCCGGTGTGCCTCACAGCGTCGGGGTACGTTAACAATTCTATTTTTAAACTTCAAAATAGCAGTATAAGTCGATGAAAATGGAGAAAATTTCACTCATTTTATACTTGAATAAAACATTTTTGATAAGTGATGATAAAATTTCAAGGTACAGCAACAATTATAGCAATGTTTATCTTCAATTTAAGTCCATCCACGCATTCCTCCTAGCTTTAAAAATAGCAACCGAAGGAGTAAACTGTGGTCTGCCGGTTTCCATACTTTTTCATTGGTATTAAATTCCGGCCTCTCAATGGTTGATAATAATAATAATAATCTTATTTATTCACTATCTGGAATGAATTTTCAACTTTGAAAATCGAATCAGATGGATGGATTAATACTTACTTTCGTGAATATGTCCGAACACGTGGTACTTGGGCTGCACCCTTTGCTGTACGGTGGACAGAAGTTCGACACAGCCAGCCCTGATTCCCGAACAGCACAGATCTCCATGACCTAGCGGCGGAGTGTGCGTTATCAGAATGTCGGTGTCATCGGGAATCTGATTCCATTTGTCTAGACACTTTTCGCCTCGCGGCACGTTAAAGGCCCAGTTGCAGAATTCTGGTTGCCTACCACAAGAACAAAAGTTAAATTAAGTTACTTATCAAAATAAAAAAATATATTAACATTTAGAAAAAAATATTGACAAGAAAAAAGTTATTTGTAAAGTTCGAAAGAGTTTCACATCAAAATAAAAAAGATGTTAACATTTTAAGCTCGTTGGAGACCCGTTGCAGAATTCTAGTTGCCTAACAGCAATCAATCAATATTTATTGCCAAAAAGTAAATTGGTTGAAAATACAACAATAATATTGGTTAACAATACAAAAGTAAAATTGGTACAACATTAGCATAGAATACAAAATAAATAATTACCTTGAGAATAAATTTTAAACCATCAACAGTATTGATAACAATATGGCACTACCGGCAAAAGAAATAAGCAGATTAATAAGAAATATTTGACGAATTAGAATAAAAAAGATAATAACATTTGAAAAAAATTATTGACAAGAACAATAGATTTGTATTGACCGTCCAGTTGCAGAATTCTGGTTGCCTACGAGAAGAACAAAAGTTTGTAGAAGTTACACATCAGAATAAAAAAATCATTTTAAATTTTAAGCATGTTAGAGGCTCAATTGCAGAATTCTGGTTGCCTAATATAAAAACAAAAGTTTAGGAAATAGTTGACGAATTAGAATTGAAAAGATAATAACATTTGAAAAAAAAAATTATGACAAAAAAGATTATTTGTATTGAATGTCCAGTTGCAGAATTCTGGTTGCCTACAAGAAGTACAAAAGTTCAGAAGAATTGACAAATTAGAGCAGAAGAAAAAATGTTGAAAACAGGAGAAGCAGACTAGTTTAGAAGAAGGCATTGAAGTGAGAACAGATGGCAAGTTACCAAGAGAAGAAAGAAGAAGAAGGAAATTGAGAAAAAAAGAAACAATTTGTTTGGATAAAAGAATTTTTTTGAGAAATCTTTCATTATTTATCACATGCATTATGTGCATGAATATATAAAGATTGAATATAAATATACGATGATAATACGACCCAGGAGAGGTTGCGATGGCTTGAAATGCATGGAGTTTTCGAGAAAAAGACATTTAAAATTGATGAATTTAACATTTAAAACATATAGGAAAAATAGAAGTTTTGATCTCCAGTGACGTCACACTGATCAGGTAAATGAAGCTTGCTACTGCGCATCATCCTCGTGATCGCTACCTTGTATTCTATTCAACTTGTTCTGTACTAGGGCTTTATAAACACTTTGTAGAGCCTAATTCAATGACGTATGATAATATGATCATAGTATGATACTAACCAAGGAGTCCCATAAATCTTCAATCCATACAGCTGGATTTCTTCATCCTGCAGATAGATGCAGTTGGTCAAACAATCCCTGATGTTTTGCGCCTTAATGGCTTCCGTCAAATGTTCCCTGGGCATGCCCAGAGTGGGGATTTCATCAACCACATGTGCGCTTCGACCGCTGTGCTCCCCAGTTGGCGATTTGCTGAACGGATGTGTGAAAGATCGGTCAAAACTCAGTTCGTGATTGCCTGCGATCACTATTTTGTGTTTGTGCGGTAGCTGACCTGAAAATTCAATAAATATTCCATCAATCGATCATTGTTCTACAATAAGAATGCCATACATTTGAACAGCTGATTTCAGAAAGGTATCTGAGTCAACTTTTTAGGAACTGCAAAATACCGCCTGGATAGAATAATCCAAATTTTTGTGACCTGATGTTTTTTTCTTATCCCACCTACATTTCTGTGCAAGTCTGTTAGTACTTACAATATCTTATTTAATGACATAGCTCGAGTATAAAAATTATTAGTCTTCCTGGTTTTTTTAAGCACTAAGGTACCTTTCTGCAATAAAATTATCAACTCACTCTATTAGAAATTTTTTTTTTATTATTCATAGTTTTGACACAAATGCAGATAATTAAGAGCAGATAACTTGAAATTACTCTATATTTTACTAATTATACATTATAATATAATCATTATATAATACCAGCTGGAGCGGACAAGATGCAGGTTTATCAACTTGCTACTTTACTGCAGAGAAGTACTTCATTCACTGACTAGGGTAGGGCTACCTTTATAGATAATCTGATCTTGTATTCTAGTGATTTAATGTTTTATTCCAGTGAATGATATTGTATTGCAGTAATTTTATATTGGATTTTAGTTAGGGATATTTATTAGTTGTTATCTGTCATTGTTATCTGCTTTATTTATCTGTTATTGTGTGTTTCATTTTTGTACATGACAATATTGTTGATGTGGCTTATTGTATCACCCATGGCATGTATAATGAATAAATAGAAAGTGTCAGACGATTTCTCTGTGATACAGACATTGAATCGGGTCCCTTTTTGCACTAAACTAAGTGTCTACCTACAAAGTAACAGGATCCAGCCTTTACTGAAAATTGACCCTTTTTAAAATGAGCTGTTTATTTGTTATGCGAGTTCATTGTAACCAAGTTGAAGAGTATAATGAAATTACCAATCCAATTATTGAAATCGACAACTTCTTCATGACCGCCACAGCGTGTGAAGTCTCCGGCATGTATGAATATATCGCCTTCGGGAATATCGAATTTTATATGCGGTGTCAAGGAGTGAGTATCGCTCATACAAACAACTCGAACCTGCAACATCAGTGCTAATTGTAAAAAAATCGTAATTGTACTACAAAATTACAAGAGTTTTACACGGACCAATTCCAACTCACTGGTATAGAAGCAAGTAGAAATCATTGGGAACAGTGATTGTAGGGAAAACTTGCGAGGATGTAAGTGGCTAGATGGGGAGAAGAAACAATTTACTCTGTTGTATCTCTCTCAATCAGAGAAATAATTTGCTTCACTTACTATAGATATACTATGCGTAAAAGTGAATCAAAGACGTTCCAGGAAACGCTAAACTATTATCGATGTTGAAAAAATCGATATATCCAAAACTGTACCAGTGAAAACTAAACTTCAACCAACTGCTTTAATCAACATCGATAATAGCGTTCCCCAGTTAAGGAACTCTGCCCCTCAATCATTAAAATAGTTTGTCTATTGACAAATAAATGAATCAATATAAGCAGATGATTAATCAACAGGTTTAAAGTAAGTTTGTAACCAACCTTATCACTGGTAACGCTTTTCTTGGGGGCAGAAACGTTGATTTTGTAAACTTTCTGCGTTTTTGACAGCTCTTTCCAAGCATCGGTGGGGTTGTTTGTTAACGAATGAACTTCAATTTTCATCTTAATAATCAAAAAGTACAAGAAACTATTTCTTAAATTGATTTCTCACAATATTGAATCTGTGTCTCTTGATATGAAATGTTACATTTCAAATCGCATTGTAATCAATAATTTGAATTATGAACCCAATATTCAGATAAAAACCGACATAAAACATAATTAATTATTTGTATTATGTACAAATACAATCCACTATCCACAAAACTTTCGGCTGTATTATTTTAGGTTAGTAAACTTGTCAAATCTGGGAGATTCCAAAAAAGTAACAGCTGTGTTGAATCTAGTTTCCAGCTGTTGAGAAAGACAGACGACTCATCTGATTTTGGTAAACATAACCTTAACCTTGTTTTGAACTTCAAAATTCGAAAATACCGTAGTGAAGTGATTTGTGAAGGGTTGGAATTTAAGTACCTATTTAAAATGCATTCAGTTCATAGCATAGCAGTCTCTTATAACATTTTCAATTGACTTTCCAAGACATTTAAAGTACATATTTATTTTTATTAAGTTAAAGTCAATTTTGTTCGCAGGAACAAAAGCTTTCAAAATGCGTATATTGTCACAAAAAGTCATTAGTGGTTTACTTCAACCACAAAATGTATATAAATTCTCCAGGAATGGGATATTTGAGCATGCATTGCTCTTCATTTTCAATAGGTAAATCAGAATCATCCAAAATTAGGCTACTATATTTCTTCTTTACACTACCGGCATTCAAGTTGACAGTCAATGACAGTGTATTTTGGTGAGAGGAGTTTGTCACTGTCTTCTCAATAAGCCCGGTCTCATTCTATGCTAACATTAAATCCTAATTTCTACATTAATCTTTACCAAAACGATCAATGAATCGTACCATGTAGTAGGCCTATAACCATTGTATCACCTGTATAAAATAATATTGTCGTTCGCCAGATCACATTTAAACCTCCATTGTAAAGTAGATGAGAGCTTTAGTGTGTGTCAATCAAAATACTACGAACCATTCATTTTGATCCTTTGGTGTTGCCAGGGTGGGGGCACATGCCCCCTTCCACCCCTCCCCTAAACGCACAAAATAGAATGGATTTTAGAGACTTATAATTAAGACTAATCGCATTAGTGACTGAACTTACAATACAACACTTGTAAATTTTAAGCAGTTGATTTTCACGTTTTTGTTTTCATGTTTCAGAGTTTCGAAAAGTCGAGTTGACCTAGTCGGTCCCGACAGAGCATGCGCAGAATGGTTGATGCGGAACGGCGCTCTGGTCAAATGGAAAGGTTACAATTCCTACATCACGCATTACAATGGATTGCCGCTTGACTCAAATGATCGCGGCGTTTATCATATCGAAGAAGTTGACGGAACCAATGCAGCTATCTCTCATCACGGATTCCCGCATTTTGGTTAGTTGGTGGCAGGAATTAATCGCAGATTAATGTTTAATGTTTTGATGGAGTGTAAGTATTCGCGCATAGTTGGTTAGTTTCAGGAATTAATCTTAGATTAATGTGTTGATGGAGTGTAAATTAACCCTCTCAGAACCACCGGTAGACAGCTCTTCACTCGTGAAGAATTTGATATTTGAATAATTTTAAATTATCATCCACCAGCAATGAACAGAATAAATTCAAGACTGAGCTGTTTCTTTATAAAACTTTTCAAAAACACTTAAAAGTAGAAAACAATACAACAAAAGTATGTAACTTATTTACATCACAATAACCAAGCCGATTCTTAATTGATAAAACCTATTATATTGTGGAGGAATATAATGGAAGTTTGACAATGAAAACATGCATTTTTCTTCCCGTTTTAAAGCAAAGATTGTTGAAATATTACATTATTGAAAAACAAGAAATAATTATGTACCCTACTCTGTGTAGTAAGATTTGTTTGTGAAGTTAGATTGCATTCAGTATAGTGATAATAATTCAATTTGACTCTTGGCATTAGATAGATAGATAGTTAGAGAGATATTATTTCTTTGCCATCGTACTCTACGATCATCAGCAACGTTTGGAAATAATATCTATCTATCTATCTATCTATATAATGCCAAGCATCAACTTAAATGATTATCACTGTACGTGTTGTATGGTGTATCATAGGAGATTGATGAAGGGGTCTCTTGTTGCACTTTAAAGTTGTTACACTTTACACTAGTTACTGTTTTTTTTTATATAGAACCTGTATAGTTATTAATTAATACAGCACTGTAAAATTAATATTTTAGATAAGATATAACAAAAAATACGTATAATAATGAACCAAAAATAAAATTATTGTCGTTGATGTTATTCTGAAAGCTAATTGAAAAAATAAATTCTTAAGCCTTTATAGACACCTTGAAAATACAGTACTATCATTTTTTTCCAGCTGGATGTAATCACGTGAAAAAGATAAAGCTAGTACAAGCGAGTTACATTGATGACTTGGCACTCTGTCAATTGAATTTGCTGAACAAAAGTTTGGTTGAACTGGAAATCAGCGAGTGCCCAGAAGTTACTTTCAAAGGCCTCAAATGTCTGACAGAATTGGAGTAAGTACAAATAAATTTATTCAGTTTGGTAGTTGAGAATGTTCATAATCTGAATTCCATCAAGATCGATTGGCGGGTAAATTTAACAAAAGGGGTTCAGTTTCATAACTGGGGAACGCTATTATCGATGTTGAAAAAATCGATATAAACCAACCACTAACCAACTATATAATCACCATTCGATATATCAATATTTCAACATCGATAATAGCGTTCCTCAGTTATGAATCTGCAACCAAGAAAAGTAAGCCCCTGCGCCCACTTCGCAACTGCTATCTGATTTCAGTCAGCAACCCAATGTTGCCAGATGACATTTGGCTGTTTTTCAGGTAATCTAACCTCGGGTAATCAGCCAAAGTCATCTGGCAACGCTGGGTTGCTGACTGAAATCAGATAGCAGTTGCTTAGTGGGCGCAGGGGCTAATGGAACTAATATTGATCACTTCAACTACTTTTCAAAATTACTGTGCTTTTCATTACTATGGCATCGTATAAGAATCAATGTGGGTGGTCCCACTCCTTATTTTTATACCCCACTTCTATCATAAAATTAGTTTGTCAAAATTATTCTGTGAGTTTTCTACTAATTGAAAATCAGTTTCATGGATAATTTTTGATAAGTGTTTTGTCAGTTGCTTAGTACTACTTCATTGTTTCAGGAATTTGAAACATCTGAAAATTGGCGAGCTGCCCAATGTAAAAGATGAAGAAATAAACGATCTGATGAAATTGTTGCCAAATAATTGTGACTTGGTTCGAGAACAGGTAGAAGTAGAGAAAAAATAATATTGTAAAGTAATTAATCTAATCCGATTTGTTACCATAAATAAATTTAATTTTTCAATTAAATGTATTTACTGAAATTTAGTACTCTTGCTGGGACTGAATCACCAAAATAATTGTCTTAAAATGTAACAATAGATGCATAATATTGGGTATGCATATAGATGAGTATGTGGAATGGGAGATATAACTTAAAATCCAAAGAAAGCAATCGGTACATAAATATTTATTTATTTGTATCTAACAATATCATCACTTATTCATTCAACATTACATAAACTGTATATTGCACCAGATAAAATCGATAGATATCTCTATAAAAATACATAAATGGACTCTTTCTTGGCACCTTCAATGGAATAGAACTGTACTTAGCTGGTATCACAGGTTGGATATGTAAAAATATTCAATATTTCTTATAGCTATCTAAAAAACAGTAAAAAAGCTTGTACTTGAAAGGAATATAGCATTTGTACTACATTTACTTGAATATGAAAATAATGTGCTTGTTGAAAATAATTGTATGAATGATTAGTATTATTCAACAAGAAAAAATAAATAAAATTTGAAAGAACAAAATCATGAATAGTTGCTAATAAAGAGACTTTATAATATAGTCTCTGTAGTTGATAAATATTTACTGGTTAAGGAAAATCCAATTTAATTTAAAAATATGAATAATTATTTTGATATTCAACTTATTTCGTATAAAAATATTAGTTTGGCAAGCAAGCATTGTTGAACAAGAATAAAGTTAACGTTTTCAAGCTTAAAGATATCTAAAATCAATTTACAGCTAGAACTATATAGAAGATTTTATCGTTGAAAATAAAAATATTCCTCCTAGAATCATAGGAAAACATTTCATGTAATCCTTCAAATAAATAAAACACTTAATCGTCAATAACCTGCCATTTCATGACATTTCCTAAAATAGTTTTCAAATAAACTATTAAAATAGTTTTGATCATCTACAATAGCTGCTGACATATTTACAAAATTAGTTTACATTTCCTATCTATTACAAAAATATAGTATAGCTTTTCGATCACTAAACTACTCTTGTTCTATTGATAGCCTATGTTGGAATTGAAATCAAAATTTTTCAACCCTGTTTTGAGACCAAAAATTTAAAGGAACAAAATAAATTGAGAATATGGATGAAAATAAATAAATATATAATGTTGAAAATTTGGTAGGAAGCCATGGTTGGTTCTTTAGGATTCGCTTTTTTTGTTTTCGGATGTTGGCAGCGCTTTCAAAGAGTTTTGGTACCTGTAAATGGAAAAATGAGTATTTTATTCGATTGAATGTGGCTGATAGCTTATCAGCATATTTATCTTGATTGCGATACTAAATTTGAATTACCGCTCTAATAGCTTATGAGTCTGATTTAGCAAACATTCAATCCAAAGTCATTTCACAATATTGATTGAGATGTATCATCCAAGACCATGATGAGAAACTGAAAACGATACAGATGTTCTTTTCGAAGAACAAAAGAATCTAATAATTGTTCTTCAAATTATGGAATTATTTTAGTGGTATGGTACCGGTCATTATAAAGCCTTCTGTATATTAACTAATTTTTCATCCTACTCAATAACATCAAGTTCTGGTAGCTTGAAATTGAACAGCTGACTTTAACCCACTCACACACTAGACATGCTCTGCTATTACCTAGTAAGCCCTCTTATGCATGTCTAGTGTCTAGGAAGGTGAAAGACTAACCTCAGTAGAGAGGACTCTAGTCCTAAATCTGCCTAATAAATGATGTTTCATTTATTCAAAAATATTTTGGAGTAATAAAAATATGGTTTCTTCATGACCCGACAAGGCCTTATTGCGATCGTACTGTCTGTCCGTTTCGTTTGCACGATATGTAACTAACGGAAGATCGTATACTTTTGACATTTGGAATATAACATCTTCATAGATCAAGTAAAAAAAGTCACTCATTGATATTGAACATTGGGGGTTTAATTTTGAAAAAATAAATAGGTAGGCCTATTCTAACCTCAAAATATGGATGCTATAGAGCACAAGAACCGTGGCTCGAACCTCAGTCACTCATTTGTTAACTGACGTTTCTCTCAAGTGCAGCTTGTTGCTGCTATGAGTAATATAGCCACAAAATTGGGCGGCCGAGAGATTTTGCGCTGTTGTCAAATATGGAACCGATGAAAAGTCGAAAATTGCTTGCTCTCCATCACAAATTGGCAACACTGAGCTTTCAGTGTTGCCTATTTGAAGCGTCGGTGCCGATTCCTCTGCATGATTTGAGTAGTCAGCTGGCAAGACTTAACAACAGCTCGAAATTTCCCAGCCGCTACTATAGCAGGATTTTTTTTAACTTGTCAGAAAACAGCTGATTTAACGTTAGTAAACGAGCGTACATCAATCAGCTGTTTTCTGACAATTTAAAATAATCCTGCTATATAGTGTTATTCTAAAAAAGCACTGTTTTTTAGTACACTATCATGTCGGTCCTTGGTTACTCGGTTGTATCAGTTCATTTTTCATAAATTTGTGGAAATAAGAAAACTTACTGATAAGCCCGATACAGTTGGTAGCAGCTGGTCATGGCAACAAATACGTTGACACTGAACAGACTGTAGTTCTTGGGAATGATGGCCATTGAGTAGCGAGACCAGATTATTCCAGTGGCTGCCAGTGAGCACGATTGGGGTAGACTAATCTTTTCGGCCGGACGACTCAGGTCACCTAGCCCCGCGATTACCAGGCCCTGAAAGAGAATTGTCGCTTTTATCAATAAATGAACTCACGTAAAATATACACACAATTTAGTGAAACCATCAGAGTCCTACAGAAAACTCGCTAGTCTAGAAAACGCCAATAACACCGTGAGTGGAAACAATCGGCGAAAAAGTTTGAATAAATATGAATAAAATAATATATGGTATCTCAAAGTACTAGGTGAATGTCCTAACCCAGAAAAAAATACGTTATTGAAAGTCTTAAGACCATATTATACGATGCGGCTTTGACGCGGTGTCAATGTCGCTCGTATAATATGCCCCTCACTACTATAGTGCTTTTATCCTTGAAGACCCCTGGCCAGATTTGTGTGTAATCCAATCAGAATGCCCGGCAATGTTGTCATATTGTATGCTGTTCAATCATCTGGACACACATGCGTATTAGACCAAAATGTCAGTCTGCGATCACGATCCGGTGTGCCAACTTGGATGATTTACAAGTAGAAGAGATGATCAGAAATCATTCGTTACTCACTATCACAGAAGTAAGCGTAGTAAGCTATTGGCTACATGCGTGTGATTTGCCAGCTCGGAAAGTGGTGTTTCTGTGGTCTTCAAGGATGTTAAGCACTATAGTATAGATGAGAATACTGTGTTTTATCGAAGTAAGCGATAGTGTAGTATAGTACAGGGTGATCGTAAAGTCGCGCAACCTAAAATGATAACAGTCTGATGCCCGGTTTTTCAGTCACTCAATAGACAGTTTATGGATCCCAGCACTATTGCAAGTTATTGATTCATTAAGTTTATTGAATTACTAAAATACCGGGCATTAAAAAGCTGTAATGTGTTATTGATTTTTTTTATGTGGTCGATTTGTTTGGTACTTTAGCATCTGGAAAGGCATTGGAGAAATGTTCTTGACACTTTGCGTAGGATTTCGATTCAGAGTAACTCAAAACGATAGAAACATGTTGTTCTTGCGTAAAAGACATTGCGACTTGAACTGGACAAACAAACTGATTTCTGGCGCTGTACTACTGGACTTGCGCGACTTTACGATCACCCGGTATAACTCTAGTGTAGTATAGTTGGCCCTGATCATGTAGTATTCAGATTATGTAGTAACCATGTAAAAGTATCATAAAATTCCTAAAGCCGCTTTAAATCGAATGATTCTACTGCCTTATTTTGAACATTAATTCTAATTCTATGTTAGTTTAAAGGTTGGTATGTATCTCAAACATAATTTGAATTAGAGTATTTTTAATTGACCGGTACTGGAAGGTCGAATGATGCTCAAGTACTGAAGGTACTTAAAAATAAAGTAAAAATATGTCATCAATCAGAAGTATATGATTGGAAACATGTACCATTATTGAATGTAAGTAATATTGATATTAAGGAAGTAAGACTTGAGCATGAGTTAATCCTTACCCATTTAAAGGCTGGCGCCCAGAAGAACACTGTCTTTGGCCCTGTGAAATAAAATTTGGTAGTAGATTGATTGTATATAATTAGCAGTTTCAATTCCTATAATATCATAATAACTTTCAATTTGTTTTTTATAATCTTACTAGAAGTTACCCGTGCTTCGCAACGGAGCTCCACAAAACAAAGCTAAAATTGATTTCTTCTCTACTATGTGTGTATCAAAGATAGAGCCTATTATTTCTTTTTTTCTGGATTAGGCCTTAAAATATTGTATAGCCAAAATGCTATGCTAAAGCTGAATATATATATATATATATATATATATATATATATATATATATATATATATATATATATATATATATATAAGGAGGAAAAATAGTTTAAATTTATTGAGAAATTAATTTCATCCAATAAAGTAATAAATTAGACCAATTCAGAAATTAATGGGAAAAATATTAATATAAGGAGATGGAAAAGTATAATTGTGGCATAGGCTCCATGTTATTCTTGACGGGTAAACAAACACATTAACACAACTGTATTTACTTAATGTAAGTAGTATTTATGCTACTCTACAGTAAACATATTCATCTTTTGTCAAGTAAGTTACCTGTAAGCTCAATATTCCCGTTAGCAGTTAGCATTTTTTAAGAAGGCCCGGTATTAATCTCATTAATCTCTTGCAAATGCCACAAATGACAAAAAATGTTTTCAAAATGCGAAAATTATAAACCAAATGAAATCCCCTTGAATACCTCCTCCTTCACTACAAATCTTCATCGCCACAATTTTCAGTAGCGTACATCTATTCCATCAGATAATTCCATATAACAATTTTGTAATTTTTATCAGACCACTAAACTTGGCTAATTCTAATAATAGTTTGATTAGTTACTATTTTCCAATATGTAATTTCAACACTCTAATATCATAGTGTATAGCAATTCGTAAAAAAAAAATCGAAAAGTTTATTTTAATTAACTTACATAGAGTTGAAAATAATTATCAGCAAAATAAAAATTATGAGCTAAAAATTGAATAAATATTGTTTTATAAGGTAAAAATCAATATGGTTCATAAATAATTGAAAACAAACGAAGAGCTGATTCTATTTCGATAAAAAAGCCAAGATAATATTGATTTCAGTTCGAATTTTTTTGCAAAAAAAATGTGACCAAGCCTGGGATCGAACCCACGCCACTCAAGTTGTGAGATTCTGTTGTCTGCAGTGCTACATACTGCGCTACCACGGCAGTTAAAGAAATTGCGACTTAAAGCAGTACTAAGATTGAGAGGTTAGAAACTGACTCGTTCCATTTATGATGAATGGCTACAGGAAGTATTTTAGCCTAGCGAATGAAGTGATATTTGAGCATCAATTCTGAAATATCTAAAGGGAAAATTGAAATTTGGGCTTCGAGGTGCATAACATTGATATTTTTGGAAGCTGTATGCAAAATTTCAAGGTCTAGATCATTCTCATTTTTTCGGAACGCAATCCACAAAATTAGCTTGTTCCTTGCTAATAAACACACACACACACGCACGCAATCGTATCTTCTTTTATTTATTTAGATGAATTTATAAAAGTGTAGTATTCAGATCATACATAAGTCTGTACCGTAGTCCTACTTACTGCATTTAAATAAATATATTTTCCCATTCAATTGACAGTTTCATAGGAGTTCATAATACAGATCTAAACACTCTCCATAAGAGATTGATCTACAAATTAACAGTCAAGTTGCCTTGAGGATTCTGAAATTGGTGCCAAATTTCGGTTATGAATGGAAAAATACAATAAGCCTGTATCCATTAAGAAGTAAGAATTTATTTCTAAGAGAATTTCAAGTCAGTATATAGAAAGCGTTCTTTAGTCACAGAAAATAATTCGAAAAACTAACACAAAAGACGGAACCAACCTATGTATTGAGAAAACTTTTTTCTTTGATGGTACAGCAACTGTATTGATCAAGCATGGAATTGGAAAGAAATTTAGTCTGATTTTTCTATTTTAATATTCATGTTTGGGTGAATATTGATTTATATTTTGTAAAAATAACTATGGTCAAGGTTGAAACTTTTAGGTTAGAATCAAGAGAAAGCTGTGTCATTATAACCTCAAAATTCTTTGAAAAGACTACAAAACTCACATCAGTTGCACTCGAATGTGATTTTATAAGCTTATAAAATTGAAAAAAATGAGAAATTTTAAAAAATAAACTTTTTTCATACCTGCTTCGTGATTCCATAGTGGTTGAAGTGCTTTCGGTACAAATCTGTCTGCAGTTGTAATAACTGCCTTGTAAACGGCTGCCATTTCGTTTCGGATGTAAATTGGAAGAGATAATTTAAGGGGGTTGAAGGATTTTGATTTAGTTTTTAAGGGTAAAAGGGACTGGAGGTCGGAATGACCTTACCGCGGTTGTTTGTATTTGGAATAATTTCAATGACGTTTGAAATGACATTGTCAACCTGTTGCTTGAGCCTCGAGATCGATAGTCGACGATCTCGTATCGACTAGACGACACTCGATGATTGCATAAGGTCGACAAAATTAGTTGAATAACAGTTTTTTTTACTAATTTTTTATATAATTTCAACTTATTCATTTATGTTGTTAAATACATTGATTTATTAATAATTCTATGGAAAATTATCAGTAAGTTAGCTTTAGGTAACTGTTGTTGAGCTAATGACATACGGTAATTAAAAATTTGCCGGTAATTGAATTTTTTTTTCATGAAATTATAAGCAACAAATCCAACTCCAAATACAGTACGGTAGTGCATCTTTAATTGATTTTTTGCAATTAATATGTAGATCCTCTAACTCACAAATTTATCATAAGGAACAGTTTTTAATATTTATTTAAGGAAAAATGTACTTGTTACTTCTAGAATGTGATGATATCACATAAAATTCATGTAAAGCACAAATATTAATAATCAATTCTTGTATCAATCTCTGGAATTTCTTGAATAAGAAGCAGCCGAATGTTTCACCTTGATTCATTACTTGCATTTCTATAAATTACACAGGAAAAGGAAGAAAAACTGATTTACAACAATTAGCTTTATTTTCAACATTCTAATACCTAGACCATAATTACTTTATTAGTTGACCATTCTTCGGGATTGACGTCGTAATCTTCCATCTTTTTAGAAATGAACCACCATTTATCAAGAAACCCAATGTCAAGTATCCTGTTGTACATAGTCAAATACTGTGGCTGAAGATATTGGCATTGTGCTTTGTACAGTCCCAAAGCCTTATCGTAGTCCGCTAGATAGACAATCCTAAATATTCCAAAACTAAAGCTACGAATCAATCCAGTATTATAACAGGACTCAATGAAAGATAAATGTTCATAGCAGGCTGGATTCCTGATTTGCTTGCTCACCAAAATCACATCATTGTGTCCGACAACCACTGAATCCCTAAAGTTCTGTTCAGTAGGATTCTTTTTGGAGCAATAAACTAGACCACCAAAAGTTGATAACATCAGACCCATTTTATACGGTCTCTCCCTACCTTCTTTCAAAACATCACTGTAAACTTCATAATAGTCTTTGTAGAGGTCTTTCCAGTACTGTGCCCACTTTTCAACGACAGTTCCTTTGAATCTTTCTGGCAACGTGATGCTGTCTATCTTGCTTCTGATATTAGCGACTCTGCTGTTGTATCCATCGATAATATGGTTCACTGTCTTATGCACTGACCGATCATGAATAGAGTATGTTGGATTACGTCTGAACAATTTTGTCAAGAACATTTTTCTTTACGAATACTGACCTGACACTGGTCAAAACTATCTACGATACAACATTGGAAGAACTGGACAGTCTCGTACACTATTGATGAATGTCACTAAATCAGCTATTGAAAATGTTAAGAGAAATTTGGCTAAAATCAAAATACTGAAGAGAAGATCAATAACCTTCTTTCTTCTTTTTGGTTGAGGTTATGTTTCCACCGTAAAGAAGAGGAACATGTGATTAGCTATGACGTCACAATTTTTATTTCACTTTGTATTATTCAGTGAAAATCATATAAATTATTACATTTTTCATGAGAATATTATTTTTCTATTCAATTTGATCTTTTTCATTGATGAAATGACTGTTCAAGAAAAAAATTGTTCAAATAAATGTTCATGTTGCCACACTTGTTTTCCGAGCATCCGCTTCTTCAGCAAGGATCTGAAAAGTCGGCCATTTTCTGTCCATCGTGAACGTGTCAACGTGACTATTTCATCATGGGTTCGTATTTATTCAATTTCCTTATTATTATTTAGTGTTTTAAATTCGCTTAAATCATATAGATAATTATTATGTTCTGAACATTCAATCAATTCATTCTATCCTTTTGGAAATGTTCAAACTAATCTCTAAATTCGCTAGTTTCTTTGAAGCCGCATGTTTTCTTGTTGCTGATCAATTTTATTCTTTATGTTACAAAATGATGATTTTGCTAAGGATCTTTCAATTTTTGATACCGGCTTTTTAGAAATTAGATTAACATCCTAGATTAGATGAAAGCTGTAATGACAAAACGTTTCTCGCATTCCAGAGATCACAAAACCTTTTTGAGGTTGGGTTGTGTTTGTGTACCGAACAGGCATGGTTGAAAAACACATTTTCTAATTTGAATTTCCTATTTACAGCCTTCTACCTTTACCATGATGAATGTGTAAATAAGAATTCACCCACTAAGATGCTGTCTTGATTATATTGTAAAGTTGGTATCATCTTAGTGCATTGTGAAAAAAGCTGTAATGACATCAATAATTTATTTCTAGTCCAGATGCCGTGGCAAAGGGAAATCAACCTAGGCATTCACTTGTTTATACCGTATCAAAATCAATCTTATTTATATCCTGAATCTAAAGCACGTATCCGTAGAAGACAATGATTAGTTTGTTTTCGATGTTAGTAGTTAACCCTCGCATTTACCTCACTCCTCTGTTGCACAGTTGAATTTGAATGTGCTCTAACGGCGAACGAGAATGAGTATTTGCACTGTCGCCTAATTCAATTTTCAAATACCCAGCGCTCATCCACGTTTTCTAAATGCAGCCCAAAAGTTGAATTCACTAGCTCTAAACGATTAGGTCTATTCATTATTTTTGGAATGTTTTCAAATTGAATTCTTTTGTTTAGGTAAGCCTCGTGGTTTGAGGACTGCGCGTAAGCACGTGAATCACAGGAGGGAACAGCGATGGGCCGATAAGGACTACAAGAAGGCACATTTGGGCACAAGGTGGAAGGCCAATCCTTTCGGAGGTGCTTCCCACGCCAAGGGAATTGTTCTTGAAAAAGTGTAAGTTGGTTGTATCAGCTAATTTATGATAATCCTGTTTCCATAGATACCCTGCTCATTTTCTATAACTTACCCTGTTCGTTTTTGTATCGTGTTCCTTACTTTATTCGAGGAGTATGTCTCAACTAATTTAATACTTTTATCCCTATGTCTATAAGCTACTTCGTCGATTTTTTGTGCTGCCCGTATTTAGGTTGTTCCGTAATTTGTGTTTGTTTGAGGTATGTGTATTATATGAATACTTTCATTCCCTATAACTTGTTTTTTTTTTTGTGTGCTGCACAGCATGCTGTTCTGCACACGAAAATCAATTGAATGTGGACATAGGGATTGAATTATATTTAACTCTAAGGAAGATATTCTGTTCATTTCATTTAAAGTATCAGGTACAACTGAATTGAGAAATTTATTGTAATGCAATGATGATAAAGATCCAACTCTGACTGTCAGTGAAGTAAATTATTTTACGAGCTTTTTAACACTGAGCATTACTAATTCATTTATTTCTAATTATTGCCTTGACTACCAAATTAAGTTTATTTATTGTCGATTGGCCAAGTATAATATGAGTAAAATATAATGCCGCATCCACACATTGGCGAAGCGGAGGCGAGCGAAGGAGAACGCGAGTGTGTGGATGGGTCGCTCGACTCGCCTCCGCTCCATTTTTTGTCGGTCGGTGAGCGAGATCAAAGTCGCTCGGGTCAATGTGTGGATGTGGCATAAGGGCTATTCTCAATGAATAACTTCTCTGCGTAGCATACAAAAATCGACCAAGTGTGAGATATACTCTTCTATATTTTCATAAGTTTCAGAAGATCTTATTTCTTGATGAAGGAATATATAACTATATTGTGCAATGCAATGATGATAAAGATCCAACTCTGATTTTCTGTGAAGTCACAGAGTTTACGAGCTTTTTAACACTGAGCATTGTACAAACTGAGGGGAATGAAGATGTTTGGGAGAAAATATTGCAGTATTGAATAGTGTTAATGTAAAAGTTTTATGACATATTTTGTTGACTACCTATTATGTGCTGTTTCCAAAATTTTGATGCAGTGTGTTTTAATATTGTAGAGAGCGAATAACTCAAATGCCATGATGATGAAGATCCAACTCAGATTATCTGTGAAGTTGATTTTATTTCGAGCTTTTTAACACTGAGCATTGTGAGGATTACCAATAGCATTTGTACTGTAGGTGCTGTAGCTACTTTTCTAATAATAGTTGTTTCTAATAATACTTTTTATAAGGGTTGTTTGAAAGTTGGTTAAATTTTTGTAATATGAACAATAATTTTTGAAATGCTGTGATGACAAAGATCCAACTCAGATTTTCTGTGAAGTTGATCATTTACGAGCTTTTTAACACTGAGCATTCTATTCGAAATTTTATATAATTATGTTTAAATTCTTCTTTGAAGTTTCATATGAGTTTCAGGGGAAGAAAATGATTTTCGTAGATAAAAACTAATTAATTGAAGTACCCAAGGGTACTGTAGTTTGGAATTGATATATACTCTGTGAACTTAGAACTATGTTTTGTTCAAGTATATAGAATTTGTCAATAATTCCACCATTTATGTTGAAGATTTTTATCAATATGAATATTAGCAATGCAATGATGATAAAGATCCAACTCTGATTCATTGTGAAGTCAATTTTGATTACGAGCTTTTTAACACTGAGCATTGCTTCTCACTACTTATAGTTGATCATTCCAAGATCTTGTGTTGAAATTTCATTTTCCTCATTCTTTAACCCCATTACGCTTTATTCCATAGCGAAACTGTTTTCAAATCCCTTTGTTAAAGTTCAGTGGATGTAACTAATGTAAAATATGAATTGAAATTATTTATAATAAAATAAAATTATTTGTAAAACTTGAAGG
The DNA here is from genome assembly GCA_017141395.1 of Laodelphax striatellus. Classification (NCBI taxonomy): domain Eukaryota; kingdom Metazoa; phylum Arthropoda; class Insecta; order Hemiptera; family Delphacidae; genus Laodelphax; species Laodelphax striatellus. The sequence goes on from CM029536.1 coordinate 32,029,225, forward strand.
ATTTTAATAATTATTACGATTATTTGCAATGCAATGATGATAAAGATCCAACTCTGATTTACTGTGAGGTCAATCATTTCACGAGCTTTTTAACACTGAGCATTGCATCTCAACTTTTGATTGTAGTTTACAGTCGAGCAATAGTTCCAACTATTGAAAATACACAAATTAGAGCAACTTTCCAATCGCTAAACCTTTTAAATTGATAAATTTAATTATGTCATCCACTTGATTGCTAAATGGGCGAACCATCTACCATTAGCTCAACAAATGATTTCTATTGTGTCAGAAAGAAAAAATATTTTCTATAATTTGGTTTATAAAATGAATCATTCATAGATATGACGAATAATACCTTGCATCAATAATTATTTATTTATTCAAGATAGTACATAATAATAATGATTCATACTACTTGTAACAATAATATCAGGAAATCACAGCTAGCGCACAAGTTTTAACTTATTCTAGTCGAGCCACTATAGGAAGAACGTACAGTTATATTCATTTGATTTGACGCTTGGCATTAGATAGATAGATTCATAAAGAGGTATTATTTATTGAAGTTGCTGATAACCGTAGAGTACGATGACAAAGAAATATTACCTCTCTATCTAATGCCAAGCGTGAAATTGAATGAATCAGATTATATTCAAGGCGAGATTTCCTAAGTGCCGAAAACAGCTGTTGTATCCAGTTGAGGAGCTTTGAATTTCTCACTTTACTAAAGCGAAATGGAGTCGCTGCCGAAATTGGCAGCCAGGAATTTTAAATGACAGTACCTATTCCTGTGTGTTGAGTCGCTGCCGCGTAAAGCAGGGTAGGCAGCTAGAACTAACGTAATTACACTTTGCAAACTGTACTCGATAATCTGTATTTAATATCATACTTGAGGAAACTAGGATCGATGATTGTATGTAATATTTACAATTGTATTTTATCCATTTGTTTTGTTATCTTTTGGCAAATAGATTTGAAATGGTTGTTGTGTTTGTGTGCAGTGGCGTAGAAGCGAAACAGCCGAACTCGGCCATTCGTAAGTGCGTGCGAGTGCAGCTGATCAAGAACGGCAAGAAGATCACGGCGTTTGTGCCGCGTGACGGTTGCCTCAACTACATCGAGGAGAACGACGAAGTGCTGGTGGCCGGATTCGGTAGGAAGGGTCACGCCGTCGGAGATATTCCCGGTAATTAGTTTGTATTTCTATGTTTTGGTAAAATCGGATGGGATTTTGCTGGTAGTTTGATATTTTGACACGTTTATAATGATGATGATAATACAGTAACATCTTCATTTCTAATTGTTTTGATAAAATCGAATAGAATTATGCTGGTTGTCAGATTTGGTATCCTGACAGTTGTCAGCCACTTCTTTCTCCTCTGTCTGATGTATAGCCCGGTCTAGACGCAACGATAAGTTTGTCAAACTTATCGTTCAAACTTTTCAGGATTATTTTAAATTGTCATAAAACACCTGATTTAACGTCAGTAAACGAGCGTACATCAATGAGCTGTTTTCTGACAAGTTAAATGGATCCTGCTATATAGCAGGATTATTTTAAATTGTCAGAAAACAGCTGATTGTTGTAAACTCGTTTACTTACGTTAAATCAGCTGTTTTATGACAATTTAAAATAATCCTGAAAAGTTTGAACGATAAGTTTGACAAACTTATCGTTGCGTCTAGACCAGGCTTAAGTCATGAAGAATCTGCTGACTCGGACGGAGTTGCATCACCATAACACCAGACATCGGGAGCTGATAGATGCTCCCAGGGTAAGCGTCCAGAGATCGCAGGTGTGCTATAGGAGATCGCACTACACTACTTTAACAGGTTGCCTGCAGGAGTGAAGCAGTTGGAATTGAGAGTCTTTGAGAGAGTTGTACCCAAGTACTTGAAGAGCAAAGCATACTATAGTGTTTGAGAATTTATGACTGATGATTTGTCAAGAATGCCATCTTGCTAGACTGCCTTTTGTACATTTTGATTTGTATGTACTGTATTTATGTATGGACGCCATCGATCCCGTATCGCGGGTAAAGGATGCAGCATTAGGTATTAAGGATGTTTTGATAGGCGTCTAATAATATCTTTATTTCGCTAAAAATTCAAATAATATGGAATTGTCAAAAATGTATTATAGTATTTTGGCACAGCCAGCAAAGTAATTTTGTGCGCTAGTAAAATAAAGTGCGCTGGCTGTGAGTTTGAATTTATGAAATGGAATTTTATTAAACTGACAAAAGTTATTATTTTCTGGTAAGATTGAAAGTTATGTTGATAGGGTTGATGTGAATGCATGTTTCTAATTCACACTACTTGTAAAATGCTATCATGCTTATTTTTATTGCGAACTTTCATTTTGGTTGTGTTGTTTTACTGTTCATAATGGTCTGGGGCAGTTTCATTAGAAATTAGCCTACAGAAGTAATGTAATACGAACCTGTTGGAGGCTGATACGCATTAGATATTCATAGTAGCCTACAGTTTGATATGCATTTACCTAGTATGTCGTGTTCTTTTTTCAAGTTAACTATGCAATTAAAGTCAAATGTGTGTCTGCCTTTTCATATATTACATTACGTCTTCTAAACTCCTTTGAAGCCTGGCTCCCCTGATGATGGAATGGTTTTATTTATACCAAACTTTTGTTTTGCAGGCGTCAGATTCAAGGTGGTGAAAGTAGCCAACGTCTCACTGCTGGCCTTGTACAAGGAAAAGAAGGAGCGTCCTCGTTCTTAGATGTATTTTTTTGTTTTATTATGAAAACCAAAATCAATAAAAATTAAAAAAAAATCTCACGTTGAATTTTTCTTCAAGTTTGGTCATTACACACCGGTTTAATAAGTCTTTGATTAATGTGAATTGGAAAATCTGTGATTAAAAGTTCATTATCTGTTGATTTCTATAAAAAGCTGACAATATAAGTGGAGGTATTTTTCGCCGCCTGCTATCTTTTATGACGTGTCTACACGCTGCAAGTGGACAGACGAGTTGACTTGCACAAGTTAGCTAGTTTCCTTTTTCCAGTCGATTCACACATAAAAAAGGACAAAGTGTTTACACGTTGCAAGTAGCTGATGCGAGTTCACTTGTGCAAGCCAACTCACTTGTTTACGTACAACTTGTAAACGCGGCATTATTTCACTCTCGTATGCGGTTCATGTCAAGGCATGAACTGAACGTTGACTAGGCCACAGTCAAATTAAGATAATGTTGAACTGGTGTGAAATGACCTTTCAAAAACCTGAGCATGATAATATAGCTATCTTTCTAGTATATTGAGGGAGAGACTTTGATTTCGTTTCATTCAACATATATTTAGAAAATTGGCTGAGTATTGAAATTTTGAGGTCACTGCCGTGAGGCTGCCTCAACTAGATGAAACTACTTATTAAATATAGCCTACATAATATGTATAAATAGTCCACCTGGGACCTTCACAAAGGAAACTAAGGTACAGTGACATTCATTAAATTTGACGCTTGGCATTAGATAGATAAATCATTTTTCTAAGTTGCTGATGACCGTAGAGTACGATAGTAAAGAAATATTACATCTCTATCTATCTAATGCCAAGCGTCAAAATAAAGAATATCACTGTACTAGCAAAGAGGAGGTAGGATTTTTACCTCGTCTGTGTAATTTTCTAGTATAGTAATCTAATTGAAATATGTGAGATACACGTTTCATATAGTTCGTGATTCTCTATTATGCACTGGAATCGTAGGCTTATAATATAGAATGAAGGAACATATAAAAAATAGATTTATTTATTGAACACACTTGTTAAAAAATCTTGACTAACAACTTCTTTCTTCACACTGAGTATAATATTATGGCAGAATAAACTTTGTTTAAAAATTGTCTCTTGGTCCTTTCACAGTCAATATAATTGGTACAGCAGTTGAATATTATTAATTACTTTCATACCAGTGAGGTCAATTCAGTTACATTTTATAAAATCTTATACTTTATACCAGTGAAATCATCGAACTTTTTAACAACAATAAGCTCTACATTAACGGATAATATATTGGGAGTTTCATGTTACAGTCTATTTTAATAGAATATGCGTAGCCTAATAAGATTTTATTAATTAGTTTGATTGAATATGAGAGTTCCCTCTAGATGATTTTCACTTGAGTCTTGAATTTCGAATTCATTAGTTATTAAATGGTGGAATTTGAAAATGATAGGCTTTAGAATGATTTTGTCTTATGGGAATGTCAACAATACGAAATACTACTTCTAATAGAATCTGAGGCATTTTTCATAGGAATTTATAGAAGTTCTGTAATAAATGCGGGGACACTCTAAATTAGCACGGCATACTGTGTAGGTACCCTGATGAATAATTCATAAGTGAGTGAAGTGTTTGTCTGCCTTTTCTTCTATTACAAAACTTTTGGAAACAAAATTCTTATGAAATAGGCTTCAGATACAATATTTTTGGCATGGTAATTTTTCAATATAGAGCATGGAATGTAAATGCTATCTTTGATACCCTGAGCTGCCCTATCGAATGTCAAGTAATAAAATGTCCATTACGGTACACTGATAAAATTTACAAAATACTTGAGTAAGACAACATTGAATCTATACAGTCGAACTTAGTAAGAATTGTGCTTCCCAAAGCTAATTTTGTACAGTCTGTTTGGAATCTCTCATTTTTTGGAATAACTGCGGGCCGATCAGCTTCATGATTCTGAAAAGAAAATAAAAAAAATGAAGGCAAATTCTGAAGAGAACAACGATCGAAATTGTGTGACACTTGTTTCAGAACAGATCAGATCCGAAAATTCATGAGTAATAATGGATCCTCTTTCATGATAATGTCCTCCTAAACCAGCGGTTCAATGTATGGGAGAGAGACAAAAAACAGCTGGCATAATCTTTTCTCTCCCACACATGGAATCGCTGGTAACCGCCCAAAAACCGTTCGTGTGAACTTAACGTGACGATCTTCTTGTCTGTAGCAATTTCTGTTTATTGAGCACCCTGTTACTAGAAAAATCTATGGCAATTATAAATTGTAGGCCTTTTATGAGTATCATTTGCCGTACTTGGTACAAAAATTACGTTGAAAGTTTCTAGCCGACTTTGATTCTTCAAGCCAGCTAGCACGCTCGAGTCCAATGAAGACAGTCATATTTTAGCAAGCTAGCACTTTCTATGCTGTCTTCTACAACTTCCATACATATGCAATTGCTAGTTAGCACTTCCATACATAATATGCCAATCAAAACTTGAAGTGTTTTCCTCTAAAACAAGACCAAATTCAGCTCTATATCTCTTTTTAAAGAAATTTTATGCATTTTCAAAGTAGTAAAGTCCTTTTTGAAAAACCCTGTATATCATAAGAATTACACATAGTCTGTGCTGCTACATAACGAATTAATCTTCACCTTCGATTATTACTGTTCGAATTCAACTTACTTGCTTGTGAGGTAGGGCCAGTTGACGACAATGTAGGTGAAATGAAGAACGGGAAAGAGGGCCATCCACACCTCGTCCAGTTTATTGGCAATGGCGATGGCACTGAGAGTGGCGCAACGTTCGGCGCTCATACGACGGTCGGTGGCGCTCACTTTTTGACCGAATTTCTGCAAAATCAACAAGAAAAAGCAATGAAGTCGGGCGAAAATGTGTTGAGTGAGTCATGTATGTTTGCAATAAATAAAGGTACGTAACTTTAATTCGAACAATTCATCAGACTAAATTTTGGAACAGAACAAGTTTTGGGTTAACTCCTGTTTTTTATTTCCTATAAGATTGTATTGCAAGAATGCAGTTATATACCACATCTATTACAGTTAGGTAGCTGTATTATAGACCACGGTGATTAGCAAAAGATTCTTCGTCCAAATTCCGTGGTATAGATGAAGTTCTTGACTTCAACTTCTAACAGACTACCAGCAACTTTCTCCTATTATTCAATTTCCAAATCAATATTTCATATCACTTTTATTCTACTATTGATTTTAGAAAGTTTTTGGTGCTCATTGTTTTACTCCAAGTATGATTGCAATAAAAATTTGATTACTTACTATTTTCATTGATAAACATGGAAAATTTGATAAATTACTATTTTCATTGATAAACGTGGAAAAATTGATTAATTACTATTTTCATTGATAAACATGGAAGTATACTATCAATAATTAAATTATCCATTCGATTGTGATTCAACTCACTTCTCCCGGTGTATTTGTGAAAGCTTCATTCAAGAAATTGCTGAATACTGGCCCAGGACACAGCAGTGTTATAGCCAGGTTCGATCCAAGCTTTTCGTTTCTCAGGCAGTTGAAGTATCCCTGAAAGCAATCACAAAAATTCTGATTGATAGACTGAACAAGATTTTTTAAAATTATTATTACAGTGTAAATTCCAAGATTGCAAAAGGTAGTGTTCACATGCATCTCAGTCTATTCAAAGCTATAATAAGCCTTCAATTACTTAATGGCATCGACATGCATACAGAATAGATAAATGACATGATTGAGAGAACCCTACTTCTAATTTGATATGCATGCCATCTAATACGTGAAAACTATCACAGAGAAGGAAGAACAGAGGTAACATTGACAAACGGGACATGTGAGGAGCTAAATACAGTTGCAGATTCATATCGGTTAGCCATGAATTGCGTCTGCAAATATTGATTTCTGTCAAAGCTCTGTTACAACTACAGTTGTTGTCGTGGTAGAGTGGCATTCCACATTTCCTCTCTGTTCTGGAAAAGAACTTGGGACCCATACTTAATGTTATTATTACTGAACATACCTTCTGTCGTCCTCTGTTTTAATCTTCATTATCTTTTGTTTTCCTTGAATATCACTATGGTAGACTATCATCCTGAAATGAATTATTTATTATGTTAAATTATCTATCTAACATTGTATTGAAGTCCGTCAAGAAGAATTTCTATGTAATATTACAAACGAATACACAGAAGTTCTAGGTGACGAGTATATTCATGTATTGAAGAAGAATAAGAATAAGAATAAGAATAAGAATAAAGAAGAATAAGAAGAAGAAGAAGAAGAATAAGAATAAGAATAAGAATAAGAATAAGAATAAGAAGAAGAAGAAGAAGAAGAAGAAGAAGAATAAGAAGAAGAAGAAGAAGAAGAAGAAGAAGAAGAAGAAGAAGAAGAAGAAGAAGAAGAAGAAGAAGAAGAAGAAGAAGAAGAAGAAGAAGAAGAAGAAGAAGAAGAAGAAGAAGAAGAAGAAGAAGAAGAAGAAGAAGAAGAAGAAGAAGAAGAAGAAGAAGAAGAAGAAGAAGAAGAAGAAGAAGAAGAAGAAGAAGAAGAAGAAGAAGAAGAAGAAGAAGAAGAAGAAGAAGAAGAAGAGAAGAAGAAGAAGAAGAAGAAGAAGAAGAAGAAGAAGAAGAAGAAGAAGAAGAAGAAGAAGAAGAAGAAGAAGAAGAAGAAGAAGAAGAAGAAGAAGAAGAAGAAGAAGAAGAAGAAGAAGAAGAAGATTCAGTTGGAGGACTGACATGCAGAGCAAACTTGGAGCCGGTGTAGGATGCGGAGAAGGGCGCCGGAATGACGCCGGCCAGACTGGAGGTGACCACCAGATGCCCGGCGCCGCCCTGCTCGTCGAAGTGCCTGATGGCCTTGCGCGCCAGCGCCACCGCTCCGAACACGTTCAGCGTGAACAGCTGTTTGTCCACCTCCACGTCAATGTCCTCCCAGACGGCGCGCTGCGACCGGCCCGCGTTGTTCACCAGGATGTCCAACTGTCACAAAAAAATTAGAAAAGAACTCATTGTAGAACAGAGTGAATAGAACTGAGAATAGAATTTATTTTTTGCTGAGGGTGATGCCCACATGAGTTCAAGGCTTGTGCGTGGGTGATGAGAGGTGATGATGGCTTTTTATTGGATAGAATGAAATAGAATTAATTTTTTGCTTAGGGTGATGTCCACATGATTTCAAGGCTTGTGCGTAGGTAATATGATGGGCGATGATGAGAGATGACGACTACTTTTCAGGCAGTCGGGAGAGGCCGTTCTGTTGTCAAAATCCGTTCTGTAGACGGGGATTGATCCAGGTGTTATCAGACCTGCGCTTATCGCCCTCGTGTAAGGACCACTCCAAAGAATAGAATGGATATGAATTGAATAGAATAGAATGTTATTGGACATTAAATATTTGCAAGGAATACATCGACTTCATTAATCTACAATTCAAAAGTGTAAGTGACAAAAATTCATAAATAACACTCATGAAAGTAATTAACACAATTTAAAATTACTTATTAATTTTACTTTGCTAATACTTGATACTTATTAATTTAAATTAATGATATTACATTATTAATCAGTTTAATTATGTTTACTGTGTTTAGTATTTTAATACATTAGGTACTATGTTAGGTTAATGTACACTAGTTAAGAAGGATAAGATTAGATTAGTCACAATATTTATATTTACTATGATTTAAATTTTTTTCTTCATAATACTATGTGAAGTATTTTAAACTAATCTCGTTTCTTGTCTTAATTGATTCCAGTCTATTGTGAGAAAATAATTTACGTTGTGTAAGCAGCATTGTTTTCTTAATACGAATTCTATTTTACTTTTAAATAGAGTAAATGAGATTATCTTCAACTGGTCTGGTGTACACAGGTTTATAAACTGTTGAACAAAGTCTACGCGGCATAAACAGTGTTTTTACAAGCCTACCACCGGACAAAAACTCGCTACAACTTGTACGGTATAATACAGGGTGATCGTAAAGTCGATCAACCCTAAATGATAACAGTCTTAATCCCGGTTTTTCAGTCGCTCAATAGACCGTTTATGGATCCAATAGCACTATTGAATCAATAACCATGTGTTTTCAAATGCAAAAAAAAGTTATTGATTCAATAAGTTTATTGAACGATGAAAAACCGGGCATTAGAAAGCTGTAATGTGTTATTGATTTTTTTTTTATATGGTCGATTTGTTTGGTACTTTAGCATCTGGAAAAGCATTGGAGAAATGTTCTGACACTTTGCGTAGGATTTCGATTCACAGTAACTCAAAACGATAGAAACACGTTGTTCTTGCGTAAAAGACATTGCGACTTGAACTGGACAAACAAACTGATTTCATGACTAATTGTCGCCCGATGGCGTGATCTGCAGTGCAAGCCACCTGCTGTACTACTGAACGAAAATTCCCATATGCAAAATCATACTTAACAAATTTACCTGTCATTCCTACACGGCTTCAAACATTGCCGGTATGACTCTACGATCACCCGGTATAAGCGTCTTACAAGGATAGTAAATTTGATGAATAGTTAGCTAGTTACAAGTTACAAGTGGCAAAATTCAAGAATATAAGTTATTCAACGAATGCTATGATTAATGTTTCAAGCGTAACGAACCTTTCCAAATTGATGTATCGCTTTCTGAAAGCATTGTTCATGTTTTGAAAAGTCAGTTACGTCAAGAGGAAGAATCGCAATGTCACCTTGATAAGCCTGTGCCTCTAAAAATGAACAAAAAATCACAAAAATAATTAGAAATTTATGTAAACTATCAACTAAACACCATTAAATTTAAAAAATTGGAATTGGTGGCCTCCAACATGTACTGCCCGATTACAAGCTCCGTGTCCCTGGGAGGAATGCAATACGTCATCGAAAACCGTTTTTAGAGTGCTATCTTCGTCTCTCCTCTTCAGCCGTCAGGGACACGGAGCTTAGACGCGGGCAGTACATAAAGCACAGTAAATATTACTTTATAAGGCTTGATAGAATGTAGAAATCTGTAAAAACAAAACAATATTACAAAAAATATGTATAAATTTATATGAACTTTGAATTATTTTGACCAAATAACCACTATTCAATTTAAAATAGCATTTTCATATAAAATTAGAATGTTGGATTCCAAAATGTACATAAAACATAATAAAAAATTTTGAAATTGAAAAAGTAGATACATGAGAATATCTAAATACTGTAATATTATATATTTATCAATATTTTAAACCAAACTAACAATTTATTGTTAGTTAGCATAAATAGTAATTGCCTGTGTGTCTTTAACTGAATATTGTTCTATTTTTACTGCTCTAAATACGAATAAATGTTTAGAGCTGGAAATAAATAGCTGAGAATAAAAAAGATATGATAAATCGATTTTATTAACATAAATATTGTAAATTCATTATTACGACTCATGGTTATTTATAAACTGACAGACATGGGCGGACTTAAAGGATATTTCCTGGAGGGACTATCTAGGGGGCCTAACCTATTATCATTTTGTTACATTGTAATACATATTAATGTTTGTATTGTATTTTTATTTTGGAAATAAAATAAATTCAATTCAATCGAGCGAATTAGCGTCAATAATAATAGTTATTATTATTTCAAGTTATTTGAAGTTTCGACACCTTGAAATTATTTCAAGAAGTAATTCTCATTTTATTTTCTCATAATTATTCAGTGTAAACTGATTACTGACCAGCGATACAACGCTGTTGGACCCTGAGCAGGTTTTCCTCACTTCGGGCCGATAGAATCAGCTTGGCTCCATGCCTGGCTAACACAATGGCTAAATGCTCGCCTATTCCACTGGAAGCGCCGGTGATCCATACCACCTTGCCCTTGAACGTATCTGGACAGAAAGAAGAACAAACCATAATCAATTTAAAAATTACATAATCACTAATTTGATGATAAAACAATTTTGGCTATCGCCAGAACACCAAAAAAGTACACCATAAAGGAAGTTCAGTCTGTATGGGGTGAAATCTAATGGCATGGGGGGAGGGGTTGCCAAGATATGCGATACTAGACTATAGTAAGAAATAATAAAAAAGTTTGTATTTGTGTTATACTATGTTCAATTCACTATTATACAAGATCCAAATGGAAATTAGAATTGGGTGATACTTGTGTCAGAAATAAGGAGAATACTGACACTTGTCAATAAATCAATATTTTTTACAATTTTGAAGCTCTGAACAGCAAAATGGCAGTGAAATATATGAGCTCAGTTGATTATCTTTTTTTTAAATATCACTCACCATTCAGGAGCGGCTAAATTGCAATGTTAAATAATAATTTATACTTAAATTATAATAAATAACTATAATTGATTACTAAACTTACTATACTGTTAAACTTTACTATAATTACTGTACTTTGAGTGTGAGTATACTGTAACTACTGTTACTACACTGTCAAATCACTATTCTCCACTGTAATTGAAATTTGAAAGACATCCTTAGAAAGATATGAATGGGATAAGAATATGAATTGAAGTCATGATGAATAGTCACATTGGTGTGAAAGCTACTTGCTGTGTAATAATCTATCCCGCCCACTAAATTATAGTAGTAGTGACAATGACCTTGAAGAAGCAACTACTGTATAATAATTATCCTCCAACGTCCAGCTTGAGTGCATAGCAAGTCAAAGTTACACCTGTTATCTATTATCTAAAGTTAAGATTCCCACGGCTAAAAAAGGATAACCAGAACTGCCAGAAATTTGATAATCATTTTGAGATAATTAATTTATCTTAATTTGTGATCCACAAATGGTTGATTTGTTTACCAGTTCGTTAAATATATTTGAGAATTGAGGTACCGTACCGTAGTACATGTTCTCTGCAAACTAAATAATATTCAACTAATTTTATTGTGTCCATCTTAATTACAATACATCTTCAACTGCATTCAAATTACTGTAAGTTTATCATTCATAGAAGACAGATACTGTATCTTTTATTCTTCTTATTAAATTCCTCAATGATTTACTATAAAAGTATTGCCTTGAAAACGTAAGAAACTGTTTCCTTATTCAAAATAATGTTAAAGTATTATTGATGTAATGGTTTGTTATTCATGTTAATGATGTCAAAGTGTAGCATTACCCTATCAATTCATTTTATCTCAATTTCTATTAATTTTTAATGATAAAATTTACTACAACCTTTCATAATAACGATTAGATTATTGTTTACTGTATTGAAAGTATTTTAGGTCTATATTTTTATTGAATTATTCAAAACAAGGCTACTTTAATCAGGATTTATAACAATATTGAAAATTTTAATAGTATTTAATAATAATTTTTAGTGCCCTAGTCAAAGAATATCAAATCTACGTTAAGTTCGTGATGGGGAAGCCATATCGCTTCTCATTATAATATTAGATGTATTATTCATGAAAATACATTATAGTTATCATAGCTGTCATTCACAGGTTTCCTGGAATAGTTTATTATTATAAAAGTTTTTTCCTTTATTTTTCAATTTTATTAATCAATTTATAATAAATTATTTAACTTACTGTATTAATTTATAAATATTAATTTAATTTATATTATTATTTTATTTTTTTGAATTGTGTTATATTTGTTGTTACAGAACAGATTTACTTTCATCTTTGGAATCTTGGTCTGAGATAAAATAACGGTGCAGTCTGCAGCCATCAGCCAATATTCAGTCAACGTGCATTTGTTGAGGTCAATGAACTCTGGCATCAAAAATCAAAAGGATGCATTCAGCATACAGGTCGGTAGCATTTGAAACCAATTTAAACCGGGCCTACCGATAAATAGAATAGGAAATCAAGCTATTCACACCCAGTATTGAAAACTAAACTTCAAGTACCTAACTGAATGAGACTTTTTCACTCTGAATAATGTGATAGAATCGTTTGATAAAATTTTAAGAAACAATTGTTCAAAAAATACAAAGCATTATTCGATGATGGAAAGCACTTGAGCAACCATTTATTTATAAATAAAATGGGACATTGAAAAAAAAATCAATTCAAATTATTCCATTAAATATTAAACTTGAACTTTTATTGGTGATCGAAAAATATTGGAGGGGTGAAAGTTTTGTACATTGTAGTTAGTACATTTTTATAGTTATTTTTAATATTGTACATGTTTTAATAAAGCTTTCAACAACGAACTCTCAATGATCATGGAATTCCTTTTATTGCACCATCAAGGTGATAATAAGTTGAACAGATTTCAATTGAAACGAGATTACCAGGGCAGTGCAACTTCATCTGTCACAAAAAACCTTGAAAAGCTATTAGCTAAACAAAACAAAAATTTATGGCGAAAGTATTGTTTCTAAAATACAGGTTTTTTCAATACTGAAATAATAAAAATGTTCGGTGCTAACAACAAAAGTATTGCGAAATGCAATAAAACAACCTTAATTAATTCAAATCTTGTAATGGAATGTGGAATAACGGATTTGCTTTTTATTTAATACCTGATAAGGTGATAGAATTTCACCAATCTTGTGTGATAACAGAAGGTTGATGTAAATTAGCTGCTATTTCATAACGATGATGGTCTTCTAATTGAGGTTGATTTGAAAAAAATTGAAGTACAGGATTGATAAACAGGATTTAAAGGAAGTTGTCCAACTGCTCCAACCGTAGATGGGTCCTAATCAGATTCTAACTTACTGATCACTGATCTGCTAATTATTGATTAAATTTAAGAAATCGAATAAGATTGCGAAACTCTCGATTTCTTTTCTTTTTCATTGTTTAACTTTTATTCCCCCACTTATTATAGTCAGTTGTTCAAAACTATTTTGAATGAAGTAATATGTGATATTAATATTGGTTCATTTATTATTTTTCAACTGGATTTATGTGATTTTAGATTTACTTAAATACAGCAATTTTAAACGACAGAGCAGTCAATAACATTTGTGATTATAGTTAAAACTATTACCTAAAGCATGGAGCGCTTTCGGACTTTACGTCCATCATCAACACTGGGGGCGCTTCAGTCTCACCACATGAGTAATAGCATAGACCAACTATACAAATGTAACTATTACGTGTTGTCTATGGTAATAGTTTCAACTATAATCACAAATATTATTGACTGATATGTATTTAAATTGTATTTAAGTGAATCATCAATTAGCAGTTCGTGATGGAAAGTGGAATAAAAGAGTAATTTAAGAGATGTTATAAATTGATAAATGAAAAGATTAAAAGATAAAAGTCTGCTCTATAGAGTCAAAGTTTAAGTTGAAGTATAATTGACAAACTTCAAATAAAAATTAAACATTCACTATAAGTAAATTTAAAAAGTGTGCTTAAAAAACTGTATTTATCGCACTACATAACTAATAAAAGAGTATTTTATTTTTTTAAAATATTAGGAGATTATTAAGGTATTCAATGATTATTTATTATTATAAAATGGAGAAGAAATCTAAATCTTGTTTGTGTCAGTACCGATGAGTAATTTAAATAAATCCAGAATAAATTTCGCAATTTTTGGTTCAATTTTTACTATTTGAATAGAAGTAGGTCTCAGGTAATTTGAGCTGATTAGCCAGCACAATTCAATCAAATGTGGCGATCAACCTTCAGAGGTTTGTCAGCAGATAAGCCGCCGAGTAAAACCTGTTTTCCAGCTATTGGTTTACCAGTTATAAGAAAAATTTATTCATAGATTTTGATAGAAAAAGATAAGAATTGACATTATAAATTTTTCAAGTCCTATCTTATTCTACTTGGTCTTCTGATTCTAGAACAGCTTGAAATTTTCTTATAGCATTTAAATTAGTATAGCTAGCTAATTATTTGATTCTAATCGGTTTTCCAACTTCATAATGAAATTTGAAATTTTCTTCATCCATTTAAATAAGAATTTAGCCAAAAAAGATATTTATCTATGGCTATAATGCTACAATGCATTATACCTGATTTGTTTGCGAACGTATGGGATGAAGGAAGGTCACAGTTGCTTCCGAAAACACCGGACAAAATTTACCGAAACTAAAAATTCATCTGCTTCAAAAATTATTTGATCAGGTTTTCTTTGTTGAAACTATAAACAGTTTAAATACAGTGGCGATTACTGGTTAAATTTTGCGAATACTAATCATTTTTATTTTTGACATTAGTTCATCCAATTATTAATTTATATAGTAGTACTATATTTTTTATATATTTTCTTCAAAAACATTTTGGCTGCCCTATAGTTTATGTAAGGTATAAGTAGGATTTTGTGCCAATAATGATTGTCATTGTCCACAGAGGTAAATAATTTGTTTCTGAATTTTTTCGACCATTTGCACGAAAATAGGTAAGCTATTTTGAATCATACGGCAGACCCTTTTCCAAGTCAGTTGAATTGAATTTGATTTTGGGGTTTCCTATAATGTTATAATGCGTATTGATATTGTGTTTTCTTTTTATTTTACTAACTATATAGGCTATGACTACAACATTTTGTAGACTTATGACCATGCCTATTATATATATTTTTTTTTTTGCTAGGGATGATGCCCACATAAACTCTAAGCTTGTGCATGGGTAATGGAAGGATGATGATGAAATATGAATAGACTTACAGCTTTGGGTGGGTTCCGAACCATCGGGAAGCGATTTTGAAGCTCATAATTTTTTGTATTTAGAGGAGCCGGTCACCGATACAACGGGAGTGGTAGGCGCTGTCTCTTATCTTATCTCACCGATTAGCCTCGCCTCTGCCACTGGGACCAACCCGCTTCCCGCTTAATGGCTGACAAGAACATTAAAGAATCATTAAATGTCTAATGTTCTTTAAAGGACATTTATATGTAAGTAGATTAAGCTGCGACTTATCAAGTTTATTTTATCTAGGAAGACAGAAGAGGCATAACATTTTTCCTGGGACCTTACCATTTCTTTTTTCATAGATTATGCTGCTCTTTACTTTAGTATTAGTTTACAAGAGATAGATAATGGTGTAACAACCAAAATCGGTATCTCCATATTTTAATAAATTTATGGTTTTGACAACTTCTAGTCTCTTATTATTCATCACCTTACCAATTGTTAATGGAGAGATATTTGAAAATAGCTAATTACTTTGTTTATTGAATTCTGTCCCCTCATTCACTTTATGACAAACTTTTGACACTAATTACCCAGGGCAATTATCTCAAACTTCTCAAGAAACAATCCTATTCTCACAAGATTACTAGATATATCTAGTAATCTTGCTGTTCACATTTATCATAGCTCTACCATCATTAATCTACATAATATACTACTCAGTCCCTAGGAGGGATACCCCTCCTAAACATGAAAAACATGTCAGCATCAACAATCAGCTTGAATAAATCTCAATTGTCACTGATGTCAATCAGAGCAAGTTTGAGTGATAGTATTGATGACAATAATTTTTCCAGGCTGATTGTTTCCAGTGGAATACAACCAATTATCAAGTAATACAACATTAATCAATTTTGTATCTTTATAAGAATGTTTGATAGTTATTTTGTACGGACCAACAATAAAAATTACTCACCCAACTTTTTACCAAATCTTTCCGCCCAAAGCAGTCCTAAATCGCAATCAGAAATGGACAGTACAATGAGATAAACAAACAGATAAAGTACTACAAAAAAACCAATAAGAGTTAGAAAATCCATTTTTGGAGGAACGTTTTCAACGTCCTCTGAGACCGATTACACTTATCAAACTGAATCAACTTGGCTAGATAAACGGTTCACATTCACAGCAGGAGATAAAAAGCGGTTGTTGAAGGTTAATGTCAACAAGTTACACATTACGACTCATGACTCGGCCCCCCGACTCCTGCCGACTGCCGAGTCCGAGTCAAAGTCAGCTGAGCTAGCAAGATCAGCTGTTCAACATTTTCATCGATTCTTGGCTCGTGATTGCGAAATAAAAGCAGACGCCTGGCTTTACTTTATTTGTTATCGGAGAGGAAATACTGTACGTGATACTATTATGCGCTTATTAAAATTTATTTAATTATTTATTATTATCGTTATTCTTGTTCTTTTAAAGCTTGATGAGTTGTAGTGTAGACAAATCAAATGTGGGACAATTGAGTATTTGTGGACAGTGCAGTATTGTAATTGAGGTTATATTAGTAGGTAAGCTTTTGGATTTTGTACATTTAAACTGATTGAAGTACAATTTTCTGCATTATATTTGCTGCAATAGGAAACAATAAATTTATCATGTTGATAATTTGTTCTTTGCTATGAAAACCGATATTTGGTCCATTAATACATTGAAGATACCATACCGTACATTGTTTTACTACTCTTGATATTTTCATTCTAATTGAATTTTTCGAATTGCAGTTGCCAGAATTAGCTACCGTACTATGATTCATATCAATAATGTAATTCCAATCATTAATATACGATTTGTTATCTGCATGTCTATAGAGTAGAATAATTATTATGGTTAAAATCCTATTGAAATTGTATTATTCAGTTCCCTTTCTGAAAAATAATATTCCAACTTATTTTATTATAATTTATCAAAAACTGATGGTGAAGACACCGGTATCAGATGGAACAGAAAAAATAAAAAACTGATGGTTAAGGTACGGTACCGATAACAGATCGAACAGATATAATAGAGAAAATGAATACTGATCGGCAAAATGTTAGTTTTTGATTTGTAAATGCTGTAATTAATAAACTATTTATTATTATTATATTATTAAGTCCATAAAGGGAGAAGACCCCCCAGGGACACGTCATGAAAAGATAGAACTTCCACATAATAAAAATACCGTAATGGAAAGATAAATTTCCAAAATATTCAACTTTTCTCCCTAGTGGGTACCGGTAGTGTAAAAGAGTACCAATATAGGTACAGTGTCACTGTGAGTTGTCTTAATAGGCATCTAAAAAGAAAATAATTGTTCAATTCCTGGTCAATCTTATTTATTTTACACCATTGATGTAATATTCTAAGTTTGTACGTTTAATAATATAGGTTTGTTTATTTCAGATAGGCGTAATTCAAGTTCTCGGAATGGATGATTGCAAAATGATTTCGTAAAACGTCTACAATGAAGGTTAGGTATTGAGAAAAGGCTAATGTTCTACCGGAACGAACATGGCTTCGAACCAAGGACCTGTCGTAGTTGTAATGTGAGTATTCATTCATTAAAAAAGCTTGAATCATGACAAGAAACGTTGTGTATAAAGTAAACACAAAAAGAATACATAAGTATAATGAAAATGTATAACTTACATCTATTTTATTACACTGTCGATAATGTGTGTGTAAGGCCTCGGGTACGATACGAGCGGCGAGCGGCGAGAGCGGCGCCGCTCTGATTTCGGGTCTCATTTAGTTGCGTGTGAATTTGTTGAGACTGGCCACGATACGTCTGAGCGGCGGGCGGCGATGAGCGGCGCCGCTCATGAATCCATTTCCAAACCGATTTTATTTTTAACGCCGCTCGCCGCTCACATATAAACCCATATGGAAAAAAATATATTTATAAGATAATATAATATAAGATATTTAAATTATTAATCAATTTATAAACCGTATGACATACCAATGTACGGTTTTCGCCATTCATTTTCTCTTGAAATTCTGTATCGAAATCATGTATAACATGACCACCTTACCATTTAAAAAAATTAAGTTAGATTCAATATGGCGAATCCAAGATGGCGGACCAGATTTTTTAAGTCACAGTAAGTAGTATTTTCAATTTAAGTACGATCCCCAATGTCACCTACCGTCAAGTAACCTTCGTGTAAGAAATATTAAGCCGTTTCTATAATTTTCACCAACCCTGTATGTTCCAAGAAAGGTGAGCGTTTCAGAAGTGTCGCTTGTATCGTAACCACCCCCGCCGCTTACATGCCGCTCAGGTTGCCGCTTGCCGCTCGCCGCTCGTATCGTACCCGAGGCCTAATGTGCCAATATTTGAGACTTTGATGATTTTTCAGCTTTTTGATTTTCAAAGTCTTGGCTTTTTCAGCTAAAAAGAGAACTCTTACAATGTGAAATGTGTTCACATACTTATAGATCAAGTTGCGAAAAGCCTAGTCACACATTTCAAAAATAAAACTTGTTATCAACCTCATGAGCTCATGACTAGGCCTTCATACTAATTAAACAGATTTTCATGTGAGAATGCATCTATTGCACTCCTATTTTTTTTTAAATAGTAATTGGAAATAAATTAGTCTCCAATGATAAGCTTCTTATTTTTTTGTGGTGATAATGTAATTTTAGTCTATTTTCTGAGTAGTGATAAACATGCATAGTTGAAGTTCATAACCTCAAGATAAGCAATTATTGCAACTAGGGTACTTCCTGGCTTATAAAATCGGTGTAAGCCAACAGCCATGATTGAAGCGCCTGTCTGAATTCAGCATCCGATTTTCAGCACGAGATTCTTTAAGACCCAAACTCCAGACCATGGTATTCTATTTCAAGCAATCATAATATTAATATGTAAGTTTAATACAATAATAATATTCAAGTTTGAGTACATAAATTTAAGCCTGTGTTTCTTATCAAGATAATGAAATAATATTAAAAATTTAGTCATTTGTCTAGATACTGTTTAATTTCTTCTATTGTCATTTTCCATGAATTTTTGAATTTTTTTTTTCAAAATATTTTCTTGCATTAGTCTGGTTTAGAAGAGACCAGTTGGAAGGCAAGTAGCTTGTTCAAAGTATCTACTTACTTGCACAATATTTAAATCTAAATATCTTACAAAAGAATGTTGAGACGGAACCAATAGCTTGGAACAAAGATAAACTACTAGTCACCTTTACTATGACATGTATGGTAATATTTTTCAATTGTGCTCGTAGATTCCAAGTCGTCGATTAACGGCATATTTTATAATAGACTGCTGTGTCGTTAAAAATTGTGTTTATAGTGAACTATGAATTATTTTAATTAGCAGTTCGTCGTGCAACGTGAAATAGAAGATTAAAAAGGTGTACTAAACGACCTCATTGTTTTTATGGCAGATTAAATTCAATCCTTATTCAATCATACTTATCAACTGATATTGTGTTTCGGCGATAAAAAATTATTTTGATTTGACTTGGCAGATATTGGATTCTCGGATACTTCAAAACACGGGAGGTTTCACGCGCGCACATTCCACTCTAAAATTTGTATTTGAAGTGTGACTTTACCCAAACAAGTGTTTACTAGACAAAAGTTATTAGACAAACTTTAATAGACAAGTATTAATTAACGTTTCTCATTGTAAGCGGTTGATAGCCTCGTTATAATCGCAGCAGACTTCTGTGCATCCTACTCATGCAACCTATTGTGTATTCTAGTGTCCATGGTTGGATCCATTTTAGGCTTGATAATTATAATAATATTATAACTTGTGATAATAATTAATTATAATTATGGTTAGGTGGTATAGCTATCGTTGTTCTACTTTCAGCCTGTTGGTGTTGTTATCAGTCGGAGTGATCTACACATTGACACAGCTGCTGCGTTCGATGCTCGGTGAAGAGGAGACCAATAGCAAGGAAGGCTACCAGGACCATTGGCTGTTTCGATTGGCCATCAATCAGCTGGGCTATGCCACCATCTTTGTTCCCGGCATCCTTATCTACAAATACGTCAAGGCCAGCAAATACCTCGAACGGACTGGTGGGTTGAACCGTAGCGTACTGGTAGCACTTGATAGCAATGGATATAGTCTCTCTATGCTATTAGTTATAGAATATTAATTTATTTCTGTATCACAACTGTACAAAGTAACAGTATAGTTATGTGAATAGTACACCTCATGCAATTATGTAAATCTCATGTCCGTAGGATTAAACAGTAGTTATAGAATAGAATATGACTTCATTTCTGTATTACAACAGTACAAAGTAACAGTATGGATTGGGAAGCGGTTGCCTCCGTGTTCGTACCAGTGTCTAATCGCAAGATTAGATAAGACACTCGCCCCTGTTACTCCCTTGTATGACCACTTTCAGTGAAGGCCTTTTTTCCGCTGAATTCATTCATGAGAATCATGAACCGGAAGCTTGGAACCCACCTAAAGTTGTAAGTGCACTTATCATCCTTCCCATTTGTTTGTAATTTTTAAAATGTTAAAACAACCCAATTTGTTTGTAATTATATCTCGATGACTATTGCCAATAAATTATAAGTGTTTTGTTTTATTAAACAATCAATCAAAATTAAATCAAATTACAAAACTACACAATTGTAGGCTACACATTATTTTCATATAGAGCATTATTCTTCATCAAGTATAATTTTTAAAATTACCCATTGGGTTTGCTAGGTTGTAACCTGGATGGTAGATGATAGATCTTTAGCTCATACAACATCCATAATGATAGAACATGTAGAAAATGATCACGGCCTTCTTTATAAACCGTGTCAACTATCCATCATCCACGGTTTAGTCCTCAAAATGCAAAATTTCAAAAACTTTGCATGGTATACATCATAGCGCAGCTCAAAAAGGAATATTTGTATAATCAGATTGAATAGGCTACAATCTAGACTTAGATTTGTTGATAGAATTTCATGAAATTTGGTATAGATTTATTTAATTTGACGCTGGGCATCAGATATTAATATCTCTCTAGAGATATTAATTCATGACGTTGCTTATGACCGTAGAGTACGATAACAAAGTAATAATATCTCTCTATCTATCTATCTATCCAATGCCAAGCGTCAAATTAAATCAATCTGATTATACCAAATTTCATGAAATTCTATCAACAAGTCTTAAGTTTTTAGATTGTAGCCTATTCAATCATTCATTTAATCATTTAGGCTAGGCGTAGACCGATTAGGCTAGGCGTACACCGGTTAGTCAAGACAAGGCAAAACGAGATTAGTCACGTTTAGTCACAGTACTTCACATAGTTGCTTATAAAGCAACACACACCGTTTAGTCATTGCATCGGTGTGTGCTGCTTCATAAGCAGCTATGTGAAGGCTGTTGCCTTTGCAGGGACCTTCCTTGTTATTAATACAGTATATTAATGCTATTTTATGTTATATCTATTGTATTATTAATTCTATTATTTTTCATTGTACTCTAAGTTTGCTGTATTTTGTTTCAAGAATAAATAAATGATTTGATTGATTGATTGATGAAATGTGAATTACTGTGACTAAACTTAACTAGTCTCGTCTTGTCTTGTCTTGACTACACAACACACACACCGATTAGTCATTGCATCGGTGTGTGCTGCTTCATAAGCAGCTATGTAAATTACTGCGACTAAACGTGAATAGTCTCGTCTTGTCTTGACTAACCGGTGTACGCCTAGCCTAAGTCAAGACAAGACGACATTAGTCACGTTTAGTCACAGTACTACACATAGTTGCTTATGAAGCAACACACACCGATTAGTCATTGCATCGGTGTGTGCTGCTTCATAAGCAGCTATGTGAATTTCTGTGACTAAACGTGACTAATCTCGTCTTGTCTTGTCTTGACTAACCGGTGTACGCCTAGCCTAAGTCAAGAAAAGACAAGACGAGATTAGTCACGTTTAGTCACAATAATTCACATAGCTGCTTATGAAGCAGCACACACCGATGCAATGACTAATCGGTGTGTGTTGCTTCATAAGCAACTATGTAAAGTACTGTGACTAAACGTGACTAATCTCGTCTTGTCTTGTCTTGACTAACCGGTGTACGCCTAGCCTAAGTCAAGACAAGACAAGACGAGATTAGTCACGTTTAGTCACAGTAATTCACATAGCTGCTTATGAAGCAGCACACACCGATGCAACGACTAATCGGTGTGTGTTGCTCCATAAGCAACTATGTGAAGTACTGTCACAAGATACTGTTAAAGTACTGTCACAGTAATTCACATAGCTGCTTATGAAGCAGCACACACCGATGCGACGACTAATCGGTGTGTGTTGCTTCATAAGCAACTATGTGAAGTACTGTGATTAATCTCGTCTTGTCTTGTCTTGACTAACCGGTGTACGCCTAGCCTAAATTCCACGAAAATACATGCTACATTTTTTTTTATCGTATGGCTTTTATTGGTGGGGAGACCCTTACGGGTAGGTTCCACCTCGCCTCATTGCACAATTTTTTGTGTCGGTCACCCATCCGAGAGCGGTCTTGAAAGTTTGTTACTTAACCACATGATTACTTAGCAACCGCTCTCACCGAGTGACCATTGATATTACACATGCTAGATGATAGCCTATGTGTTGCCAACAGGTGCCAATTGTTTCTCGGAATTGCTGCGCTGTTGCTTTGTGGGCCAGGACAGTGGCGAGCGATTCCTGCCAACCGATTCGTCCAGTGTGAACAGTTCGTCGTCGTCCGCTGCTGCGCGCTCCGCCAAGCAGGATGCCCTGCTGCTGTTGCTCTGTGTGGTCGGCTTGCAGGGCTCCTATCTCACCTGGGGATTGCTGCAGGAGAAAGTCATGACACAGGTAACGAACGAAAATTATAAATGAAAAAGAATAAAGGATAATTGAGAATAAATAATGAAGAGTGTTTTTTAGCCGCGAAGAAATATAACTAATCTGTTAAGGGCCCTTAATACCTTTGGAAAGAACCATGAAAACAGACATTTCGCAGTTTACTCCTTCAGTCGCTATTTTAAATTTTGTTTCTTAGATAACTCGAAAACCGTTGATATTACAGAAATTTCAAATGACTTTGTTTTATGAATTTGGAAAATTGTCATAATTTTTCTGTAGCTTTGTCTAGTTGTCATAAAAGTTGGAGCAAAGTTTCAATGTCATATGTTCAACCATTATTTGGAAAAAAATAATAAGTGAAAAAAACAAAATGGCGTCTAGAGGGGAAAGTAAGCATTTTAGGACCCATGTATACTGGAACTTTTTCATTATTTTGGTGTCAGGAATCAGTATGAGAAGTTTGGCAGATTCCTCCTGAAACACTCTGTAGAATATATTTAAACATCTAGATATATCTATATCGGTTATTATTCCATTATCAATCTCTGGTAAACTGATTAATTATTAATTATCGATATAGTTATGAGCTTTGTTTCCTCAGTTATGACGTTTGGTGCCGAAGACGATTTTTCAATGAGGCTACCTAACTATTGTTTCCTTTTTGTATTTTATCTATTTTTTTTAATATTTTTTAAAAATAGTTTTTTGTAGGTAAATAAATGAAATGTTTCCTATTTATTTCAGAAATACTTTGTAGTGTATGTATAGTATATAGTTTTGTAGTGTATTTTTGAAAATGGTAAGTAAAAATTTCAATTCAATTCAATTAATAGTTACATCCTAAACATCTGGTGATCAGACAGAGGATGAGTCAGAAAAGAGCAACCTTAAGAAGGTTCTCAATACAAATACAAAATATGAAATGAAATGTAGCCTACTTGTTTCGCAGAAATACACGAACGATAACGGCGACGTGGGAGCCTTCAAAGACTCGCAGTTTCTAGTTTTTGTCAATCGCATCCTGGCGTTTCTGCTATCGGGCATTTACATTACGTTCACCAGACAACCTCGGCACCCGATGCCGCTCTACAAATACATCTACTGCTCCTTCTCCAACATTATGAGCTCCTGGTGTCAGTACGAAGCCCTCAAGTATGTCAGCTTTCCCACTCAGGTAACTTTTGTCTTGTGTATCCATTCTTATTTTTTCTACAGATAAAAATAACACTGATTTTAAAAAACTTTCAAGTAGAAAGCAAATGCAACTTATAGCAGGATTCTTTTAACTTGTCAGAAAACAACTGATTTAACGTTAGTAAACGAGCGTACATCAATCAGCTGTTTTATGACAATTTAAAAGAATCCTGCTATACATTACAGTTACGACCATTTCGTCCAGATGAAGTCCAACATCAGGACGAAACGGTCGTAACTGTAATGTGAATTATGTTTGTTTTCCACTTGAAAGATTCTTAAAATCAGTGTAATTATGTGATTGAAACACTTCATTTCATAAAAATTCAGTTTCTCGAAAATAAAAATGGAACTTGATCACCGTAAAGTGACGTCATTGCACTGACGTCAGATTCGTTAATTGGTTTCGTTAGATGACATCATTTTACGGCGGTTAAATTCAATTTGATTTTCGTGCAACTGGCCCTAAGAATTTCTCTATAATTATATTCAAGGGACCTGACATAGTTTTAGGTCAGGTTATCGTTATAGGCCTAGAGAGACTGCAGTTTTCCAATCATACATATTGATTTTCAATATAATTTTTTTCATACAGTTTTCCAATAACACATCAGTGTATTAATTAATAGAAGGCTTTTTCATATCATTTTCACAACTTTTTCTCAGATCACAAACTATGACATCCAATATGATAGACACTCAATAACGTTTTTGAGCTAAAATAACTTTTTTTTAAAGGTTGTTGTGGATCCATCCTTTTCTCACTTGATCAAAATATAGACTTGAGTACTTAATATATTTGTGAGTACTATCTTACGTTCTAAGTCAATTTAGTGTCTATATATTTTCAAAGATACAGGCCTAGTGAATCTACATACTAATAAAGTACATAGGTTGTTGAAATTAAAAATTACTAAGGTCATTCATTCACGAATCATTGCAGTGAAAAGTAACAGGCTCTCATTGATATTTCAAGTACTGTACTCTAATATTTGTTTTGTTGTTTTAGGTTCTAGCTAAAGCCTGCAAAGTGATCCCGGTAATGATAATGGGCAAAATAGTTTCGCATCAAAAGTACGAAAACTACGAATACTTGACTGCTGTTACAATATCGCTTGGAATGGCTAGTTTTATGTTTGGCTCGACTGAGATGAAAGGTGAGTCGAAGAGAAGATCTTTGGTGAAATTTTGGTCAACTAGCGTCAGATTCATTTAATTTGACGCTTGGCATTAGATAAATAGATAGATAATTTCTTTGCCATCGTACCCTACGGTCATCAGCAACGGCAATAAATAATATCTCTTTATGTATCTATCTATCTATCTAATGCCAATCGTCAAATCAAATGAATGTCACTGTATTTTTATCAATACATTGGCCGCCCTTCTACACAATCATTATCAACTAAAATTATCAAGTTGCATGAATTTATTCTAAGATCCTTATGACTCATGTATGTTGTTATGACTAATTTTACTAAGACGCTTAGGCAAAAATGAACCTTCATTATTGTCATTACAACACATTGCTTTTTATAATATTGAAAGTATAAAAATTCATCGCTAAACATTATCAATTTGGCTGTATCATACTGGATGAATTCTTATAAACTTTGAACATTGTGAAAAACGGCAATGAGGTATTGTAATGATGTTCTTTTCATTTATACTAATCTGTTAGTCTAATTCAATAGAATTATAGACTTTCCTCTTTTTCCCAGCTCATTCTATTGAAGAATGAACAAAATTTTGTAAGCGACAATCAAATTATGATGTTCTTCTCATTTCTGACAATATTTTTGTCCAATTCAATATAAGTATACAAAAGTATACTTTTATATAAGTATGAAAAAGTATCCAGTTAGAATATTAAATCATTTTTTATAAAATCACTTTCATCTTTTCCTCAGTGTTGTGCTTTATTACATTTTATTTACTCTGTCCACCATTTCCTTCTACCCTGAAGGATGAATGCCAAACTCATTCCACTGGTAATTGAATATGTTAGTTAAGTGCAATATCAAATAATACTTAATAATTTATTGTCATATCAAATGCGTTAGCAAAATGAACCAGTTATAGATCATTTCCAGGCGTAACGTTTTCTGAAATTTTGGCAATAAAAATAATGATTTCGTCTTCATTTTATGTCGAATCCCATTTTAGTATAATATTTAGTTGTTTTGTTTTCTTTGATTTGCAGTCAATAAAGATATTTATTTCGTAATCATAATTAGATGTCGAATCCTTCAAGTAGGCTAAAAAAGTGGTGATGTGTGTTTTGATTTACAGGCGAAACAATAACAACATTCTCAGGTCTGATTCTGCTGTGTGCCTACCTTACGTTCGATAGTTTCACGTCCAACTGGCAGAGTGCTCTGTTCTCGCAGTACAAAATGTCTTCGGTGCAAATGATGTGCGGTGTCAACTTGTTCTCCTGTCTCTTCACGGCTGTCTCACTCGCACAGCAGGGCAGCTTTGCTAGCTCCATTGCGTTCATGACTCAGGTAACTTGCTAATGTTGGCTTGCACCAAGCAAGATCAATATTTTGAACCAGGATCAGTACAATGCTAATGAAATGAGATCAGCTGATTCAAAATATTTGATCACGGTTGGTGCAAGAGTTTTAGGCTAGGCGTACAACGGTTAGTCAAGACAAGATTACTCACGTTTAGTCACAGTACTTCACATAGTTGCTTATGAAGCAACACACACCGATTAATCATTGCATCGGTGTGTGCTGCTTCATAAGCAACTATGTGAATTACTGTGACTAAACGTGAGTAATCTTGTCTTGACTAACCGGTGTACGCCTAGCCTAAGTTGTCGTGCTCGGTTGCTCAAAAATCACTTGAAATATCATCTATCATTATCACCCTTCCCATTGCTCTGGTTCTGGTCATCATATCGCATTGCATATTATATTCATTTCTTAAAATAATCCTGCTTGTGCTTTATAGAATTTTACTACCTAACATTTATCAATGTCAATATTTATCTATCTAACATTGATGTGTTTTAATTGTTGATTATTTAAGAATAACATTGATATCAACATGAATCTGATACAGAAAATAGAGAAGTTGCGTTAACACCTGCAATCCGGTATTTTATGTACATTGGCTTCTAAATACCTTTGGATGTCAGAAAAATAATGTCAGTAGATGAAACGTTTTCCAATAAAAATATAATATATAGTCAAGACATTTTTGTTTGTATTTTTCAACTATCTTTCTTGTCTGTGTTTAGATTGTTTATTGTTCTCACTCACTCCTCCATATTTGTCTACTGTTTCCTTTATATTAATAACTAATATAACTTATATAAATATTTTTTATTTAGCATATCGCTTTTAATAGTGGGGAGACCGGGTAGGGTTGTTCCACTTCACCAACATAACCAATTATCCCTTGATAGGGAACATGGTGTAAGTTACATAATAACTTAATAACTAAACGTTTGGTATTTGATAGATATCAACAAATAACGTGAAGATGCATCATGATAATGCATTCTTTTTATCAGAGGCCATTTTTCTAAGATACTCATTTCTTCAATTTCACTGACTTCTGTCGTATTATGTTCATGAGAAGCTCATACCATTTTGTGCCTCTGATGTTACAATTTCTTTTGTGCAATGTTTTATACATTTTTTTTAAAATTTGTAATGTTTTTCTATTGCAGTTTCCCAAGTTCGTTGTTGATTGTACACTTCTATCGGTGAGCTCGGCTGTAGGCCAGCTATTCATATTTTACACAATATCCGTGTTCGGACCAGTTGTGTTTGTGATCATTATGACCGTCCGCCAGGTAAAGTATTATATTGAAATCTTATAATTCATTTATTCATCTATTTATAATGTACGCATGTATTATATTACTCGATATAGCTTACACCCAAAAATTAATTCTTCAAATATTGTGGTCTCATAATTTTATTCAAGTATTAGATTGAGAATGGTTAGATCTACTAGCCAATCAATAATTGACTCTATTTTATTTATTTATTATTATCTGATATAAAACGTCTTTAGACAAAGCTGAAAATACTGATAGAGTAGTTCCTATACTCAGTTAAGATATTGTCAAGGTCAAGAATTTAAAGTATCACCTCTAACCTCATTTTCTAATCCAATTTGGTTCACTGTACAAAATTTATACGTTTCACAAGATAATGAAAATATAATATACTGTACAAGATGAAACAATACTTCCTTTACTCAGTTAATATATTGTCAAGAATTCAGAATTTCACATCCTCTAAGCTCATTTTCTTATCCAATTTGCTTTTTATTTTGTTTACAGTACAAAATTTTTACAGTTTCAGAAGATACAGTATACAAAATTACAGTAAATTTTGTATAAATACTTTGTAACTTATATACTGTAATTTAATTATTTAGGCTACTGTATTTTTTGTACTTTATATAGGCTACTGTAATTTTACAATGATTCTGTATATAGTGTACAAAATAATACAGTACTGTATTTACTGAATAAAAAGACTTGAAGTTGTCAAAACCACATATTTAATAAAACAACGTGATACCGGTTTCGGTTGTTACACCATTATCAATCTCTAAACTAAAACTAAAACGTTTTTGAACTGAAACGAGATTGATAATGGTGTAACAACCGAAACCGGTATCTCTTTGTTTTAATATATATTTGGTTTTGAAAACTTCAAGTCTTTTTATTCAGTATGGATAACTACTACAATGTCACCTTCACTACCACTCAGAAAGATACAGTACTTCTTATATCAGACATTTAAGCGGCTTATAAACGGGGAAAGTAGAGACGAAAAGTTATGGCGGCCAGTAACTTTCCGTCTCTACTTTCCCCGTTTATAAGCCGCTACAGTCTGACTGAGGAGTCAATATTTTTGCATTTTTCTTCCAACCCTATTTCTGATCCGATTCGCTTTGTATTTTGGTCTTTTGATAAAATGTATATGTTTCCACAAAATAAATGCAATAATTTACAACAAAAGTGTTGTTTTTGTGTCTGCAACAGGGTCTTGCAATTCTGCTTTCCTGTCTGATTTATCAACATCCTATCTCGGTGGTGGGTATGCTGGGTATAGCCGTTGTTTTTTCGTCACTATTTCTGCGCATCTACTGCAATCAACGAATAAGAGCGCTGCGACGACGCATGCAGAATGGATCGACAACCAAAGTTTAGTTTATTCGATTTCGATTGGAGACTCTAGGCTGTCTCTCGAACTATACTATATCACTGATCACCTAGTAGAAATGCTGTATAGGTGGCTCCTTTAGTATGTTTGCTGATGTCCGATCGCACGTAAAATCTGATTGAATTTTAAGTTGGCGCTTTTTGACGGAACTCTACGAGGATCTGCTTGAATTGATTACGTCGTTTTTAATTTAATTGGATTTTCGTGCAACTCGCCGTAAGTCTTGTAAACTTCGTTAAGGCGGTTTTACACGATCAAATCCTGCTTCAAAGTTTATCAAATTGCTTAAAATCTTGTTTGATATTTGCGAAGACTTCAAAAAGCGTTACAAATCTAGCCCAATTTTGGACTTTGTAACTCTTCTGTTTTATTTTATTCAAAAGTATTTTCAAACATTGGACAAGATATGAAGCAATTTTATTGGTTAAGAAGCAAATATTACTTGCTTTAATCCTATTTCCCAGTGCCGCATTTCATACATAATATTAATTATTTATAATGTTAGAAACTCTGATACGATATAATATAGTTCGTGCGGATTCCTAAAACTATTGTGAAATCTATTCAAATATTTGACAAGACTTCAAAAGTATTGTCGAATTGCTTCCAATTCATACAAATTTTGTCAAAGATAAACAAAAGTTTGCTCGTGTATAAACGGCCTTGAATAAGGTTTTGAAACATTTGAGACCATCGCTTGTACTTTAGTTTGCTGGATGGATCTTGAAAACTAACCCACTTGATTTGATTGCTATGTTTTGCGATAGTATGCTTTTTAATTCAACATGTAGACTTGTTGATGTAGACATGCCATTTACCGAGTCTCATAGACTCGTACTAGACTAGCCTTATGAATAATTATTATCTTCACATGAAACACCAAAAGTATTCAGAAAGATGTATTGTCATAAAATATAGTTAATCAGTCATAAGCCCTTCAAGATCTAAGTTGCCAAGAGCTGGAAAAAGTAGTTGTAAGCCCTCTAGATCTGAACAAATTTATTAAATTAATTTTTTAGTGATCACTAGTCGTATCAAACAAACAACCAATTTTTCGAACAAGTTGTATTTATTTTCAAAGTAACCAAATTTTAGGACTAATATATTATTGGTATTATTTTGTAATAGAGGTTGTGGAGCCGGGTATATTATCTGTAAATTGAGCTACTTCAACAAATTTAGAGAGAACTGTTTTAAACTAGTATTTGTGAACAGGAATGTACAGTAGTTGTGATTGATTCTATTATGTAAGATTTGATTCACTTCTGTGCGATGTTAGTGTGTACGGTATTTATTTTATTAGTTTTAGATATTTATTCAGTAAGTTATTGAGTTTAGTAAGTTATTGTATAGATGCAGTTGAAGGAGAAATTTTAGAGAATATTAACAAAAAAATTCTCCTTATAATAATGAAAGATCGATTTTAATGAAAATTGATTATTTGAATCTCACTTTAGACATTACTTGATAATATATTGGTTTTAGAAATAACTTCGGTAGGTGACTTACCACTTTTTGATTAGGCTGTTTCCATTTTAATGAAAATACTGTTGAGCCTTAATATTTCACTTTGAACCATACTTAGTATTGATTTTAGAAATAACTTCCGATAGGTAGGTATCATGTCCCTTCTTAATACTAGGTTGTAGTGTGAATAATAGGCCTATTGATGTTTTCTTTGAATTGAGACACTAGCTTAACATCGAAGTTTATAAGTACTCTTTATTTCATCACATGATTCGATATTTTGTAGATGTCTAGAACAAAATCTAATTATTTCCTGAGATCAATAATCGAACAATTTTAAAATTTACATAACTGAATAAATTTCACTCATCAAACCACAATTCCTCCGTGGTTTCTCAACAGATTTTGTTCGTTCATATGAAAGATCTCATTAAGTAGATTTCTCATAAGGTCTTACAAAAAAGTCATCGTTGAGATGAGGAATGAACGATCAAAGTTTCAATTTTTTCCATAGCTTTAACATAAGGATAGGTGAACCGAAAATTTACACATTTCAATTTATGATTTGATGATCAGCGGTTTTGGAACAAAAAAATATTTTTATTTTTCATTAAACAGGTAAAGAGCATTTGTGCAGAGAGAAAAAGAGAAAAAATAGAGAGTGAGGAAAAGAATGAGAAGATGAAGAACGAGAAGAAGGAGATGGAAAAGAAGGAGAAGGAGAACAAGGAGAAGAAGAAGAAGAGGAGGGAGAAGAAGAAGAGAAAATGAGAGGAAGGAGAAGAAGAACGGAAGAAAAATTAGAAGATTTACACATTTCAACTTATGATTTTTGATGAACAGCTGTTTTGAAACAAAAATTTTATTTTTCATTTTTCATTGCACAGGTAAGGGCATTTGTGTAGAGAGAAAAAGAGAAAGATAGAGTGTGAACGAAAAGGAAAAGAATGAGAAGATGAAGAAGAAGTAGAAGGAGATGGAAAAGAAGAAGAGAAAAAGGAGAAGAAAAATGAGAATAAGATACAAAAGAAGAAGATTGAAAAGAAGTAGATGAAGGAGGAGGTGGAGGAGGATTGGAAACTATTTCATGTAGTATATATGCAGTTTTATGCGACTTGGGATGTCCTAGTATTTAAAAAATTAGGATTATCATTGCAGTAACTTTTGATTGCATTGCATTTCTTTTGTTAGTATTTATTGATTGTCATCGTTGTAAAGATCTCAAAATAATTATTGTTTTAAAGATTTGTCTTCCGCCTAGATTGGTAGTCCAACTCCACCATTTCAAACCAATTTCTTTTATCAGAAAATGAGGGCTTCATCAATATTATTAATGAATCTTATCTTCCATTTTGTTTTCATTCACCATTGAATGTTCTATCAATGAAAGAGGCCTAAATATAGTAAATTTATGAACGAACTAGAATTAGCTTAATCCACTCAATATGCTGTCTCTGTCACATTGAGCGTACAAATCACTTATTAGAATTAAATTTGTAATTAAGTACCTATGTCATTGTGCACAAAATTTAGTAGAAAATTTGTAAAATAATGTGAGCTGCAAAAAAATGTGTAGCCTACTCTGTGTCTATGGTGCTGTCATAATAGTTAATAGCTACTTTTAAGCATAAAGTTGTAAGTACACAAACAAATTTTTCAACAAATTTCATCTAATTAAATAACCTTGAATTGAACAGCTGACTTGTAATGTACTCACTCACTGGACATGCACTGTTACAACGCAGCAAACCATGATAATATACATGTCTAGTTTGAGGATATATTACAAGTCAGCTGTTCCATTAAAGGTCATTTTATTGGAGTTTTTTTGAGAAATTTTGGTCTTGTACCTTATTGGAGATAGCTTTTTTAGAACAATTCAACAGATCAAATCTAGCTTGGGTCAAAAAATGATAATAACTTTGATGTCTATGTTGATATATCTAAAATATATTCATCTTCTGCTTTCGATCAACGATTATTACCGTTAAGCCAAATTTCTTCATCCGATTCAATAAAAAAACGCCCATTAGAAAAAGCAACAGCTGACTCAAACCTGCCCTTACACTAGACATTTACTAAGTGAGCTATGTATGTCTAGTGAGTATGCAGTTTAAGATCAGCGCTGCATTTCAAAGCTATTTTATTTTATCGAATGAAAAATTTGATTTTTATACAAGAAATATTATTTTAATCATCTTAATATTGTTTTCTTGAAATTTTCGAGAATTTATTCTCTTTGTTGATTACATACTTTTCACATTAACATTGCGCATGTACTTAAAACTACCAAAACACCATTTTGTACACATGTAGTCATATCCATGATTTTTTCGTGTACGGTATCGTATTTAATGTAGTTAACTGAAGATTAGTTTTGTTGTTTTGGTTGCTAAATTGAATCCTACCTTTTATTCAAATTTAGTTGCAAATACAAGCTGCATTGCAAACTTGAATGTTTCTGAGATTGTGAAACACTAATAATTAATAATGATAATGATATAATAATTAGTTTGTACATCTCATTAAAGATGAAAATCCAGAAAATGGACAACATCCAAGTGTCAATAACCTTGATGGATATTTCTCACAATATCAGCTTCACCACAAGATTTTTTTCAACGTATCTTCTGCCTTTCCTTTCTATCATTACAAAAGTTTTGTTTTCATCCAAATTTGATCATACAAAGTTATGTGAAACCTGTTGTATGATTTAGGAAATTTCCATAACTCAACTACTTGAAAACTTCAGTTTTCAATAAATGTAATTACGTTTCATGTACAGAAATGATAGGGACATTTTTCATTTATGGAAAAAGCTATTGAAACAGATATTTTATTTATTATTAATGCAATCAATACTTTGAGTCTTGAATAACCAAATATTCTTATTAAATAATGTTTTTTCTATCTGTGGTCATAGTTTTACGCTATTACTGGTAACATATCTGATGATGCCGAAATCAACCCTCAGGATGAGAAAAATCTCAATTAACTGAGAAACAATAATTCGTCCACATTGTTCATGTAATTAACATTAATGTAATTTTCCAATGTATGAATTTTCACTTGAGTGAATTGGTATTTGAATGTACCTTACCAAGAAAAAATATTAGTATTTCTACTTGTAAGTTTAGATTCTAAAATATTGCATCGATTCTAACTAAGTAGGTTGAAATTTTGGTCAAGTTATTTATGATTTATATACTACTTATTAGTGTTGTTCTAAGCTTGCTGAAATAGTTCATGTGCTGTGATTGTTAAAATTTAATAAAATGTTTATCGCATTAAATCTTTTGTGTTGTTTGCAGCCTATTTGGTGAAAAGATTTCGAAACCCCACCCTCAATAATAATTATTATTATTCAATACTATTTAACTATAGCAAAAGATGTTTTTATTAAAGAGCTAAATTTTGCGCTTTTCACTAGCTGCAAGTTGAAAGCAGGGAATAAACTAGCTTCCTGTCATTCAGACCTTTTAAAACTGCAAAATTTGAAAGTCTCAAAATCCGTGGCGAAGGGTAAATTTCGCCGGGTAAATTTCCTATAGGAAATATACCCGGCGATGACCAAATAAGTGTACTACGCTTCGCCACTACTCAAAATATTGACTTGAATATCCTACAAAATACAGAGACAGTATACTGTGTGATAATATACGGAGACTGAACATTTTGATTAAACAGTTTCTATATACTGTAGTGCACTTTCGTTTTTCAATGTCTCAGGGTATATTTTGAAACATTTCAACTTCCATCTTTCAACTGAATTGTTTAACTAGCCAATCACACGCCGGCAACGTTGCCAATACAAAGACTTCTAATAATAGTGATGAACAGATGTTTAATTTCTGATTATCTGCTCTATTTGTAATTCATCCAAGTTAACACACCGATGCCCGGTTTTTCAGTCGTTCAATAAACTTATTGAATCAATAACTTTTTTGCATTTGAAAACACATGGTTATTGATTCAATAGTGCTATTGGATCCATAAACTGTCTATTGAGCAACTGAAAAACCGAGCTTAACCCCGGTCGTACACCGAAGCAATAAGCAATTAATAGGCAACAAGCAACATATGGATCATATGATTGTCTATATACTCTATACACACCAATAGTTCAATGCACACCGAAACAGCTGCTTTATGTGTGCATTGGACTATTTGTTTCTATAGAGTAGACGATCATATGATACAAATGTTGCTTTTTGCCTATTGCTTATTGCTCCGGTGTACGAGCTGCTTTAAGTCGTGATATCAGACTGAAATTTCGGTTTAATATGCATACGTGCACAGATGATTGAACAGCACACAAGATGACAACATTGCCGGGCTTCCAATTGGACAACGCACCAAGCTGGCCAGTTGTCTTCAAGGATGAAAAGCACTATAGGCTGTCACATACCCACGCACAAGACACAGACTTGTGGTGTAGGAACCAGGGAACCACATTCAGCGACAAAATCAGAGACAATCAGAAAATATCATACATTTAATTACATCCTTCGTGCAAATAATTACTACAAACAAATAATTTAAATAAATAGTAAAACGTAAAACCTTTAGACACGTGCTTAATAATCTAATTCAATACATTGGAATATTATTTCTTAAGTACATTAATTCAATTAAGGCACTTGAATCAACAGTCTTATATATGATGGAAAAAGTTGTCAAAACTACATACAGTACATATCAACTTTTGTAAGCTACCTAATTTTTGGAACGTTCAAAGCTACCGTTTGTCTACCATGGAGAAACAAAAGTCTCCATGTTAAAAAATGAGATCTATCTTGAATAAGGACTTTGATAAGAATCCTTATAATGATATTTAAATCAATATAGGAATTCAATCTTATTTTTATCTTTCTACAACATTTTATTGTCAAATCACTTCATAAAATTTTGTAAGTACATAGAGGTTTTTACAGATATTGAGAATTTTCTAATTTTTCATAATAATGAATTTCTATGTAATAAGATTATTGCATTTGATATCATTTTGAATAACCTATATTGAAATTATTTAAAATTACAACCAGAAAAATTTGAACTCAATCTTCGGTTAAGCTCAGCAGAGTTGAAAACAAATTCGGTTGACATTGTTTAAGTATTTTTAATTGATGAAGATAAAATCGTAGTTTTTGATAAAATTAACAAGTAAACTTACTTCATGTAAATAAAGAATAAAAAATAAAAAATAAAATCAGGAATTTTATACAATGAGTCAGTGGAACAGATTGGAATACAATACATAATTCACTTTTTTCAGTCAAATTGACACGTTTTCATATTGAATTTGGTTTCAAACAATATGAAAGCATTGTTAAAATTATGAATGAATACTATTGAAAACTATGAAATTATTTAATTTTATAACTAGAGTGCAATTGAAATCCAAGGCACAAAACATTAGTTCATGAATACTTTACTACTAAAGGAATCTATTTATCGATTATAATTTGGCAGTATATTTTGTTTCTTTCAAAAATTAAATTTTACGGAGGCTTTGGGCTCAACCACACGATGACAAGTAGGCATGCATACGTGTCATCCTGTGGATGACGTTTGCAATTCAATAAAATGGGAATATAATTCCCATGATGCCATTATATGCATGAATATAAATATAGGACTACTTGTCATCGTGTGGTCGCGCCTTCAGTAAAAAAGTTGGACTAGAATAAGGAATTCATTTTGCCTTCAAGTAGGCCTACAATAATTGTACAATTATTGTCGAGATAACGTTGGGCACATTGAGTTCTGTCCGATTCTAAGCTCTTGTCACTGGGAGGAATGCAATGTCATCGAAAACCGGTTTTTGAAGTGTATGAGATTGCTATCTTCTTCTCTACTCTTCAGCCTTCAGGGACACGGAGCTTAGACGCGGGCAGTACCTTACCTTAGTTTCAATAGCAGGCCTACAAATCTAAAGCCAAGGAGCAAGCCAAGACTATTAAATATATACTTGAAGTATTCCAGATGAGTTCAATCTCATCTTTCTATTATTTTCATTCACACAGCTTATTTAGAAGTCATTGTACTTATAAAATGATCCTATACAAACCACACCAAGAACACTTTCCAGACATTCCATCACCAGTTCAATGTAGCACAAAATAACCTCCAAACGTAGCACATAAGTTTGCCAAAGTAGAAGATAAACTACACTGAGAAATGAAGGTACAGTCAGGAATAGTGACATCACAATTGGTCCAACTTTCTGAGTCAAGTTTCCTTTCCTACCGAGAAAAATTCTGGCATATTCGATGCAGCATAAAAGAATAATAACCATAAGTTCTAGAACGATGTTACGGTTCGGATAAGGCAAATTTATCATTTTGAAAACTGTCATCAGCAGTTCACAAACTGCAAAAGCTCCAAAATAATATGAGTTCAGGTACATAAGCACTTCAAACATAAGTGATGATGAAGTCATGTTGTTTTGAGCGAAAAATGTGTCGTATTATTGATTCTGAACAATAAAATGAGTGGAAGAAATAGCTTACCACAATTAATTCACACAGTTTCAGTCATTTCAACTACACACTGAAATGAAAAATAGTCGGATAGTCGTAAAGAATAGAACTCAAACATAACCTTTACAAAACCATTTCAGATTTTTTGTTTGTTTGGATTTTGGACTGGCGTCTGGCAACGATATTTCTCAAGGTCAATACTGCAACAGCTGTTGAAGCTGTTTCGTCTTTTTAAGCGGCATTTTTGAATTGCCGCTCAGAGTCTTATTAATACTATTTATGTAGGAAACTGGAAAATAATAAAAAAAATTAAACTAAAATAAGGATTGATTACTCGCATAAATTGTGAAGCATGCAAACAAAACATTTAGTTAGGTTTGAAAATAGGATAGGAATTGATAAAGAAGACGAAATGAGATTACCAAGATTACTAGTAGGGCCTGGTCACATACGTGTGGGGTTTGATTTACTTCACTTCACTTACTCGCAAAAGAATAATTACCTATATCGTATGGTATATAGATATACTTTTGCTAGTGAAGTGAAGTGAATCAAACCCCACACGTATGTGATCAGGCCCTAATAGACTTGGGAGCCCATTGCCCTGTCCATAGCTTTGTTAAAATCAGATTGATTTAATTTGATGCTTGGATAGTTATTATATCTTTGCCATCGTGCTCTATGGTCGGTCTTCAGCAACGTTAAGAAATAATATCTCTATCTAATGCCAAGCGTCAAATTAAATTAATCTGATTATACCTAAATCTTATAAAGGTCTACAGAGTTAAATTCATCTGATTTCATATTCGATCATTCAACTGATTCTAGTGGTCTATATTAAATTATTTTAAGTTTTCAAAAAGATTGATCAACTATATAGCTATAGCTTTAAGCTGCCCACAGACATCATGTCTAAAACTAGACATGCCAAACACGAGTTTCATAGTAAAATATATTAAGCATCTCAGTAAAACACATTAATTTCATTTATTTATTCGACAGAATGACTTCTGTTTGAAGGCATTTTGAAATAAGAATCAATCAAACAACCAGAGGATTAAATTCAAAGAAATTTTATTCACTCTTGTGAATGAAATTGTTTTATTCGCTCTTATGAATATACTAACTTGTTTTATAAGCCATGGCTGCCTCAAATTTTGTATTGAATAGTATGAAATATATTTATTAACATGTGAATGGAATGCTTTCGGACTTTACGTCCATCATCAATATTTTGAGTTGAAAATTTAAAGCTGCAATGTCGTATTCAAATAAGTTTAAAGTGAATTATTGACTAGAAGTACGTCATGAAGAATAACATTGAAGAGAAATCGTATAGCTAAAGAAACATATTTTATATGAAATATAAATAATTAAAAACCACTTAATAAAGAAGACGAAATGAGACTACCAAGGTTACTAGAAATTCTATCTAAAAATCTACTAGCCTTGGAAGTCAACAACTTCGCCATAGCCTTGTTAGCCGCAGTCACTGTATGGTAATCCACCGTCCGGGGACATCTCTAAACTTGATATTTAGTTAGGAGACGTCACCAAACCGAGGGCACCCATGACGTACGTTGCCCGGCCCACACGCGGCAAGGTACCAACAAAGTTGACAGAGTTGAAAAATTTTGTCTTCAATTTCTGTTCCACCTTGTCGGACCATCACCATTCGAGGACGTAAGGCTTGTGGGCCACGGGAATACTGTTGATGCTACACACCCTGCTATGACAGCACGGAGGGAGGTAGTGTTGGAGTCGAGAGACAATCCAAGTGGTACCTACACAGATCACCTCTCTCCTGCCAACCAATAGTATTCCCAATTTGGAATAAAAATTTTGAGAAAATTAAACAACATACTTCCGCTGGGTCTTCTGCGGTACAAGAAGGGTGGGCCCTACCTATTGAAGCACTTTCCAGTGACTCTCAAAAACCTACACAAACAGACCTTATTCAACAAAGAATCTCCCCCTCCCCACCTAACAACAAAGTTGAAAATAAAACAGAAAAGTCAAACCCCCTCCCACCAAAAATACTAAACATCATCAAAGGCTTCAGAGGAACAGAACCTCTCAGATGCCTTTTGAAGATGTAATCAAAATTAGTCACCCTCCTTCCACCGCAGAAAACCTGGAGGAAGTATTTTCTAAAAACATTATGAACTTGAAAAAAATTAAGAAAGACTTGTAAGTTATAAAAAAGATTTCGCGAGTAAAATAATTATTATCTTGATGAAACAATTTAAACTGGTAGAGCTAGTGAAGCTAGCCTACCGTTGCAATCACAGAATAATAATAAATGTTTCATTATTGTTCTGTTCACTCTTAACTTGTTTTTATACAACATATAGCAATCTTAAATTCTGTAATTAAAAGTAAAAATTATTATTTATTCAAGAAAGTACAAAATTGGTGGAAACACATTACTCACGTGAGTGAAGCGCTTTCTACGTTCTCTATAAACACCGCGTTTTCAAGGATTTTCTTTTTCTTTTCAACACCGGGTTCTTCGTACATATATTACTGAGGAGTACCGTACCGTATATTTCTGTGAACGCTGCTCTATCCTTGTATATGTATGTGCAGTGGACTTCATTTTCCCAGTAAATTGATTTCGTTATTCTAAAACACTCTTATGAAAGTGGAAACTGAAACTTGGTAATCTGAAAGAAGTAATCACAATAAGTTCAACTGGGTAAAAAAACCAATACAATATAATAGTATACTGTATAATGTATCTGAATAATAATTGATCATGCTACATACGCTAAGGGGGAAACATAACTTCTAAGAATTCTAACCAAGATGCACATGCTAATGGCACATTCAAAACGAACATATAAATAATAATACTATGCTATAAAATTACTACAACACAGCTGTGGATGCAACACATTACATTCAATGCATGCACACACTATAAAATGTAAAAAGTGCCATGGACTTGGAGCTGATCAAGAAGAGCTGGAATACTGTATCTTCAATCTGAAACATACTTAGGAGGCAAAAGAGGAATTAAGTACAACTTTTAAAACAAAATTGGAAACTAGATCAGTAACTTATCACTAACCATAATGAGTAATTTGCCCTCCTGAACCGCCAGGAGTGGCTCTAAACTGAAGTTCATGACTTGAATAAATAATCAATTTAAATCAATAACTACACCTCTCAGCGTGTGTGAGAGAGTGCCCTAAGCTACTGCGTTCTCCTAGCATGTGTAGGAGAGCGTCTTATGAAATGAGAATTTTTATAAATTCTCAAGAATATAATGCATCAGAGTTCTGCACTCTCACTGACACTAACTAAAATATATCTGCATGGAACGTATCCTTGAACTATAACTTAATTCTAAAATAATTATAAGGCCAGGATTAACCCGGATCAAAAACAATTATAGCTAATTCAAATATTGTAAACATTTCATGACTAACTGCATCTCTCAGCGTGTGTGAGAGAATGCCCTACTGTGCTGCACTTATCTAGTATGTTTAGAGATGTGTATTCTTGAATAAAATAAATGAATGCTCTAATAAATAATTACAACTAATCTATTATAATAATTATTATGATATGCACTTCTCAGCGTGTGTGAGAAAGTGTCTTGAACCATCGTCTTTTCTAGTATGTGTAGAAAAGTACTCAATCAAGGATATTTTGAGTTACTACTCAAAAATATTTTAGGCTTTTAAGATTCTATTGTGAGTTTATAACTCATAATAAAATCATTGATATAGCATGCAAGTTAATACTTATTACTAAGGTTAGAAATGAATTCTGTTCCAAAGCTATCATCAAGAATAGCTTGCACCCCCCTTCCCATGCCAACCAGCAAAGGCTGGAGGCAATACTACTACAATAAAAAATAATTCAAATTCGAAATTGAAAGATAATATCAATCAACAAACTGTATTCATACCCCCTCTCCCTAAGCCAAACCCCATTTGCTGAAGGCCTATACTATCTAATATTTACAATCTCCAGCCTCATATGACAAATCCCACCAGGCTGCAGTGTAATAGTTACCACCTCGTCATGAAATTGATGCTGGACTGAGCCCGCAATCATAGTGACAACGCTGTAGAACTACCGCACAGAGCACTGACTGAGAAAGCGATGCATGGATAAAAACTGTAAATATCCTACAGGGACCCTGACAGCTCAATCCCTATTTATGGTTGTTATCTTGCACCATATCCTTTTACAAACCATGAAACAGTACCACATATACCATCGCTGCGGATGGTGGGAAAATGATTCAGTCACATTCACTATGGTGTGCTGCTATAAAAGCTCCCAACCAAAAAGTGTTTAGACAACACGCCCAACACAAAACTCGCTTGATGGCGTGGTACTGCCTGGATTGAGCGGGAATATGTCACATGACTAACAACCACAAACATCCCACCCCCTATACCCTTCTATTCCAGGAGAATGTTAGAGAGTTCTAGCCTAACTCTTCAACTTGTAATTTTCAAAGAAAGATACCTCATACCAAAATCACCCATCCACATCTTGATAATCCACAGCACAGACTCGATAATTTCATGGGTAGGATTGTTGTGATTTCTTGTATAAAAATGCGTTTCATTGATATTGATGTATTCCCATGTGTACTTTTTGTTGTAGTGAACAAATCATGTATCCTGTTGAAAAAACACAAATATTAATATATTGGCCAATATATTATCATATAATAATATTATTACAAATATTAAACAATAAGCTAAAACTGGAGGAGATTAATAACAGTCAAGAATTTCTACTTTCAAATAGAGCATGCAGATCAAATACTTTATGATTAGTTGATTGATATTTGGGAGGTGAATATTCGAAAATATATGGATGTAAAAAGACTGTTTTAAAATAAGCGAAAAATTGGTATAAAATAATTACCCAAGAGATTGGAGATTTATCAAAGTGTGATTGGTAGGAGTTTTCATCTATGCCAGTCAAGTTATCAATAATTATCAACGCTGCTCCAACCTTGTATATGTATTCACAGTAGACTCCATTTTCCCAGTAAATTGATTTCGTTATTCTAAAACACTCTTATGAAAGTGGAAACTGAAACTTGGTAATCTGAAAGAAGTAATCACAATAAGTTCAACTGGGTAAAAAAACCAATACAATATAATAGTATACTGTATAATGTATCTGAATAATAATTGATCATGCTACATACGCTAAGGGGGAAACATAACTTCTAAGAATTCTTACCAAGATGCATATGCTAATGTCACATTCAAAACGAATATATAAATAATAATACTATGCTATAAAATTACTACAACACAGCTGTGGATGCAACACATTACATTCAATGCATGCACACACTATAAAATGTAAAAAGTGCCATGGACTTGGAGCTGATCAAGAAGAGCTGGAATACTGTATCTTCAATCTGAAACATACTTAGGAGGCAAAAGAGGAATTAAGTACAACTTTTAAAACAAAATTGGAAACTAGATCAGTAACTTATCACTAACCATAATGAGTAATTTGCCCTCCTGAACCGCCAGGAGTGGCTCTAAACTGAAGTTCATGACTTGAATAAATAATCAATTTAAATCAATAACTACACCTCTCAGCGTGTGTGAGAGAGTGCCCTAAGCTACTGCGTTCTCCTAGCATGTGTAGGAGAGCGTCTTATGAAATGAGAATTTTTATAAATTCTCAAGAATATAATGCATCAGAGTGGTGCAGTGGCACTGACACTAACTAAAATATATCTGCATGGAACGTATCCTTGAACTATAACTTAATTCTAAAATAATTATAAGGCCAGGATTAACCCGGATCAAAAACAATTATAGCTAATTCAAATATTGTAAACATTTCATGACTAACTGCATCTCTCAGCGTGTGTGAGAGAATGCCCTACTGTGCTGCACTTATCTAGTATGTTTAGAGATGTGTATTCTTGAATAAAATAAATGAATGCTCTAATAAATAATTACAACTAATCTATTATAATAATTATTATGATATGCACTTCTCAGCGTGTGTGAGAAAGTGTCTTGAACCATCGTCTTTTCTAGTATGTGTAGAAAAGTACTCAATCAAGGATATTTTGAGTTACTACTCAAAAATATTTTAGGCTTTTAAGATTCTATTGTGAGTTTATAACTCATAATAAAATCATTGATATAGCATGCAAGTTAATACTTATTACTAAGGTTAGAAATGAATTCTGTTCCAAAGCTATCATCAAGAATAGCTTGCACCCCCCTTCCCATGCCAACCAGCAAAGGCTGGAGGCAATACTACTACAATAAAAAATAATTCAAATTCGAAATTGAAAGATAATATCAATCAACAAACTGTATTCATACCCCCTCTCCCTAAGCCAAACCCCATTTGCTGAAGGCCTATACTATCTAATATTTACAATCTCCAGCCTCATATGACAAATCCCACCAGGCTGCAGTGTAATAGTTACCACCTCGTCATGAAATTGATGCTGGACTGAGCCCGCAATCATAGTGACAACGCTGTAGAACTACCGCACAGAGCACTGACTGAGAAAGCGATGCATGGATAAAAACTGTAAATATCCTACAGGGACCCTGACAGCTCAATCCCTATTTATGGTTGTTATCTTGCACCATATCCTTTTACAAACCATGAAACAGTACCACATATACCATCGCTGCGGATGGTGGGAAAATGATTCAGTCACATTCACTATGGTGTGCTGCTATAAAAGCTCCCAACCAAAAGTGTTTAGACAACACGCCCAACACAAAACTCGCTTGATGGCGTGGTACTGCCTGGATTGAGCGGGAATATGTCACATGACTAACAACCACAAACATCCCACCCCCTATACCCTTCTATTCCAGGAGAATGTTAGAGAGTTCTAGCCTAACTCTTCAACTTGTAATTTTCAAAGAAAGATACCTCATACCAAAATCACCCATCCACATCTTGATAATCCACAGCACAGACTCGATAATTTCATGGGTAGGATTGTTGTGATTTCTTGTATAAAAATGCGTTTCATTGATATTGATGTATTCCCATGTGTACTTTTTGTTGTAGTGAACAAATCATGTATCCTGTTGAAAAAACACAAATATTAATATATTGGCCAATATATTATCATATAATAATATTATTAAAAATATACAAATATTATTATACAGATTATACCTCATCTGTG
Source organism: Laodelphax striatellus (assembly GCA_017141395.1). Taxonomy (NCBI): domain Eukaryota; kingdom Metazoa; phylum Arthropoda; class Insecta; order Hemiptera; family Delphacidae; genus Laodelphax; species Laodelphax striatellus. The sequence continues at coordinate 32,073,934 of CM029536.1, forward strand.
CTTCAGTACCAACAAATAAGTATGTTTCTGTGTAACTTAAGTTTACAAGCTGGAGAAAAATTTCCGGTTTTTCAAATCTCTTGATAGACAAATAAATTATTCTATCATCCACAAACATTATCAAGGATAAACTTAATCCTCCATTATCAATGTCTGAAGTGGCTTCTCAACTTAAAAGTTTTCATGTTGAGGATAAACTTATATACGGTATGGATTTCTTTTGGGCGATAATTTTGAATGAGAATAAGAAAATCAAGAAATTGAAAAGCGTGGCTACTACAGTTTTAGTAGAAGCTATTGGAAGTACAGAACTATTACTAGTGTATTAGTATTATGAAACTATTACATTACTAGGAGAATTCCCACTAATCAATCTTAAGATTTTGAAGAAACAGGAATAATGAAAGTAGTATTATAATTTTGATGAATGTCTTGTAAAGTACAGATATTCAAGGATCTAATTAGGTAGTATACAGGTACCGGTACTTACATCAGAGATTGCAAAATACTAATAAACTATTACTTTATACTTTATAATAATCATACAGTATTCAAACTGTGAAATAATATCTGCACACACCAGTGATTGCTAGTCAACATTTATCACACATAACTAGCCTATATAATTATGAATGATAGATCATTAATGTTTTAGTGGATAGCGAAATTGGAATCAAAATTATGATTTAGATATTTAAATTGAAGTGAGAATGCAGAAAGCTTTCGTCAATAATGAAGTAAATAATCTTAATTTATAATAGAAAACAAAATCTGCCTACCTTGTTGAAGTAGGCTATCCAAGGTATCGCAAATTTAAAAAAATCAAATCCACTGAATTTATTCCACGCTTTTCACTAGTATTGAGCTCAATAGTGCTGTAATATCTCAAATGAAGCACTCCTAGAGGTTTTTTAAAGTTGAATTGAATATATTTTCTGACAGAACCAACAAAAAGTCATGTGCAACTCAGGAGCCGGTTCGCAAAATGACGAATGGCTGAAATGTGCTCATCATCACTGTCAGTCAGCTGGTTGACAAGTATGATGATGATGATATCATATATTAGTCTTTTAATGTGAAAATTATTTCATATTGTCTATTTCTCTAGAAAAGAAATCGATATTATATAATTGAAATTGATTTTTAATTTAACAATAATGATTGAACCAGTTCATTTTTATGAAGTTATGTGAATGCAGATGACAGACTTGATCGGATGGAGATACGTTGTCAACAACAATGGCGGTTGATTTAAAAATCGTTAATATTAATATTCATTTGAAATTGAGCTAATATTGATATCTACCTATAAAGGTCTAATAAGGTCTTATAAAGAAATTTTGGCCCATCTATAACTAGAGAAAAACCTTCACTTTCAACTTAATAAATTTTTATTGGCTTTCGTAACAAACAATATATGGATCATTAGACAATAACATAGGAGATTATTAAAAGAATTTGAGAGAATGAAATAGGAGTATATAAAATTAAAAAGTAATTCAAAATGTATTATCAAATTAAATCAAAAATTCTAATACTGTATGTAATGTAACCGGATAGTATCAAATCTAAATTCATATAAAATAAACACAAAGATATTCTAAAAAAATTAAACGATGCAGGTCACTATTGCCTTTTCTTTGACTTTCAACTTGAAATATTCTTTCAAAGATTAGTAAACATCTTTATTCCCTATTTACGCACTTTTGTGTTCGTTTTCTTAATTTGATGTTTTTTGGAAGTTGTATCAATTCTTCTTGGCACTTCATTGAATAAAATTTCTCTAAACATGGGCATAGATTGCTCCAAAACTATTCTCAGCCTATCATACAATGTGTTGTCTATCTGAAAATAAACAACAACAATAATTTATTATAATTTTTTTAAAGAATCAAATTGGGAATCAAGAACTCATGCAAATGTACTTTTCTTTTCTCAGAGTTTTTTACAATAGCAACTCTCATAATGCTTATGATCAGATTCATTTAATTTGACACTTGGCATTAGATAGATAGAAAGAGAGTTATGATTTCTTTGCCATCGTATTCTACGGTCATCAGCAACGTCAAGAAATAATATCTATCTATGCAATGCCAAGCGTCAAATTAAATGAATCTGATTATGGTCCCATAAGATCAATGTATAATTTTTTGAAACATGTAGCGCCGTTATTTTTGGACAGAAAATTACGTTTGAAGTTTCATTGGAAAGATAATAAGATTCTTCAGGGGGGGGGGTTTCTATTTTTTAATTGGAAAATTACTGCAATAATTACAGCAAAAGCCATAACTCCAAAACAGAGAAATTACAACATCACAGATGAGCAGAGACTTCAGAGATCCGAGAGAATGAAGACATATTGGGCACAGAAGAAACGGTTCCGAAAACGATCTTACCAATTTCGGCTAGATTTGCTCCAATGAGGGCTTAAAATATAAAAAAAAAAAAATTACAGCAAAAATAAACTTTTTCTAGTTTGAAGATTCTTGGAGGATTTTTGGAAGAAATATTTAAAATTTGGAAAAGCCATGCCCCTGTTACATTTAATAATTTAACAAATACATTTTTTCAAGAAGATCTGACGTAAACTTTAGACATGATGTGGTACAGAAAAATGCAGTTTCAGTATAAAATTACATTGATCTTATGGGACAACTACCGCCCATCTTAATTATGAGCAGCTGAAACGGGCTGATGAAGCTCCTCATATAAGGAGTAGTGAAATTCATTCCACTTTTTCCAAAATATAGTAGGCCTAAAAGTGAATGAATATAATTATTTACAGTGAAACAAAGTGGTTACCGTGATAGAAATTTGAAACAGTACTTCTATAAGTTATGGAAAACAGCATCAATAAAATTTTTCATTCAAGTGCTTCAAATCTTGTTCAATATTCGACAAGACTTCAAAATACTTCAAAATTCTTCAATCTTGGGGGAAATTATAGTAAATTATTTATAGTATGAGAAAAAAATAATACCTGCATAGGTTTGAAACCTGTGCGCAGGCATGAGTCGCATTCAATTAACAGAATCAACAGACAGATAGAAGGGATAGGGAAATCGAAGGGTTAGATATGTAGAAATTTTTCAATACAATACTCTAAAATACTTTTTAAGAATTGTCAACGATTGGACAAGAGTAGGCCTACCAAAACTATTTTCAGTCTTGTCAGTTGTTGAAAAAGTTTTTAAGCTCTTTCATTTTATGATAGTGTCGCCTTTAAAGCGTAAATCGGAAGAAATCTGTAGAAATAGAATTAATCTTACCTTGAGAGTGCAGCGTTTATTGTAGACTACAGTACCCCCGATAAGTCTGTCGGGTAAATGCTTTTTCGACAAGTTTATGTTGCAATCACGCCCAGTGATCTTGTTGTAGTTTTCCTTCAGCTCTTTTATTGCCGACTGTATACTTTCTCTATCTTGTTCTCTCACTTGGACAATCACATCTTCTTCTCTCAGCTGCAGTGAGTTGAATAACATAAGAAATACAGTAAAATGAATGAAATTGATGAAATCGATAGTAAAAAGCATTGATAAACATTAATAAACTGCCGAAGCAAGTTGAAACTACCTACCTAAAAAAAAGTTGTAACAAAGAGGGTTGAGTAGAAGAGTTGCGCCTCAACTTCGCCCTCAAATAAATAAAGGCAGTCATTCAATGATAGGCAGTCAAGGACTTTGATAAGAATCCTTATAATGATATTTAAATCAAAATAGGAATTCAATCTTATTTTTATCTTTCTACAACATTTTATTGTCAAATCACTTCATAAAATTTTCAAAGTACATAAAGGTTTTTACAGATATTGAGAATTTTCTAGGTAATTTTTCATAATAATGAATTTCTATGTAATAATATTATTGCATTTGATATCATTTTGAATAGCTTATATTGAATTTTTTTTAAATTACAACCAGAAAAATTTGAACTCTATCTTTGGTTAAGCTCAGCAGAGTTGAAAACAAATTCGGTTGACATTAAAGTATTTTTAATTGATGAAGATAAAATTGTAAAGTTTTTGATAAAATTAACAACTAAACTCAGGCTACTTCATGTAAATAAAGAATAAAAAATAAAATCAGGAATTTTATACAATGAGTCAGTGGAACAGATTGTGATACAATACATACTTCACTTTTTTCAGTCAAATTGACACGTTTTCATATTGAATATGGTTTCAAACAATATGAAAGCATTGTTAAAATTATAAATAAATAATATTAAAAACTATGAAATTATTTAATTTTATAACTAGAGTGCAATTGAAATCCAAGGCACAAAACATGATTTCATAAATACTTTACTACTAAAGTACCGTAATCTATTTATCGATTATAATTTGGCAGTATATTTTGTTTCTTCCAAAAATTAAATTATACGGAGGCTTTGGGCTCAACCACACGATGACAAGTAGGCATGCAACATCCTGTGGATGACATTTGCAATAAAATAAATGATGGGAATATAATTCCCATGATGCCATTATATGCATGAATATGTAGGACTACTTGTCATAGTGTGGTCGCGCCTTTCAGCAAAAATGTTAGACTAGAATAAGGAATTCATTTTGCTTTCAAGTAGGCCTACAATAATATTGTACATTTATTGTCGAGATAATGTTGGGCAGATTGAGTTCTGCCCGATTCTAAGCTCTTGTCACTCGGAGGAATGCAATGAAAACCGGTTTTTGTAGTGTATGAGATTGCTATCTTCGTTTCAACTCTTCAGCCGTCAGGGACACGGAGCTTAGACGCGGGCAGTACCTTACCTTAGTTTCAGTAGTAGGCCTACAAATCCAAAGCCAAGCAGCAAGCCAAGACCATTAAATATATACTTGAAGTATACCATTCAATCTCATCTTTCAATTATTTTCATTCACACAGCTTATTTAGAAGTCATTGTTTTTATAAAATGATCCTATACAAACCACACCAAGAACACTTTCCAGACATTCCATCACCAGTTCAATGTAGCACAAAATGACCTCCAAACGTAGCACATAAGTTTGCCAAAGTAGAAGATAAACAACACTGAGAAATGAAGGTACAGTCAGGAATAGTGACATTACAATCGGTCCAACTTTCTGAGTCAAGTTTCCTTTCCTACCGAGAAAAATTCTGGCATATTCGATGCAGCATAAAAGAATAATGACCATAAGTTCTAGGACGATGTTACGGTTCGGATAAGGCAAATTTATCATTTTGAAAACTGTCATCAGCAGTTCACAAACTGCAAAAGCTCCAAAATAATATGAGTTCAGGTACATAAGCACTTCAAACATAAGTGATGATGAAGTCATGTTGTTTTGAGCGAAAAATATGTCGTATTATTGATTCTGAACAATAAAATGAGTGGAAGAAATAGCTTACCACAATTAATTCACACAGTTTCAGTCATTTCAACTACACAATGAAATAAAAAATAGTCGGATAGTCGTAAAGAATAGAACTCAAACATAACCTTTACAAAACCATTTCAGATTTTTTGTTTGTTTGGATTTTGGACTGGCGTCTGGCAACGATATAGCAAGATTCAATTCAACTTGTCATAAATCAGCTGATCCAGTAATAATTAAAGAGTGATTTCGACACAATAATCATAAGGCTTGAAAGTCTTAAAGACCTTCAAAGTCTTTAAAAGACCTTTTTAAAGAAGACCTTTCAAAGAATAACTTTTTAAATGACCTTTTCAATAATCTGCGAGATTTAGCATTTGTAGGTTAAGTATTGTGATCATACGCTCGTCGATCAGCTGATTTATGACAAGTTAATTGTATCCTGCTATATTTCTCAAGGTCAATACTGCAACAGCTGTTGAAGCTGTTTCGTCTTTTTAAGCGGCATTTTTGAATTGCCGCTCAGAGTCTTATTAGGCCTAATACTATTTATGTAGGAAACTGGAAAATAATGAAAAAAATTAAACTAAAATAAGGATTGATTACTCGCATAAATTGTGAAGCATGCAAACAAAACATTTAATTAGGTTTAAAAATAAGATAGGAATTGATAAAGAAGACGAAATGAGATTACCAAGATTACTAGTAGGGCCTGGTCACATACGTGTGGGGTTTGATTTACTTCACTTCACTTACTCGCAAAAGAATAATTACCTATATCGTATGGTATATAGATATAATTTTGCTAGTGAAGTGAAGTAAATCAAACCCCACACGTATGTGATCAGACCCTAATAGACTTGGGAGCCCATTGCCATGTCCATAGCTTTGTTAAAATCAGATTGATTTAATTTTATGCTTGGCATTAGATAGATAGTTATTATATCTTTGCCATCGTGCTCTATGGTCGGTCTTCAGCAACGTTAAGAAATAATATCTCTATCTAATGCCAAGCGTCAAATTAAATTAATCTGATTATATCTAAATCTTATAAAGGTCTACAGAGTTAAATTCATCTGATTTCATATTCGATCATTCAACTGATTCTAGTGGTCTATATTAAATTATTTTAAGTTTTCAAAAAGATTGATCAACTATATAGCTATAGCTTTAAGCTGCCCACAGACATCATGTCTAAAACTAGACATGCCAAACACGAGTTTCATAGTAAAATATATTAAGCATCTCAGTCAAAACACATTAATTTCATTTATTTATTCGACAGAATGACTTCTGTTTGAAGGCATTTTGAAATAAGAATCAATCAAACAACCAGAGGATTAAATTCAAAGAAATTTTATTCACTCTTGTGAATGAAATTGTTTTATTCGCTCTTATGAATATACTAACTTGTTTTATAAGCCATGGCTGCCTCAAATTTTGTATTGAATAGTATGAAATATATTTATTAACATGTGAATGGAATGCTTTCGGACTTTACGTCCATCATCAATATTTTGAGTTGAAAATTTAAAGCTGCAATGTCGTATTCAAATAAGTTTAAAGTGAATTATTGACTAGAAGTACGTCATGAAGAATAACATTGAAGAGAAATCGTATAGCTAAAGAAACATATTTTATATGAAATATAAATAATTAAAAACCACTTAATAAAGAAGACGAAATGAGACTACCAAGGTTACTAGAAATTCTATCTAAAAATCTACTAGCCTTGGAAGTCAACAACTTCGCCATAGCCTTGTTAGCCGCAGTCACTGTATGGTAATCCACCGTCCGGGGACATCTCTAAACTTGATATTTAGTTAGGAGACGTCACCAAACCGAGGGCACCCATGACGTACGTTGCCCGGCCCACACGCGGCAAGGTACCAACAAAGTTGACAGAGTTGAAAAATTTTGTCTTCAATTTCTGTTCCACCTTGTCGGACCATCACCATTCGAGGACGTAAGGCTTGTGGGCCACGGGAATACTGTTGATGCTACACACCCTGCTATGACAGCACGGAGGTAGTGTTGGAGTCGAGGCAAAATACAAGTGGTACCTACACAGACCACCTCTCTACTGCCAACCAATAGTATTCCCAATTTGGAATAAAAATTTTGAGAAAATTAAACAACATACTTCCGCTGGGTCTTCTGCGGTACAAGAAGGGTGGGCCCTATTGAAGCACTTTCCAGTGACTCTCAAAACCTACACAAACAGACCTTATTCAACAAAGAATCTCCCCTCCCACCTAACAACAAAGTTGAAAATAAAACAGAAAAGTCAAACCTCCCACCAAAATACTAAACATCATCAAAGGCTTCAGAGGAACAGAACCTCTCAGATGCCTTTTGAAGATGTAATTAAAATTAATCACCCTCCTTTCACCGCAGAAAACCCAGAGGAAGTATTTTCTAAAAACATTATGAACTTGAAAAAAATTAAAAAAGACTTGTAAGTTATGAGAGAGATTTCGCGATTGAAATAATAATTATTAGTATATTGATGAAACAATTTTAACTGGTAGAGCTAGTGAAGCTAGCCTACCGTTGCAATCACAGAATAATAATATTATTTATTATTGTTCTGTTCACTCTTAACTTTTATGCAACATAGCAATCTTAAATTCTGTAATTAAAAGTAAAAATTATTAGTTATTCAAGAAAGTACAAAATTGGTGGAAACACATTACTCACGTGAGTGAAGCGCTTACGTTCTCTATAAACACCGCGTTTTCAAGGATTTTCTTTTTCTTTTCAACACCGGGTTCTTCGTACATATATTATTGAAGAGTACCGTACCATATATTTCTGTGAACGCTGCTCTATCCTTGTATATATGTATGTGCAGTGGACTTCATTTTCCCAGTATAAATTGATTTCGTTATTCTAAAACACTTATGAAAGTGGAAACTGAAACTTGGTAATCTGAAAGAAATAATCTCAATTAGATCAACTGGGGAAAAACCAATACAATATAATAGTAGACTGTATAATATATCTGAATAATAATGGATCATGCTACATACGCTAAGTGGGAAACATAACTTATAAGAACTCTTACCAAGATGCACATTCCTAATGGCACATTCAAAACGAACATATAAATAATAATACTATGCTATAAAATTACTACAACACAGATTTAATTTTATGCTTGGCATTAGATAGATAGTTATTATATCTTTGCCATCGTGCTCTATGGTCGGTCTTCAGCAACGTTAAGAAATAATATCTCTATCTAATGCCAAGCGTCAAATTAAATTAATCTGATTATATCTAAATCTTATAAAGGTCTACAGAGTTAAATTCATCTGATTTCATATTCGATCATTCAACTGATTCTAGTGGTCTATATTAAATTATTTTAAGTTTTCAAAAAGATTGATCAACTATATAGCTATAGCTTTAAGCTGCCCGCAGACATCATGTCTAAAACTAGACATGCCAAACACGAGTTTCATAGTAAAATATATTAAGCATCTCAGTCAAAACACATTAATTTCATTTATTTATTCGACAGAATGACTTCTGTTTGAAGGCATTTTGAAATAAGAATCAATCAAACAACCAGAGGATTAAATTCAAAGAAATTTTATTCACTCTTGTGAATGAAATTGTTTTATTCGCTCTTATGAATATACTAACTTGTTTTATAAGCCATGGCTGCCTCAAATTTTGTATTGAATAGTATGAAATATATTTATTAACATGTGAATGGAATGCTTTCGGACTTTACGTCCATCATCAATATTTTGAGTTGAAAATTTAAAGCTGCAATGTCGTATTCAAATAAGTTTAAAGTGAATTATTGACTAGAAGTACGTCATGAAGAATAAAATTGAAGAGAAATCGTATGGCTAAAGAAAAATATTTTAATGAAATATAAATAATTGAAAACCACTTAATAAAAAAGACGAAATGAGACTACCAAGGTTACTAGAAATTCTATCTAAAAATCTACTAGCCTTGGAAGTCAACAACTTCGCCATAGCCTTGTTAGCCGCAGTCACTGTATGGTAATCCACCGTCCGGGGACATCTCTAAACTTGATATTTAGTTAGGAGACGTCACCAAACCGAGGGCACCCATGACGTACGTTGCCCGGCCCACACGCGGCAAGGTACCAACAAAGTTGACAGAGTTGAAAAATTTTGTCTTCAATTTCTGTTCCACCTTGTCGGACCATCACCATTCGAGGACGTAAGGCTTGTGGGCCACGGGAATACTGTTGATGCTACACACCCTGCTATGACAGCACGGAGGGAGGTAGTGTTGGAGTCGAGAGACAATCCAAGTGGTACCTACACAGATCACCTCTCTCCTGCCAACCAATAGTATTCCCAATTTGGAATAAAAATTTTGAGAAAATTAAACAACATACTTCCGCTGGGTCTTCTGCGGTACAAGAAGGGTGGGCCCTATTGAAGCACTTTCCAGTGACTCTCAAAAACCTACACAAACAGACCTTATTCAACAAAGAATCTCCCCCTCCCCACCTAACAACAAAGTTGAAAATAAAACAGAAAAGTCAAACCCCCTCCCACCAAAAATACTAAACATCATCAAAGGCTTCAGAGGAACAGAACCTCTCAGATGCCTTTTGAAGATGTAATCAAAATTAGTCACCCTCCTTCCACCGCAGAAAACCTGGAGGAAGTATTTTCTAAAAACATTATGAACTTGAAAAAATTAAGAAAGACTTGTAAGTTATAAAAAGATTTCATGAGTAAAATAATTATTATCTTGATGAAACAATTTAAACTGGTAGAGCTAGTGAAGCTAGCCTACCGTTGCAATCACAGAATAATAAAAATGTTTCATTATTGTTCTGTTCACTCTTAACTTGTTTTTATACAACATATAGCAATCTTAAATTCTGTAATTGAAAGTAAAATTATTATTTATTCAAGAAAGTACAAAATTGGTGGAAACACATTACTCACGTGAGTGAAGCGCTTACGTTCTCTATAAACACCGCGTTTTCAAGGATTTTCTTTTCAACACCGGGTTCTTCGTACATATATTACTGAGGAGTACCGTACCGTATATTTCTGTGAACGCTGCTCTATCCTTGTATATGTATGTGCAGTGGACTTCATTTTCCCAGTAAATTAATTTCGTTATTCTAGAACACTCTTATGAAAGTGGAAACTGAAACTTGGTAATCTGAAAGAAGTAATCACAATAAGTTCAACTGGGTAAAAAAACCAATACAATATAATAGTATACTGTATAATGTATCTGAATAATAATTGATCATGCTACATACGCTAAGGGGGAAACATAACTTCTAAGAATTCTAACCAAGATGCACATGCTAATGGCACATTCAAAACGAACATATAAATAATAATACTATGCTATAAAATTACTACAACACAGATTTAATTTTATGCTTGGCATTAGATAGATAGTTATTATATCTTTGCCATCGTGCTCTATGGTCGGTCTTCAGCAACGTTAAGAAATAATATCTCTATCTAATGCCAAGCGTCAAATTAAATTAATCTGATTATATCTAAATCTTATAAAGGTCTACAGAGTTAAATTCATCTGATTTCATATTCGATCATTCAACTGATTCTAGTGGTCTATATTAAATTATTTTAAGTTTTCAAAAAGATTGATCAACTATATAGCTATAGCTTTAAGCTGCCCGCAGACATCATGTCTAAAACTAGACATGCCAAACACGAGTTTCATAGTAAAATATATTAAGCATCTCAGTCAAAACACATTAATTTCATTTATTTATTCGACAGAATGACTTCTGTTTGAAGGTCTTTTGAAACAAGAATCAAACAAACAACCAGAGGATTAAATCTAAATAAATTTCATTCACTCTTGTGAATGAAATTGTTTTATTCGCTCTTATGAATATACTAACTTGTTTTATAAGCCATGGCTGCCTCAAATTTTGTATTGAATAGTATGAAATATATTTATTAACATGTGAATGGAATGCTTTCGGACTTTACGTCCATCATCAATATTTTGAGTTGAAAATTTAAAGCTGCAATGTCGTATTCAAATAAGTTTAAAGTGAATTATTGACTAGAAGTACGTCATGAAGAATAAAATTGAAGAGAAATCGTATGGCTAAAGAAAAATATTTTAATGAAATATAAATAATTGAAAACCACTTAATAAAAAAGACGAAATGAGACTACCAAGGTTACTAGAAATTCTATCTAAAATCTACTAGCCTTGAAGTCAACAACTTCGCCATAGCCTTGTTAGCCGCAGTCACTGTATGGTAATCCACCGTCCGGGGACATCTCTAAACTTGATATTTAGTTAGAGACGTCACCAAACCGAGGGCACCCATGACGTACGTTGCCCGGCCCACACGCGGCAAGGTACCAACAAAGTTGACAGAGTTGAAAAATTTTGTCTTCAATTTCTGTTCCACCTTGTCGGACCATCACCATTCGAGGACGTAAGGCTTGTGGGCCACGGGAATACTGTTGATGCTACACACCCTGCTATGACAGCACGGAGGGAGGTAGTGTTGGAGTCGAGAGACAATCCAAGTGGTACCTACACAGATCACCTCTCTCCTGCCAACCAATAGTATTCCCAATTTGGAATAAAAATTTTGAGAAAATTAAACAACATACTTCCGCTGGGTCTTCTGCGGTACAAGAAGGGTGGGCCCTATTGAAGCACTTTCCAGTGACTCTCAAAAACCTACACAAACAGACCTTATTCAACAAAGAATCTCCCCCTCCCCACCTAACAACAAAGTTGAAAATAAAACAGAAAAGTCAAACCCCCTCCCACCAAAAATACTAAACATCATCAAAGGCTTCAGAGGAACAGAACCTCTCAGATGCCTTTTGAAGATGTAATCAAAATTAGTCACCCTCCTTCCACCGCAGAAAACCTGGAGGAAGTATTTTCTAAAAACATTATGAACTTGAAAAAAATTAAGAAAGACTTGTAAGTTATAAAAAAGATTTCGCGAGTAAAATAATTATTATCTTGATGAAACAATTTAAACTGGTAGAGCTAGTGAAGCTAGCCTACCGTTGCAATCACAGAATAATAAAAAATGTTTCATTATTGTTCTGTTCACTCTTAACTTGTTTTTATACAACATATAGCAATCTTAAATTCTGTAATTGAAAGTAAAAATTATTATTTATTCAAGAAAGTACAAAATTGGTGGAAACACATTACTCACGTGAGTGAAGCGCTTTCTACGTTCTCTATAAACACCGCGTTTTCAAGGATTTTCTTTTTCTTTTCAACACCGGGTTCTTCGTACATATATTACTGAGGAGTACCGTACCGTATATTTCTGTGAACGCTGCTCTATCCTTGTATATGTATGTGCAGTGGACTTCATTTTCCCAGTAAATTAATTTCGTTATTCTAGAACACTCTTATGAAAGTGGAAACTGAAACTTGGTAATCTGAAAGAAGTAATCACAATAAGTTCAACTGGGTAAAAAAACCAATACAATATAATAGTATACTGTATAATGTATCTGAATAATAATTGATCATGCTACATACGCTAAGGGGGAAACATAACTTCTAAGAATTCTAACCAAGATGCACATGCTAATGGCACATTCAAAACGAACATATAAATAATAATACTATGCTATAAAATTACTACAACACAGATTTAATTTTATGCTTGGCATTAGATAGATAGTTATTATATCTTTGCCATCGTGATCGATGGTGGGACTTCAGCAACGTTAAGGAATAATCTCTCTATCTAATGCCAAGCGTCAAATTAAATTAATCTGATTATATCTAAATCTTATAAAGGTCTACAGAGTTAAATTCATCTGATTTCATATTCGATCATTCAACTGATTCTAGTGGTCTATATTAAATTATTTTAAGTTTTCAAAAAGATTGATCAACTATGTAGCTGTAGCTTTAGGCTGCCACAGACATCATGTCTAAAACTAGACATGCCAAACACGAGTTTCATAGTAAAATATATTAAGCATCTCAGTCAAAACACATTAATTTCATTTATTTATTCGACAGAATGACTTCTGTTTGAAGGCATTTTGAAATAAGAATCAATCAAACAACCAGAGGATTAAATTCAAAGAAATTTTATTCACTCTTGTGAATGAAATTGTTTTATTCGCTCTTATGAATATACTAACTTGTTTTATAAGCCATGGCTGCCTCAAATTTTGTATTGAATAGTATGAAATATATTTATTAACATGTGAATGGAATGCTTTCGGACTTTACGTCCATCATCAATATTTTGAGTTGAAAATTTAAAGCTGCAATGTCGTATTCAAATAAGTTTAAAGTGAATTATTGACTAGAAGTACGTCATGAAGAATAAAATTGAAGAGAAATCGTATGGCTAAAGAAAAATATTTTAATGAAATATAAATAATTGAAAACCACTTAATAAAAAAGACGAAATGAGACTACCAAGGTTACTAGAAATTCTATCTAAAAATCTACTAGCCTTGGAAGTCAACAACTTCGCCATAGCCTTGTTAGCCGCAGTCACTGTATGGTAATCCACCGTCCGGGGACATCTCTAAACTTGATATTTAGTTAGGAGACGTCACCAAACCGAGGGCACCCATGACGTACGTTGCCCGGCCCACACGCGGCAAGGTACCAACAAAGTTGACAGAGTTGAAAAATTTTGTCTTCAATTTCTGTTCCACCTTGTCGGACCATCACCATTCGAGGACGTAAGGCTTGTGGGCCACGGGAATACTGTTGATGCTACACACCCTGCTATGACAGCACGGAGGGAGGTAGTGTTGGAGTCGAGAGACAATCCAAGTGGTACCTACACAGATCACCTCTCCTGCCAACCAATAGTATTCCCAATTTGGAATAAAAATTTTGAGAAAATTAAACAACATACTTCCGCTGGGTCTTCTGCGGTACAAGAAGGGTGGGCCCTACCTATTGAAGCACTTTCCAGTGACTCTCAAAAACCTACACAAACAGACCTTATTCAACAAAGAATCTCCCCCTCCCCACCTAACAACAAAGTTGAAAATAAAACAGAAAAGTCAAACCCCCTCCCACCAAAAATACTAAACATCATCAAAGGCTTCAGAGGAACAGAACCTCTCAGATGCCTTTTGAAGATGTAATCAAAATTAGTCACCCTCCTTCCACCGCAGAAAACCTGGAGGAAGTATTTTCTAAAAACATTATGAACTTGAAAAAAATTAAGAAAGACTTGTAAGTTATAAAAAAGATTTCGCGAGTAAAATAATTATTATCTTGATGAAACAATTTAAACTGGTAGAGCTAGTGAAGCTAGCCTACCGTTGCAATCACAGAATAATAAAAAATGTTTCATTATTGTTCTGTTCACTCTTAACTTGTTTTTATACAACATATAGCAATCTTAAATTCTGTAATTGAAAGTAAAAATTATTATTTATTCAAGAAAGTACAAAATTGGTGGAAACACATTACTCACGTGAGTGAAGCGCTTTCTACGTTCTCTATAAACACCGCGTTTTCAAGGATTTTCTTTTTCTTTTCAACACCGGGTTCTTCGTACATATATTACTGAGGAGTACCGTACCGTATATTTCTGTGAACGCTGCTCTATCCTTGTATATGTATGTGCAGTGGACTTCATTTTCCCAGTAAATTAATTTCGTTATTCTAGAACACTCTTATGAAAGTGGAAACTGAAACTTGGTAATCTGAAAGAAGTAATCACAATAAGTTCAACTGGGTAAAAAAACCAATACAATATAATAGTATACTGTATAATGTATCTGAATAATAATTGATCATGCTACATACGCTAAGGGAAACATAACTTCTAAGAATTCTAACCAAGATGCATGCTAATGGCACATTCAAAACGAACATATAAATAATAATACTATGCTATAAAATTACTACAACACAGCTGTGGATGCAACACATTACATTCAATGCATGCACACACTATAAAATGTAAAAAGTGCCATGGACTTGGAGCTGATCAAGAAGAGCTGGAATACTGTATCTTCAATCTGAAACATACTTAGGAGGCAAAAGAGGAATTAAGTACAACTTTTAAAACAAAATTGGAAACTAGATCAGTAACTTATCACTAACCATAATGAGTAATTTGCCCTCCTGAACCGCCAGGAGTGGCTCTAAACTGAAGTTCATGACTTGAATAAATAATCAATTTAAATCAATAACTACACCTCTCAGCGTGTGTGAGAGAGTGCCCTAAGCTACTGCGTTCTCCTAGCATGTGTAGGAGGCGTCTTATGAAATGAGAATTTTATAAATTCTCAAGAATATAATGCATCAGAGTTCTGCACTCTCACTGACACTAACTAAAATATATCTGCATGGAACGTATCCTTGAACTATAACTTAATTCTAAAATAATTATAAGGCCAGGATTAACTTGGATCAAAAACAATTATAGCTAATTCAAATATTGTAAACATTTCATGACTAACTGCATCTCTCAGCGTGTGTGAGAGAATGCCCTACTATGCTGCACTTATCTAGTATGTTTAGAGATGTGTATTCTTGAATAAAATAAATGAATGCTCTAATAAATAATTACAACTAATCTATTATAATAATTATTATGATATGCACTTCTCAGCGTGTGTGAGAAAGTGTCTTGAACCATCGTCTTTTCTAGTATGTGTAGAAAAGTACTCAATCAAGGATATTTTGAGTTACTACTCAAAAATATTTTAGGCTTTTAAGATTCTATTGTGAGTTTATAACTCATAATAAAATCATTGATATAGCATGCAAGTTAATACTTATTACTAAGGTTAGAAATGAATTCTGTTCCAAAGCTATCATCAAGAATAGCTTGCACCCCCCTTCCCATGCCAACCAGCAAAGGCTGGAGGCAATACTACTACAATAAAAAATAATTCAAATTCGAAATTGAAAGATAATATCAATCAACAAACTGTATTCATACCCCCTCTCCCTAAGCCAAACCCCATTTGCTGAAGGCCTATACTATCTAATATTTACAATCTCCAGCCTCATATGACAAATCCCACCAGGCTGCAGTGTAATAGTTACCACCTCGTCATGAAATTGATGCTGGACTGAGCCCGCAATCATAGTGACAACGCTGTAGAACTACCGCACAGAGCACTGACTGAGAAAGCGATGCATGGATAACAACTGTAAATATCCTACAGGGACCCTGACAGCTCAATCCCTATTTATGGTTGTTATCTTGCACCATATCCTTTTACAAACCATGAAACAGTACCACATATACCATCGCTGCGGATGGTGGGAAAATGATTCAGTCACATTCACTATGGTGTGCTGCTATAAAAGCTCTCAACCCAAATGTGTTTTGACATCACGCCCAACACAAAACTCGCTTGATGGCGTGGTACTGCCTGGATTGAGCGGGAATATGTCACATGACTAACAACCACAAACATCCCACCCCCTATACCCTTCTATTCCAGGAGAATGTTAGAGAGTTCTAGCCTAACTCTTCAACTTGTAATTTTCAAAGAAAGATACCTCATACCAAAATCACCCATCCACATCTTGATAATCCACAGCACAGACTCGATAATTTCATGGGTAGGATTGTTGTGATTTCTTGTATAAAAATGCGTTTCATTGATATTGATGTATTACCATGTGTACTTTTTGTTGTAGTGAACAAATCATGTATCCTGTTGAAAAAACACAAATATTAATATATTGGCCAATATATTATCATATAATAATATTATTACAAATATTAAACAATAAGCTAACTGGAGGAGATTAATAACAGTCAAGAATTTCTACTTTCAAATAGAGCATGCAGATCAAATACTTTATGATTAGTTGATTGATATTTGGGAGGTGAATATTCGAAAATATATGGATGTAAAAAGACTGTTTTAAAATAAGCGAAAAATTGGTATAAAATAATTACCCAAGAGATTGGAGATTTATCAAAGTGTGATTGGTAGGAGTTTTCATCTATGCCAGTCAAGTTATCAATAATTATCAACGCTGCTCCAACCTTGTATATGTATTCACAGTAGACTCCATTTTCCCAGTAAATTGATTTCGTTATTCTAAAACACTCTTATGAAAGTGGAAACTGAAACTTGGTAATCTGAAAGAAGTAATCACAATAAGTTCAACTGGGTAAAAAAACCAATACAATATAATAGTATACTGTATAATGTATCTGAATAATAATTGATCATGCTACATACGCTAAGGGGGAAACATAACTTCTAAGAATTCTTACCAAGATGCATATGCTAATGTCACATTCAAAACGAATATATTGTGGTGTCAAATTGTAAGCGTTTAGTGGGAAGTAATATTAGAACATGTAAATATTGTCAATTAGTAAAATCCAACAATGAAAAGAGAGATTTAGAAATGAATACTATTATTTCTGAGAAGAAAGGACATAAAGTTTTTATGGATATTTATGGAGAGTTACCAGGAGGAAAATTCAAATGGGTATGCATAATTTTAGATGGATTCACTAAGCATGTAAAATTATATCCATTGGTAAGAGCAAATACAAAAGCAATAATTAACAAGGTAAAAGAATACATCAAAGAATTTGGGACATTTGAATATGTGATTACTGATAATGGATCTTGCTTTCAAAGTAAATTGTGGAAATCAACTATGGAGAATTTAGGAATAAAAAATCATTACATATCAATATATCATCCACAATCCAATCTGAGTGAAAGACCCCTGAAAGAATTGAATAGGATACTTAGAACTTATGTTCCAATAAATAAGCATAATATATGGTACAAATATTTGGATAAAGCAGAATATATAATAAATTGTAATTTTCATGAAACAACAGAATGTATACCTGAGGAATTAATGAGAAATAAAAAACTTTCACATGTAATTTTCAAATTTATAAAGTTTCCTCCAGAAAATAAATTTGAAATGGAAGAAGAAAAACCAGAATGAGAAAATATTAGACAGGATAAAAAAAAAAGGTAGAATACGTAAACTTAAACATGACAAACAAATTCAAAGACAAAATAAATTTAAAGTAGGTGATGAAATATTAATAAAAAATTATATATTATCAAATAAAATAAGAAAATTTTCAGCAAAGTTATGTCCAAAATATAAGGGTCCATATATAATTATAGAAGATTTGAATAAAGGTTGTTTTCAAATAAAAGATAAGGACTCAGAAAAGATATTAAAGGTTAATGAGAAGATGATGAAAAAATATTATTCAACAGAATAAAATGTTTGTGATTAAAAAAAAAAAATAAATAATAATAGATAAAATAAAATAATTGAGTGGACGAGGGGTATATAGTATATTATAATTATATAATATAGTATATAGTATCAAAATTGTTTTGGATTTATTATAAGAAAACATTATTGTATACATTATTATTGTGTTGAAATTTATAATGTTGATGTTATTACTATAATCATTTATTTGTTATATTATGTTTAATTTTTAGATAATTATAAAAAAAAAGAACGAAGGAGGGAGAGATTTGTGGTGTCACAAATATTTAACCATTACAAAGTTGTTGGTAATACAACAACTGCTTGACTAAAAGTTTCAATCTGATAATTATCAATCATATGATATCATTTTACTTAATTCATATTTATTTTGTTATTTCAAGTTTAGTTCCTATTCGAGCATTGTACTGGTGATTTGGAAAATATATTATGTCTTTGAATATGAAGTTCAATTTTATTTAATCAATTATAATACTGCTTCAATATAAATAATAATACTATGCTATAAAATTACTACAACACAGCTGTGGATGCAACACATTACATTC
This sequence comes from Laodelphax striatellus, assembly GCA_017141395.1. Classification (NCBI taxonomy): domain Eukaryota; kingdom Metazoa; phylum Arthropoda; class Insecta; order Hemiptera; family Delphacidae; genus Laodelphax; species Laodelphax striatellus. The sequence goes on from CM029536.1 coordinate 32,093,050, forward strand.
AATGCATGCACACACTATAAAATGTAAAAAGTGCCATGGACTTGGAGCTGATCAAGAAGAGCTGGAATACTGTATCTTCAATCTGAAACATACTTAGGAGGCAAAAGAGGAATTGAGTACAACTTTTAAAACAAAATTGGAAACTAGATCAGTAACTTATCACTAACCATAATGAGTAATTTGCCCTCCTGAACCGCCAGGAGTGGCTCTAAACTGAAGTTCATGACTTGAATAAATAATCAATTTAAATCAATAACTACACCTCTCAGCGTGTGTGAGAGAGTGCCCTAAGCTACTGCGTTCTCCTAGCATGTGTAGGAGAGCGTCTTATGAAATGAGAATTTTTATAAATTCTCAAGAATATAATGCATCAGAGTTCTGCACTCTCACTGACACTAACTAAAATATATCTGCATGGAACGTATCCTTGAACTATAACTTAATTCTAAAATAATTATAAGGCCAGGATTAACCCGGATCAAAAACAATTATAGCTAATTCAAATATTGTAAACATTTCATGACTAACTGCATCTCACAGCGTGTGTGAGAGAGTGCCCAAATGTACTACACTTAACTAGTATGTTTAGAGATGTGTAATCATGAAAAAAATAAATGAAAACTCTAATAAATAATTACAACTAAACTATTATAATAATTATTATGATATGCACTGCTCAGCGTGTGTGAGAAAGTGTCTTGAACCATCGTCTTTTCTAGTATGTGTAGAAAAGTACTCAATCAAGGATATTTTGAGTTACTACTCAAAAATATTTTAGGCTTTTAAGATTCTATTGTGAGTTTATAACTCATAATAAAATCATTGATATAGCATGCAAGTTAATACTTATTACTAAGGTTAGAAATGAATTCTGTTCCAAAGCTATCATCAAGAATAGCTTGCACCCCCCTTCCCATGCCAACCAGCAAAGGCTGGAGGCAATACTACTACAATAAAAAATAATTCAAATTCGAAATTGAAAGATAATATCAATCAACAAACTGTATTCATACCCCCTCTCCCTAAGCCAAACCCCATTTGCTGAAGGCCTATACTATCTAATATTTACAATCTCCAGCCTCATATGACAAATCCCACCAGGCTGCAGTGTAATAGTTACCACCTCGTCATGAAATTGATGCTGGACTGAGCCCGCAATCATAGTGACAACGCTGTAGAACTACCGCACAGAGCACTGACTGAGAAAGCGATGCATGGATAAAAACTGTAAATATCCTACAGGGACCCTGACAGCTCAATCCCTATTTATGGTTGTTATCTTGCACCATATCCTTTTACAAACCATGAAACAGTACCACATATACCATCGCTGCGGATGGTGGGAAAATGATTCAGTCACATTCACTATGGTGTGCTGCTATAAAAGCTCCCAACCAAAAAGTGTTTAGACAACACGCCCAACACAAAACTCGCTTGATGGCGTGGTACTGCCTGGATTGAGCGGGAATATGTCACATGACTAACAACCACAAACATCCCACCCCCTATACCCTTCTATTCCAGGAGAATGTTAGAGAGTTCTAGCCTAACTCTTCAACTTGTAATTTTCAAAGAAAGATACCTCATACCAAAATCACCCATCCACATCTTGATAATCCACAGCACAGACTCGATAATTTCATGGGTAGGATTGTTGTGATTTCTTGTATAAAAATGCATTTCATTGATATTGATGTATTCCCATGTGTACTTTTTGTTGTAGTGAACAAATCATGTATCCTGTTGAAAAAACACAAATATTAATATATTGGCCAATATATTATCATACAGGCTAATAATATTATTAAAAATATACAAATATTATTATACAGATTATACCTCATCTGTGCTTCAGTACCAACAAATAAGTATGTTTCTGTGTAACTTAAGTTTACAAGCTGGAGAAAAATTTCCGGTTTTTCAAATCTCTTGATAGACAAATAAATTATTCTATCATCCACAAACATTATCAAGGATAAACTTAATCCTCCATTATCAATGTCTGAAGTGGCTTCTCAACTTAAAAGTTTTCATGTTCAGGATAAACTTTTATACGGTATGGATTTCTTTTGGGCGATAATTTTGAATGAGAATAAGAAAATCAAGAAATTGAAAAGCGTGGCTACTACAGTTTTAGTAGAAGCAATTGGAAGTACAGAACTATTACTAGTGTATTAGTATTATGAAACTATTACATTACTAGGAGAATTCCCACTAATCAATCTTAAGATTTTGAAGAAACAGGAATAATGAAAGTAGTATTATAATTTTGATGAATGTCTTGTAAAGTACAGATAGGCCTATTCAAGGATCTAATTAGGTAGTATACAGGTACCGGTACTCACATCAGAGATTGCAAAATACTAATAAACTATTACTTTATACTGTATAATAATTATACAGTATTCAAACTTTGAAACAATATCTGCACTCACCAATGATTGCTAGTCAACATTTATCACACATAACTAGCTTATATAATTATGAATGATAGATCATTAATGTTTTAGTGGATAGCGAAATTGGAATCAAAATTATGATTTAGATATTTAAATTGAAGTGAGAATGCAGAAAGCTTTCGTCAATAATGAAGTAAATAATCTTAATTTATAATAGAAAACAAAATCTGCCTACCTTGTTGAAGTAGGCTATCCAAGGTATCGCAAATTTAAAAAAATCAAATCCACTGAATTTATTCCACGCTTTTCACTAGTATTGAGCTCAATAGTGCTGGAATATCTCAAATGAAGCACTTCTAGAGGTTTTTTAAAGTTGAATTGAATATATTTTCTGACAGAACCAACAGAAAGTCATGTGCAATTCAGGAGCCGGTTCGCCAAATGACGAATGGCTGAAATGTGCTCATCATCACTGTCAGTCAGCTGGTTGACAAGTATGATGATGATGATGTTGATGATATTATTTATATAAGTCTTTTAATGTAAAAATTATTCCACATTGTCTATTTCTCTAATAGAGAAATCAATATTTTATTATTTAAATTGATTTTTCGACAATATTTATTGAACCAGTTCATTTTCATGAAGTTATGTGAATGACAGACTTGATCGGATGGAGATACGTTGTCAACAACAATGGCGGTTGATTTGAAAATCATTAATATTTAATATTCATTCGAAATTGAGCTAATATATTTATATCTACCTGAATCTTATAAAGAAATTTTGGCCCATCTATAACTCGAGAAAAACCTTCACTTTCAACTTAATAAATTTTTATTGGCTTTCGTAACAAACAATATATGGATCATTAGACAATAACATAGGAGATTATCAAAAGAATTCGAGAGAATGAAATAGGAGTATATAAAATTAAAAAGTAATTCAAAATATATTATCAAATTAAATCAAAAATTCTAATACTGTATGTAATGTAACCGGATAGTATCAAATCTAAATTCATATAATATAAACACAAAGATATTCTAAAAAAATTAAACGATGCAGGTCACTATTGCCTTTTTTTTACTTTCAACTTGAAATATTCTTCCACAGATTAGTAAACATCTTTATTCCCTATTTACGCACTTTTGTGTTCGTTTTCTTAATTTGATGTTTTTTGGAAGTTGTATCAATTCTTCTTGGCACTTCATTAAATAAAATTTCTCTAAACATGGGCATAGATTGCTCCAAAACTATTCTCAGCCTATCATACAATGTGTTGTCTATCTGAAAATAAACAACAACCATAATTTATTATAATTTGTTTAAAGAATCATATTGGGAATCAAGAACTCACGCAAATGTACTTTTCTTTTCTCAGAGTTTTTTTACAATAGCAACTCTCATAATATTTATGATCAGATTCATTCAATTTGACACTTGGCATCAGATAGATAGAAAGAGAGATAATTATGATTTCTTTGCCATCGTATTCTACGGTCCTCAGCAACGTCGAGAAATAATATCTATCTATCTATATGCAATGCCAAGCGTCAAATTAAATGAATCTGATTATGGTCCCATAAGATCAATGTAATCTTTTGAAACATGTAGCGCCGTTATTTTTGGACAGAAAATCACGTTTGAAGTTTCATTGGAAAGAGAATAAGATTCTTCAGGGGTGGGGGGTTTCTATTTTTTAATTGGAAAATTACTGCAATAATTACAGCAAAAATAAACTTTTTCAAACTTGAACATTTTGCCATGCCCCTGTTTCATTTAATAGTTTAACAAATACATTTTTTTCAATAAGATCTGACGTATATAACTGTAGACATGATGTGATACAGGAAAATGCATGTTTCAGCTTAAAATTACATTGATCTTATGGGACATCAATTCAATATGGCCGACTACTACCTACTACCGCCCTCTCTTAATTATGAGGAGCTGAAACGGGCTGATGAAAGGAGTAGTGAAATTCATTCCACTTTTTCCAAAATATAGTAGGCCTGAAAGTGAATGAATATAATTATTTACAGTGGAACAAAGTGGTTACCGTGATAGAAATTTGAAACAGTACTTCTATAAGTTATGGAAAACAGCATCAATAAAATTTTTCATTCAAGTGCTTCAAATCTTGTTCAATACAAGACTTCAAAATACTTCAATCTTGGGGGAAATCGAAGGGTTAGATATGTAGAAATTTTTCAATACAATACTCTAAAATACTTTTTAAGAATTGTCAACGATTGGACAAGAGTAGGCCTACCAAAACTATTTCCAGTCTTGTCAGTTGTTGAAAAAGTTTTAAAGCTCATTCATTTGATTTTATGATCGTGTCGCCTTTAAAGCGTAAATCGGAAGAAATCTTCTGTCACCGGTAACCTATATCTTACCTTGAGAGTGCAGCGTTTATTGTAGACTACAGTACCCCCGATAAGTCTGTCGGGTAAATGCTTTTTTGACAAGTTTATGTTGCAATCACGCCCAGTGATCTTGTTGTAGTTTTCCTTCAGCTCTTTTACTGCCGACTGTATACTTTCTCTGTCTTGCTCTCTCACTTGCACAATCACATCTTCTTCTCTCAGCTGCAGTGAGTTGAATAACATATAAGAAATACAGTAAAATGAATGATGAAATCGTTAATAAAAAGCATTGATAAACATTAATAAACTGCCGAAGCAAGTTAAAACTACCAAAGAAACTACCTACCTAAAAAAAGTTGTAACAGAGAGAAGAGTTGAGTAGAAGAGAGGGCCGGCTGCGCCTCAACTTCGCCCTCAAAGAAATAAAGGCAGTCATTCAATGCAATCTAATAAACATCAATAAAGCATTGGTAAACATTAATTATGCATACAATAGAAATGAAATTTTAAAATATCTGGTAATATCGTTCAATTTGCTGCAGAACTGTTTGTTGTAAAGCCAATCGGTAAAGTACAGATTGACATAGCTTGTTTTAAGCTACTTTTCCAAGATAAGAATATAGTGGAAGATAGACAAGTTCCTATTATAATCAGTTTTATTCATCAAGAACTTGTGATATGAATATTATTGTGAAATGAGTTGAAAAATTAATCTTATGTGTCATACATAAGTACGAATGTTAAGTCAATGTCAATTGAACAGCGTATTTTACCCTACGCTAAGAACTATTCATACATTACTATGATTTTACCATGCAAAGAGCTTGCATTACAAGACTCTTGAGTATCTTAGTATAGCCGTCTTCAGAAACGCGCTCTTCCAAACGCTTGTGGATGTCAGTGGTCACTTCAGATATAAAGTTTTGTCTGGCTGTTTGTACTACCATTTTTGCTTTGGTAATAATTATTGATTCCAACCTGGAGATAAAAAATAATGATTAATGTATGGATAATACTACGGAAAAGTATTGATAATACCAGAGAGAAAGCATAGGAGAAGCATATTAATCACCGTTTAACATGGTGATGAATCATGTACTTCTTCTATGCCTTCTCTATGTTTAAAACTATATAGCGCCAACTTATTGGTGCTATGCGTTCTCTTTAGTGAACCACTGTGTGGTCATTAGTGTGAAAGGGTCCGTATAGATAACAGTGTGTTGGAACATTTTTTTATTTCCGCCACCGCCATACTTATTTTGCCAATAATCTGAATTCTGATATGGGCTCACAGGCAAATTTGAACACATTCAAAAGTATGGTGGATAACCGGGATAACCAATTAAAAGCGAGACATTCAATGGTCACACTGTGATTATACAGTCTCTGTATTAAACACTATAACTTCAGAATCGACTTTTTAACTACCGGTATTATAACTTAAAGTTTTAAGATATAACTTTTATTTAGTATTGACTGCATGAATGAGCTCATTCATCATCCTATCAGAAGAGTAAGAATAGTTTTTCTCAATCACTCTGTATAATTTTCCTATTGTGTTATTTTATTTTCGAGCAAGTGAAATAGAAAATATTCTATTCTATTCTATCATGACATTGATAATTTTACAAACAATATTTAGACCCCAAATAAATTCGAACTTACTGTGTAACGTTTTTTTCAGCCGTTTTATTTCGTTTGGTGTAGAGCTCCTGCAGTTCACGTCTGCCATTGTACAGCAAATTGCCTTTTATCAGATTGTATTCCTCTTCAGCACGCTCATCAATATCTCTTGCCTTATCGGCTCCATCCATTTCAATGAAAGCCACCATTCTCTGAAGCTGAACAATAAGTAACAAAAATAAGTATAGAGAATGAGACATCATATCCATAACTCAAAATATCATCATAGTTTGAAAAGACATCATAATAAGTTAGGATATGTATATTTAGACATTTTGGTGTAGGTATTTTGATGTCTTACAATGGTTTCTATAGACTAGGCCTACATCTCGCAATGAGCCTAAATATTAAACAGTATTGCAATGGCTTTCATTAAAGACGATACGGTAATACACTTTTAAATATGGTAGGCTTAGTTACAGTATTGTCTTTGCTTTTTTGATAGCTATGAAACACATTCCTTTGTTCAGTGATTATAACATAATAGACCTATATGCTATTAAATGAAATATTAAATAATATACTTTATGGTGTAAGTGCCCAAACGGGAAGTTGACTTCAACTAGCTGGGCCAGTGAAGTGCACTTTATTTTAGCCAACTTTATTCCTTTAAAGAAAACATACAAAACATTTCATTTGAATAGCAGGAACTAATGTTGACCACTTCCCGTATTCGTGGTTAGCTTGGAAAATGAAAGATAATTATTATATATTAAGGCTATGAAATTTCATATATTATTTCTTTTTAACTTTGATTTCGGTATGATAAAGACAGTTCATTGATGAAAAATCACCAAGTTACAAGTTAGTTTCTGCTGTGTTTGTGTTTTGGTATGAATATTTCAAAATTTGGGTACTTTTATGGTACGGTACTGGTACTTGTTTACTGTCTGCAATATACCCTAGAATATTACAGAAAACGTTCAATACAGTTGCAACAAAAGCTTGTAAAAAATGAAATATTGAATTTGACTTGCCTGTTTCTCCATATTTATGGCAGGTACCATGTCATTCTTCTTCCTTGATGCATCTGACCTGAAATTCTGCATTCTAATTAATAGAATTAATGAATTTGTGGAGATACATGTAGTGTATTCAGCTTCTTTCGCAAATGAAGGTTAATCAAAGTAATGCCACAAGTATGCCTATATTATTATCATACTTTGATTAGAAAATTTTACAATTTCGTACTTTTCAGCTGTTTTGAGTGATTGGTCAACAATTTGAAGTCAATCGGTCACTTGCAGGAAAGGCCAATTACATTTAACCGCGGTAAAATTACGTCATCTAACGGAACAAATATTCAACGAAATCCCTATTGACCACCGTAAAAATTTTATGGCGATTAAATTCAATCAGCTTTTGTTCAATTGGTCTAATAATCAGTATTCCATTTTTTAAATTTATAGTAGTTAGTAGTTTATATTTTTATTCTTCTTGGAAGTGTTTTCTGGTGAAATATGATAGACCTTATTACTACATTTTATTGGCTCCAATACACTAATAACTAATAGAAGAAAATAATACATTACACTGTAGTGTATTGGTACGGGAATCATTTTCCACACTGGTTTTTCCCAGTGAAAAAATTTGAAATTTATTAATAAAAACTGATTACAAATGAAATAATTGTTGTATATTAGAAAACAATACTTGAGAAACATTTTTAAACTTGACTGATCGATGTTTATCTTAGAATCTTAGATGATGATTTCTGTGATAATTTGACAAATTATATTTATTTTGCGTTCCTACACTGGAAAATTTGCCATTAAACAACTGAGTATATAGTTATAATAATATAGTTACAATTACAAATATATAGTTAATACGACTATATATTATATTACTACAGTTATAATACAAATAGAGCTACCATAGACAAAGGTGAAAATCAATGATGAGTCATAGTACAGTAGGCCTAGAGCATCCCACAACAAATGGAGCATAGAGTGCATAGTTTATAGGCTACTAGGCAAATAATATGCTACTGTATTCAATTCACAGATCAATTTGACAAAAGATTGTTTTGACACTCACACACGCTCACTCTCACACATACCCTGTCACGTGACCTACTTATTATACTATTGTAGAATATTCTGAACTACTGACCCCAGGCTGTCTAGTTTCTAGTGTAGGGGAGGGAGGCATACATTCAGTTATGGGTATGGGGGTTGTGATCTGTTGTAAGATATATATGGTTATAGTATCATTAGGGGTTTGCATGGTTTTGTAGAGTTCCTCATGGGGTGTAGTGTAGGGGTTCACACAAGTTTTTAAACCATTGTGTCATCAATGAGTCAGTCAGTGAGTCAATAATGTGTCATCGATGATTCAATGAATCAACAGAGAGGAGGGAAATATGAATAGTTGAATAGTGGGGCATCTGTCGATTATAAACTGGGAAAAAATTGTTGCTGTATGAGTCTCAGTAATTTTTTTGGTTCATTGTTATATTTATCAATTTTGTTTGCTATCTACAGAGTGTTCTAAGGCCCGAGTAGTCTAGTTAATAAAGTATTTCTGTTTGCAAAAAACTGATGTCTTATGTGTTATAATTTTTATTTCTTGTGTTTACCTCACAATCTTCTAAAATGTTGTTCTTATACTGAGGAATATTACCAAAGCTAGCTGAATATTACCAAAGAAAATACAAAATTAAAGTATATCGCTTTTTATATCATGAACCGTTTATTACACTGATAATGATGTGATAAAACGTTTGGAAAGCAACAATATAGATAAAATATTTTATTAAATTTTCAATATTTGAAATGGCAAAGAAGAGTCAAACTAAATGAATATCACTGTAGTAAGTAAATTATAGTACAAAACACAATCATAATGCTGTGATTGCTGTGTTTAATTTAAATTAAAGGTTGTGGTATTCCTCCACATTGAATAGTCCATTATGATAGGTAGCCTAGTAGTTCTCTTCCATTTGTAATAAATACATTCCTGAATTTGATGAAACTCTTGTAATAATTGGATATCGTGTTTGTAAGTTAAACAATTTTATCTCTCCATTCTGTTCCAAAATTAGATTCATTATCATCAATCTCATCTCCCCCAACTATTGTAGTCCTCCAAACAAAATACAACAAGGAAATTGATTTCTCGACTATCCTCTTACCAACTTTTTTCTTTTTTAGTCTTCCCCAAATTGTGTAGTATCCCTTGTTCTCTGCAACCGAACAGGGACCGATGATGTCATTATTATTGAAATATGTTCCTTTTTTATTGTCTCCTGTTCCCTTCTCTGCTCCTTTCCCTAAGAAAGGGACAACTTTCCCTCTAATCGCCACTCAACACTGTCAGGTCCCCTCAATAAGTGAGTTTGCCACAAACGTCCCGGGAGACTTTAATAGGAGAGTTTTTGTGTCGAGGATACAATATAATTGGTTCGCAGATAGAAAGTCGTAGTGACGTCACTGTTTATTAGTGGGTATCGATGATGTCATGGAATGGATGTGAGGTATAGAATAGATAGATCTATGGCAGTTCAGTTGATTGAAATAACAAGTTTTCGACCTGTATTTGGTCATTTTTACCACTGAGCAAAATATCTAGATATTTACAGTGACATTAATTTAATTTGACGATTGGCATTAGATAGATAGATAGAGAGACATTATATTTCTTTGCCATCGAACTCTACGGTCATCAGCAACGTCCAGAAATGATATATATCTATCTACCTAATGCCAAGCGTCAAATTAAATGAATGTCACTGTAGATACCTTCGACCATTTATAGAATTCTATACTATATGGTCGAAGGTGGATACAATGACATTCATTTAATTTGACGCTTGGCATTATATATTATTATTAGGTAGATTATGCTGTGTGAATGAACGGTCGACGAACCGGCTAGCCTACCTAGGCCATCAAGATTACTAGACAACTTCACTAGACAACTTAGATTACTAGTTGTCTAGTAATCTTGCTAGGCCATAGCTCATAGCTCAATCACTTTTCTAACATTGAAATAATCTCTCTGCTCTTGGTAACTTATATTGCTTTGAAAACTTAAAATGATGAAGAACTAACACTGTTAAAGGCAAATTGTAGGTTAGAAATGTATTACCCGACATAAAATTATAATAATTCACTCCTATCTTCTCATGTAAATCTCATGGGGATTGGCAGAAGTACAGTATTGCAAACGAAATGGACAAGATTATTCCAAAAAGTGATACAGTAGATTGAAATTAAGTCTAGGCGTACACCGGTTAGTCAAGACAAGACAAGACGAGATTAGTCACATTTAGTCACAGTACTTCACATAGTTGATCATGAAGCAACACACACCGATTAGTCATTGAATCAGTGTGTGCTGCTTCATAAGCAACTATGTGAATTACTGTGACTAAACGTGACTAATCTGGTCTCGTCTTGTCTTGACTAACCGGTGTACGCCTAGCCTTAGTGTTTTGTTTTCTGTCAGGGCTAGTAACTAGCTGCTCTCCCCGTCCCCTGGTTTTCTGTAGTTCAAACCACAACCATTGACTAATCTACATACGATTAATAGATTAGTAGTCAATGCAACAACTTACGGGCTGAAAGTAATTGAGTTAATAATCAGTTTATTTTTCTTGAGTTATAATCCATTTGAAATTCACCGCCACAATTAATATTTACCTAATTTCTACTTGCACTATTATCCTGAGTGGTGATAGGCAGATACAAAAAGCAATTTACTTCTTCTTCTGACTCAAGCTATTGGTCCATAAAATGCTGACTGACATAACTGTCAGCGCAAGATGCGATACGCTGTAGTCAATGTCCCTAAAAATGAAAATGAGGGATTATATCCCTCAGGAGAGAAAATGGAAGAAACAACTGAGGGGGAATACAGTGTTGGGGGAAGTATTAAGTATTTTTTCAGCGTCCTTTTTCTTTCTCTTCTTCTAAGTTCTCTCGTTTCTCCTAATTTTTCTTGTCATTTCTAATCCTTCTTTTTGGATCTTCTTTCTCTCCCACTCATTGGTTCCTCTCTTTTTATTCTTCCTGTTTGTCTCCTTCTCCTTCCGTCTTCTTTTTCCTCTCACTCATCTTCTCCATACCCCGTTCACTTCTTCTTCTTCCTCCTCCTTTTTGTTATCTTCTCCTTCGTCTTCCTTTCTGTTTCTACCCCTTTTCCGTCGTTTTATCTCATCTTATTTTTTCTCTTATTCCTCTCGTTCCTCTGTCTTCTTTTCTTCCACTTCTTAAACATCCTTGTTCTTCTCCCAGCATATTTTCTGCTGTTGAGTTTCCATTTTTCATTCTTATCTTGTCGACTCGTTTTTTTCTCGTTTCTTTTTCCTTTCCTTTATCCTACCTCTTTTAATTTTTCTGCTTTTGCCTTCTTCCTTTTCATTAATTTTTACTCTTATCATTGTCTTCTTCTTTCTCCCCCTCTACTTCTTATTTCTACGTTTTTGTGCTATCTCCATCTGTATATTCTTTCTCCTTATCACTCCTCCTATTCTATTTCTTCTCTCTCCTCCTCTCCCACTTCCATTCCTCCTCTATTTTTTCCTCCTCCTCCTCTTCTTCTACTTATTTAACTATTTATTTTTCTTCTTTTCTCTTTCGTTTCTTCTTCCTCTTCTTCTTCTTCTTCTTCTTCTTCTTCTTCTTCTTCTTCTTCTTCTTCTTCTCCTTCTTCACCTTCTCATCCTCATTCTTCACCCCTCTTATCCTCTTGCTCCTTATTCTCATTCTTGTCCTCCTCCTCCTCCTCCTTATCCTTCTTATCCTCCCTCCTCCTCCTCCTCCTCCTCCTCCTCCTCCTCCTCCTTATCCTCCTTATCCTCCTTCTCCTCCTCCTCCTCCTCCTCCTCCTCCTCCTCCTCCTCCTCGTCCTCCTCCTCCTTCTCCATCAACAATGGCATCATCTGTATCTTATAATAAATGATGAAGACAGACTTTACTGTTATTTCTTCTCACATCCAAGGGCAAGGAAGGACGGCTTAGTCATGCAAAGGCGGGGTCCCTGCCAGCAAGCAAAGGTGGTGGTGATTCATGCTTTCCAGGGTGGTTGGCTCCCGAGACGAGGGATGATAAGACGAAATAGTCCTTGGAAGACGTTGTCCTCCTTGAGGGAGCGTCGAGCCACCCTTCTTGGATTATTTTCAGCTGTCGTCCCCTTGTCTCGATAACGGCCGAGGTTTTTAGTCTGATGAGCTTTGACTCACTGTGCTCTACTAGCATTTTCGTCGATCTTCAGTTACGTTTACATTCGGATACTTGCGAGAGATACATGTTTAGGTACATTTACATTCATATAAATGCATGAGATACTTGTTCGTGTTTCACAAATCCAAAAGATTTTGCTCACACAAATCTTCTACATTTCCTTAAACATTTTTAATGAACAAAAATTTATTTAAACGTTTGACTGTGTGAAGTATTTGTTTCTCAAACAAGTATATCTCACAAGTATCTATACAAAACTTGAGTTAACACAATTGACAAGTCAAAAAACTGAACACAAGAATTAAAACAAATCATATTATAGGGACATCTATATTTGTGAAAATAAGATAAAACCATTCTAATGAGAATTGAAAAATCATATTAGGGTATATATTTATGTAAAGATAAAATTAAAACACTTCAGGTTTTAGAATTTGAGTAACACTTTGTTATCTGGTTCATTGTTATTTCTGATAGGGTGTTGCTAAAGTGGTTGTAACTTAGTTGTAGGATGTTGTTTTTAGTGAATATACCAGCAACCACCTCAACGTTGCACTGTCTTCCTGTATAGTGTATATAGTATCCTGTCTCAGTGTTTAGATGCCAGAGATTAGACAGACACCATCTGTAGTCGTCTGCTGTTTAGTGGAAAGTCTGTTATCAGAGATTGGTCTTTGTCTGCGGGGTGGGTGATGCTGTGTGATCCTGTAAGTGGTCTGTTGTGAGGGGGGGGGGGTAATTCGTGACGTCATCTGTGACTCATTCGGCTGTTTTTGTATTGCTCTGCTTAAAGCTGTCTCTTTTTAAAACGCTCTCTCTCACACTGTCTCTCTCTCTCCCTCCCTCAATCACTTTCTTTCTCTATGCTAATAGATAGCAGATTGTGAGAAATGGTGAGGAATGGCGAGCAAATATTCTATTGAGTAGATTTTACATAAATTTGGAACTAGAGCTGCGTTAACATGTTGCTTGTGAGCTAGTCGGTTACAGTGAATTCAGTGTTAATCTCTTCAATTCTAGGTAGTTAACTGTCAAAATTACCTAATTCATAAGACAAATATAAGACTAAATATCTATTATAATACTAAAGCCTACTATAAGGCTAGGCGTACACCGGTTAGTCAAGACAAGACAAGACGAGATTAGTCACGTTTAGTCACAATACTTCACATAGTTGCTTATGAAGCAACTCACACCGATTAGTCATTGCATCAGTGTGTGCTGCTTCATAAGCAAGTATGTGAATTACTGTGACTAAATGTGACTAATCTCGTCTTGTATTGTCTTGACTAACCGGTGTACGTCTAGCCTAATGATAAAACGAAAAATTTATCTTTAAACTTGTGATTGTCACACATGAAAAAGTAAACATAAAAAATTGAAATAGAAATACAAATATACATAGACCAAGTTAATAATAATTTCTTCATTTCCTAAAAACATAACGCACAATAATGAAATGTTCACAAATATTAAAATCATATTATTATCACGTTTTCAAATATAATGGCTCAATAAACTTTTGGGCTGATGAAGCTCCTCATCAGGAGTGAAATGCATCCCAATTGTGTCCAATAATGTAAGTAATAGCATCAATATTATGTACACGGAAAATGAAATACAAGTCGTTACTTTAACAGAATAAACTTTTCTCTGTTTCATTTCTCTCTTTTGAACACCTACTCAATTATTTTCTTCAAATTTAATATTTTGGTACAGTGAATATTCTACGAAATATTTGCAGGCTACTAGTTTTAAAGCTATTTAGTTCAAACACTGATGTCATAAATTATTTCAAAGTGAAATCAGAATAAAAACTGAATTACTCTCTTTCATTAATTTTAAACTCAGTTTCATGAATAAAACTGAACTACAATAAAAAATTATTGTAAACAAAACATAAATAAACTAGCTATTATCGTCGATGATATTTGAATCTGAAATATCATTAACAATCGAAAACAAAAATATAAGTACTAGTTCTATACAGAACAGCTCCGTGCAAACCAGCTCTACGGTTGAACAAAATGACTGGCAAAATGGGAACCGCTGATTGGCCGATCGACGAAGCCTGCTATTGGTCGGGGGAGGAGTCTAGGAATGCTCAAAAGTGGGAGGTAGTAACAAGCTTGACTGACAGTCGAATATGAAGCAGAATAAATTGAAAGAAACATCATGATCAAATCGAAACTTTGAATCAAAATCGATATTGGAATAAATTTGATGACAGTGTGTGTGTTCGTAGGCTATAATTAAATAAGAAAAATTGTCTTTTGCTTTTTTATTTTAATTTTGACAGCTGATCGTGTTTGGAACTCGGCCCACAATTGGCGTGTGTTAGCCACGCCCTCAACCAATAGCAAACCTCGTAGTTCGACCTATCACAGGCTCTCATTTTGTCAGTCATTTTGTTGAGAGTATGAGTAGAGAATGAATTTTTATAACGAAAATACCCTCATTTCAATTCTCTTGAGATCAAAAATGTCGTTGATAAATACCGTACTCCTTAGTTAATGATAAATAATGCGATTGTTAATATGTCAAATATACTCATACGTCATACCTATAATAGATGGTTTTATTATTAAATCATCATTAATACATAATTTGGTATGATAAACGATTGAGCTTGGAAGAGTAAATTAACTTAATATTTTCAATTAATATTTCACTAGATTAGGCTACATTAGCTTGAAAAATGAATTTTTCATTATAATTTTCATGATTTTCTTGGTCTTGGACTTGGCTTGGTCTTACCGTCTCATAGCTAAGACAGTTCTATACTTTTCCTGCTAAAAAGATCATTGAATTTGATCAATATAAGTATCATTAGAGTAGGCTATATCATGTTTTTGTGATTTATCAAGCAAGGCTTGCCATTTTTTTACTCAATGGGAAGTACAGCTACTTTCTACTTGTGTTACAATATTTGCAAACGTAACAACTATTTAATGTTATTCTCTCCGGTTTTTGCTTTTGCAATAAACTATGGCATTCAAAACACTTTTTTCGGAATATGTCTGAGACTGACCAAGTAACTTATTAAATGGTCTGACTAGCAAAATTTCATAACTCCATACCTCGTTAAAAACAGTATCGAAAAACCACGAAGCAATACTCCTTTCTCCACCACTGTAGGCCCTACTCCCAAATAAACGTCCATTTTGCTTTCTTCTTCTCTCACAAATTGTTTTATTTTTCCAGGAACACTTTTCTCATTCCTTTGTTGGGGTCTCTGACTCATGTGCATGTTCTGCGAAGTGTCATTGAATTCACAATAATAGTTCAACACGCCTTTCGTATCATGTTTGGGAATGCGCCGTGAGATGGCAAGGCAAGGATTGCACCCAGATGAATAATCGACCTATTTAGAGTAATGTGGTGACACACTGTGTATAGCATACAAAGTATAGATATAACATCAAGATCAGATTGCTCCAGGTTATGCTGTGTTGTGCAATGGTGATGATGAGATTGAACCATGAGGTGCAACAGGTTCAATTCACGTGAAAGTTCTATTACAGAGAAGAGATTAGAATTAAACAGATTAGAGTGTCGCTTCTCTATGGTTCTACGCAGAGAATATAGAAGACAAGAAGAGGAACTTCTATCTGGGTTTACGTGATTTGAGACGCGTAGTTTTTGGAGAGCTCTTTCCCCTCTCTGTCCTGTTCTTCTTTATATTTTTCCTATTATTTTTGCTGTTTCTTCAATCTTGATGTGCCCTTTGTCAGGCTTCACCAACAACTTTCAATCTTTTCTATATTATTAGTCAACTTCCGATATAGCTTTCATCAATTGAAAAACTCTCACGATATCTTCAAGTAGAACATATTTATATACTTTGTTAAATTATATGTGTGAAAATTTCAGATTTATTATGTTTGTGTGAAAACCAATCTTAATGGGTGTGAATATGAATAGCCTACATAATATTTTAGAAGTATTTGGTGAATTTTGGGTATGAGAATAACTGCATTTCATGTAAAATTCACGGATGAACTAAAAGAAATCAATTAGAATTTAGTTACTAATATGAATGTTATCATACGAAATGTGATGGAAAACATATCATTCTTCAAAGCATTGTCAAAATAAATTAATTGATGTAGGAAATTCATCCTGAATATACAATATCTTTTACAACCCACGCAAAGCTCATTGAAAACTCATTGAAACCACAATTTTTATGCGAAACATATTAAATATTTTATCCTTTTCTCTTCTGGTTGTATATTATTTCAAATTCCACTTGCATATCATTGATGTAGGAGACGGTGCATCTATATGAAATGATCTTAATGAGATTTCAAAGCATTTTAAGCAATCATCTCAAAGCAAGAGGTATCAAAAAGCATCTCAAAGAGATGATCTTTTAGGCTTCCTTAACGCAATAATTTCATTCTCACATTCTTTCATTCAAGTGACATCATAATTAAAACTCGTCCCTTTTTCAAGGATGGTTTGGGATTCCTGAATGTATGTTGAAAAAAACCATTAACGCCAACGAATACCAAGTGAATTAGCCATGCTCAACTCGATACTCTCGGAAACGTTTGAAACCGCAACCCCAAGCTCATTAATTCAAGAAGCAAGATAAAAACAATTGAAGTTATAAATCTATCGAGTTGGATGTTTTGTTTCGAATATATTTGCGATCAATTAGCCCGAGGGCGGTGGCAGGAATGACATCTATGGCCCTTAATAGCTGCCACCCCTGAAATGTATTCACTCCTTGTGGAGTGTACGTAGGCCTGTATAGGGTTGTAAGACAGCTCACACTGCTTTTGAAAGCAAATAATAAAACTGCGGCTTAATGATCCCTGGAGACCAGTTAAACGAAGCCTGCAACCAACTACATTACTGCTCCATGAGTGTTCTCTTCTGAGAGGAAGAACAATGGATGTGTGAGAGAGAGGAAGCGAGAGAGAAGAATGAGACATAAGTGTTTACTCCAGAGACGAGCAGGAGAAGGAGAGCAGATGGTGAGAGAAAGTGAGTCAGGAAAGGGTGAGAATGAGAGAAATAAGAGTGGTGGAGGAACAAGAGAATGATTGACAATCGAAAGAATAAGAGAAATGAGATGAAATCAGGAGAAGAAAACGTTAGCAGGGGAAGGAGGAGGAGGAAGAGTGCAAAGGGTAAGAGAAAGCAAGAGAGGAAAGAGCGAGAATGAGAGTGGTGGGAGAACAAGAGAATGGTTGAAGATCGAAAGAATAAGAGAAATGAGATGAAATCAGGAGAAGAAACCGACGGGAGAAGAAGGAGGAGGAGGAGGAAGAGGAGAAGGAGAAGGAGGAGAAGGAGAGGAAGAGGAAGAGGAAGAGGAAGAGGAAGAGGAAGAGGAAGAGGAAGAGGAAGAAGAAGAAGAAGAAGAAGAAGAATAAGAAGAAGAAGAAGAAGAAGAAGAAGAAGAAGAAAAATAAAAATAAAAGAAGAAGAAGAAGGAGAAAATAAAAAGAAGAACTGAAGTCAGATAGCAGTTGCTCCGTGGGCACAGGGCTTCTAATAACGTTTGTTATTAACTCCTGTGTAAACGCAGCTTAAAAGAGAAAATCTTCCCTCTATTATGAGTGGTTCAATGCTATACTAGTTGAACCACAGCAATGTACCACATTTGCTTTGCTCTTTACGAAATGTTAGTTATTATAAAATTTAGTTATTTGCTCTACATTATATAACTACCACTCATTCTCTGCCTTTTCCATACTTTTCTCTTCTCTGTCTTTCTATCGGTGTCTCTCTCAGCCCTCATCCACCCTCCCCACAGCTATTAATTTGCGTTGCGGTGAGACCACCTGCCAGCCCTGCATTGAGTCATCGTGTTCTGTTTGTGTAACTGATCTAGATCAAATCAATGTGGTCTCCCTTCTACACACATCTGTAGATTCGAAATGTATCAAATCACATCTGCACAAAGTGAATCAGGGAAATGAGCCGTGGCGAAGCGTTTCCTATAGGAAATATACCCGGCGATGACCAAATAAGTATACCACGCTTCGCCACTAGAAATGAGTGTAGCCTTTCCTTATTAATTTGAAGATTATTATTATTATTATTCATTATTATGATGTTGATTATTATTTTCTTGTTACTATTGTTTGCATTACAGAGACTGTATAATCGCAGTGTGGTCATTGGTGTGAAAAGGCCCATAAAAGTGTGTTGAAACATTTTTATTCCAATATTTTTACGACCAACTTAATCAACACGCTAATTTAACAGTATTTAGCGCATAATACTTTCAATTATTATTGATGTATTGAAGAATTAAATTGTAATCATGATTGATTGATTGTATAGGTCTAATTGATAATAAAAGAAGATTGAAATTTTGTTGTATTTGGAAAAGAATTGAACATAATAATTGTGATATTCAGTAACATAGCCTCAAATCTTTCGTAAACACCTGCAGTAGTAAGCCTATATCAGGCACTGAAAATGGTCAATACGATTAAATTACAGGTCGGCGAGCTTGTAAGCAACCGAACGGCAAAGCTATTCCTTATGAACTATGAGTAATTTATGAGTAGGGTATTTCTGGCCATGAGTTCAGCAGAATGTGCAGTTTAGAGTACGGTACACCAATCTATCCCATTAAGCTAATCTGCTAGTGCTACTAGACCAGTCTATTTAGCCAATAAAGATAAAACCACTCCCCTTTAATAAATTGAAGACCCGGTCGCAAAACCCTATTCACGATATGGGCCTACGCTCCATTGACGGAATCATTGATTACCTAGACGTTACTATACTGCTCATTCGCCCTTGTATGCACCATTGAGCGTTATACGCACGCTCAATATAATTTCTACCATAACCATCTGCTCTCTCAATCATCACCATTATCTCTCTCTCTCTCTCTCTCTCTTCTTCCTCTTTTGTTGTTTCTCATTCTCTTGCAATTCCGTTGTATTCCACCCTCGGTAAATTACGAACCGTTGACCAATGGTGCACCTAATGTTGTGAAAAGATTTTACAGTAATGTCGGTTTCTGTTTGAAGGGAAAGTGAAAATTATATTACGTCATATCTTTATATAAAATAGGCGAACATGTTTATTTTTGTATCCACAACTCCTCCGTTGTTTCTGAGAGATGTTTGAAGAGAGGAGAAGGAGAAGAAGGAGGAAAAGAACGAGAAGAAGAGAAAGGAGGAAATGTGATTGTGTTGCTATGTAGAATGATACAGTATCACTTTGTTTGTATCAAATGTGTTTGTCCTTCATTGCCATCTAGCGTGCCAAAACAGAACTACATTTAGCTTTTCACTAATAAAAATCCTGCAGGTCTTACTTCTAAGTAGTTTTTTGATCAACTTTGGACTTAGTTTGAATGCTCACTGTTAATAATAATTATTCTCTAGAATGTTTTGTATATTTGAGACGAATCAGAATCCAATCAGGGCACCTTATTCGGGAGCAATTGCTTCTTCAGTTGTTACTTCTCGCTCAGTGAAACGCAAACGCAATGTAGAAAATCTACATTGTACTTTGTTAATTAATGCTGTTGATGTTTCAATACTATTGTGTATTAGTATAATATTTTTTTTGGAGAATCATCATGATTTAGGAACCTGATCTAATTTCGGGGTACTACATGATGATTCATTAATCTTTTAATTAGGTTCAAATTTCTGGGGACCGAGCTCCAACTCCTATTAGAGAAATGGGAAATAATTTAATTTGGCAATCAGGTTTATCCTTGAAATTGGGGGTGTGTCATCGAATTGGTTTAACAAACACACTGGGGTCTGTAGGGCACCAACAGAATTTCTTTTTCAATATAATTTTCGTTAAATTGGCCATTGAGGAATTTTCATTGAGGATACGAATCGAATTACAGTACTCAGAAAATCAAACGTTCTAATTGAATATATTTTGATCTACAGTTCAATGGTAAAATGTAAAAATGCTCTAAAAATCAAATAACAATCAATTTCATCTGTTCCCTGTAGATGATAAGTCTTCCGACTTGAATTACAATTTAAAAGATTATTGTACATTTATTATGGATTGAGCATCAAATCCCACACTGTTGCAGTAGCATTTTTTCGTCAATTTTATATCATTTTTACATCAATTTTCTTAAAAAATTCACCAAGCCTACTCCTTGTCTGAACTTCTTTCATCATGGATGTTGCTTTTGCAAGATTTTGATACAAGGTCAAATGTGTTATCACTGTTATCAGCAATCGAATGTTATTACATCAAATCAAAGCAGGAGTTGTTTGAAAATTATACACTCAATTTTACTCCATTGGATTAGAACTAAATTTTAAAGATAATTTCATTATTTCACTACTCCTTGTCTGATCCTAGTTCTATTATCATGAATTGTTCTCCATGATTCAGCATTGACACTATAATATGAACTATTTTTTAGATGCTAAGTTCAAAACTCTTATTTCCTTTTCTTGATTTCTAATCATCAGCTTACCAATCCCAGTGCGAGATGTGCGGTATACACATGCGTGTGAGATGAGTCTCTGGATAAGTGTGGGCCTCTACTCTGAGTAAATTTAACTTCTTGTTGGCTTATTGGAATGCGGAATAAGCAGATATATATAAATAAAGTATGAGTAACACATATATAGCATCTAGGAAGAACAGCTTCGCCCACGATATTGTACCGTCTTAGGAGGAATGTGACTTTTACGAAAATGCTGGTATAAGAGACATGAGTCTTAACTGGATTCTGGCTGTCTGTTCAAAATAAAGAGAGAATTCCCATGAAAAGTTTGCATTTAAACCTGAAAATCCAAATTTAAAATACGGTTCAATTTAAGCTTCTATCACAACAAATACTTGAGACGAATTGTGAAACTTATCAAGCTGATTCCTCATGAGACAAATCCTCATGTATTAGGCTAGGCGTATACCGGTTAGTCAAGACAAGACAAGACAAGGTTAGTCACGTTTAGTCACAGTACTTCACATAGTTGCTTATGAAGCAACACACCGATTAGTCATTGCATCGGTGTGTGCTGCTTCATAAGCAGCTATGTGAATTACTGTGACTAAACGTGACTAATTTCGTCTTGTCTTGACTAACCGGTGTACGCCCAGCCTAAAGGGATGCTGAATATATTTTAGTAAATGACAACAAGGCATTAGGGTACTGAATCCAGTTGTCCAGTCCAAAATAACTCCAGTCCACGATAAGTCCAGACTCTAGGCCAGTTTGCTATGACAACAGACGAGTCAGACTTGACTCTGCCGATGTTGACTCACGGCGGGATGATGGCATTGGACCGACAAGGTCCCGGGTTCGTTTCCCGGTTGAAGACGATGACAATCACTCTTATAATAAATAAGCGTTGCTCTTCCGTGCTGAGCAGACTGCATTTTGCTTGCTATAATTTATTGCTTTGCTTTGACATTTTAAGAACCGTGTCGTAGAATTAAACTAGACTGGAACTGCTTTGAAAGACGATTGAGATTGGAATGGAATTATATTTGTATTGAACATTGGGAGTGGTGGATATTGAAATTTCAAGATGTTTAATAATTCTTCAATAACACTCTCCTCACATTGACTTCGGATTTTTTGTCCTCCAGTTATTTCCTCTAAATTCTTCTAATTCGTCAAATGAGGCCATCTAACGCAGTCAAAGCAATGAAATCCTCTATTGATCTCTGTCAAATGACGTCATCTTAAAGCAGTTAAATTTAATAGAATTTTGTGCAATCGGCCCTCAGTGTTTAAAATTTCATAATCATTATAATACAAAATAAACGGTAATATTTACCTCACAATATTATTTTAGGGACTTTTCAACAAGCATGGCCAACAAGGTTTCTGATATCAATCAAAAAGGCTATGAATATGAATATACGAAAAATATTTACAAAAAAATTATACACACATGTAAATCCATGTAAACCAACGCTTGAGATTTGACAATAATAATCGAACGAGAATCCTATATAAGCGCTTTTGTCAATTAGAAATAGATCTCTGTTTTCGGTGTTATAATATTACAATACTTGGCTAATTAAATTTCGTTTTTTATATTTTTTACGATTATTTTTCTCACTCAATTTCGGCTATAGATACAACCGAAAACAAGGCTATGACCAATTCCGTTATGGTTTTCCATATCATCAACCTTATAAACAAGTCAAGGACCGTAGTGTTGTTGTAATTAAGCCAGCAGGTGGCTTATACTGTAGTACTTTCAAGCACAGCTATGAATCATAATAATCTTCTGTAAGCAAAGTATGCGCGCGCACAGATGCGCAATGAGTCATTGATCAAAGAGAAGAGGGGGATAGTGGAGCGAAAATAATGAGGGTGTGAGGGAAGAATATTCAACACAAAGAGAGTTATTCAATTTGAAAACGGTAAGCTCCGGATTATTGTTTGACAGATTATTATATTGATAGAGGGTGCAGTGATCAAAACGCAGCGTAGTCTAGTCTCTTATTTACTCAACATCAATTTTGGGCTTAGTTTTATGACCCTAGTTTACAACAGTCGCAGTCAAATTGAAGGAGGGCTTCGATACTGTATCTAGCCTTTGATAGAATCCTGTTTCTAGCCTTGGTGGCTTGTGGTTAGTTGAGGACTGATAACGCGAAAAATTGATAACAGAGAATACCCTGAACTTGATTATTTGCTGGTGCTTTGTTGATAAAACAACTGCAGCACAGTTGATTGCAAATCTTTGGCTAGTAATGGAAATCAAATCTATTTGTCATATACGTGATAATACAATATATAATACATTTTCAAAACAAAAAAGTATAGAGATGAATTTATAGAAAATGCAAATAGAAACATGAAATAAGGATTATCTAATTGAATAGTACAAAGAATACTCTACTTATGTGTTTTTGAGAATTTTGTTATTGGTCACGTTCATTTTTGTATTCACTAGATTCTAGAAGATGTATTCACTATATTCAATAGATTCACAATCTAAAAATACATGTATTCTAGTATTCGTGGAAGGTTACCGTTACCTCACTTACATGGCAACGATGTTCGAGAAATGCCGTTTAGAAGTATACCAGGTACCCTGGTATAACCCGTACCTTAATTTTTATTTTTTACCCTCTTTAGTACGCAATTTACCTATTGACAAAACACACCAATCTAAAAACTTGATTTTTAAATTTAAAAGTGGTTTTATAGTTATTGTTATTATAAATTCTAGTAACTATGAATCAGGGTTTTCCTTTTGGTTTCAAACTTTGTAACTAGCTGAAAAGAAAACTCGACCTAGAGGGAAAATCTTAACCAGCCAGCCAAGTCTTCACCATTGATAAACCAACGCATTATTTAAGTTATCATTCATTATAAACCGACAATCATAATATAGATAACAATAATAACTTAGCAAGAGCCTACCATAAACTATAGGCGCATTCATTTTTAAAAACCCTTATCAGTACTAATAATCGTAGTAATTAGTCTACACAAATAGAAGCTGCAATTCACTTTCAAGTGCATTAATTATTTGGGACAAGGTCATTGTTGATAATTAACGAACCAACCTGTCTTAGTAAAATAAGTTCCTTGTACGCAACTGAACGCAATAAAGGTGAATCGTGGATGCTGGTATTTTCGAGAAAATTCCATTAACAAAATCTGGAATCCGAAGGTTGTTATTTTTTAGCGATTTCTTCAGAACTCTTCAATTTTAATCTATGCTTATCTTTTAAAAACTGCTATCTTCAATGTTTATAATTTGAAACGATCTCAACATCGTAAACGTAAACGATGGAAATTTTTGACGTTTTCACTCAAGTAGCCTACCATGTGACAGATAGCACTCATAAAATCATAAATACAGTAATACGAGAGACATATTTTCTTATTCTTTCTCTTCTTGTTCTTCTACATCTCCCTCCCTTTTCATCTTCTAATAATTTTCTTTTTGTTCTTGGTTCTTCTTCTTTTCTTCTTCTTCTTCTTCTTCTTCTTCTTCTTCTTCTTCTTCTTCTTCTTCTTCTTCTTCTTCTTCTTCTTCTTCTTCTTCTTCTTCTTCTTCTTCTTCTTCTTCTTCTTCTTCTTCTTCTTCTTCTTCCTTCTTCTTCTTCTTCTTCTTCTTCTTCTTCTTCTTCTTCTTCTTCTTCTTCTTCTTCTTCTTTTCTTCTTCTTCTTCTTCTTCTTCTTCTCTTCTTCTTCTTCTTCTTCTTCTTCTTCTTCTTCTTCTCTTCTTCTTCTTCTTCTTCTTCTTCTTCTTCTTCCTCTTCTTCTTCTTCTTCTTCTTCTTCTTCTTCTTCTTCTTCTTCTTCTTCTTCTTCTTCTTCTTCTTCTTCTTCTTCTTCTTCTTCTTCTTCTTCTTCTTCTTCTTCTTCTTCTTCTTCTTATGTAAATACAGAAAATATGGAAAAGTTTCATAGGCTCTTCTTCTTCTCCAATTCTCCATAGTTTTCCTTTTCTATGTATCGTTTCTTCCTAATTTTCTTACTTCTTTAAACTCTTCTGTTTGTGTGTCGCTCAATTTCCTCCACACTTTTCACTCATTTCTTTGTATTTTTCCTGTTTCTATATATTTCCTTTTTTCCATCTCCTCTTCTTCTTTCCATGAGAGCTGGCAATGTAAATTGAATTAAATATATCTTCTTCTCCTTATGCTACTTTTCCTCAAAGATCAAATCAGCCCATAATCTGCTTGTAGAACTTTGTCATGATCATGATATCATGACAGCTGACCTCAGAGAGCAGTGAATCAACAAGTGGTTACAAATCGATATTTCTAGTAAAACTCGTTGACTTTTGGTGCAATTATGCCGAGTGCTGTCACCGTTCGTTATTGCACAATTCCTGTTATTTGTAACAGTTACTACGCGTACGCGATGCGTATCATCAAAATAGTATTTTCTGAAGTGGGCCCAGCTACAGATGCGTAGCGTATTATTTTAACCCTGAAATACGCGTCGCCGCGTTATCGTAACCTTGCTTTTACTCGCTTGTGTTTACTACTACCGTGTCCCCCCTCTCCTTCTATATTCCATTCTCTTCTCTGTCACACACTCTTTCTTCTTTCACAACATTGTCGAATGCAACCGCGATAACAACATATCGCTCAATCCTTCCAGGAAATCCAACTTAACCTATCACAACAAAGCATCATCAAGTTGTAGGTCACTGCAGTTGGCTGGATAAACACTGAACATAACCTCAAATTCTTTCGTGCTATTATTTTGTTACTTCCTTCAAGAATCTGCAACTCATCTCCAATCCAGTTTATTTGCGAGCACTGAAGGAGACACAACGTTTTCGCTACCGTACTGAAAAGTTACACTGAAAGTTTTACCAATTATTCATATCACACGCGACTGTGTCTAGTGCGCAACCTAACCTAACTAATTGTCAAGTGGTAGGTTATAGTTTTGAACTGATAACCTTCGCTGTGTTGGATTTCTTCCGCTCCGCTCTAAATCTTTTGATTTTTCCAAATAGTTATTGGTTTTCAAAGTGATAAAAAACGTCGTTGTAAGTGTGAGAAGATCGTGTTTATTTTGTGATTCGCGAATGTTCAATTGTTTATTAATTTGTGTATTGTTTGTGTTGAAATATTCTGGAAATGTTGTCTTCAGCTAGTCGTCGTTATACGCTACCTCAAAGTAAGTAAAGCAGAAATCATTGAATTTAGATTAATGCTAAATTTAAGTTGGAATTATCATAATTTGTATTATTTTGTTGATTGAGTTCTATTGAGGAGTTGCTCATAGACCTGATCAGCGCGCTCTAGTGAGTGAGAGTGAACAACCTGGGGGAATTTAACCATTGTGAGATAGGAACAAAACACGATTTCGAGATGGAATTCAATTAAATCATTAAGGTATCATTAATACTTTATTGCTATCTATTATTTAGTGGTTTCAAAGTGTTTTAATGAATTTATTAATTGGATTAAAGTACTTTTATCAGATTTTTGTCATCTTGTTGCTAGACTCTTCTAGCTAGGTTGGAATTTCCCGCTATGTGTAACCATCCGTATCATGTACGATAAACATTATTATTCCAGGGACATAAACTATTTCACACAAATAATATTTAATTCAATTACAACATTATATTTACATCTTTTTTTCCATATTTCATCTATTTACGTTTAATATTATATTTTATATCAGTACGTATCTCACTCTCTTTTGGAAAGGAATGCTTTTGGAAAGAGGATAAAATTAAAATTATCTTTGTTTCTTTTCCCTTAAAGAGAGAACTGAAGTGTTCTTGAACATCCTAGCTTTGATTTTATAAGTTACTGGAATATTTTGGCTGAATATTTATAAAATACGAAGGGTTTGAAAACATGCATTTTTACATTTGATTCAATGATAACCTATTATTTTGAGCTGAAAGCAGTACAGTGACCAGTAATCAGTAGAATTTCATTGGTATGACTGAGCTGCTGTCAGCGTCAGCTGCTGATAATCAAAATAGCAACTATTTAAAACTAGGAATTTTGGAAAATTCATGTGAGCGGCGCTTTGCGCTGCACGGGTTGGCCTCGTTCTATTGAATCTATTCAATCACTTAAAAAAGAGAATACAATGGTAATAGACTATGTCCAAAACTGATCCTTCTTCAGTTTACACAGTCTAAATCCAGGTTATATTGTCATATCACTAAATTACTGATTTCCACTTCGATATCAAAAGCCGAACAATTGAAAATCAAACCCACTATTCCCCAGTTTTCCATTACGATTGCACAACTATGCACAACCAAACATGAGAACCCTTCTGTGAAGCGTGATTTCACACGCAGCCGTGAGTCAATCAAATTGATGACTGAATTGTTCCACTCACACTCATGTGACTTTCCTCTTATTCCGATACGAATACCCTCATTACTGCATACTTTAAAATGGGGGAAAAAATTCGACATCACTGTGAACTACACACCCCATTCGATTTGCATGTTTTCCAACTCACGTAAGCGAAATGATGATGATGTATTCTACTGGTTAGTAAGCTTTTAAGGCAATATAAGTGTGCATGAGCTAAGTTTTTAGTAAATTGCTGGTTTTCAATGGAGAAATTTTCTATTTTTAAAATGATTCATCCAAAAATTCCACACTTCTAAGATTTTGAAAAGATTTGTCATCTAAGTTTCGTATCGCGAAAGGAATTTCTACTATGTTTATTGATCATTTACAGGGAGTTGTGAATTTCAAGATCTTTTTCTAAAACTGGTATATTTTTGGCAATCGTTCAAAACGAGCGTCTTTTCCAAGACTCTTCTTTATCTTTTTGGAACTTTTGAATTTTTTTGAATGATGCTATTTTATTGAAAGCCTTCTTCATTCTCGTGTAGCTTCATGTGGCTATCGTAGTTTGAAATATTTTTCAATTTGTACATTTTTTCACAGATTTTGGAGTCCTGTGTCCAAAATATGAGGAGTTTCGAAGAAAATCATCGACTTTACAAAGGAAAAGGACTGGAGATGATCTTCAGAAACGTGAGATATATTATCCTTATTTTAATTTGTTTTACAGTATCTCTATTGATCAATAATTAAATAACATTGTGAATTTTCGCATTATAACCACCGGTAATTTAAAATAAAATTTAATTAATAGATTAAAATTAATTAAATTTCGGGGAAACTGAAACAATGGATTGTAACAGTTAATTCCAAGACTCTTCTCGTTAAATTGGTAACTTGATCGCCGTCACTGATATTGTTTGTTGATGAAAGACATTCTTGAATTGTTATCGATTTATGTCAATTTTCGTTTCAAAAATCTTCTACACAATCTTATTTCGTTGACTTGCATTCATACCTCATCACGTACAGCAGGATTATTTTAAATTGTAAGAAAACAACTGATTGATGTACTGACGTTAAATCAGCTGTTTTCCGACAAGTTAAAATAATCCTTCTATATCAAACAATACCAGTACAATAAATTGTATGTAGTATGATTATTCAGCCACATTACTACTCGATTAAGCAGCAAACACCGATGCAATGACATAACCAACTATGCGCCAAGCCTGATCATCAAAAACCGTGATAAGATAATCACGAATATCAATACAATATGAAGTAACAATTTCATTAGGATATCCGTCTAGGATACCTGCTCAAAATCTTGAAAATAATTTTTTTTTTCTATCCAAATGGCAATTTTTCTGTACATATTTTGAAGGAGAGGTTTTCAATTGCTCTTGACCTAGCCTTTTTTGGTGTTGTATCTGATAGTTATATCTCAATCCATTTTATCATTTCAATTCAGTAGATTCAATTTCTATTATTGTGATAAACATTACTTGAAACCTCCTGCTTAATCGCGTATAACTGATAAGACGATCCGTGATTAATGATTAGGAACCTGTTACAACCTTTTCTGAAATCTTGTAGTCCTTCAATTTATTTAGTAGTCGTCTGACTTCCTTTAACGGGGCTTCTTTTACCGTAAGAGCGATTTACGATTGTTTTTAATAAGTGGAGATTTGTTAGTTTTAAAATCAGAATTTTAATAATAATAGTTTTACTATAGTGAAGTAGTGTACTAATAATACTAATACGGTTTTAATCAATTTTACGAAGAATCCATCCGCTTTCTACAATACATTTTGCAAGGAGTTTCTACACAATTCGTAAGTTAGAATCTGATTAGTTTTTTATATTTCTATTAATAATGTTTTGATACTTCTGCATTCTATAAATTCTATTGGTGAGAAGATTTTTAGAAGCATAATAAAATACTGCAATGTGCGGTTTACACCATTTATTTTGACTTGAAACTTGAAACTCCGTATTAAAATCATGTTCAAATATTGTAATAACATACCTTTCCATTTAAAAAATGAACTTACATTCAAATTGGCGGATCCAAGTTGACGGATCAAGTAGTATTTTGATTTAAGTAAAATCCTCAATCACATCTACCGTTAAATAAATTACTGTACCTTTGTGAATAAAAATAATATTAATCCGATCTCATACTTTCCACCCACTCTGTATATTCTGTACGTACTGGGCCAGCCTATATCGCAAGTGCCCTGTATTATTAATAGAATAAGAACCATGAATTATTTTCCTATTAATCTGGTCTTTTGGAGTTTTTAATAAAACTGATGAACTTTACTAAAGTGTATAAAACTTCCTCCCATTTGAATAATATTTTCCCAGGTAATTTTCCTAGTAAGTGACGTACTGATAGTGATTATAGGTAATTCATATTCAATTATCAATCAACTTATTGAGGATTCTGTCAATTAATGTGTAACTTTCGATGCGATAACGTTTCTGAAACCATGAATTTTGAATTTTCCCTATTTGAATGTGATCAACACTCTACAGCACTTCTGAAAGTTCAAGATCTCATTTGTCATATATTTTATTGTTATTAATAGATTACCATCATCATCAAATTAGTGTCAATATTAACAAACGTGGTGAAATTTATTGGGTATAAGGAAAAGTATTGTCGTTAACCAAAGACAATTAATAGAATAAAAGATAACTTCTTGCTACACAGTACTTACACTATTTGAGTCGCGGACGAGGATGAGCACCATTGTTCGAAACGCATCCGCGACTCAAATAATTTAAGAACAGCAAGAAGTATAGCAAGAAGCTATATTTTATTCTCTGCAGTAGGCTACACGAAGAATGTAGCCTATATCCACAACAACCACAAAGACAATTATATCATAGAAGAAGATTGTCTCTGCCGAAACCCTAAACCGCTTTAAATTCAATTAGAGCTGGAATTAGAATTGATTAAATTTGTGTTGGATCTAGGGTTACAAAAATCTAGTTTAAGAGCCACATCTGCGTCTCATTGGACAATTTTCTAACTTTTTGAGGAAGGAAAATGCCTGGTGTGTTAATTGGTATGCACTTTTCACTCTAATTTATTTTGTTAAGTCCTAATCCGACGCAAAATTCTCGTGAAAGAATTCATGCAACGGTTCCCAGATGAATTCCGTAACATGCTAATCCCAATGTTATTTGATATTTAATTTCTTTAAGTTACATTCTGTTCCGCCAATCAATCATGCATTGTTCTCAAATAACTTAATTTGATAACATAAGGAGGCGGATTTGCTCTACAACAAACGGTATAGGAAACATAGTGAGTTATGAACATTTTTTGAAACTAGGACGCGGTTTATGAAAATTAATTTTTGCATGATTCTCCTTCTCCGATATGAATGAGTTCAAAATATAGACCCTGATGATATCTTCAAATTGTACTATCAAAATAACTATGAATATAAGTATGGCGTGCTTGCAGAGAATATTGACCGAGATAGGATCTTGAAATCGAAATAACCAACAATAACAATAGAATTTTTGTCTGCCTATTGTAGTGAGAAATATTCATATATTTATATATAGGTACACCATTTTAAAACGCTATGCATAGTAGCCTACTACAACAAGAGAGAATAAAAGTAAAAATTCTTCTCTCTGCTATAGCCTACTCTTTGGCTACAACCAGCACAGGGTTGTTATACTTTCACTGTGTTTGGCGTAGCCCTACTAGAGCTAAATTCGGGGAATGACTAATCTCTGGATGAAAATGAATGAAAATGATATTGCATGTCAAACGTGCATTAGAACAGAAGAAGAACAGGAAATGTAGAGAGGACACGAATATGTCAATGGACCGGAAGTATTTTTCCGACTTTTCGGTGAGAAGTGAAAGGATTATGGAAGAAAATGGAAGAGAAGAGGAGAGGAGGAGGAGGAGTTGGAAAAGGAGGAGTAGGAGGAGCAGGAGGAGGAGGAGGAGGAGGAGGAGGAGGAGGAGTAGGAGGAGCAGGAGGAGGATGATAAGGAGGAGGAGGAGGAGGAGGAGCAAAAGGAGGTGGTGAAATTTGGAGGTACTGTAATAATATGGAGAGGGAACGAAAAAATAAAAGGTCGAAGAGATCTGGATTTATAAATCTTAAATTTTTAATCAATGAATGTTGGCTCAAAATTATGTAGTAAGGTCTCTAGATCTAGTAATATCACTTTAAAATCTTTAGATCAATTTTTCAAGGGCATCATTGATCATTTAGAAGATTCATCATCCTTTCAAGATCATTTAATTAGAACTAATTTAACCGTACAACATGAAATCGCACCTCAATGGGAATTTCGATCCATTGGTTAATAGAATAGAATTATGATTGCATGGAACCTTGTAAATAGGAAGCTAGAAAGAGATAGCCTACAACGAAACAGTGAGAAAGAAAACACCACTTTTCCATCGATATTACAACAGGAATAGTGTTGAATATTAACTTATTCCAACTCCTCAAATACCAACCATCGTACATACGCTAACTACTTTGGGATTAGTTGTTTTTTTTCGGTTGCCGGGAATAGAGGGGAAGGTAGTTTCATTTGCGGTGTAGCGATTATGTAATTTATGATTCTAGTTGTTGAGTTGTGGTGGTTGTGACAAAGATGAGAATTAATAGGAGGAAAATGAGGGGAAGGAGGAGTAGGAGGAGGAGAAGGAGTAGAAAAGGACAAAGAAGAGCAGGAGGAGGAGGATGAGGAGGGAAAAGAGGAGGAAGAGCAGAGGGGGATGAGTAGGAGGAGGAGGATGTGGTGGAGGAGGAGAAGGAGGAAGTGGTGTGGAGGAAAAGCGGCGGATTATTAGGAGGTGGTGGAATTGGCGGAGGAGTAGGAGAGTGGAGGTGATTGAGGAGGAGGTGGTGGGGCGGGCGGGGATGGAGGAGTAGGAGGAGTTGATGGAGGATTATGAGGAGGTGGAGGAGTAGGAGAAGGGCGTACGGACGTCTATTCGGAACAGCTTACGTCAGACGGTGTGGTGACTCATCGCTGTGACGTCACACAGAGCTGAAAAGGTGAAACGAACGGTCTTGGCTTCTCTCTATTGACTTGCATGCTTTCTGCTTTGGCACCTGTACTTGCTCAATGCTCAGGTCACGGTTGCAAGTCAACAGTCAACAAACCTGATATTACTGTATTGTAGTTGAGAAATACATTTTTCGTAAATAACAATAATTAATATACAATCTAATATAATATTGGTGCTACTATAAAACAGGTTACAGTAATTTTGTTTTGGGTTCAAATGTTTCCAAATTTGTTCAAGCTGCTCAATCACACCCTTTGCTAAGGCGAACTCAATGTTAGCCTATAAGCTCCGTACTTTTATAATTTTCATAATTCAAGTCACTTATTTTAAATGACTTGTCGTTAGAGTTTGTAGCATATAATGCACAATACAGTAATCGAATTCCTTTTAACTTGTGGATCCATCATCCATCTTCTTTCTTCACTTGATCATATATAGACACTTATGTAACGTAATAAGTGAAAATTCGCGTATTACTTACATATTATTATTATTATTTAGTGCTTATGTCCATTTCCAATTGGTGTAATGCTTTCTCAGAACACGTTTTACAATGAACTCATTTTATTTATATTCTTATACATTTATTGTATGAATTCTAAACTCCCCGTCTATTTATTGTATGAATTCTCCCCGTCTTATACATTTATTGTATGAATTCTAAACTCCCCGTCTATTTTAACAAGCAATTTTGCTCGATATTTCCTATAATACTTTTTATTATACAATCAATTTTAATAACACAGCAATTCTGGAAGTAACTACTCTAATTCTAAAGTATCCCTTGAAGTCTATAAGAAAAGCCTTATACATCCTTCACCTGTATCACAACATTTTTCATTTTTGGGGCTCGTTGCATTGGTTACGATACACAAAATCATTTTATGGTGTTTAAATTCATCTGAATACTTTCAAGCTACCGCATGAAAGTCAAAAGGTTGTAACTTCAAATTAACGATTCTATGATGGTATAGTGGTGTTGCTGTAACTGTTTAACCCCAATGACAGCCGACGTTGTTAAATCATCTTTAAAAATAGATAGAAATCGATAGTGAAATTTGCATACAATGTCGGTGGTGCTGGTAGCCCCCTATTGTTTGCTTGTGCCCCGGCCATTGTTCAAACTGACTTTGCTATTTCAATTCTGTTGATGCTGAAACTGAATCTACAATGGTAATTTGCGAACTTTCTCTGCTAACAATTTGGAAAAGTAATCGGTAATCATTTCTTATAAGTCGAGCTACATACAAGAGACATCAGGCTGATATAAAGAAGGTACATCATAATACATGATATCAAGTACCCTAACTTGTATCATGTATAGGTACATACAGAGGTTGATACATGATATTATCATACCATGATATGATACAAACCTGTTCGACACGGGGTCCATTGAAATACTGTAGTTAAAAATATCAGAAATCAGAAATTTTATTGAAAAAATTACACAGTACAAAATTTTTAATACAATAAATTTGGTGTCACATGAGTTTGAAAAACCTGTGCGTGACACCGAGCATTTATTATTCAATGTGAATTACATTGAATTATAATGAATTCAATGTGAAACACATTGAAATTACATTGATTCTATATCTGTGCATTGACTGCAGAACAGAATATGAATTTGAAATACAAAATGTAGAATCAGAAGAACAAAATACAGTACAGGCTACAACAAAATGAATACTGTAGTTTATTTTAGAAATGTTCATTGAACATTGGAAAAGAGCTCGTGATTTATATTTAATAGCTATGGCTTTTGGTTAAATTTAAATACCTGTATTTGGTCATTTCTACGCCCAACTCACTTAATTTATCGAAAACAATACATAGTATAGTTTGTGATAGCATTTCATTCATGTGCTGACATCTTCAATCGGATTGATTTCATTGAAATCGTTATCATTGATTATCATTCGCACTTTGGTATATTTTGCATCCTATTATGTTTTCGAGACTATTCCGAGTTTCAACAATATAATTTCTATATTATTTATTTCTATATTACAGTATTTATTTCTGTATTATCTATTTCAATTTGAAATTTATTTCTTAATAGTTATAACGTAGTTGAAGGTTGTTGCATTTTCATCGGCAGACGTCATCGTTCAGTTAGATTAGACGAGCGAGCTCTTCTAATCGGTTGAAGTAAAGTATCTGTTTCTGTGATACTGACCAAACATAAAATGCATTCTACTATAATATAAAAATAGATGGGAAGCAGATGCGCTTTTTCTCTTGGAACTGAAAGCGCACCAATCACTGCGCCAAACGTAAACAAACAAGCAACCGTTTGTCGGTCGAATTTAGATTGAATTTAAATTATTGCAGTCGGCACTTTATGCCATGTGTCTGTTTTCTTCTTCTTCTTCTTCTTCTTCTTCTTCTTCTTCTTCTTCTTCTTCTTCTTCTTCTTCTTCTTCTTCTTCTTCTTCTTCTGCTTGTTCTCTTTTGTAAACAGCTCCCAGCTAGTTATACGTTTTAGACGTTGAAACCCAACAGAACAAACACTTGGCAAACTTATCACTAGACACTCGAGTGATAACATTTTATCGGTCTGAGTACGAAGTTGGAGCTTGAAAGATAATAAAATTATTGTAAAAAAATACTAACGTAGTTGGCACACTGGTTGTGGATCACCAGCAAGAAAAAAAATTGTTGGACGATTTTTGTTGCACGTGTGAAGTAGTCGAAAGAGTATGGCTACGTTTGGAAGGGAATCAAACAAACGTTTTGAATTAATAGTGTCATAGTGCATGACAGTATTTTCATTCATTGCTATATTCTCAATTGAATTCTATTAATTCAAAATGCAAATCTGATTATATATTGGAAATTGGAATTACATTATTGAGATTTTTTGTAACTAGAAATTGATAAGACATTAGAATAATGATATCACCAACTACTGTTGTGCACTAACCTTTTTGCTCGCTACATTTTAGTGTTATTTTAGCAAAGATGTGAGGTTAATTGTTTTAACTTTTTGTGTAGTAGTGTCGTATAGATTTTTCTGAGTAGTGTAGTAGAGTAGTTGATTTTTTATTCAATAGAGGATGACTATTGTGATGAAGAATCGCACTGTATGTTTTCCACTTGACTCCAATCAAGTCATGACAAGACGTAATTGTTTGTGTGCAATAACAGTAGCAGCAGTCAGTAGTAAATACTCGAATCCAATAAATATAGATTTCACTTGCTTTTACTACCCTTTGTTCTGGCCTTCACCCCACCCTATCCTATCACATCACATGTGAATGACAACACACGCTCACTTGTAACTTGTGAAGGGCGTAAATGACGACAAAAGCCTATTACGCACTAAGCGTGAAAGAAGAAGAAGAAGAAGAAGAAGAAGAAGAAGAAGAAGAAGAAGAAGAGGAGGAGGAGGAGGAGGAGGAGGAGGAGGAGGAGGAGAAGAAGAAGAAGAAGAAGAAGGAGAAGAAGAAGAAAGAGAAGAAGAAAGAAGAAGAAGAAGAAGAGAAGAAGAAGAAGAAGAAGAAGAAGAAGAAGAGGAGGAGGAGAAGAGGAGAAGAAGAAGAAGAGGAGGAGAAGAAGAAGAAGAAGAAGAAGGAGAAGAAGAAGAAGAAGAAGAAGAAGAAGAAGAAGAAGAAGAAGAAGAAGCAGAAGTTGAATAAGAAGCAAAGAGAATTTTGAAACAAAGGTCTATAGCTGTACTACACACTGTGTGATATGGTTTACACAACACAAGGCAGGGCGCAAAGCATTTCAAGCCATGACACATGCCTACACTGAAAAGGGACAATTAGGGATAAGCAAGGGGACGCCTGTCAGTCCTAGCTTCCAGATGAAATAGGCCTCAACTAAGTACCGCTGGTGTAGACGGTTATATCGTATTTCCGTTTTGAGGGGATGCAGTACTTGTACAGTAGTTGGAACCCCTGTTCTTCTTTTTCTACACTCTCACTCTCTCATTTACCTTTTATTTCTTGCTTCTACAAATATATTTCTATTTCTTTTTCATTTTTATCTACCTATCTTCCCTATACCTATCATTTTTCTCCTGAGAGTGATCTGCGTCTGTGGGTGAGAAATATGAAGGGTAATCGTGAGATATTTTCAATTTTTTCTCCAGAAAGGTTTGGCTAAATTTTTGATATTTGGCATGGTCAAGGCCAAGATGAAGGTCTGCTGTAAAAAAATGAAGCAGCCTTATCTGTCGAAATATTTCAAAATGGCGGGCATTTGAATTTTTTAATTGAAATAACTCGAAAACTTTTTGTTGCCCGCCATGTTATCATGCTATCACATGTTATCACAATGTTATCCAGCATATGTTTATTAATTACAAATATATAATTTATTATTGTAAGTTTATAATATAAATTTGATTCTTTACATGTATAGACACAGCTATCAAAGCTGTCGAAGGTTGGAGACTTGTGTACTAGTCAAGAAACAATATTATTGTATTGTAGTTTCAAAAAATAGGTTCAATCAATTTTTTTATCGCTTTCCTCTACAAAACCATAAATAACTTTCAATGTGAATGTGGTTACAACAAACCAAGTAAATTTTTTCAGTTCTCACATTGCAATCGATCATAATTTGAACTTTGAATCGCAAAGGATGACTCACACATTCGTTATCAATATCAAACCATTCATTCAATTGAATTTATCAGTAAACACAATAGGCATGTCTATTTAATTCAATCACGCCTACTGCCATACATCTAACATCCCATAGTGTGAAGTCTGTACGCAATGTCTATTTTTGTGAACGTTTGTTTCAATGCAATCGATTTTAGTTTGTTTTGAGATTTTTTTAAAATGATTAGTTCTATTTTTTGATAAAAAATACTAAACAAAAGAAGACCTTGCACGACCGGAGATGATGTTAGAATTTGGTTGTTGAGTTGTATTTTTTTATTATTGATAAATTTTTCAAAAAAATTCCTTATTAATGATTAATTGATGATATATACAGCCATTAATAAAATCAGTTTCATGTTAAACTCGTGTTTATGTGTGGGAGTTTGATGGTTGTTTCAATTAAATACATTGATCTTTGATATTGGTATCATGGCTTGGACTAAAATACCTCCTTAGCCCCTGCGCCCACTAAGCAACTGCCATCTGATTTCAGTCAGCAACCCAGCGTTGCCAGATGACTTTGGCTGATAGGTTAGATTACCCGATTACCCGAAAAACAGCCAAATGTCATCTGGCAACATTGGGTTGCTGACTGAAATCAGATAGCAGTTGCTTAGTGGGCGCACGGGCTTACAGAACTTCCAGACGAAAAATGCAACTTTTAAACGACCATAAAACTTACACAGCAACTTGAATGACCATTAGAGTGAACTGTATGCAAATGTTGTGCAGTTTTATTACTTTTGAAGTGTTCTGCGAAGGAGTGAGATGATTTCAAGCAATATAATTGGAGCGAAGTGTTGGAGACTGCAGTAATTAGGGTGATAAAAGCGGGTTGAATTGCAATTGCAAGTACCCTGAAGTGTGCTGTAATCTTACAATTTGATTGCTTCATGCTAGTTCACCATTGGCGGCTTCTTTAAGTCTGGTTGGGATTTTTTTTATTGCTCAAGGCAATGGAATAAATGAAATGCAGGATTTTTTAGTTTTGCATGTTACGTTTGAAAAAAAATGCTGAACTGGTACTCTTTTTGTGCCTGCCCACCCCACCTAATTTCAACTCTACAGTATAATAACATGCGGCTTCAAAAAACATTGTTATCAATAACAAAATGGTTGTAAGTATTGTTACTACAGAGACTGTATGATTACAGTGGGGTCATTGGTGTGAAATTGTGCTAATAATTAGCTTATTTTTAGACCAATGCTCTATAATTTTGTATCTAAAATACAGGTTCAAATCGAGTTGTACAAGAGCAGAGAAGCTAAAATACTTGAAACATAGCATGCGAAGCAAATGGAATCGATAGCCTAGAACGGCCTTGTCATGACCCCTCCCCCTCCACAACTCCTCTCGCCTACCTTATAACCGCGTGCTTTGACTTCTCGCGTTGATACACACTATTAAGGCCGGGTGCACACTGGCTAATTTTACGAGCAACTAAATTCCGTGGGTTGGTCTGTTGGCTTCAATCTTGCTAGAGGACCAACAAAAATATTATTATTTCAAACAATCTATCAAATTCAACATCAAAAACATTATTGCAGTGTGTTCTTTAAACAGTCAATTATAAGGTAATTAGTTTATTAAATAAGGAATTCCCAAATATTATGTTGCTGTAGGTGATGTCCGCATGGGTCCTAGACTTGTGCGTAATATAAGGGTAATAAGGAGGAGGAGGAGGAGTGGTGATGATGAGTGGTGAGAGGTGAATCCCTAAATCCACTTGGTGGACATAGGGAATGAATTCACACTTTTAGCATTATAACTTCTTTTTTAATCAATTTAATTTGTTGATTGTTAATGGAAGTATTGTAGATTAATTGTAAAAGAGTACACTAATACAATGTTTTGTTCAGTCAATACAATGTTTTTCTTATTAAATTATAAGTTTCAATGACATTAAACATACTGTTCATGTGCAGTGTTATGCTTTTCAGTTATTATTGAGAGTAACTAAAAACTAATTATATTGCAAAATACAGGAAGTGCTCGTCTTGATCTGTCACCCGTCCAACGGAAGTATCGAGCGCTCGTTACTTTTCCAAATTTACTTCTATTTTTCGCAATTGAAAAAATTAAGCTTCAAATAAAAAAACATCTTTTATTCAAAATGTAATATGGGTATTGGTTGGCAATATATCTTGAATTAAACTTATAATATGGGAATTGGCAGGTTGTATCACCTCCTCATCACTCTGTTTATTCAGAATCATCATCATCCATGCACAAGTCTCAGGCTTAATTTTGGTAACGCACTTCAGCCACAGTTTCTCTGTATAAACACCTGAACTAGATCTTACACGATTAGTAAGTGGAGCAATTATTAAGTTGCTTGCACAAAGTAGCTGTGTGTGAGCTCCCACACTCTACTGTACAGGTTTCATAGTAGAAGCAACTACTTTCCAAAGTTGCTGAAAAAACCGCTAGTGTGCGGAGGGCCTCTGCCACATTTCGAACGATGACTCATGGCTGCGCGCGCACCCACCAACTGCCAATACACACACAACAACGTCAGTATCTGTTCGACTTGTGCTACGTCAACTCGTGCGTCCATTCTAACCTCCAAGTTTGTTTACTCTCCTCGAAAATTACACTTTCTAACCCTTCATAAACTCAAAAACCATTTCCCAAATACAATGCCGCCCTTAACGAAATTACCGCTACGTTATTTGTCGCACTATCGTATAGTTGTGTACAATAACGTGGTGGTTTTTTAGTTTAGAAAATGAAGTCGGTTTGTGAATGAATGAGTAGTCTCTGCCATCTGTGTGCCTCCTCGTTCAAACTGCTAAGCTGTAGTTTTCTGAAATCTCCACTCGAAATTGGCGTGAATCTTTGAGGAATTTGTCTACTTTGGATTACATTACACAGGTATGAGCAATGGCTTGTTTATTTAGTTGATACTTTTCACAGTAATTCAGACTTATTAATTTATTCTAATTATAATAGCTTACTTGTTACTGTTTCAAGTTATAAGTTGAATCAGAATCCGCAGTGAAAAATACACAATTTGATATTGCAGATGCTTTGCTAGTACTATTGTCATTATCAAAAACTGAAGAATTGAGAATTAATGTCAAAAAAGAGTGATACATTGAAGTTATTATATTGTTAAAGTCTATTGAAATTTTCTAATTTTATTGTTGGAATTCTAATAATTGATGAAATTTTCAAAATCCGTTGTTGAAATTCTTTGCGTGTATTGTTTAATTGTTGATACTTTTTACAACTTATTCTTATTATTAAAGTTTTGGGTGGGTTCCTAACCACCAAGAAATGATATTATATTGAAAGCACATAGCTGAAACTTAGTGGTGCTGCCTTACAAGCGGTCACCCATCCAGCGGGAGTACCAAGTGATTGCCACTTACCTAATCTCATAGACCCAACAATTTACCTTCGTGAAAGCTGCTATGATTTGATCTTTTGATTTTTACGGAACTCAATTTTTATAACTTATGAGGAATATCATGCTGTGCGCCTCATTCTAGTATTATCAACCAACAAATACGTTTTTTTCGATCCTAATACTGCTGGCCAACATAATTATGTGACTTTGGCATGTACATTTATTTGAAGTATGATGTCAAAAAAATCCAGACCGAATGGAGAATCGAACCCGTGACCGGTTCAACGATAACAGATAGAAGTTGCGACGCTCCAGACCACTACGCTATGCCAACTAGCGTTTACTTCCCTGTTTTCAGTCACTGTCGAATGAGAATTTAAAATTCTTCGAAAGTATTTTGAAGTTTTGCCAAGTATTGGACAAGATTTGAAGCTCTTTTGTTTAATTGGTTGGACCGAACATTTAATCAGGTACAGTGACCTTCATTTAATTTGACGCTTGGCATTAGATAGATAGAGAGATATCATTTCTTGACGTTGCTGATGACTATAATATATCTATCTATCTAATGCCAAGCGTCAAATTAAAATGAATATAACTGTACATAACTTTAGTAACATGACAGATTGTTATAATGGATGGAATTCTTGTTTATAATCATGAAAAATATGTCATTAAATAAATGGCTTTTATCGTTGTTTCATACTGCTATAAAACTGCATCTACCACAATCAATTTGAGCTAAAATTAAATTTTCCCGTTTAATATTGTTTCTTCAAACTAACTTACTTTGAATGATTGAAATTCGCTAGGTTTTGCTCAGTGGCGGCGCTTCCATAAGGGCCAAGTGGGCCGGGCCCACCCAAACGAAACGGTAAAATACATTTTTAAATACTTCAGTAGTTGATATTATTCAATAAAATAAGATGAAAATTAATTTTGAACTGTCAACGGGTCGAAACTCTTGTTAAAATACCATGCAATCATCAGGGAACACATTGGAGGGCCACGGATTTCGGGCCCTTCTAGCTATCATAAGAACGTAATTGGCAAAGCAACGTAGTCTGGCGGCGCTAGACTGTCCGATAGCCAATGCATCGTATATGATGCCGAATGGGCCCAGTGAGATAGGCCCATTGGACTAGTGCGCATGCGCTACACCTCACTCTGTTTCTCTCTCTTTGTCTGTTCTTTAGAGCATCACCATCTAACCATCTCCTACTGTTCCCAGTATACCGCATAGCCTGCTGCGCTCCAGACGTCTTATCTTGATGAGCCATCTACAGGCGCTAGGCTAATGTAATATTTATAGCCAAATATAATAATATGTAGCATTATGTACATCCGGTCGCTGTCAACAATGGACAAGTGAATTCTTCAGGTGAATTGCACACCGATTGGCAAACGGTGCGTGGTGGTTCGCTATTTTAAGGGGCATTAGTTTATTATTTTATGAAGTGGGAGGTATGAAATGTAAACATTAAATTCCAATTGTAGTGATAGTGATTATGAATTTAAAGGCGTGATTTTATTGTGAAGTGCTGTGATGGTGTTTTCAGATGAGATAGTTTTCAGCACAGCAGGCCAACTCTTCCTATTTCAGCAGGCAACTTCATACTCGTAGATCATACTCGTAGATCATACTCGTAGACTACATAATGTAGTCTCAACGACCTCTAAAATTTTATTTTAACTTTTAAAAATGAATGAAGTGGATAATCTTCTGTCATTAAACTTTTCTCAACTCCTTCTTGAGGAAAAAATAGATCACCTTTACCTGCGTAACACCCACCCCCCACTACTTCAACTTCAACACCCCCCCCTTCTCAGTCTCACCACGGGCCCACCCTACTGTTCAGGTCAAGCGCCGCCACTGGTTTTGCTTGAAAAACGGTTTTCCGGTTTCATCTCATTGCTTGAAATTTGTTTCATTATCATTTTTAACGGTTATCGTATTTCTTCGATGATGTGGTGATGACTAATTACTGTATTGAGAAGTAACGTGAGAAAAATTAATTTTGATTAGCTTTTCAATAAGTTTTTCTCCATGTTTTTCATTGACAATCGTTATGAGAGTGTCGTATAGCTTTGTTAAATATACGTACATTACAAATTGCTCAATCAGGTATTATTGTAAAGAAATGCTGCAACATTGCTATACAACAGAGTAAATTTTTCGCTCCAGGCTTTTATTTTTCTGTGTGGAATTTGACGAAGAAAAAAACATAAATTCAAAAATATACGAACTCCTTAAATCGGGAGAAGATCATCGATCATAAACTTGTTATGTAGTGATTAATAGAAAGATCAATCACTCTTTATTCAAAAACAAATTCAATTTTACTTGTCCCTTTTTGATTTTTTTCATGTCAAACTCACCTGTTTATAAGTAGAATGATAACAGGGTTTATTACGTAATAAGTAACTAAATAGTACTCGAGATAATAGAGAACCATTGTTCTGAAAACAATTCAACTTGTTTAGGTGTGTTATAATTTACATGAACAAGATAACGGCGTTCATAGTACCTAATTTGTTTTGAATTGAGCGAAATCAATATTGTTACGTTATGTAATTTGATAATTGAGAGATAAAAATGTAGTGTATAATACCTTTTTTGTAATTTATTATATACA
This sequence comes from Laodelphax striatellus, assembly GCA_017141395.1. Taxonomy (NCBI): domain Eukaryota; kingdom Metazoa; phylum Arthropoda; class Insecta; order Hemiptera; family Delphacidae; genus Laodelphax; species Laodelphax striatellus. The sequence continues at coordinate 32,136,100 of CM029536.1, forward strand.
TTAAATGTATATAATAAATTCGTATAAAATGTAAATTTTACATTTTTATACGAAATTGAAATTAATGGCCAATTGCACGAGAGCCAATCAAATTTAACCTCCGTAGAATGACGTCATCTAACAAAGCTTAATAGAGAAACCTTTGCATTGGTTCTGTTAAAAGTACGGTGACAAGTGGGAAAATTTTGTAAAAGGCTAGGAAGAAATTGGAAAATTCTGTAAAAGGCTAAGAAGAAGTTCGCAAACTCTGGAAAGTTAGAAAAGGACCTTGAAAAACTACGGAAAAAATTGGAAAATATTAGAAGTAGTGTAGTGAAGGAACACTTGCTTATGTACTCGAATACTAGAATACACGGTAGGGGACGCGTAGATCCCAGCCTAGGTTTTGAGAGGCGTGACGTCACCCGGATCGCAAAGTGACAGTTATTTAAAATTTTCCATGGTAACTGGGTTCAGAGCTACTTCGTCACTTTTCCATCAGTCTACTGCGCATCCCACTCATAAACCCTACCATGTATTCTAGTACCCTTCGGTTTTCCGGAAACCGCGGAGTGCTTTGACACCAAAAATGGTTGTGCGTGGATCGAGTACAAGGCGACTTGACTTGGAAATCGCATGCTTTTTCCAATTCCGATAAAAAGATACCGGCCCTGACATTAGGTTTCTTGACTGTGATTGTAGTATAACTCGATCTTATCACTGGTTGACAAGTCTACTGAATTCAATGTGTGTCTTAGGTTGATAGTAGAAACTATTGAAACTAGAATTACATTGATAAATAACTACTGTGCTGAACAACAAACTTTACTGTTGGAATACTCAGAATTTTGTAGATTTTCAATATTTAAAACGAAAATATGATTAAATTCGTGAATCTTTTTAGTGTTAGTAATGAGTATGAAGCCTCATATCCTTAGTAAGTACAGTAGTAATTAGCAGTACAAGTAGTCAGTAGCATGGAATAAAGGTGATGTTGCAGTTTCTCAGCATTTCTCTAAATTTTCATTTTCTTTTCTAAATGTTTTTCAGCAAAAGCTTGCTGGAAATTCTATAATTATTTTCGGTTACTGATAATTTATATTTTGACCTCACATTCAAATTATGTAGGCCTACATTTTCTCCTCAATCGAACAATTCAATACATTTTATTACTTTTAATTCGTCTGGGGGCTGGGCACGTGCCCCCTCCCCCTGGATCCACTACTGCCGCAAACTGAGGTCAAAGATTTTTCGACTTGCAAAAGTTATGACTCTTTTTTCGGAAGCACTTCAGTCAAATGCTCGTCCGCTGCTTATGAATCAAGGTCTTCCTGTTTGTAGCGCACGTGTTTCGAACAATTTGCTCGTGACGTAGTGTTTCTCAATTTTTCTCTCTTTTGCTCCCTCATAAGCATTCAGTACCCTAGTCTCTCCGTCTTCTTCACTCTTTGTGTCCTACAATTTTTCGTTCTTCTCCAAATTTATTCTCTCTTAGCACTTTTTGGCTTTGTCTCTCCTTCTTTCTTAATTCATAGTTCTTCTCTCTTCCTGCTCTCCATTCATACTCTTCCAATATTCTTCTTTGTTTATCTTTCTTGTTTTCTATTTGGGCAACTACTGCGCAAATCCAAGTCGTGTGGTGTGACGCAAATACTGTTTTTAACACATGGGAGAAGCCGGAGTGTCAAGAGACTGCGTTTGGCCTGGCTAATTTATGACGTTAGAATAATTGTTCTGAGAGTGACACAGCCTCTTTTTTATTTCGATTTGAAGATATTCAATGGATGGCTACTGAAACCATGTTTGTTGCTGAATTACCAATATTTATGACGGGAAAAATGACGAATTATTGCATATTTTCTTACAATTTGACCTGTTGCCGTTCGCCAAGTCCCAAGGTTAAAGTAAATTATGTATTGCATCTCACATCTGTGTACATTTGCAGGATGATTAGTAAAGACGCCTTTCCATTACCACAAATTTGTATCGCAACATGTATCACGATTTGAGGTAGATCATGCGCCGTAGAAGACTATTATAATGTTTTAATGACTATTTCTCCATGTATGAATAGTGTAGGTAGAGGAAGTTCATTACTGACATAGAATCTCTATACTTAATTAGTCGTTGCATTCTAATTAGTGTGTCTAGAAAACTCATTTTGAGGCTGCTTTCGTGAGAAGCTTTTTAAAAACAGATATTTTTGACGTCTGTACTTGTAGAAGAGTGCGTCACCTAACACCTTTAATGACATTGCTACTTACTGGCCAAGTTATCTTTCAACGTAGAGTCCTCTATTCTCAAGTAATGACTACGAAATTCTGTAATGTTACGAGTGAAAACCTGATTCTGTAGACTTCAGTGATCGTTTTTTCAACTACTGAATTTTCGTGAAACTTATGTAGTCAATCAAAATTATGTTAACTGGTCTGCCCACTGGAAACGTGTAAACGCGTCTTAAAAATCAAAATTTTGATGGTTATCTCAAGTATGAAACCAACTCTCTACACATTATCGAACTAGAAGAAACCATTCGTAAACTGCAATATACCATTTTCTAATGCTCTTTCGAAGATTTCTCTAATACAAGTTAAATAAAGATGCTAATAAGTTAATCGAAGTTGAAGTGTTACATGTTACAAGCCTTGTACAGTATGTCAAGCCTCATGGGTATAAATAAGAGTCTAATAAAGACACTTCACATATCCGTTAGCCACGTGCCAAAGTCGCGTGTGTACGCAGGATTGATGCGTGTTCGCGTTCCTACGCGTGCGTGGCAGTGATAAAAGAGTAGTCCCTTTCATACGAAGGGACCAGTTGTTCCCTTCAAGCCCTATTCCTATTTGTATCGACTCTTCACATACAATAGAATAATCCACCTTTAAATCCCTATATCTATTTACATCACCTCCATGAATGTAATAGAACCTTCAACATTCCTATATCTATCTATTTGTATAAACTTAATAAGTAAAATGGAACCAACTGCTTGAAAATTCCTTTATCTATTTCTATATTCAATGCGCCCATTTACCTTTGTCTTCTAAGAAGGCACCTTTCAAATTTTCATGCCTTTTTAGCTATTGAGGTATGGCGAAATATTTCATAGTAAAGAAAGCTTTTGTCTCAAATTTTAAAATGTTTCATGTTTTTGTCTCCAGTTTTACCTTTCTACCTGGTCTTTCTTCTTCTACTTTCTTTCTTGGAATTGTTTCATTTTCACCTCCTTTCTATTCTATTTACCCTTCTTTTCTTCCATTATGAAGGTTTCAATGTTATAACGTTACAAAAGCTTTTGCTTTTTCCAAGTAGAAGGTTTCCTGTTTTCTCTATTTTCGTCAATGACCAATAACATCATAATCATGTCCAATGTACCATACTTATCTAATATCTAATTTTAAAGGAGGAAATTTATTCATCAACATTTTTCGAACAATTTCAAACCAAAATCATGTTAACTGGATTGAAATAAGCAATGAAATCTGCGAAATTAAGGAATCAGATGGTTCTAAACACCTATCATCATCAATAAGTGAAAATGCTGATTTATGATAGGTCTTATCAATGTCGTTCCCTCAGCGTCAAACAATCACACAGTAATTAATGTGTTTGATAGAAACCCTGATATCAGGAAAGAAGCACATCCTTTCAGTCACACAAAAAACTCAAGTCGTTTTTCTGGTACAATTAAAATTCTCAAACCAGAACTGAATCTGCAAAAACTAGTACCACTTTATCACATAGTTTTCGAGAACCGGCCCGCTAAACTGGATATTGGCTTGAGTTGTTGCTTACGTTCATGATGAAAACAAAAATCAATTGGATGTAAACAATTTAATGAACTAGGCCGTATTTTAACTTCCCTCTCTTGAAACATTTATAAAAATCTTGACTCTCGGTTAGTAATTCGCGGCGTTTTGTAGAATGTGGACGTTTTGTTAGTTAGTGTTCTTCGGTTATTTGTATGGATATTTTTGATGTGAAAACTTAACTCACTGAAAAGTGTGTATGGTTGAGATAGCTTCAGCATAGACAAAGAATGTGATCTCAGTGTGTGATCTCAATTGTTAATCAAGCATTGTGCATTACACTTGTTGTATTTGTGATTTCTGAGTTACATACTTTCTAGTGCTTGTGTTTTGTATAGATTCTCACAAGTTTCCATTTACTTTTTTGAAAAGTTATCATCCATAGGAATTCAAAATGGAGCAAACTCGGTGGGTTATTGTATTTTTTTGTTTATTTTTCATAAATTTATATTTTTGCACTGTATGGATTTTAATACTTACATTTTTATAGTTGTACCTGAGTAATAAGGCGAGTAATTACAATTGAGTAACGGTGTTAATGAATGATCTCTAATGTTTAAATGGTTACCGAACCAGTGGGAAGTGATTTTGACAGCTCTCATCAGTGCTGTGCATTTTTCTTCTGAAGTAATAGTCTTCAGCTTTTCTACTAGACATACATAATCACTGTATTGTATCAGTTTATTTGTGTTCAGTCAAGGTTTTGTTGATTAGGAGTTCTCTTTGCTTAAAACTTGGGGTTTTTCATTAGAATTTGTAATTTCTCCCGATGTTCTTGAGAGTTATTTCTTATTTAATTTGGTGTGATGTAATCATCGAAGTTTTTGGTGACTACAATAATTAGTTATGGATCATTTGCTGAATAGCCGTGTTTTTGTTGTGGTTCTGATAATATCCGAGATATATCGAGAATAAGTGATCTTGACAGTCATAGGAAGCCAGAAATAAAACAGTAATACCCTAAAAATAGCAGGGATGAGTCAAACGTTTTTTAGTAGGCCTATTACTATATCTCATTCAGATTTCCCTATTCTAAGCCTTCAAAGTGAACTCAAGCACTTTTCCCAAGTTTTTTAGTATTGGTAGTGTCGTTATTAATTTCTCTAGTTTTACAAGCTTTCATCACCCAAAAACGAATTTAGCATAGTAATTATGAATTTTCTAAGCAAATTTTGTTGAGATTTTGAGGTGTGTTTTAAGCTCTTTGAGTATTTCTTTAATCTTTAGAGTATTTCAGCATTCCAGGTATTCATTCATTTACAATAACGAAAATATTGAAGAAGTGAAAAGTCTGGAACAGCCTTCATCTGAACAATTCTTTGAAATGGGATGGAAATAAATTTTGAACTATACATATCTGCTTCTAATTATACTTAATTGATTGCGAATATTTGAATAAATTATAATTCAACAATATTTCAGGCGTTCCCTCTCATCCCAAAAATACTAGCAATGGAAAATTTCCTATAGTTTTGTTTATAAATACTTCCAATAGGCTTTCACGCAATGGCATTATGTTGTCAGTAATTGTTAATTATTGTATGGCTTGTAATTTTCGGTAATTGCTATTTGATTGTGTGATGGCCAATAACGACTTTAATTACGCTCCTTAATTACTACTAATTGCTGCAATGTAGACTTCTTGTTACCGTACTTATTTATAGTGGGCTTCAATCAACTACCGAAATGAAATAATGAAATTCTTTACTAGTTTTATGAACTTGTGATAAACTGTTCCTTCATTTAGGCTCTACTCACACTTGGAAACTTAAATCGCTGAAACTGAGCGACTCGGATAACAAACATGTGTTTTCACATGATGACGTTCGGACAGTACGGGTACAGGATCGTCTGAGCGTCATCATTTGAAAACACAAGTTTGTTATCCGAGTCGCTCAGTTTCCGAGATTTGAATTTCCAAGTGTGAGTAGAGCCTTACGTTTCCTGATAAGGCAAATTATGGTTTTCCCAACCACTTATGATCAATATGTTTCTCCTCTTTCCGTGTCCACTTACCGTATGTAGTCATATCTTGCAGTGATATGTCTCTTTATTATTTATATATTCAATGATACACTATCTATTGTCTATTTTCAAGTAGATTATCACAACCAAGAATTTTCATGAAATCATAATTTTATTTAGATAATCACGTTCGTTATCACGTTTCCTTGAACAACAGCAGATCGTGATCTAAACGTTTTGCGTGATCCGCTGTTATAATTTTTTAACGAGATCATGTTGAATGTGACGCAATATTGTGTAATTAATCATTAGACTAGCGTGAGTTTTCTAGGATTCTACTAATAATAATAAGATAGGCTTTTCATGCTGTTCTGGAAAGAAGTAGTGCAGTTCTCATTGTCACATCCCCACTTTTTTATCTTCTTTTTCTTTGTCATCATCATCATCTTCTTCTCTTCGTCATTTTTCTCCTTATTTTTTCCTCTTCTTTTTCTTTATCATCATCATCTTCTTCTTCTTCTTCTCGTCCTACTTCTCCTCATTTTTTCCTCTTCTTCTTTTTCTTGTTACTCATATTCTTCTTTTACTCCCGCTTCTTTTTCTTCTTTTCCTCATCATCCTTCTCCTTTATTGTGTTATGACACCGGACTACCCTCTCTTTCATCTTCCAAGAGAAACTTCCTTTTTATTGCTTCCCCTATTCCCTCACTTCTACCTTTTTCCATCCTAACTTTGATCTCCTCTTTTTCTCGTTTCTTGTCAATTTCCTCCTCCTTTTGTCCAATTTTCCCACTACTTTCCTCCCTTTTCTTCCCCTTATACCTCTCTCTTCTCTCCTTCTTCTTCACACTCTTCCACTCCCTTTTATTACCTTCTCTCATTACTTTCTTCTTCTTTTCCTCCTCTTTTTTTCTACTTCTCCCCTTTACTATCTACTCTGTTTTTTCTTCCTCTTTCTTCGTCACTTTTTTCTTCTACAATTTTCCACCATTTCTTCTACTACTTCTTCTCGTGTTTTTTAGCTCTCTTTTTTATTTACAATATTTAGCTTTCTCTCTCCTCTATTGCTACCCTTCCCTGCCACTCACTTCTCTTCCTCCTTCTTCTCCCTCTCCTCCTCCTTCTTCATCTTCTCCTCTTCCTCCTTTACATCTTCTTTCTTCTTCTTCCCCCACTTTTGTATCTTTACCTCTTGCTCTTCATAGTAAGGTTCTGATAACGATCACTATCTTGAGCGAGCGCTATATAGTATGATGGTTGATGCAGTTTACGTGTATAGATATACTAAACATGTATTGTGAGTGAAATAATTCGAAAGCTTCCTGATTTAGGCTATGACACGATGTGGTTGAAAATAGCCTGTCATGCAGTTCACAGAGTCAATCCAGTGTTTGCGTGATTCTTCTACAGTAGTTGTCTTCCAGTGTTACAGTGTAGTTATTCCAGTATTTCAAAGATTGTTCTTTTTGATTGTGTGTGTTGGACGCACTTTAGTAAAGGGTTTCTGGTTTTACTGTTTTCTTTATTAGTTTATGTTGTTTTCTAACAGTGTTCAACAGTTACTGTTGACGTAATTTTGTTTAGAGTGGGTTAGCTAGTACAGTAGTAGTTTGAGGAATATTGTCCTTGGTTATTTCGTCGGATTGTGTAAGAAGCCTCACAGGGATTTAGTGTAGAACCAGATACAATTAATAAGATACTAATTTACTGTAATCTGTAAATACAGGCAAACATATTTGGCAAAATATGATCAAGAACATATTCTGCTAAAATAAAATTTTCTGACATTATTTTTTCGCATCAAATCCTACTGAAAACAATGTTTTATAAAAATTGGACAATTTCACAAGTAATTCATTCCTTCTTCTACATCCATAACCAATGAACTAGATAGTTGGCGTCGTAAGATTTAGATGGCAGGTCACACTATATTATCCTTGTGTGCGTGAAAATATTCATCCATTGTTATGACTAGAATGGATTATTCTGAAATCATTACTGAAATTGATAGTTGAAATTGATTTATTAATTTACAGTAATACTTAATACAATTACAGTACCAATAAACCATACAAATACACTTATATTAAATTAATTAAAATTCTGAATAAAAGACTTGAAGTTGTCAAAACCACATATTTAATAAAACAACGGGATACCGGTTTAGGTTGTTACACCATTATCAATCTCTGATAACTAAAACTAAAATACAGTGCAGCAGAATTTATACTCGTGACCAAGCCCTGTGATTGGGAGTTGAACGGCCTATCAAGGAGAACGCCTCCGATTGGCCTAGATATAAGCTCCTCCCACAATGGGCGGTTTCTACAAGCGCCATAACAATGGCGGTTCAAACAAGTATGACGTTTGTTTGCAAATTGCTGTGACGTGTGTAGAAACCGCCCATTGTGGGAGGAGCTTATATCTTACAGGCCAATGGCAGGCGTTCTCTTTGATAGGCCGTTCAACTCCCAATCACAGCGCTTGGTCACGAGTATAAATTCTTCTGCGCTGTTTTTAGTTTTAGTTGCCAGCGATTGATAATGGTGTAACAACCGAAACCGGTATTTCGTTGTTTTATTCAGTATGGATAACTACAACAATGTCACCTTCACTACTACACAGAAAGTTAATTAAAATTATTCAATTTGGATACATCAACGACAAACCGAATATTTACTAACTCTCAACTCCATTTTTTCTTCCAAAGCACTTCCCTATTCTTATATCTAATGACACTGTGATGATACACTGTTAGTTATTATGTCACTTTTGTCTAAACTGTTCACACCAACCGTGACTTTTGAAGCATCGTGCTACCCCGCATTTATTATCTGTTTATTTTCGTGCGCTAGATAAATGTGCAAACAACTCTCTGGAATTATCTTAACGAATTGGCTTTCTCTCGTGTATTTTCAGACAATTGAGGAAATAATTTCCTAGTAAACGTGGTGAATAGCCACAAGGAAATGTGCTTTTCACAAAAGAAATGTGCTTACAATTGTTGTGATATTTGGTGTACTGTATAGTATTTGAGTAATTCAGTAGAATATTTCGCTGTGCTTCAAGTGCTTATAAACATTAATATTTTCAGTGTAGACGTTTTCAAGAGAACATTACAAAAACTGAGAATATTGGGTGACAGTTTTAAAAGTTATAGTGAAGCTTGTACTGAACATTCTAATGAAATTCAGTTGTAGATTAAGTGAAAATTTTGACATAACTGTGTTGAAAATACAAGATTCTAATTCTGATTATTAGTTGTTTAAATTTGGAATGATGAAGCTCTACCGTATTTTGAAAATGTGGGTCCTCTATTTATTTTCGGTAAGAAAAAAGTCGAATTTGTTTATTTTCTTTCATATTATAATACAATGAATGTATTTTCTTAAGCATACTTTTCATACAATTCAATAAATAATTAGCTTTTAATTGAACAGCTGATTCAAACATCCTCATACACTAGACAAGCATAGTTTGAGTGCATAATATCTAGTACATAGTCTATTATCATGTACAGTATATAGTTGGGTTGAGAAAGCTTGCTTATGCTTTCTCTGTGGTTAAAGTTAGCTGATCAATTTGAAGCCATTATATTCTATTGTATTGGATGAAATATTCAATTACAGTATCTACTAACGGTATAGTCTTCAATTTTATTCCAAACATGTTCTAGAACCATATTGGGTTAGGTTCTAGCCACTAGAACCATATTAAAGAAATTGGATAAGTGGAAAGAGATCAATATTTTCATAAAATAAGTTTTTTTAAAATTCCATTTATTCTTGTAAAGTTAATAAAAAATTTATTTTAAGTATGCCAAATTGAAGTTCCGCCATTAGAGAGAGCTTACTCCCCAATCGCATATACAGTATCTCAATTTTATGGTCATTACTAATGTTATTGGTGATTATTATTGACTCTGTACAAAACATTCTCACCTAATTACAACTGTGATTAATTCAGAGATTACGTATCCCCGTAATGGCGACCTAGCACTGTATGCTTCTTTAAGCGCCCCATTCACTGTCAGTTTAACTGAAGATAATTGTAAGGCCGTAGATCGGGATTGCCCACACATTGATCAGTTTATCTGAAGATAATGGACTGCAGTTGGCCCGGACTGAAGGTGTGTGGTCGCCGGGCAGGCGACGGACTGATGAGAGATTTGCGACAGGCAGCGATCTGTCAGATAATGATCTCATGTGGCCCCCACCACTCACTGTCAGTTAGCCTGCAGGCAAGCGATCTGTTGTCACCGTTTCCATCAGTTTTGCGTGAGATGATTTTCGTGAGATCATTCACAAGCCGAGATTGGACTGACGGGGAAAGATGGACGGGAAACCTCCTTCCATTTCCGCATTTATCGAATTATATCGGGCCTACCCCTGTTTATGGAAAGTCAAGGACGATGCCTACGCAAATAAAAGATCGCGGGATGAAGTGTACGGTGAGTTGTTGAAGTTTTATAAAAAAACTGTGCTGTTAGCCACGGTTGACACAGTGAAAAAAAAAACAATTAAAAACTTGAGATATAATTTAATATAATTATAAATATAATTTATATAATTATCATATAATAATTATATAATTTAATTAATAAAGAGTTGAAGAAAGTAAACCAGCAAAAGTCGGGTTCATCGGGAGATGACTTGCATACCCATAGCCTCCTCTAATACAGGGGAGGCTGTATTAGAGGAGGCTATGTTATACCTCGTCACTGTGGTATTTTGACTTGCTATTGTTTACTATTGACTATTTACTATTGTTTGCTATTGACCATGGAGAAACTAGAGCGACGATTGGGAGTGAGGAATCACAAATTGAGAGCTAGCCTCTATCTTGCAGCCAACTTTTTACCCAGACCCTTTTTTCTTGGGGTTCCCCAAGAACTGACAAAACAAACATCGCGCAACGTTTCCGACGGAGCATGGTGACAAACTAGGGATCTCCTGCAGTCCTGTTTCTTTGCTGCGACAGTCCGCCTGCAGTCCTGATTCATTGACCGACAGTCCGCCTGCGGGTACCGGACTGTAGTGTGTGCTATCTTCAGGCTATCATCTGCAGTTCAGTGCGTCCGCCTGCAGGCGGTTGACTGCTAGTGTATGGAACTCGGCGATATTGGTCTTACGATCGCCTGTTGAGGCAACGGCCTGCAGGGAATCGCATAGTGTATGGCCCCCTTAAGTCAACCTCTCCGTTTGAACTCTACTTCAGTATATTGAAACAATTGAGAAAGAGTAAGCAAACGTATGCCAAAATGCTATTCCCGACAATGATCTCAGATCCAGCTATTGTTTAGCGAATTACATGTGGGAAAACCAGTCTATTGTAATTCATTCATTTGCATGTCAATTTTATTGAGGTTATGATTTGACTTTCCGCATTAATTAGTGCATAGTTATTCCCCCCTCCCCTCCTTATCCATGCCTAGTTGAAGCCTTTAGAACCTGTTTGTTCTCTGCTATTAAAACATGAAAAACACACGTACTATTAAAGCAATAAAAATGCACATACACCTGTAATCAACTTTTTTAATAGCTGTCCCTGTTAAAACTATGTACGATTCTACGTCATTCATGAGTTTGCAGCCTGCGTAATACATTCATGCAGTTCGGCATTCATGATAATCAGTATGAATTGGAAACAAAGTATTCATGAATGATAACTACACTGTTGTTGTTCATTCACTCATTGACGATAGTAATTTTTTATCCCATTTCTTGACGTCATTTATGCTCTACGATTTAAATTTTCACTATTGTTTTGATAGTACAGTAGTCTACTATTTATCAATTGCACATGTGTTACGTTTGATTGCTGTTTTTCTAGTTGTCAGTTGTTGTTGTCAAATTTCTATCTGCGACATCAATTTAAATTGTTGTTGAACTTACCGAATTGCATTTCTGATATGATATCTCTCTTATAATGTTTACTAACAGGGCGTTGAAATTGAACAAAGTATAATGGAAAATTTATGAACAGTGCTTTTTATCTTCTTACCGTGATTCATGAATTGGATTTTGTCCAAATCTTGTACTTATTGTATTATTATGTATTCAGTTTTCGAATGCCATTAATTTTTAGGTTGGCAAGCGTTTATCCATTTTTAATTGTTAGATATCCTTATGAAAGTTTTGAATTATTGAAAATTGTATTGCTGTACTCGTATTGTATTGTGAAAGTCCTCGTTAGTCACGTTTTATAAAATGTAGATTGAATTTATAAAAAATAAATGTAGATAATATGTTACGGATATTTGAATCACAATATTAATGTCTGTTTTTCAAGGATGTGGGTTGAAGTTGATTTTATGTATGTTGTTGATATATGTATTGTTTGGAATGATGCCAAAATTCTAGTAATCAGTCAAATTTTGATTTGTTTGAAGGTTGGAAACTCTTTTAATCTGTTAATATTTGGCAATTGGAAACCCGTGAACCGGTAGCAGCCTACTGAATGTGCGCAGTAGTTTGATACATTTAATTGAAACCTCAACGAATCGGTCAAAGTTTATGAATTGAAAATCCCATAAGCCGGTAGTTCTAACCAGCGACCACATAGTATAATAGACGGAGCATGCAGACAGACTTTTGAAGCCAGTTCTAGCGCCAATACCCAACCATGATGGCGGCGGCCTTGAGTGATTCACTCCAGTAGCGAGCGCTCCGACAAGGTCTCGCTCAGTTCTGCCCAGTTGAATATATTTCTGGATTTATAGTAAGGTCATTGAGAAATAAAATAGCCTGCAGTGGATGCTTACAACTGTTGCAGGCGGATGAAAAACCACAGCACCGTAACAGTTTAATTCGCTGTAAAAATAGGGGAGGACTTTTGTATCCTTCTGAAGGAGTTGTAAAACTGTGTGTAATTTGTGAAACAGAAGTGAAGTTGCGAATTATCAATGGAGACATTACAAAAGTGAAGCAGCTTGAGGATAAAATGATTAGTTCAGTTTTGAAAAAATGTATCGGGGTGAATCTATTCCCAGGAGAACATTGTTTTGAACAAGAACCTGAGCTCAATCATATCATTTTAGTAATGAAAGCCATTTGTAAAAAATATTTCAAAGTACGACTACATCATCATTGTAAAACATTCAGTGCTACATTACACAAAAGCAGAGTTCGAAGTCACTTAGTGAAAACGATTACATTTATGGGTCAGTAAAGGTTATTTAGAATGAAAGGTTTTAGTTAAATTGAAATTTTTAGAGTTATGAATGTAATGTTTGTATAATTATAATATTGTTCTTCATTGTTATTTTGATTGATTGTCAATACTGTATGTAATATTTTGTTTTTCTTTTATTGTTCCTTGCTTTCTATACTATGGTATAGTATGAATTTAAATTAAAAATATGAGACTTTAAGAACTACTACTCATTGTATTTTCAGGTATCCATTTCTTTCTTTTTATTTTTATTGTAAATTCAATAAAATTCCGTTTGTAAGTTAATTTTCGCATTTTATTATTCTGTAGATATCTGTAGATATTCTGTGTATATTATTCATTTTATATTTACGGTAGATATACAGATGACAGACACTAATTTTTTCTTGGTAAATTATTCTCATGAATGTATGATGTCATCAAAAGGATATAATGGTTCCCTTACTCATGACATTTCTTTATGTGTGCTTGTGCTGAGATGAGTAGCTTTATTTTATGCTTATATGTAATTTTCCAACAGTTCTCAAATCAAAACATCAAATCGCAATCCAGTGTTCACTTGGTAAGAATAAGATAGAGTGATTTATTAAGTATTATTATTCCCATTATTATTGTCGATTAGCTGATTAAGAGATTTAATTATTATGTGAAATATATAGGCAAATCTATAGTTGGAATATATAGCTTCAATTATTACGTGAAAATATATAGGCAAATCTATTATTGAAATGGTTCTTGAGAAAAGGTACACACAGTATGTTTTAGAGGGAGGCACTCGGAGTTGAGGCGGACGGAATTAAACGGAGAGATTCGAATGGTTTTCTCATCTATGTTCTACCGAGAATATCAGGAGAACGGCTGATCTTAGGAGAAAAATGTTCAACTGAAAATAAAATTCAACTTTTATCTAAAACCTTCCCGCTTACCAAACTTGCCTACCCTCAAGACGAAAAATTTCCCCGCTCACCAACTTCTTCATGTCACGTTTCCAAATGTACGAAAAACTTTCAACTTTTTTTACTCGTAAAAGTTGAATAAACTGGAAACTGGTCATTTGAGTTACACCATTAGAATCAGTGTTTAATTAGGTATAAGAACACCAAATTTGAAAATTTTAACTTAATCCTAAGGGGACTAAACGACGATGTATTTGAAACTCGCGCACTACAATTTTGAGCTTCTGTGAGCTCCATTTCGCGTTTCTATACCTAACCATGATGGCGGAATTGGCTTCACCACCCGTAATGCTGTAGTAATAGGATCACTCCGTCTATTATACTATGTGGTCGCTGGTTCTAACTGCTTCCACTATCACGAACAGTAACAGATAATAATATCATAGACTAACTATACATATAGAGTTGGTCTATGATTATATATACCTGTTGCGTATCGTTGCTAGTTGTTTGGTAGTGATTGTTTGGATTCCTGCCAATTCAACAGGCTAGTACACCTTCGAAAATCCCAATCATATCCGTACAAAGGTGTAGATCACGCTCAGAAATTTCAATCTCCTCTTCGGCTTGGTGTATATCTACACTATATAGTATATACCATACTATACAGGGTGGGTGAAAAGTTTGGAAACGTCTTGGAAAGTTAATTTTTTCTAACCCCACCCTGTACTCTCTATCCCCTTATATTTCAGAAACGGTGATTCAATCATTTATTGTGTTTTCCAAGACATATATTTTTTTATTTATTTATTCAGCAATGAAAATACTTGAACAATGCTTGAATTTTCCATGAATCGTAATTTGTTTTTGAATCACACGAATCGTTGGAAAGGAAGTGGAGGAGTTTGGAGTTATGATCAGAGAATTGCAATTCTTATACAAAGGTAATTTGACGGTAGGTGACATTGGGGATCGTACTCAAATTGGAAATACCACTGTGACTTCAAAAACCTTTTCTGTCATCTTGGATCCGCCATATTGAATCTAACTTTATTTTTTTTCAATGGGAAGGCGGTCATGTTATACATGATTTCGATACAGAATTTGAAGAGAAATTGAATGGCGAAAACCGCACATCGATATGTCTAACCGTTTTTTAATATGCTGTATTTCAATTATTAATCAGACATGCCATTTATTACCAAGCTCTGCTTGATTTTGTAGTGTAATTTGGCGCAAATCAAACTAAACTAGACATGTTTACTTTACTTTAATTTCTGATGTTCATTTGTTCAAGCAGAGAGAACAGGAGTAAATTCTTTTTCTATATTCTCTGGTATCAAGGTCTCGCAAATAACAATAAATACAGTACTAGAATAAATTTTGAGCAGATTGTGAGTGAATCCCAAAAAATCACTATTTTTTCGCCTCAACGCCACATTGTCATCTAATGCGTTGTACGCGAATTTGGCAATTGTTTGCATTTGCAACAGGCGTAGTGCATTTAGCTATGACTCATCGCCTTTCTGGGCTTACAGCGACACTGTTGTTGTTCGGTCAAACAAACTTGCTTGTAATGCTGGATGCTATATACGTACCAGTATAAATAGACACTTTTTTGCAGTTCTATGTTCTGGTTTATTCAATTACCTGACTGGGGAGCGAATTATTCAAATATTGATTATGCTGGTTTGGGATGTATCTGGTCCAATCTGTTGTCAGCTTATAGGCTTCTTTCACACCAGTACGGGCTGAGCTCGGATCGGACAGGAAGAACATGTTTTGACTATTTTTTATATTTTTTTGGAAAATACTTTGAAATAAGCCTTGGAATAATTAATAATACTTCTCATTATGTTATCAGCAATGCTCTACAACAACCAATTGAACCATATAAGGCTAGGCGTACACCGGTTAGTCAAGACAAGACAAGACGAGATTAGTCACGTTTAGTCACAGTACTTCACATAGTTGCTTATGATTATGAATCAACACACACCGATTAGTCATTGCATCGGTGTGTCCTGCTTCATAAGCAACTATGTGAAAATGTGAATTACTGCGACTAAACATGACTAATCTCGTTTTGTCTTGTCTTGACTAACCGGTGTACGCCAAGCCTTATACTGTAACCTAATTTGGAATCGTTACTTCATCCTCTGAACAGAATTGGATCAAGCTTTTCCATCTGTTACGGCTTCTGACTTCATTTTCCAATCCGTTATTCGATTTATTCTCTAAATGGAACCGATTTTCCAATCTTGTCCATTTTATTCCGATTTCATTTTCAACTGGGAATTGAATCGCAAGAAATGAGGTTACAATAATAATAACTATTGTGATAGTTTACAGTTTGGAACAAAGGCGCGTTTTTAGAAGAGAGATCTTATTCAGCGGATATTATTGTGGCAGCGATGATTGCATTCGTGACCCATGTATTGTGTCATGCTTTGTGCCCTTTCGTTTATTCACTCTTTCTTCTGCTGTTCTTATTATTATTTTTCTGTTTTCAATTTTGCAATATGACTCATTGTGGCTGTGTGCTATTTCTTCACAGTAGTTGTTGTTCTATATTTTTTGTTTTGGATTGTGAAGTAGCATTTCTGTTAGTGATGTCAGTTTGGTGTGAAGCAGTTAGCGATCTGTGGTGTGTGGTTTGGGGTATTGTGATTGGCTGAATCGAGGATAGAACTTGAGGTTAGGATCAAGGACCAATTATGGCAGATGTGAGTTAAGGGTTGAGAACTTGTTTTAAAATTAGTTGAGAAATTGGGGGTATTAGTTATGAATGTTTGTTTTTTGCAACGATCAATGATATCTAACTATGTTATCTAATGACCAACCTCTGGATTTGAAGTTTTTCAAGTTTTCGGTTGTTTGAGATGTATGTTGTCAAATTCTACTGATAAAATTGAACTGTATTTTACAACCCTAGTATTTCCAATGTTATTTTATCCCATCATGCCATTACGATAATTGTTTTTGTTTTAGAAGATGGACAACACCTTGCTTTTGGTTTTAACGTCAATATTTATCATATTATCAATTTTTTTACCAATTTTTTCCATCAATACCAATTTGTTTCTTGAATGTTTATCTTTGTCCCTTTTCCCTTATTTCTCTAATTTCCCCCTTAATTTCTTATGTTTTACCATATTTTCCCTCACTTTTCTTGGTTAACAGCCTTGGGGAAGCGTGGTATCGCCGGTGAAATATACCCGGCGATGAAACAATATTCCACGGCTGTTAACAGAATAATGACATAGTTAGTGAGGTTTCATAAAGAACAGGTTATTTATTGAAGTTTTTCAGTTTATCGATAGATAACCTTTATGAAAGAACAGGTTTATGAAAAACAATTTTGCAACTTTAAATTTTTTGGGGAGGGGAAGAGATGAAGTGCTGGTATCAGAGTTGATGCTGGGTTACACCAATTTTAGGGATCAACTCCGAAGACTGTAAAATCACAGTGTGGCCATCGGTGTGAAAGGGCCCATAACAGTGTGTTGGAACATAGAGAGAAAAAATCTATTACTTCATTTGTTGATACTGATCTGTATTCATTGGTGTAACCCGGCATCAAGAAAGTGTTGTTTCTCCACAATTATTATCACCACTTTCTCAGTTTTGGGTAGTGCTTGTTTTTCTCCACACTCAGTGTTAACAAATAATGAAGTATTCAATTTGTTTTAGTAATATTTCGTCTTTTAACATATTTTCAACAAATGATGAAGTAACTTATTCAATTTGTTTTAGTAATTTTTAGTAGTCTTTTAGGGAAGTGCCTGTTATTTCTCACACACATTATTATCCAAATTATTCCACTTATAAATTCCTGTTCTCTTCTCTGTTACAGACACCAAGACAATGTCGTCGCCAAGCGTGTGCTGTCCACCTGTTGCTGCGGCGCGTGACAGCCTCCGCCTAGCGCTGAATCGCAGTCTCAGCGAACCTGCCACCTCCACCTCCCAGTCCTCCCCCTCCCCCTCCTCCTCCTCGTCCCCGGCCGCCAAACGCTTCAAACTGGAGTCAGTCAGCCTGCCCGCATCCCCGTGCACCGAGAGTGCCACCCTGCAGCGTGCCCTGGTCATGAAGCGAGTCTGCGGACTGTCCGCCGACGCTCTGGTCTCGAAACTGGAACGGTGTCTGGTGGTCGACTGCCGGCCCTTCCTCGCCTACAATGTCAATCACATACGCGGCTCCATCAATGTCAACTGTTGCGATCGGTTCAATCGGAGGAGGCTGCAACAGGTGGGTAATCGAGGAAAACTTCAATCAAATAATGCTTTCCACAATAGTTAAATGTTGATAGAAAAACAGAATCATCAATAAACAATTATAAATAATATATTGACAATATTGAATATAACCTGAAATAAGAAGATGTTACCACAGAGGAATAAATTGATGTATAGCAGGATCATTTTAACTTGTCAGAAAACAGCAGTTTCTATAGTAAGTAAACAGTGATTTTGACACAATAATCAAAAGGCTTAAAAGTCTTGAAGACCTTTAAAGTCTTTGAAAGACCTTTTTAAAGAAAACCTTTCAAAGTATAACTTTTTAAAAGACCTTTTCAATAATCAATAGTGACTGAAACATGTTTTCTGACAAGTTAAAATGATCCTGCTATACAGGGTGTTTCAGAACTCCCTACCAATACTCTAGGGCATTGTTCCTGGGTAGAAACCATATCTAAATATCATATTTAAATTGTCCAGAAGTCCTTAGTTACTTACACAGCTGCCATTTTGTTTTTTTCACATATTATTTTTTATATCAATAATGGTGAAACATATGGAATTGAAACTTCGCACCAACATTTCTGGCAACTGGACAAAGCTACAAAAAAATTATGACAATTTTTCAAATCGATAAAACAAAATGGCGGCCATTCAAAATTTTGTTTCTTGAATAACTCGGAAACCGTTGATATTACGAAAATTTTACAAGAATAACGTTTTTTAGTAAATTTAATTACAAATCGACTGAAACCTTATTTGTTAAGATTGAACCAATATTGACTGAGATATGGCAGCTTTAGTGATAGGTGACCGCTGGAGGCTAGTTGCAGTGCATCCTGGGCATGCGGCTAAAGTCTGCCACAACAATGCAACAGTCTCTGTCTGCTTTGCATGTTATTTGTGAGCGATTTTAGAGTATTTTGTGTGAATTTTAAAGACATTAAAAAGGAGTGCAACTAACCTCCAGCGGTCACCTATCACTAAAGCTGCCATATCTCAGTCAATATTGATCCAATCTCAACAAATAAGGTTTCAATCGATTTGTAATCAAATTTACTAAAAAAAGTTATTCTTGTAAAATTTTCGTAATATCAACGGTTTCCGAGTTATTCAAGAAACAAAATTTTAAATGGCCGCCATTTTATTTAATGGATTTGAAAAATTGTCATAATTTTTTTGTAGCTTTGTCTAGTTGTCATAAATGTTGCTGCAAAGTTTCAATTCCATATGTTCCACCATTATTGTGAGTATCTGGACAATTTAAATATGATATTTAGATATGGTTTCACCATGTGGTTAAAGTATTGCCCTAAAGTTTCTGAAACACCCTGTATATTATTGATAATAAATGATAATTTTGGTCTTAACTGTAACGTTTCTTCACTTTTGCAGGGCAAAGCAACGTTGGCCGACCTGGCGACAACGCGGGAAGGCAAGGACCTCCTGCGCCGACGCGTGTTCAAGGAGGTGGTGGTCTATGACGACGCCACAGACGACGTCGACCTTCTCTCTCCCTCCCATCCCCTCTTCCTCGTGCTCACCACCCTCGTCGACGACAACCGACAGCCGGCGCTGCTATTAGGTCAGTCGTCAACGTTGGTAAAAACATTTAGGGCCGGTTCATGAGCTCGGGATTTAGCCAAGTCCTACACTAAATCGGGTGGCCACCGTAGCATCGGCAAACGTTAGCCTCAACACTATGTACTAATGGCTCTCTATGCTGCTAACCCACTAACCTGTCGAGACAAACGTTTGTCGATGCTACGATAGCCACCCGTTTTAGTCTAGGACTTGGCTAAATCCCGAGCTCATGAACAGCCCCTTAGAGTTTTATGGGATCTCGTCCCCAAACCTTGCATGAAAACCATTCACTTGTTGAAAAAATTGTACTACTTTGTCACCAAAATTTACGAAGAAACCGTTACTTGACTGTAGAAGAGTCTCTAACTGAAGCATTGTAAAACGTATGGGTATGGGCATAGAGTAACTATACTTGTCATACTATACTAACTATACTAACTAAGTATACTATAGTATACTATACTAACTATATATTATGTTGTCTGTGGTATGGGTTGAATGAAAATCATTACCCAGTTGGAAAAATTGTGTTACTTTCTCGAGAAGTCACGTGAAAACCATTACTTGACTATAGATGAGTTATGAACTCGAGCATTGAAAAACTTAAGGGTTCTTGTCGCCAAACCTTGCATAAAAACCATTCACTTGTTGAAAAAATTGTACTGTACCACTTTGTCACAAAAATTTACGTAGAAACCGTTAATTGACGTTAGAAGAGTTGTTGACTGGAGCATTGTAAAACGTATGGGTTCTTGTTGAATGAAAATCATTACCCAGTTGGAAAAATTGTGTTACTTTGTCGAGAAAAATCACGTGAAAACCATTACTTGACTATAGATGAGTTGTGAACTCGAGCATTGAAAAACTTGAGGGTTCTTGTCGCCAAAACATGAATGAAAATCATTACCAAGTTGAAGAAATTGTACGATTTCGTTGCCAAAACTAAGGCTAGGCGTACACCGGTTAGTCAAGACAAGACAAGACGAAATTAGTCACGTTTAGTCACAATAATTCACATAGCTTCTTATGAAGCTATACACACCGATGCAATGACTAATCGGTGTGTGTTGCTTCATAAGCAACTATGTGAAGTACTGTGACTTAACGTGACTAATCTCGTCTTGTCTTGACTAACCGGTGTACGCCTAGCCTGATACTTACCATACTTCACTGGAGATGAGTTGTGAATTGGAGCATTGAAAAACTTATGGGTTCTTGTCGCCAAAACATGAATTACCAGTTGAAAAATACCCACTTGTTTCTAGTATCTCTTATTTCTATAGTATCTCTTTTCCCATACGAATAGTGTATCTATTTTATTATTCACTACAAAAAGATACTAAACAATTTTCTGATTTTCTAACCGTGAATGATTACCTCAAAAATCGAATAAAATCCAATTACTCTTCCCAAACTAGTTGAACTATTTTGCAGACTACAAAGAATCATATTTCCAATGTAACTTGGAAGTTATTTCATTGACAATCAAGAAAAGTTGGAGGCATTTCAATGACAAAGTAGTCCAATGAATGAAATACTAAGAACCACAATAAGGTCACCCGATTATTGAAATAATTGATTATTGAAAAATTGTTGTTTTTTGTCCTTAACTGTTTCATGGAATTAATAATGAGTACGGTATTGTTATTGATAATGGGAACTGACTGAACTAGAACACGTGATAACACGAAATTTATGACAAACACATGATTAGAAAATAGAATGTGTTAATTATGGAAGCTAAACAATCAACAAAGGTTCAGTAAACCTTTCTCAAGATTATATTTCACAAGTTGAATTTTATAAGAACAAGATCCGCCTGTTTTGTGATTCCAAATGGGGGTTACCAGTAAAAATGATGTATTAGTGCAAATTCACCTTTAATTTATGAAATACACTATCAGCAATTCCTGTAAGCTCTTTTCTTATAAGAATATGGTTTTGGGTATAGAAAAATTATTTCATTTCAAGAGGATGATTAACTAATTTCTGATTACTAGGCTAAAGAGAAAAAGGAGGCTTATGAAAAGCGTACAAACAATAAATGTGTCTTCTGAAAAAGAATGATATAACATTTTTCACTATTGTTCATTAATTTTGCGTTGAGGTAGGTTATCAATAGAAAACATATACTTCAAAAAATCACTTTTAGCTTATTAGTAGGAGTATATAAATTAACAGCGTCCAACTTTTTTTATCGTATGGCTTTCTATCGGTGGGGAGACCCTTACGGGTAGGTTCTACCTCGCCTAATTGCACAATTTTCTGTGTCGGTCACCCATCCAAGAGCAGTCTTGAATGTTGACAGCGTCCAACTATCTTTAATTACTTTTATGCAGAAATGGGCTGGTAATAGGACAAATTTAATGGTGAAAACTATCCTTGTAATCAAACGTCCTTCATAATTTGAATTGAATTATATAACAACAATATTGTATTCAAGTAAGTTTATGAACAGAGGAAGAAAAATAGCAGATTACAGTATTCATAGAATAAACTTAAATAAAAGATGAATAAAGAATAACAATTTTCATAATATGATCAAAATTAACAATAATTCATAGAAAGCGCCTGTGCAGCATAATATAATCAATAGAATGATTAAATCATTATTTTATTATTTAATTAGATAGTCCTTCATAATTGGTAGTTTTTTGGGCTTGTACTGTAATCTGTAATAAAAAATGAAAAAGGTATGTAAAAAGTTGGCACCAGTTTCGGTGTCTATTTGGTTTGATATTTATTTACGTTTTTTTAAAGCGATGACGCATCGCCAAGATGAGAGAAAGAAAGTGAAAGAGCGACAAGGAGAAACAAAATGAGGAAATGAGAGAGGAGAAGGATGAGTAAGTGAATGAGAGATGAAAGAAGACGTGAAGATTGATGATGAAGAAGGATGTCCAAAAAGAGAAAAGAGAAAGAGTGAGTGGTTAAATGAATAGTGATGATAGATTTGAAGAGGATGAGAGAGAGGGAGAAACTGAGAGAGATAGCGATAGAGACATGTGTTAGGTGAGATCAAAGATAAAACATATAAATATATATATATGGGTAAGACAAGTGTGTGTTGAAAAGGAGCTGTGCTTGTGAGATACCAGATATAGATGAGTGTTTCCAATTTAGATCATGAGTCATGATCAAGCGACTGCTCAAATAGATCCATCTCTGGGCTCTGGCTGAGAAAACGCTTGGGCAATCTTGAAAAAATGCTTTATCAAACGTTTCTGGTGTCGAAAAAGACGGAATAAACAAGTGAAAAAAGGGGAATATAGATTTCTTTTCGACTGGCAAAAGTCATTGCAGGAGTAATATTGGTTTATTTATCTAGTTATGTGAATTATCTGTTTATTTTCTTGGCTGAGGTTATTTAGTCCTGCAATGATGTTTGATTATAAAGGTTTAGCTATCCCTATCAATCCCAAGGTTGAGTTGTATTTCCTACATACTGACCTTTTATCAATCCTAGAATAAAACTGAGGTTGATCAATCTTACAATATGATACAACTACATATCACCATAGATAACAGATTAACAGATACTCCTATCTCTTATCTATGATATCACCATCAATAGGGTATATTATCATAGGTGTCCCCATCAATCCTAAGGTAAGGTAGGCTTATATAACCTACATAATAACCTTATATCTAGTGGCGAAGCGTGGTATACTTATTTGATCATCGCCGGGTATATTTCCTATAGGAAATGTACCCGGCGATGACCAAATATGTATACCACGCTTCGCTACGGCTTATATCAATCCTAGAATAAAACTGAGGATGGCCAATCTTACAATATGATACAAATACACTTGATAATAAATACTCAAAATACAGTACAAGTAATATTAACATAAGTACAATTATCACTGTACTATATGATTAATCACGTGTCTTCAATTCTAAATTGAAGGAATGTGGCCCTTATAGGTTGTAGGTGCAGGAGTAATCATGAATAATTCATAGTTCATTTATTTATTCAGAAATGTACAATTAATACCAACAGGCTCACCAACGCACAAACTAGTTGAATAGATATAATTTTCGTATCGGAATACTTTGTATTCCTTAAATTAGAATTTGTATTGCAGTATCTTATAGAGTACAATATTTACTAATACAGTACGGAAGTTACATCTATTCATCTATATTATTTGGTAAGATTTCTGTCGAGTTGTCAAGTTTTAGTAAATTTTAGATGTGGGAGTCATAATTTAGTTACGAAACTACATTTGGGAATGTTTTGAAAACGTTTCTACTGTTATTGGAAAGAAGCAAAGCTTTTCGTTGACTTCCGTGTCTATTTTGATGACGCTTTTTTCTAAATTTTTGTTCTCTGTTGATGTCAAGGTTGTTTATTCTGCTATATTACTGCGATTAAATAGTTTGTTTGTAGAATGGATAAATTGGTTGCATTGATAAAATTTGATTGGTTAGGCATTTTACCCGTTAGTTTCGATTAGGTATCAATTTTTTATTTTGTTTCAAGAATAGATGTTGTGATTCCTATGATTCGTCATGAAAAAATTGGCCTGATCAGGTAGTTTCAGCATTCAAATAATGTTTTCAAGGTTACATTATGTGACTACTGTATTTCTATGTATAGGTATATTAATTTGATTTGACGTATGGCGAATAACTTTCATTTAACACTTCTATAGCAACAGGTGATGTACTGTTGAAATTTTTTCTCATAAATACTGTATATAACATGTAAAAAACATATTTAAAAAATAAATCAACAGAACATCACCCGTTACCATAGAAATGTTAAATGAAAGTTATTCGCCATCCGCCAAATTAAATGAATATACTATACCTATAGTTGATCACTTAAGAAATTGGTTTAGCTAGCGTTTTAAAGGGTAAAAGATTTTGTAATTGTCTTGATAGTATTCACAGTGAAAATTTTCTTGGCACTTAATTTGCATGATCAATTTGAATAACTAATGTGATGGAATCGTTTTTTGAGATCATTAAAGCTCAATATTGGTACTAAAAAACCAACATAAAAAGATAGTTATATGGAATTTTCTACAGTATTATTCCACAATAAATCATTTAAAATTATATGTGGTAAATAACGGCGACTCTTCAATTTATTATCAATCAATATAAATAACAACAGAGATCAAAGCAATAAACAATGGTTTGATAGGAATATGATTCATAGTGTAATAATTCAAAGATAAAAGTTCATTCACAAAAATAAATGTTCTAAAAACATAACGATGAATTTCTAAGAATTTACAAACATTAATACAATTGTACTTCCGTTATGAAATTTTTGCTATGATATTTTTGCTCTTTTTGCTTTGGGTGGTTTGATAAATATAGGCCTTGATTAGCCTTCCAGTAAAGATGAATGATGTGAAATTTTGTTTCACGTCATTCTTGATAACCTTTGTAACTCATTCAAAGCGAAGGCTACAGTTATATGCGCAGTTGTTAATTTTATTGTTTGTTTATTTTTTCATAGCATTTTCTATTTGAAATATTTTAGACAGTCCTCTTTAAATTTAACGAATACCTGTTACACATGTTTAGATCGGAGTTAAATTGTTCTAAATCTTTACGAGAACTTTCGAAATTGGTTCAGAATTGGATTAAGTCCAAATTGTTTTGGGGGATACTAAATTAGAGCTATACCATTTTTCACCAAGTGTCAACAGGTAGAAAGTGACGTTTTTAACAGCTAAATTGGAGCGTGTTTTAATAAATGTTGGAGAGAATTGGACGATTTTTAGAGATGTTTAGTGCCAGATGCTCTACGTTAAATTTAAACGCGGTTATGATTCGGAAAAATATGTTTTTCGTTTGAAAATTATTTTAGAAACTGAGGTTGAGTGATTTATTCAACGTTTATATCTTGAAAATAGACGGTATATTTAATGTTCGAAAGCTATTTATGAAAATGTAGTCAGAAGAAATTATTTTAAATACTTTCAACGTTTGTACCCTAGTTATGCGCAGATGTATTCAAAGACATTTTTCGCGGTTTGAAACTATCAAAAATATGAAAATATGACAGGAAAAGAATAACTGAGATTTATTTCTATTAAAAAAATTATTTATAAAGATATGGTGAGCTTGATAATCTACAAAGTTTGGATCTCACTTGTAGCAAAGTTTTCGAAAAAAATATTATCTAATTTGAGAGACTGAAACTTGAGTTCAGGTCTTTGAACGTTGGTTTTTAGTAGTAATAATTTTTGATTAATTATTTTTGGTAGTTTTAGCACTTTTGGTGTCTGTTATCTGTTACAGAATTTAGGTCAGTTGAGGTATTTTGAGATGATTTATTGTAAAATGGCAAAAGAAACTCAAGAAATTTTGTAACTTTGTTGGATGTGGGGAGGTTTGGATTAGTTCACTGGTAGAATAAGGCTAGGCGTACACTGGTTAGTCAAGACAATACAAGACGACATTAGTCACGTTTAGTCACAGTACTTCACATAGCTGCTTATGAAGCAGCACACACCGATGCAATGACTAATCGGTGTGTGTTGCTTCATAAGCATCTATGTGAAGTACTGTGACTAAACGTGACTAATCTCGTCTTGTCTTGTCTTGACTAACCGGTGTACGCCTAGCCTTATATTATCCAATGCTTTTAAAATATGAATTTTATCCATTATTCATGTATATGTTGTATTTTTTCAAAGTATTTACATTAGTAATAAACATTTCGACTGTTTTTCAACGACTAGGAGCAAGTACTCCCTTCACTTAAACTTAGATTAAATACCTGATTTTTAAACCGGTACGGTGGTTCAGCACCTGATCGTGGTTAAATAACAGACGTTTAGCTTGCTTTAGAGCGTCATCGTTGAAGTTAGCACCTGCAGGATTAGATTCTTCAACCGGTTTGCCACTAGAATCATGTAGCTTTACATTGTATTTTTGCTCTACTATTAAATAACAACCAGTTTGAGCTATTCCGAAAACAAAAAGAAATAGACTTCATGGATTGCGTATTTCTATCTGACGATAAATGAGTGAATAAAAGATTATAAATGAGACGAAAAATTGATAAAAAATACAGGACAGGACTAATAAACTCCTTTTGTGGAAACAAAAATCTACAAATAAAAGAGGGGCTCATTTGATTTATTTTAAATCTGACCGTTCCTCAGCGAATATTAAAAGGTTGATTCACTCAGCCGATGATTCATCTTGACGCAACAAGCCGGCTATTTTCAGGGTTTTCTTCAAATTCCTTCTTTTTCAAAATTTTGTTCCTTTATTTTTGATCTCCCACGTCAACGCTTGGTATTTTCAGACTCGTTAATAATTTATTCTTCAACATTTATCTCTATTACATATCACGCTGACTCATCCATGTGTCGTCTCCTTATTACATTTATCTTTCAATCCATTTTCTTCTTTCTCATAATAAATTAATTCTAGTCTTTTCACATCCTTTAAATGTAATACTGCTCGGAGGAAACTCATTGTCCACTTTCAATTGATAGTAATTAGTATTGAGATGCAGAATATTGTATAATTTTCGTAGTCTAGTGTGGTATCTTATCAGTCAGCTGTTTAATTCAAGGTTATTATATTGTATGAAATTTAATGAAAACATTGATCGTGTACAAACGCTTTTAAAAGATCTCAGTTATAGTATAGGCAGATCATACAAAAATTCAAATCATCCTATTCATTCTCCTCAAATAGTTTACAAATAGTGTAGGTGGTAATTGATACCACAAACTACGTAGCCTATATAATACCTAGTCTGTGATAATACAGAATTGCAAGAGAACTAAACAGTAACAAGAAAAATGAAACAGAAATGTGGATCAGAATGAAGTCGATCAACAGTTAAAAGAAGCATAATAACGGAAACATTGGAGACCGCGCGACCCGATTCACAGGAGAGAGAGAGATGACGTTCATTCAAATATGTTGTATTTCCAATATGGCGGCCATGCTTGTGTGTGTGCGTGTGAGAGAGGAGTTGTACGTGAATGAATGAAGTACTGTGAAAAGATGGAAATCAGTTTGTGATGACCACTCCTGGAACGTCTAGCCTTTCATTTCTTGTGCTCTGGAAATTTTCTCTCTTTGCTGAAAAAAGGTGAAATGAGTATAAGCTAGGATCTAGGAACATACTTTGCTCTGTTCTGGAAAAAAATTTTTGTCTTTGCTAGAATTGTGGCAGAAGAAGTTGTCCAGTTAGACATCCTGGATTTATCCAGGAAACTGTGTCGATCGAAGGCTGGAGTGACTATAGGAAGTGGTGGCATCCTTCCTCCAGTTTCCATCCTGTAACGGGGTCGCTCGTGTGTGCCCTCTCCCCCACCCCCTCCTCTCCAGTCTCTTATTTGGGGGGGGGGGGAGGGGTCAAGTTCAGGATGCGGTCAATCTTTCTCTCTCATGTACCAGTTTGATGTACTCGATTTATTGTCTGGTTTGATTTGTACAATGGATTGAATTCAGGCAGGTTGGATGTGTGTCTGTGTTGAGTCTGTTGGAGATCCGAGATCTGGTGAATGCTTCATGAAACTTAGAAGTCGAGAAATACAGGCGGGATGGCGAACTTACGCTAAACGCCCAAAGATAGCTTATGTCCAATACATAAGTATATAATTTACACTTGAAAAAGTTGATAACAAGTGGATTATCGATTTTCAAATCTTAGGCTAGGCGTACACCGGTTAGTCAAGACAAGACAAGACGAGATTAGTCACGTTTAGTCACAGTACTTCACATAGTTACTTATGAAGCAACACACACCGATTAGTTATTGCATCAGTGTGTACTGCTTCATGAGCAACTATGTAAATTACTGTGACTAATCTCGTCTTGTCTTGTCTTGACTAACCGGTGTACGCCTAGCCTAAGAAGGTTGATAGAAAAACAGAATCATCAATAAACAATTAAAAATAATATATTGACAATATTGAATATAACTTGAAAAATGTTCCTATGCGTTACTAGGCATCAACGTTTCGAAAAATTGATGCCGCATCAATGCCGCCCAGTATACATTATGGCCCTAAATTTTAATTTTTTCTACCCACCTTTCAATACTTTGAAACTTTTGTATTACCTACATGCATACAATTTTTTATGTTTTTCATATAATTCTATGATTTTCAAAATTTAGTAACGTACTATGTTTCTCAGCACCTCTATCGTTTACTTACTTATTCATGAATAAATAAATGTGTAAGACAATTCAGAAAACCAATGTATCAATGAAGATATACATAATAAAATAAAAAAACGAAAAACTATATGCTTTTGTGGAATCAGTTAAACTCAAATCAATGTGAACTAGACCAGGACAATCAAGGTGTAGGTGTTCATTGAATAAAATACAAAGATGACATCAAACATTTGCATGAATAAAAACGTACTAGCTTCTCTCTCGCATACACTCTCTTTGTCACTCTCTTTACATCTCTCATCTAGCTATCTCTCTCTCTCTCGCACGCGTCTGACATTGAAACGTACGCTGACTCATAAAGTTAAAGATCCGTTTCAAGATAAAACACACCGAACGGCCTTGCTCGTATTTACTCGCTCTGCTCAAATGAATGCACTATCAGATAGTTAACGTACTTCGCCATAATAATATCTGTAGTTAACTATTTAACTATATCGATGTAGTTCACCATATTCAACTACACTGTAATTTACTCGATTCACTTCAATTCACTGGGTCTGTATATAATTATGTACTATATTGTATGCTATAAGTCCTATATATTTATTTATTCTCTGTAACCCATTACAATTTACCCATTAAATATTCTTGGATACCGATATATAAACTTAACGATTCTAATCTTTGCTATTTATCTTTATGTTTTTTTTTTTTGCAAATGTGTGGCCAATTAGTTGCCACCTCAGCTCTTGTCCATTTATGGATGATATCAGCCTTATTTGGACCTCATTAACCTGGCTAGTCTCATTAAAAAGACCAATAAGTGATAAATATTTGTTGCGGTTGAGAAGTGTAGTGTGGTTGATAATTCACGAGGAAGTTGATGATTTGTGAGGGGACGTGGTTTTGTCAGGCATTTTGAACAATTCGTGACTGTTTGTGATTTGGGGAGGAAATCTTGCAGGGTCCATTGCACGAAAGCACAGTCTAATAAATACATAAATTTAATAAATCTGTATTTATTAGTCTGTGACGAAAGCTAATTGAATTCTCTGTAAACTCCGGGGGTTAGTGATTATAGGCTCTGTTGTTTGAGGAGCCACTAGTGAACTATGTAGGTGCATTATTGAACTTCTACCGCAACTTCTTCCACGAATACCAATTACGTTGAACCGCCGATAAATGACGTAATTTATCTAAAGCAATGCAATGATTGAGTTTCTTTGGAGGGGCTCATTCTATGGCTACTGAATTTAATTTATTTCCAATCGGCTTTGAGTCTGTCGGTAAAATAAGTATGTACGCTATGGCCCTTGTGTGAGACTCTCTTATAACCCTTGGCGAAGCGTGGTATACTTATTTCCTATGGGAAATATACCCGGCGATGACCAAATAAGTATACCACGCTTCGCCACTACTTATAACACTGCTTTAATAACTTAACTGAGACTTTAGATCTGATGTATATCGTCCAATGCCTTCCAGTGTTACACAAAAGTCACTCTCGGCAGCAGACAGCGTTTCTATTTGCGCCAGGCCTCTTTCTGCTTTGATTTTCCGATTAGGCTCTTGTTAGACTTATCTCGTGTACACAGTCTAATACATCCCAGTGTTACACAAAAAGTCACGGCACCAATCCTGCGTTTCTAATTGCGCCAGGCCGTGGCAGTTTCGCGGGTTGCTGTAGTTTGTTGATGTGTGGGAGTGAATGAATCGAATGACTCATCCATGGCTGATTGATCTGGTCACGCCACTGCAATGAATTCTACGCGGCATCTCACCGCTAATCTAGTTTAGTTGTTCCTTGTTCGCCCTCGTTTATTATTGCTGTTGTTTGGCGATTTTTTTCAAACCCACCAAAAACTCAAAAAGTGATATTGTATGCAAAAGTGCACACCATATGAATATGTGCATTAGTAGAAAGATTCTCATAATTTTCAAAGGAATAAGATTTTGAAGATGATGCTAACTTGAGCTTTATCAACAATTCAAAAGTATTACTATAAGTAAAAGTAGAAGGAGAAGAAGATGGAACAAAAGAAGAAGAAGAAGAAGAAAAAGTAATTGCACAGTAAATTCTACAGAAGTAGAAGAAATTCATGAGTTACTTTTTAAACAGCAATTTTACGTTTATTGATGAATTATTTATTCGCGTTTCACGCAAAAGGAAACTTAGTATAGTGTATAGCCAAAAACCATTGAAAACCATCAATAATAAATTGCAGTTGTAGATTTCACTTTCATTCATTATTGTGCTCCGAGAATAAACCTTGCCCACTATGAAACCTTACGAAACCATTCCACCTGGAATGTAATCGATACTAATATGTAGGATTATTATTACATAATAAAAAAAACGTCAGGTAAGGGAAATGGAGAAATGATAAATGGAATATAAGAGAGAGAGAGAGAGTTTCAGAGACAGAGAGAGGATAGTTGAGTGAGAAGGTGACTGGTTCAAAGAGAAACTTTGAAAGTTCAATGAACTGTACAACAAATCTCTTGTAATAGTGAAAGGCGTATTCAGCTTTAACTAAACAAACTTACGAAAGCATCAATCATACAAAATATAAAGTATAGTAAAGTATTGTGCAGTATAGAAATCGAAATTAACTTCATGGATCAGTGGAGTCGTGAGATTGACTCACCATTCATCTTGAGGCTGTGGTAAGGTTTCTTCATCAATTATTGTACAGTCATCAAGTAAAGAAGGAGAATTATTGATTACTTTTCAGCTAGTGGAGGAACACTGAATGAAAAATGAAAGATCATTGATTCTATTGAGTAATCATTGGATTTAAACAATATAATCAGCTAATAAATTCAATAAATTGAGAGGTTTGTTCCTTTCTGAATTTTGGTGATTGGTGTCTCAAGGATTTGTTGCAGTAGAAGAGTATACTCGATTGGTGTTTAGTGTGGTTTCTCTTGTCACAATTTTGTTGACAATATGACGTTCATTATTGTATACAATATATTCTAACAGTTGAAATCTATTGATAACATGAATGAATTGAAATAGACTAGTATCATTGGATTCATGTGTTGTGTTCAGAGATTATAGAATAAGTAAATATAATTTTAATAAAGAAATCATAATAAAGAAAAACAATTTTACTTCTATTCTCTGTGGTTGTGTTTACTAATGTTTCACGTTTACAATATATGTCGTTATGAAACAGTTGAGGTTTATTGACAATATATTATGAAAGTCTAGTAGTAAAGTCTTGCACGTACAGTAATGTATTTTCCACCGTCCATTCCATTGTAGTGACATTCTCTCAACTTGTCTTGCAATATACCCACTACAATTTGATGGTGGCGGGAGGGGGGGGGGGTAGAATTTCGTCACCGTCAACGTGAAATGCACGTTTGTCATGTCACGTCACGCTTTCTCCGTCGTCACGGTCGGCTGCGTGAAGGAGACTTTCGCACGCTCACGTTCGCGCGCGAACAATTGCAGGTTGTACAGTAGTTGCTGGACTTCATTGGTTTTGTAAGTAGGTCGTTGTTAGGAGGGATCTATTTTATTGCAAAGAATAACTGTTATATGTTAGTAGTGGTTATTGGTAATTGTCATTTTTGTGGCTGAAAAATTTGATAAATTTCAAGTACAAGTGGTGAAATTTAATGGAGGTCATTTGCGGCTTGTAGATCTAATATCATCGAAAAATACTAACTGATAATAGTACTTTATTTAGTGCTGTATTTATATTATTTCTACTTTGAAATTGGAATAGCAATACAGTACTTTATTCTCCGAAATAAACATAACAAGAAAATGCAATAATAATAATAAACTCCTCTGAATGCATATTCATTTAATTATTATTATTATTATTAATTGGAGGCTCTGTAATATAACTCGTATATATGTATTTTTTAAATTTATATGTTGGAATACCGTAATATAACTATCAATTTCAAGTAGTTTTATTCTCAATTCATCAATACAAATGTACGTATATTTTCATAATCTTTCATTAAAATTTTAAAATCAACTAATTATTGTTCTTCATTTTTCAGGTAAGCAAAGCTAACTGATACTATATATGGCGAGTAATCTCGTAAGTAGAACCATTAATAAAACATTTATTTTGTTAGTCAATGATAGAACAGTATTCATAGTTTAAATAGCAAAAACGTGAAAGAAATAGGAATTTCAATAAATCGAGTAAAAAATTCAAGTGTCTTTTTCAGGATTAAATTTTAGCGGTGACATCAAATCTTATGTTTTCATGATTATTATTTTATGGCATCCCCGACTCCGCATACCCTGTAGCATTCACCAGTATAATACAAACTATACACCAGTACATACACTACATCAGTATTTAGGCATTATGCATACATTTATTTTTTGAGCTTGCTCAAAATTTCATGATTGTATTTGCACCCAATTCTGAGATGACCTGTTTCAAATATTTCAAATTTAGGCGCCCATATCTCACAAACTAATGAACAGGAAATAATTTCCCTCTGAAATATATTTCATTTTGATAGCTTGATAGTATTTAAATAAAAAATCTGTAATTTTTGTATCACCATAAAAATTTTGTTTTATGCTGATGCACTGATATGCATCATTTCTCATTTCTCTCATCAATATTTCCTGTCCTCTGAAATTCAAATATCGCATACTTCATTTTGTTTCTCCCAATGACATGCTCTCTTTCCAATTATATCAGTTTATTCATCACTTTAACGATTCCATATTTATTATCTTCTTCTATCCTGATTCATGACCTCGCAAGGCCGTATGAAGGATGCTGGTTGATGATTATTACTGTTATTACTATCATTACACGGGCTTCTTTATTGACGTTGGCTGTCCGTGCATTTTCGTATACTTGTATTTATGGCTTTGCTGTATTCTGGCTAATACAGTTGTAAATGACTATACCTGTATCGATGGCTGTGTTGTATCTTGGCTTATAGTAATTACAATAATTTTCCCATTGCGAGTGCTATTATTCGTCTTGAATTGCGGTTGAGCCTCAATGAGTCATGTCTAGAGTTACTAGGTCGTACTTGGATGAGTCACAGCCAGGTTTTCTTGCTTTCTGTATAATTTTATTCAGGTGTTAATGCAAAATTGTATTTACGTAGATTTTATAACACTTTTATTATCAGTTTGCATATCACTTGACACTTTTAAGCTCGATTCACACATATAGTGCCGTGCCGCGATGGGGTTGCGTTGCGTTTGGTGCCGTTCGATTTCAGATGGATTCGCTAAAACGGCTCCTCCATTTGAAATGCATGGAAACGGCCGCAAGTGATTCACACATGTAGTGCCGTGCCGCGATGAGGTTGCGTTGGTGCCCTCAAGAGCAGTTTCGAAGCGAATTTCCAAGGCCACGGCATCATGCCGCCTGGGGCCGTTTTAGCTTCGGCTGTTTCCGTTCAGCTTCGGAATCCCTCGTGTACTGTTTTGTCAAATCATTCTGTAGTATTTTTAATAAGTTCTCGAACTTTGGTGCACTCATTCGAAAATACTTAAAAAATTTAACTGGGTCACTTTTCAAACGTGAGAATATAGTGAAACTCTCCTTCTTCGTCTCTCGCTTTCCACAATGGATGAACCCAATATTTTCGTCTCTTCCTAGCTTCCTCCTCTTGTAAAACGAGGAATGTACCGCAAGCAATGATAACATCCTCTTCGTCGGAATCCATCTCTGTGACTGAAGTGGTGAACGCAGAGGAAAAGGGTGATTGCAGAGCAAACGGCGACGGCACTAACCGAGCACGGCACTACATGTGTGAATGCTAGCGGCCCATGGCGGCGACAGCACCATCCCAACCGCATCGCAGCACCATCGCAGCACGGCACTATATGTGTGAATCAGGCTTTACACTTTCATCACTAATACTCAACACTTTTTATCATTAATTACTTAACATATCAAGGTTATATGAAGTGGAATTACTGGTTTAATCATGATAAAAATGATTGTACTTGAATATCTGGATATTATCCTCAATAGTCCTCGAGTAGACTTTTAACAGAACTTGGATTTCTACTCGAAGAATAGATTTGCGGATAGACTTCGCATTACTACAACATTAGCCCACTTCAACTTACGTATCATATTTTTTTTACTAGGGATGATGCTCACATAAGCTCTAGGCTTGTGCGTGTGTAATGGGAAGGATGATGATGATGAGAGATGAATGGACCCACATCTTTAGGTGGGCTCCGAACCACCGGGAAGTTAGATTACTGGTTTTTTGCGATACTTATTAAAATGCTCAATAGTTCTTCTCATGTGACATGTGAAACAGTTCAAATGTGGTGTGTGTGAAGGAGGGGAGGGCTTATCCCACATTAATCCCACAAATGACTCCAGTATAATGACTTTCATAGTCCTTCTGACGCCATTTTTAATCCAATAAGTATCAAATAGTAGAAAATAGTTAGAAAGCGATACTTTAGAACTAAATTGTTAGAAAAACTTTCCATACTTGAAAAATTCAATTTTTTAACTTGCTAATTGCCGTATGAGTTGAATAGTTATAGGCTTAACTTTGACTAATGGCTAGATTTCACGATTCCAGTAGACGTTCAGGTTACTGGAGGCAGGTTACCTGCCTGGAGGCAGAGGCAGGTTACCTGCCGGGCAGCCTGCCTCTGCTCTAACCTGAATAAGCCAGTAACCTGTTCAAATAAGTGGTTTAACGGTTCAGTTTACTTGCCTCCAGTCGCCTGAACGTCTACTGGAATCGTGAAATCCAGCCATAAAAGTAGTTCCGGTAGTAGTAAAAATCATAGTACCGTAGTTATCAAAAGGTAAGTAAATAATAATGTTGAAGAGGCAATGTTTATCAAAAACCATCCCCTTATAAACTAACTTGGAAAATGGTGACCAAAAAAATAAACTAGTGCGGGTTTTTTTTATATATTGAAAGTAAAATAATCTTTCAATTCTTCAATGTTTATCTACAATATTTCGCTCAATCCATTTCCTATAATAATCTTGTTCCCAATCAATTATTTCTCCTTCTCTTCTCTATTCAAAAAGTTTTCCTTCTCCTTGAACCTCTTCTGATTCATATCTTTCTCAATATCCTGCCGAAGCCAGTACAGGAAATTCTACATGTATGACGTAGTTACTTGTGTGAATCTGTGTGCAAACTACAATAAGGAAGAACCACTGCTAAACAATTGAAAATAAATCCTGATATACTGTACTAGTACCGGCTAGTAATAAGCTCAAAGTTGTTCAACATTTTATCCTGTCCGTTGATTGAGTATGACATGATTCAGTACCTATTATTATTGCCACTAGGCTGAAGTACAAATTCAGAATTGTAGTATACTTTTTATTTTGCGGTTCCTGGAAGAATTCTATCCGTGTAAAAAGGTGAATCATAGGAATAACCTGGATAAATAGTGATTATATAGTGTTGGGAGGTTACGAGGTTATGTGTATAATGGTTTATGTTTATGGTAGTGGTAGTAAAAGGGAGCCATCTAATCTGGAATTTCAAGTCATAGAATTTTCTTGGAACCTAGGTGTGAAATGAGAGGACTCTTCCTAGAGTTGTTTTCGTTTATGACATTCAAATGACCTTGATAAGTTATGAAAGTCAGATGTGTCATGCTGGTGAGGTTGTGTCATGAATCTAACGTCATGCAAATCATGACAACTTGTGTATAATTTTATTTATTGGAGGATTCTTTGTAAACAATTGTAAAAGAATATGATCTCAGAGAACAGAATAGTAAGACTTACTAGAGAGTATTGCTTCTCTATGGTATGACTTATTATTCCTTAGGGGGTAAATGTAATGGTAATGAAACCATAATACAAGTTTACTGTATTGGAATAATGTAATCGTAAGTGAATAATACTTCCCCCACCACCAAATTTTGAATTCACAAACCTTATAGCTCAATAAATCTACTAAGAATTGGATAAACTTGAACTTTTTGTGAAGATAAACGTTATGGGGTAATTTTTAGTCAAATTCAAATTACCTATCAGAAAGGTTATTTGGCAATGTTTATCTACAATATAAAACTATCCTAGTATTCTAACTGCAAGAATAGCGTTCAAAACTTCTAGGAAGTGCATTTTTGTACAGTATTACTTTTTCAGGTTTCAAGAATTTAAGATTATAACATTTTTATACATATTATTATTTCCGACCGAATCAAAACTGCATTTATAAGCGAAAATTTGAAAATCATAACATCATAAGTAAAAGAATAATTCCTTCCTCATTGAATCATAAATAAATTAATTCCAATCGTATTGAATCACCAAATAATTGACTTAGCCATTCCAATACATCACTCAATTCTCTTCATTATTGAATCACACATTTCTCATGTCATTCGGTGACATTGATTCTATTGGCACATGGCATACATGCCGGACATAATAACATAGATTAGAAAATTAAATTACTCAAAGATTGTCTGTGAAAAATGTTGTCACCATTTCATTGCTTCAATTATTGATTTCATGATTAATTCATTTACTATCCAATTGTCCGACTCGTAATCTTTTAATTCTATGATTCATCAATGTTGTTACTCACTTTTATTAGTCAATGATCATTAGAAATAACTTCTGTTTACGCACTTTGAATAATAAACGTTTTTGTGATTTATTTAGCCGAAGAAAAAGTTTATGTCCAATAGTTTTTGTTACGGAATGCTGTATTCTTGTCTAATACGATGTGTCATTCTACTATAAAACGTTTTTCTACTGAGTAATTCTATTAAGATTAGTCATAAGTTGTAAAATGAATTGTTTAAATCTCTTGAGGTTTAAAACAACAATTATTCACTACATAGACACTGCCAATATTCATTTTACGATCTATATTTATTTGCAAAAGTAGCAATTCTTATTTTTATGATAATAGCTAGGCCTACTTGTTCAAGTGTCAATATCATGATTGTATACTTGAATTATATTATAATACATGAGAAAATAAAGGATTTGAAGGATGTTTGAACTTTCAGTTGAATTTTACTCATATCTAAAATCATGCGTTGTTACTGTAAAAATACTTTCTGTTTTGTAGTGAAAGTGACATTATGATAGTTATCCATACTGAATAAAAAGACATAAAGTTGTCAAAACCACATACAGCATTTAATAAAACGACGAGATACCGGTTTCGGTTGTTACACCATTATCAATCTCTGTTGAACGAAACCTGAAATACAGTGCAGCAGAATTTTTACTCGTGACCGAGCCCTCTGATTGGGAGTTGAACGGCCTATCAAGGTGAACGCCTGCCATTGGCCATTTAAAAGCTCCTCCCACAGTGGGCGGTTTCTGCAGACGTCATAGTAATAGTAATGGCGGTTCAAACAAGTGACAAAGCAAATAAAAAAACCAAGACAAATGAAATAAATGAGAATGCTTGGAGAGAACATTGTGGAATAAAAAAAGCAAGAAAATTCATTAACAAATAAACTTGAACCTATGATAAAACTAGATTTGTGGTGTTGTATTGGTTGAAATGAATCTGGTCATTTAAATTGTAATTTCAATCATAACTTTGTAATTTTTTATCCAAATTACAAAATATAATATAAAATTACAAAAATATAATAATTGTAATTCTGGATGATTTCAAGATACTGTACTTTCATAGATGGGGATTTTCATGTTTCATATATCATATTTTCGTATTCTTGAGCAATTATTATATTTCTTCAACTATATTCATCCTTTTAGACAGAACATTTTAAATTCGAGTAGCAATTTTATTCCTAACTATAAAATAATGAATAATCTTGTCCACTTCTTGTAAAGCTATTCCTATTTTATGCATCTTGTCTTGTAGATACAATTTTATACATTTTTATTATGGTCTCATCCATAACGTCAACTCGGATATAACGTTAGTCGTCTCCAAGTTCCGCCAACCTTCAGGTCAGTTACACGAAAAACGAATTTAACCACCGTAAAATGCCGTCATCTACAATCGATTCAATGCGAAGAAAACATTTTTAATCTTCGTAAAATAACGTCATCTCATGTTGATTAAATTGGCTATCGTATCTCGTGTTAGCATTGATTGTAGAATATCTATTTTATATCGGCACTCTGATATAGAATCAGTAAGGCTAGGCGTACACCGGTTAGTCAAGACAAAACGAGATTAGTCATAGTTGCTTATGAAGCAACACACCGATTAGTCATTGCATCGGTGTGTGCTGCTTCATAAGCAACTATGTGAATTACTGTGACTAAACGTGACTAATCTCATCTTGTCTTGTCTTGACTAACCGGTGTACGCCTAGCCTTATTGGTTGGTCCCTTGAATGACGCTTTAATCAAGTTACATTACAATGTGGTTTCTAATAAATTAGACTACTCCGATCCTCATCAGACAAATAAACGGAAGAAACCCATGTAACTGCCTCCTTTCACTGTATATAAATTGTTTTCTTTTTCTCACCCAATCAGTGTGAGAATCCCCATTATTTTCCACACCCACTTGAAGCACAGTAATGTTGCGTCCAAAGGAAACCCTTCATGTTGTGTTGATAGGCTACTCATCTGGTGTCCGATCAAGTGTGCTGTGAAACCAATTTGGGGCCGTTCAATTAATTTGTTAGTGGGAAGTGTCGATTGAGTGGGAGTGGATTGAGTTTTGGGAGGAATTTCGTAGAAGATAGGAAAGAGAAGGGTGAACGGGAGACGGTAAAGGAAAAGAAGGAAGTTTTGAAGAGATTTGTGGAGAAGAAAGAGAAAGAGGATAGGAGAAGGAAATAGAAACAAGGGTAAAGGAGGAGAGTGAAGGGAACGAAAGGACATAGAAAGAGATAGTTCAGGAGAGAGGATAGTGAAAAGAAGAGCGAATGGGAGACAGTAAAGGAAAGAAAGGAAGTTTGAAAGAGATTTCTAGAGAGGAAAGAGAAAGAGAAGGGTAAAGAAACAGAATGAAGGGAACAAAGGAAGTTAGAAAAAGATTGTTGAGGGAAGAGAGAAAGATGGGTGAAGATAAATAGGGAGAAGTAGATGATAATGATTTCGATGAGGAGGAGGAGGAGGAGAAGGAGGTAGAAGAAGAAGAAGAAGAAGAAGAAGAAGAAGAAGAAGAAGAAGAAGAAGAAGAAGAAGCTAAGTAAAAACGTGAAAACTAATTGAAATTTCTAAAATTCACAACTTAGACAGTACCGGTACCTACTTTGATTTATTATATTACTTGAAAATATTCTTAGAGATGATTAATCATAGATTGATTGTTGCAGTCGTTATAACCAATTCACTGGGGACTTCTTCATTAATTTCATTAGTCATGTAAAACAGGAAAAACTATCACATACTTGAGCATGTTATGCTGTTATGCTACACTTTTCATAATATAGTGTCCGTCCTTCTTATTACAGGACTTGTAATTTTTCAAACCGGCCTCACATCTCAAGTTGTGGGTGTTACCATAATAATTAATAATTATTGGATCACAGTAATCGAATCATGAATGACTCACTGCTTTACTTACATAAAGATTAAGCACTCAATCCCTAACATGACAATATTGGTACAATGTTTATCGTTTATAAAGCAAATACCCTGATCGACTCAGAGCACTTTCGATTATCAGAGTTGATGTTTGGCTAGTCTTTCTCTTTTCTTCCGTCTCTCTTCTTCCTTCTCTTTTACAGCTTCTCACTTCCTCCCTCTTTCCAAAGATCATCTGTCCTTCTCTTATCAGCATCTCCTTCCTGTTATCAGTCAGTCTCTGTCGCACCTCATTCCATTATCACTATCTACAGCAGAGAAGGAAGCCTAGATGTTTTATTATTATCATCATCAACCACAAATGTCAATACAGTGAGTCACCACTCAACCTTGAAATCAGCTGATTCACGCCTCGTAATACAGGCGCCAGCATTGTTTGAACAACCCAGGGCGCTATCTGGTGTGTTTTATCGGCAACTAAAAGCAGCGTCTACGCAGACGGCCTCTAAACACCCAATTTTCCATTCGATCTGTTCCAATTTTCTTGCTTTTTATTTTCTTCTTCTTTGTCCTTTTACTTTTTCTCATTGTCGTTAGTTTCCTCATTTTTCTTATTTTATTTTGCTCGTTTTCTCTTCTTCTTGTAGTTCTTCTTCCTCCATTTGTTCTTATTCGTCCTCAAACATACTTTTATTGCATTGCTTTTCCTTTTTATCTTCTTTCTATTTCTTCTGTGCTCCTCTTCCTCCTCATCTTTTTACTTCTTCTTCTTCTTCTCCTCCTTCTTCTTCTTCTTCTTCTTCTTCTTCTTCTTCTTCTTCTTCTTCTTCTTCTTCTTCATCATCATCATCATCATCATCATCATCTTCTTCTTCTTTTTCTTCCTCTTCACCTCCTTATTCTATTCTTTTAGTTCCATTCCTTTTTTATCCTTATCGGTACTACTTATCACAATATAATTGTATATCCTTCTCCCTTTTCACCATCTATTCCTCCTTATACTCTTTTTTCTTGTTCTCCTTCATTTGTTTTTTCTTTCTCCTAAAATATTTTACTGCTCCTCCTGCTCTCCTCTCCACTATTCTTTTCTGTCTCATTTCTTCTCATATTTCTACCTCTCCTCCTACCTTTTCTCCATCTTGTGCCTCTTTTTCGTCTTCTCCTACTTCTTATCATTGCTTTCCCTTTTACATGTGAAAAACATTGAAAATAATTACAGTAACAAAAATGTTAATGGGGAATACTATGTATGTCCTGCTTAGATGTTATGATTAGAAGCCTTGTAGCGTTGTTGTCATCTTATTTCCGAAACTAATGAGGCTCAGTCGATGATTATTCATAGTCCAATATTCACAATAAAGACTGAACAACGCGCAGCCCTCAACTCCTTCCCTTGTGACACATCATCACGACTATTACCCCTCTTAAAAACATTCTGCTCAATATTTAATTCATCTTCGGGCCGTTACTCATTTCAGTCGTCAGTATAGTTGTTAGTCATCTGGCTGATTCATCACACTCTTGACAAAACTTTTGGGGGTGACGTGGAGCCCCAAAAATAGGGTGTGGAGGGGGTGTTGGTGCTGTTGACGACTGTCAAAATCGTCGGTTAGAGGGGCGGGAATTTTGAAAACGGGGAGCGGGAAATTTCTGGAATACAGGGGTTGATTGTCGAACGGCTGTTTTTTAAACAATTTGCTGAGACTGACTAATCAGTCGTGGGGACAAATAGAGCGGAAAGTGAAAAGAGAGAGAGAGAGAGGGATAAACAATGAGAAGAGGGTTGTTAAATGGTGCTCTGATATTCTACCACACACAGCACTGAGATGGTTCAGCTCTCGAATGTGAGAGTGAGTCATAAGCCGTTACCATTGTTAAGGGTGCGCACTTGAATGGCAGAGGGGATGTACTAGTGGTGATAAACATAGTACTGACTGACTACACAGGGTGTTCGGATTATGATTCACCGCTGATGTCGTGATACTATAGCAGCAAAACTGCTACCACCAGTTTGTTAATAATTACAATGGGAGGGTCCATTCACCCCTATAAGGGTTCATTCATAGTGGATACGCACTTACACACGCACACATCCAGGGGTTTCATTCATTAATTCAGTGGACGTTCATTCATGGGAGGTGTGTTGCTTGTGTGCAAGTTTTTTTTGAAATTTCCCTCGCAGCGGTTTGGAGCTTCTCTCCCTCGCTCTAGAAAACGACTCATCTCGTTGTGACGTCACACACACATGCTTACTCATAGTACACATGCGCACATTGTTTTGCCTGTATATGTGGAGCAACACTGGTAAAACAGCCGGCTTAAAATAGGGATGTTGATGTGAGTCAAAGAGTTTGGTTTTGGAGGTGGGTAAGAACGAAGGGGTTGTATGATTCATAAAAAGGATGCTTGATCACGTGGTGGGAGAGAGAGCGAGTGAGGAAGAGAGAAATAGAGAGAGAAATGAGACAGAAAGAATAAGAGAGGGAGAATCAGGGAGAGAGGGAGAGAGCATGTGTAAGAGGGGGATGATGATGGAGTTGAAAGATAGAATGAGGATGTAGAGAAAGAGAGGAAGAATGTGGAAGAAGAAGAAAGTTGTAGGAGGAAAATGAGAAGATGAAGAAGAAGAAGAAAGGGATTTGGAAGGGAGGAGATAAAGGAGTAAATCTTATTTGTATGTGTCTTGTAATTTATTATAAATATTCAATATTGTAAATGATTGTAAAATATTGCATTTTTTGTGTTATTCTACTCGTTTTTGTGAATGAAATTGATTGATTGAGGAGGAAAACAAACTTAAACGTCATTGGAGAATGGAGAGAGAAGGATTAGATTAGATTATTTACTTTATCCATATAGATTACAGGGAAAGCGAAGATATGAAAACAGTATAATAATATAAGAAAAGCAGATAGGGAAAAAGTTTTAAAAGTAGATAATATTATGATTAGAAAAAAGCAGCGAAGAAAAAGAGGCGGACATCGTGTTAGAAGAAAATAATATGAGAATTGCAAAGAACAATAAATAGATGAAAAATAAGAATTTAGTACCCAGCAAAGTTAACTTGATTGAACTGAATAAGAAGACTTGAAGTTGTCAAAACCAAATATTCAATAAAACAACGAGATACTGCATTTTCGGTTGTTACACCATTATCAATCTCTGGTAAGCTACAACTAGAGTACAGTTCAGCTGCAGCAGAATTTATACTCATGACCGAGCGCTGTGATTGGCAGTTGAATTGCCTGTCAGATGAACGGCTGCCATTGGCCTAGATACGCTCCTCCCACAATGGGCGGTTTCTACAAACATCACAGCAATGGCGGTTCAAATAACTAATATAGCAAAGAAAGGTTATCGATATTTTCAAAAACAAATGAAATGAGTAGGAATGCTCGAAGAAAACAACGTGGAATAGAAAGAGCAAGAAAATTTAATGACAAACAATTTTAGACTTATGATAAAACTAGATTTGTCACAAATCTTAGTGGTATTATACTGGTTGAAATTGTCAAATTTTGTTTATCATTGAATTTTCTTGCTATTTTTTTCACATTGTTCTCTTTAAGCATTCCTATTCATTTCATTTGTTTTTGTAAATATCAATTATCTTTCTTTGCTATGTTAGTTGTTTGAACCGCCATTGCTGTTATGTTTGTAGAAACTGCCCATTGTGGGAGGAGCTTATCTAGGCCAATGGCAGCCGTTCACCTGATAGGCCATTCAACTGCCAATCACAGTGCTCGGTCATGAGTATAAATTCTGCTGCAGACTCAACAGATTTTAAATTGTTTTCTTCCATCTTCTTCTACGTCAAACCGCTCCGACCAATCGCATGTGAGTAGTTTGGTTGCAGTACACGCCCACCTGCACTGTCATTGGTCGATTCGAAACATGGCGTCTTATAGGCTGTAGTCATTCAATTGTTGCTGAAGGGACAGAAGAATAGGCAGACGGAATTTATTATTATCATGCTCGAAGAAAATAAAGAAGTGATAAATTTGAATTAAGTAGTGAGAGAAGGAAATTTCAGAGGAAAGTAATTACATAATGAAGATTAAGAACAAGTACTTTTTTTAAGTAGAAGAGAAGCGAAAGTAAAAGGAAGAAGAAAAGTATGAGAAAGCTTTGTGTGTTACTTTGGTGAATGGAATGACTTCATAGTTTAGCTTCAGTTTGGGGTGGCTCATTTCCTCCCCTCTGCAAAGGGTGGGTGATCCACACTATTTATTAGTACACTTGAAGTTTATGGCTTTTTAAATCATATTAGTTACACTGCTCACTTACCTCCCCTCTGATTTCCGGTAGCATTTAATTTGCGGCTTATCAGTCACGCCCTTATCAACACTGCACTTTTCTAGTTAGTTGTTACGGGTTGTTTTTGCCCTTGTTATCAATCGTTAAGGTAGTACTTACTGTATCACACTTGTACTTACTGATATTCACGGCCGAAAGTTGAAATATTCTTCATGTGCTGGTCTTTGTTTACTTATTACTTACAGCACTGACGAAATACTCTCTTAATATATCTTGTTTGAGAATGAAAATACTTGGATGTTGTCAAATATCACTTTATTTATTAGAG
This sequence comes from Laodelphax striatellus, assembly GCA_017141395.1. NCBI lineage: Eukaryota > Metazoa > Arthropoda > Insecta > Hemiptera > Delphacidae > Laodelphax > Laodelphax striatellus. Next base: position 32,180,885 of record CM029536.1, read on the forward strand.
AAGTCACAAACATGTATCAGCATCATTGTGCCATCTTCAGTGTAGGCTACTCTGTCAGAAGTATATTGTTTGTGCTTTGCAAACACACCGATTAGTCATTGCATCGGTGTGTGCTGCTTCATTAGCAGCTATGTGAATTACTGTGACTAAACGTGACTAATGTCGTCTTGTCTTGTCTTGACTAACCGCTGTACGCCTAGCCTAACATAAACCATAACTCAAACCAACTATGTGGGATGCCAATATGAAATAAGTTAGACCGTAGATCTGCGCGTAATTTCGTAGAAAACATAATATTCTTGATATGTTACAAATATACTTTCAAATTTCCCTCCAACTCCAGGCAAGCATAAAATAAGAGGATTAAAATTCCCATTTTCAAATTTTCCTATCTCCTGAAAGGGAGCGAATTTCGTCAATCTAATGACTTATTCTTGTTCAGCTCTTCAAGTCCTATCATCTATGTCTATGTCTATATGGTAGTATCAGTCCATCCATCCACAACACTATGAATCATCAGAAAACAAACAAGAAATAAAATAGCAATAACAAACGACAGTAAAACTTGAATTACATCCGTTTGCAACAACTGTAAAATTGTTTTGCACTCAATTGAACAAAGTGAGAAAGAGATGTCGGCGAGGAAAGTAGCAGAACTGAGAAGAGAAATGGGTGAAAAATGAGTATTTTGTGGCAAGAGCATTGTAGTAGGTGCTAGTAACAGCGATATCTTAAATGGGATAATTGATAGGTTGGGTCGCAACGATGATTCATAGCGAATGACCTATCACTTTCATGATGCCAGATGAAACAGACAGCAAAAAGGAAGAGAAAGAAAGGATAAGAGAGGGTGAGAGAGGGAGAGAATTGTAAATTAAGAAGTAAGACCACATAGAGGACGGTGGGCGTCCTTGTAAAGAACTCAGGTTTATGTATTCATCGTCCTGTTTTATAGATATACTGGTCACAATATGTAAAGTATAGTTCATCTTCATAGAGTTGAACTGTATTACTATATTTTTATGAAGTATATGTATAGACTGTGGAGTGATAAATTGTATTACTATATTTTTGTTGTGTATATTTTATGTGAAGTTTAGCTATAGTCAGTGGAGTAATTGCTATATATTTGAAAGGCTTGAGATGTCAGTGTAGCAAAACGTATTTCCAAATAAGGTGGTTGCTATAAAATTGTTGTAAATTCTGAGAATCCTTTCCTAAAAGACAGAAATTGAAGGTTAGCTTCCTTATTTAATACAGTACTTCCTATTTTTAATATTTCTGTATCTTTCTGAATGCAATAATATCTATTTTACAAGAATATAGGCCTACAGTTTTCGTTGTGGTGAGCAACTGTTTTCTACACCAATAGAGCCATTTTCTGATTTTTAATTGTCAGGAATTTAGATTGAATTGAACTTGATTTTTTTTCTAAACTGATTAAATCATATGCTACAGGGGTGAAATCATAATATATAATGTACAAAAAATTTAAAAATATGTTCGAAGGTGGAAGGATATGGGATATTGCAACTATTCAATTGCTCTTTACATTATAATAATTTATTGAAATTCCTAATTAATAATTCGGAAGTCTTCAGAGTATTCTATGGCATTATTAATTAGAAATTTCGATTAATAAATAATTATTATAAATTAATATATTCGAAACATGTTTTAAAAATATATTTGATAGTTACTTAAAAATTTGTTAACATTGTTTCTCAATTAGTCAAGTATCAAACTATAGATAATTTCACTGTAGTCAATCACAACTACAGAAATATACAACCTGCCTATAATTATAATTTATAGGTTTGTTGTTTAGACATTGTGAAGTCCAAAATTTGACTTTCTGTCGAACCGATTGCTATAGTAACTTGAAAGACAATAAATTTCATTCATCAATTAGTTGATTATTTAGACTTATCAACTCATAATTATTCACAATTCTGAAAATTTAACTATTCAAAAGCTATGACGTCTCTCATCATAGATTCCCGCCTGTCATTACCATTTTCTAAAATATCCGGCAAGATCAAAACTCATGATAAATGTTTAAAAATATTTCATCAAAAACTTTATAATAAATTCCCACGTTAATAGCCTACTCATCAACATTACATCATTATCCATTTGGGCTCGGATTCGATTAGATATATTAATTATTACTAATAAACTAAAGATCATTAATATACTCACAATTTCGCCTTGTATTTTGAAAGACATTAAATAAATAAAATTTCCTTCATCAAAGCTTTCCATCATGTGTCATCAGTTATTTCAAATATTTGCCTAATAAATATTGATTCCCACATTTTTAAATATTTCATAATAATTATGAACAAATCTTCAAAACTAGTGAATGGATCAATTAGATCAAATAGATCTGTAAACTATAACATTATAGTGATATAGTTGATAGGGTTAAACTATAATATATCATTGTGGAAATGTAGATTTAGTAAAAAGGGAAGGACTGAAATTAGACATACGAAAATCCACAAATAATTACGAGAATTACACTAAGCCCCTGCGCCCACTAAGCAACTGCTATCTGATTTCAGTCAGCAACCCAGCGTTGCCAGATGACTTTGACTGATAGGTTAGATTAGGCTAGGCGTACACCGGTTAGTCAAGACAAGACGAGATTAGTCACGTTTAGTCATAGTAATTCACACAGTTGCTTATGAAGCCTGACACACTGATGCAATGACTAATCGGTGTGTGTTGCTTCATAATCAACTATGTGAAGAACTGTGACTAAACGTAACTAATCTCGTCTTGTCTTGTCTTGACTAACCGGTGTACCCGATTACCCGAAAAACAGCCAAATGTCATCTGGCAACATTGGGTTGCTGACTGAAATCAGATAGCAGTTGCGAAGTGGGCGCAAGGGCTAACTTGATGCCGACCATCAATTTTCCTCAACAAAGATTTCTATCGAGAATGTGTCATCAATATTATTGAAATGTTGGACTGTTATTAAGCACTGCGTGACGTCACTGTCCATAAAGATTTCTGTCATAAATTTGTTGATGATCTATCATGAAGTGCCTCTTTGTCGTGTGGTTTATCAGAGGCGATAAAATTAGACCGGTGACTCATCGGATGCTATTTTCTACTGGGCCTGCCTGTCATTTTCCCGAACATTGAGTTTTTCCGACTTGAAGGCTTCCATGATCGATAAATGGAATGGCAGTCTGACATGAATAACGAACGGCACGCCTCAATTCAGGCGTTTCTAGGCTTGCCACACTTTTTAGGTTTCCTTCCTTCTTAGTTCCCATCAAATCAGGCCTAAAAACTCTAAATCAGGGCTATTTTCCCCCAAATTTTTCTCGGCTCTCGAGGCTGCGTTGTTATTCTTTACCAGCTACAAGGCCTGCTCTCTCTCCCTTTCGCATCAGCCTATCCTCATCAGCCCAATTGAGGCTGTAAATTTTGTTCAGATTTTACGAGTTTACCCTGTGCAGCGCAAAGCGCCGCTTGCATGCTCAGTACTGTATCGTTTGGGAATACAGTATCATTGCAACAGACTTGTATCAGTGTGAGTTTCCTCTAGATTTCACATCAAATCTCGCAGTGGTGGAAGCACAGTAGAAAAGAATTCTACTGTGTAGAATTCTACTTTTGAATTCAAAAGTTTTTTAATATACAGTAATAGATTTACATCTAAAAGATGTCTTGTGTATTGAGGTTTAGTGAAATGCACTCTGACGTGTGGCTTTCTGATTAACAAGGATTCGAATTAACAAAACAAATCTACAAAGAAAAATAATTAGTAATTGGAAAGAGTTGAAAACCATCAAACCTTCTATTAAAAATCTGCAAAATAGTTTATTAGTCTTAAATTTTTCTCCAAAGTTTCTTGTTATATAAAATTATTAAACACAGTAATCGCGAAGTTGTATTATTATTATAGATGGAATATTATATTATTTATAATATGTTGAAGGAAATACCGCACGTGTGCAAACGTTTCTTCCAATCCATTCAACAACCATGAGAAATCATTCTTGTTATATAAAATTATTAAACACAGTAATCGCGAAGTTGTATTATTATTCGTAGATGGAATATTATATTATTTATAATATAGAAGGAAAGACCGCAAACGTTTCTTCCAATCCATTCAACAACCATGAGAAATCAAAGCTTTCCAGCCTTGTTGACAGGATATTGGCAATAATTTGAATTTCGCTATGCCAATGAGAGAAAGCTGTAGCTGCTGGTAGCAGTATGACACTTTCTCCAATAGGAAAGTACGGTACAGTTTTCCCCATGAAACAATTATGATGAATCTGAATCATATTTCAAGCTGGTTATTCCACAATGTACGACTCAACTGGTTCGAATTACATAAATTTATCATAGCTTACATACGAGCAGTTGCACGAAAATCAAATTAAATCTAACCGCCGTAAAGTGATGTCATTTAACGGAACCAATGAACGAATCTGCTGTTGATGTAATATTTGTAATGACTTCGTTTTACGGCGGTTAAACGCGGTCCAAGAGCAAGATTTTTCACATGGAAATACAAAATTTGTAGCAAGTTTGACTGAGTTTATTTTGCATTTCTTACCACTAAAACTCAACTGGAAATGAAACCTGCGAGTTCATTCATTAGGCTAGGCGTACACCGGTTAGTCAAGACAAGACGAGATTAGTCACGTTTAGTCACAGTAATTCACATAGTTGCTTATGAAGCAGCACACACCGATGCAATGACTAATCGGTGTTGCTTCATAAGCAACTATGTGAAGTACTGTGACTAATCTCGTCTTGTCTTGTCTTGACTAACCGGTGTACGCCTAGCCTTAATGTAGTGGAGAACAAATACAGTTGTAAATTTGCATTTACATTTGTATTTTCAACGAGGAACTGTTTATTGAGGAAATGAACTTATCGCAGTTGAAATGCATAATAACGAAGATAAAGTAATGTCCTTGCGGTAGAGATGAAGCAGCTGTTGCAGCTGAAAATCTAGGAAGAGGAAATCGAGAATAGAGATCGAATTGCAAAAGAGAAAGAGATGAAATAAGTAAGAAGGAGATAAAAGATACGAAAGAGATGTGAAACGAATTGGAGGTTGATGTTTTTTCACAACGAAAAAGGAGAACGAGAGACAATATTGAAACCAACTGACGAGGAAGCTGTGTCAAAGAAGATGAGGATTAAATGAAGAGAGGAAAAATACTGAGAATAATAAATTGAATAGCCGTACAAAGTTGAGGTAGATAATAGTTGCACAAAACAGACGACCAAAAAATTGTTCAAACACAATGAGTAAAAGACAGACGAGCGAGAGAGACGCGATGATGACGAAGTTGGAGAAGGAGGGTTAAGGCACGCGGCGAAGGTCCCCGTTTGGGATTGGTGCCCACAATGTGAATGACTCAGTCGGTGTGACTCATGCAGTTTACAACGGTGAAAGAGTCCGCGACCCCGAGACTACCTTCAATTCACACGGTACTGTCTGAAGAACAGCTGCCTGCTCCTGCTGGACTGGAGAATATTGTTCCTCAATCGGGTGTTTCCTGTCTGTAGCCGAATGCAAATGATGAATCTCGCTCGCTAAATACAGGATGCTCACGGGTGATGGAATGTTGGTGGGTTGTGAATGAAATAATAAGAAATTTTGTGTTATTTTAAATTTAGTGTAATCAGAAATTTTGAAGAGTAGGATTGTGTATAAAAGTTATGTTATAATAAATGGGAAATCTTGTAGCTCTGTAAGAAAAAAAGAAAAATGCAGGACTTTAGAATTTTTTGAAATCAGAAAAGTTGGAAAGAAGAATTGTGTCGGAAGTTACAGTGCGATTCATTTAATTTGACGCTTGGCGATCAGTAAACAGCTGATGTTACGCAGCTTTGACACAGATCTATACTCTGATTAAGGCTAGGCGTACACCGGTTAGTCAAGACAAGACAAGACGATATTAGTCACGTTTAGTCACAGTACTTCACATAGTTGCTTATGAAGCAACACACATCGATTAGTCATTGCATCAGTGTGTGCTGCTTTATAAGCTACTATGTGAAGTACTGTGACTAAACGTGACTAATATCGTCTTGTCTTGTCTTGACTAACCGGTGTACGCCTAGCCTAGAACTGCTTTAGGATTGAGACCCGCTTGGTGGACCGCTCTAGGCCGGTCCTAAAGCAGTTTAAATCAAAGTACAGTGTAATTACACTAATTACAGATCTATTTTCATAAATTGGAAAAGGTACAGTTTTGGGGGTAAGCCTGTTGAACCATCCAGGGTATACTTATTCATTGTATTAAGTATGTATATTCTTAATTTATGTACACTTAAGTATTCATTTTTTAAGTATTGCTGAATAAATAGATGAATAATACTGTGATTACTGTTAGATGATAATTCTTGTGATTCAAATTAGTGGTTACCGCTGTAATTCTTTCACCTATTCCTATAAATATCGTACTCGCCTACTGCACTGCATACTGCACGTTTAAATTTAACCGGGCAAAGGTTGTTGTACTTGGAAGAGGTGATGTGGCAGAATACCAAGAACCCAAAAGGCCGGGGGGATGACTTCATCGCAGACTTTACCTGGGCTTCGTTAAGTCCCAAGTCCCTGAAAGGTTCGTTGATGAGTGCACGCCTTATTTATAGAGGACTTCTCATGAACTTAATCAGTCTCTCTTTTGACCTTTTATTCCCTTGCTTTTAAGTCCACTTTCAAAATGTTATTCGCCCTTTTTTATTTCCTATTCAACTTTTTCATACTCTTTGTTTGTTCTGTCTTATTTACAATTTTCACTCAATCACTTCCAATTTTTTCAATTCAATATAACTGTACATTGTTATTATATGAGCATCTACTGTATTGCCAAACATTTGAAAAAATAATCGGAATGCATTTGAAGAATGAAAAAAAGAAAAATGCTATTCAATGAGTTTTATATTATTGTAACTGAACAATACATAGGTTCATGTTTATAATGTAAAAATTTATTGCCAAACATTTGAAAAATATTCTAAATGTTGATAAGCAATAAATGAATAATTGTACAATCTTTTACAATCCAAACTCATTGGTATTCATCTGATTTCTTTTCTTTTGTTACAGGTAATTGTCACACTTAACTCGAGTACAACTGGCGTTGCTTAGTAAGTTATTATATTATATTTACACTAAAATATTTATTACATTCGTTGTGTAATGTAGTTGACAATGTGAGAAGAAGCAACAGGTGTGGTCCAAAATTGCTTCAATTCCAAATTAAAATTACATAATTCGTTTGTAATTTACCCGAATTTCATTTTTTCAGTAATCACATACTGTACTGCTCTTATTTATGGCTCGTATTAGTATTCCTTATTGAAATTTTGATGATTAGCTCGATCAGAATCAAATCTCTGGAAAAGGAGAAGCTGAAGTTGAACTTGGTTCATTATTTGTTGCTCCAAAATATCTTATGAACCATACTCACTATTCTTAATTAATTTTCTCAATTGATTTGGAAACTTTCATTCCCAGAACAAAAAATTTAAATTTTATTTATTGATTTAAAGGTAATCTTCCGTCCTCTTTTTTATGAATACTGTAGAAATCAAAGATCATACAACGAAATTAAGACAGTTTAAGCTTTTAGAATAATCTTGTCAATTACTCATCATCTAAAATTGTCAATTGATGATTAATTATAATGATTCAGTCGTATTCAATATTTGCATCATGCAAGATTATGCTCTCTTTAAATTGAATGATTGTTCATTACATATTTACATGACTTACACAATGTGTTTATTGTATGACCAATTCTGAATTAAGAAGATAGTAATGAACTGTTACCCCCTGTACAAATTTTATGTTTACCGAGCGATTGTTTACCCTCTGGATCTAGTGATTTATCTATACTTGTGGGAAACCTGTAGGAATTAAATGTCAATGAAGATGATAATATACTTTATTGGACGGAGAAAGAACTAGAAAATCCTTTCTACCACTCAACCTTTTACCATAGGAATGGACGATTTTTTTAATTTAACCTTAGGAATGTAACTTTTTCATTAGAAAGTGTGTAACCTTTTGATTTATTCAGTTGCTATTTTATCCAATGTAGAATTCTAGATTCTAATTTCATGTTGAGCTTGAGATTTTCATTTTTCACTGTTTAGATTCAATTGACTGACTCCCACTGAAAATTTAGCCTGATTAAAATTTACCACGTTGAATTTTTTTCATAACTAATTCCGCACTTTCTTGACATCAATGTGATGTTTTCCTCAAACCAATCGTGAATTTTGAAAGTAGAAATTGAGTTTTCCTATTAGGCTAAATGATATTAGCCTAAATACAAGGGGCTCATTATTTTAATAATGTGTCTGAGAAACTGAAAACTTATCAAAAACTTGATTAAAATGTACATTTTTATCAAGTCGTGTCCTGGAACTGTCTCACATGTCATAATTCCACAATGTGTGATTAATTAACTTAATATCTGGTTTTGTTAGGTTCTCCAAAGAGACATTTTTTCAAATTAAGCCGGTCTAAAAAATAACTTCTTAGACTTTTTTACACAACATGGTTATCGAACGTCATCCACACAAATTATTATTTATACATTCCAGCCCTGTTGTTATCACTACTACGGTCTAGTTATTTTTCTTTCTTCTTTCCAATTTTGTTGTCAGTTTCCTGTTATTGTCACCTATGTGAAAAACAAGGTTATCGGAGTTCAACTATCATTCAGTCCCCTATAATGTGAAAGAACACACATATTTCATCAGTGTCCCAAAAGATAATGCCGGCTGAGTCATAGGCCAGTTTGTTGTCATTAGAAATTCAAATTTACGACTTTTACATAAACTATACGAGTCTAGTTTCACTGTTTTAATGTTTCTGGCTTGCTTTTATCTCAAACTGGATCGTGTTGTAACTATATACTTGACCTGTGTCATTGTAATACGGTTTGACCCAGACGTGTTGGTGACTCATCTTGAATTTTATGGATTTTGTGACAATTTTTGAAATAAAAAATCCGTTTGACATAAACTGGATCAATTTAAAACTCTACTTGACCTGTGTCATTTAAATACAGTTTGACCTAGGCGTTGTAGTAGTGAGTCACCGTGATTTTTATCACAGTTATTGGAAAAATATTCGGGTATTTTGATGATTTTTTCAAAATCCCTGATGGTAATAAAGTGCTATTTTATGGTCTTTTAAATATCTATTGATAGTTATTGATAATTGTTTTCGATAAAAGTAATTATCGGTTAACTCTTTGTCAATTGGAAAATCCTTATGAGAAGTCAGAGGTCAATTAATGAAGTGTTTATGAGTCATGATGATGACTTATGAAATATTACTCATAGGAACTCTTTTTTTCAATAATAAAACGATTTTTCATAGCTCAGAGCATAATACCACAGAGAACACGCTTAGTAATAAACTAGAGACTTAATAATAATTGCTATAGTAATATAGCAATAGCATAGCCCCCTCTGTAGTTTAGAGGGGGCTATGGCAATAGACTTGACAATACTAGAGAGTATTGCTTATCTATGATAATAGAAAGTACCTTCAATATTGAATCATAGCAAGCCAAGGTAATCAATTTCGATTTTGCACAATTGTACAGTACAGTAGAGCTGGTTCATTTTGCTAAGGCACCTGAACTAACAAAGAAATTGCACTAAAAAGATTTCTACGATTTTCAAAGTGCATTAGAATTATGATATAGCCATTCTAATATTGTATAATGAATGAACTGTTTTACACTATGAAGATTGTAAAAAGCTGTAATATGTTGTTACAACAATCAGTTTTATCACAGAGAAGTGATACTCTCTACTCTCTCTAGTTCTCTTAACTCTAGTTCTCTTCAAGCGATACCTAGTCTTCTAATCTGTTCTCTGTGGTTTTATGCAGGTGCCTTAAAGCAAAATGAACCAGTTATAATTTCGCTTAGCTACAATAATTAACATCACAAGAGTACATTGTTGAACTTTATTTCTGTAATATATTCAATATATTCAATATTTTAATATACAATATATTTAATATTGTATCCAATTCTCACTATTCCCATCAAAGCATCAAACACACTATCAAAAGATAGAATAATTGGATTGGTATGGAATAATTGGTTATTGCATTTATTCAATTGGAATAATCAGAGCAAGAAAATCAAAGCATTGTTTATTGAAGAATGTTTTGACGAAAGTGGTTTTCTCTTTTTTTTCTCTAAATTTTCATTTTCGCCAGAATTCACTGTCAGGAGATGTAACAAGTACTTGACAAATGTTTGCACTGGGTGACTAATAAGATTCCGATTACGCACATAGAACTATAGTACAAGTACAAAAGTACAAGGCTTGAAATGGAAAACGTGTTCACAAACATTGTGATTGTACAGTCATTGAAGTGACTAAAGTAGATGATTGGGTGGAGGGTATTGTCACTATAAACATGGAACACGTGGTAGAACAAGTATGAGAGTGGTACTTGAAAAATTAAGTTCAAGTTACTTCATAAACGAAGTATCCAGCAATTGGGAACATATGAGTCATGTATGTGATCATGCAGTACGACTGAGTAGAGCATGTGTTCCCAGCCAGGTCATCCTTGTTTACAGAGATGTGTGTGCGTGTGTGTGTGTGTGTGTGTGTGTGTGTGTGTGTGTGTGTGTGTGTGTGTGTGTGTGTGTGTGTGTGTGTGTGCAATGATATCATTGTCGAATTGAGAGTGAGATGTAATTCACAGAGTTCTGTTTATTACGTTTCATTTGAAGGAAAAATTTACTATAATATCAGCACATTTTTATGATTGTTGTCCAGTTTAGTGAGGTCATGAGGATAAATTTGATAATCAATAATACACGGAAAATCGATATAGTGATAAAAATAGTGATGAAGTAATAAAAATCGAGATTGCGAAAATTATTTTATTACAATGATATTTCGAAAGCAATTGCCCAAGTGGTATCTAGTATGTAGCCTACGTGGTCTTGGATTCGAATCCTATTCTGTTTGGAATTTATTGGTTCCCTCATGTCAAGGTAAACTCATTGTGTGGGAAACGTGAAGAAAGATGAAATAATAAGCGAAAATGTTTTCAATTCGTTTATTTTTTGTAACGTTTTCCAATTTTATTAGATTTGTTTCTTGTGTTGGCAAGTATAGCAGGATTCTTTTAAATTGTCAGAAAACAGCTGATTGATGTACGCTCGTTTACTAACGTTAAATCAGCTGTTTTCTGACAAGTTAAAAGAATCCTGCTATATTTAAATGTTCGATAATTTATTGATTTTCATTAACTTGAGAAGTACTGTATAGGTTCACTTGTAATGAGGATAGTCCATTAATTTTGTTGAAAAAGTTCAATGAAAGTTGGCAAGATTTTTCTTGAAGAGAAGGATTTTGTATAAAAATAACATATATCTCTATTAATGATATAAGTTGTAACAACAAAATGAAAAATTGCCTCTTGAAGAATCTGAATTCTCACATCATTTCCTGGAATAGGCCATTAAGGTTTTCAGTTTAACTTTGCAAATCACTGCCAATCATTTTTTTGGAATCAACCAATTTTCTAGTATCAGTTGAATTGATTTAAACTGGATTTTTGCCGTTAAATTCCCTATTTTACTCTTCATTGATGAAATAACTGAAGGTGAAATTCATAGTTTAAGTTTGAAATAGACAACTTCTACATACTTAACAATCATTGTTTTGGTGTGTCGACTCATACTAGTCGACCTTTCTTAGGACATAGAGAATGAAAGAGAAGAAGAAAAAGACAAACAATAGCAATGTGAAGTGGAAGCTAGCTAGATTTGGAATAGAAACACCTTTCGTAGAATAACCTGGCTGAAATGATTCATGGCGATGAATAGATTTACCGGACATACCGAGCTGCTTAGCTATGTTTCACAAGAATACAGTTAACAATAATAGCTGAGTGTATGGTACTTGAAATAGTGATTTTTTCTTTTTCCATTCGAAAATCGAAATACAGGGAGAGTGTACAGTATAAACTATAATGACAGTATAACAGTACAGTAGAGTGTACAGTATAACATGTACAGTAATAATATTATCAAAAACGTAGATGAATAAAGTGAATAAGTAATGAGTAATCACTAATCAGTTGAAAATGTTGTATTATATGATTACATCCTTTACATAATGAAAATAATACTTGAGTCTTGTCTTTGATATGAAATATTTTGGGTTCACATTAGTAGATTTTTCGATTAAATTATGGTGTCATCCAGTATTTAAACAGGCCCATGTTGTAAATACATAAAATTGAAATTGAAATGCACTGAACTTAATTTGGAAAAGAACATGATTATTCAATCAGCTACTTTTTCACTGAGCACACTACTTATTGCTACTACATCAATTTGAAGGTCAAAGAACGGGGAGCAGACCTTGACACTGTACGTCAGCTGTGACCTTGAAGGCCATGGTCAAGGTTACTAGAGTGTTGTTCACCTTGATTTTAGTTCAAGTTCGTTATCTGAACTTCACTTTCTCTTGATCTTGATGTAATAGATTTCTCATTGAAAACTGACAACATATTTTTCTGGGTGTTTTCATAAAAATTACATCTTAGGCTAGGCGTACACCGGTTAGTCAAGACAAGACAAGACGAGATTAGTCACGTTTAGTCACAGTAATTCACATAGTTGCTTATGAAGCAGCACACACTGATGCAATGACTAATCGGTGTGTGTTGCTTCATAAGCAACTATGTGAAGTATTGTGACTAAACGTGACTAATCTCGTCTTGTCTTGTCTTGACTAACCGGTGTACGCCTAGCCTTAGGGGATTTAGTTCAAATTGGAAATGAAATCAGTTTTGGGCGAACAAAAGACCGAGTAGTAACAAACCGTACATAAGCACTTGAACCACTTTTATAATTTTATTTCTGCTGTATAATAATAGATAGAGACACTGAGATATGAACCGGTTTACACCATCTAATTCCAAGAAAGTGTATCACAGCTTAAAATACATTTCGGTCACCTTTTAGCTTTTCCAGTCAACAGAACATGAATTCCTTTGTAAAATCATCTCCGGTTTCATTTCAGGGAATTAATTGACATGGAATTATAATGATGTATGAATGTGGCTTCTTTCGGCATTTCAAAGTGATGAGCTACACTGTTGTCAGTATTATAGCAGTAACCAAATAAGTATCACGTGACGTCTACAGATGATTTTTCATTTTTCTTCTTATTCTTCTTCTTCTTCTTCTTCTTCTTCTTCTTCTTATTCAATATCATTCCTCTCCTTTTTCTCGTACTTCTCGTTCTTCTGCTTCTTCTTTCACCTCCTCTCTCCTCGTTCCTTCTTTTTCTCCTTCTCCTGCTCCTCCTCTTTCTCCGTCTTCTCTTATCTGTTTTTCGTATTTCCCGTATTCTTTTCTTCCTTTTTTACGACACTTTCTTGTTATTCATTTATTATCCTTTTTGAAATACGTCTTCTACTTTTCTCTTCTTTTACAATTGTTTCTCCTCTTTTCTTCCTCTTTTACGTCTTCTTCTTGTAGTCATACTCCTCATCTCCTTGCTCTTCTTGTTCTTCTCCTTCCTCTCCTTCGTTTTCTCCTTCTTCTTCTTTTTTTCTTCTTCTTCACCCCCTTTCCTCGTCCTTACATGCTCTCAATCTCTACCCCTTCTTCTTATCATACATTCCCTCCTCCCCCTATTAGCTTTTCTCCATTTTCTTATAATTCTTCTCCTCCTCATTCTTCGTTCTCAACCACTTGTTCTTCTTCTTCCTTCTCTTCTCCTCGCTTCTTATTCTTCTACGTTGTCTCCATCTTTTTCTCGTGTTTGTTTACCGTTGGTTGCCTCGCCTAGCACAGTATGGTTATTCATCTTCTGGTTGTGCACGATCATCCATAGTTTGGATTGCAGCCCGGGCGAAGGATACGTCACAGCGACAGCTTGAAGAATTCCCCGCAGGGCGAATTACGATTATTATTATTCTGATTATTCCATTCAGCCGGTTTTCTCCTATGAGACGGACGGACGACCTTCGCGACGGCATTGCTACTGTTGTTGTTTTATGTTTAGTAGTGGCGCCCAATACTGTTGTTTATTAATTTCAATCAAACTATGTCTTTCTTTCACTTTTTCTTCTTCTCTGCCTCCTCCTCTTCTTCTCCTCCCTATTTTTCTCCATCCTCTTCTCATTTCATCGTCGTCGTCGTCTTCTTCTTCTCCTTCTTTCATCGTCGTCGTCTTCTTCTTCTTCTCCTTCTTCTTCTCCTTCTCCTTCTTCACCTCCTTTCATCGTCGTCGTCTTCTTCTTCTTCTTCTCCCTTTTCTTCTCCTTCTTCACCTCCTTTCATCGTCGTCGTCTTCTTCCTCTTCTTCTCCTTCTTCACCTCCTTTCATCGTCGTCGTCTTCTTCTTCTCCTTCTTCTTCTTCTTCTTCTTCTTCTTCTTCTTCTTCTTCTTCTTCTCCCTTTTCTTCTCCTTCTTCACCTCCTTTCATCGTCGTCGTCTTCTTCCTCTTTTTCTCCTTCTTCTCCTCCTTTCATCGTTGTTGTCTTCTTCTTTTTCTTCTAATCTTCTTCTTCATCTCGTTATCATTTCGATAATAATTATTGTTGTTTCACTAATCAAATTATTCAGTTTGATTCTATTTCTACTTCATTTTTCGCCCTTGATCTGTCTTTGCTATATACTTGTAGCATCATCTCTTACCTTTATAATTATTGTAATCTTCGTGCCTTTTATCATTGTTTCTTGCTTGGCTTTTCTTTATTCTTTTTTTCACTCTCTCTTTCCTCTTCCTACCATAACATTACTTTCTCCCTTTTTCCTCTTCTTTCTCTCTCTACAACTCGCTTTATCACCTCTTCCCTCTATATGCTCACTACTTTGCATTCCGTTTTTATTTTTTGCCTTCTCCGACTTCTGTTTCTTCTTTTTCCTGTTGTTTTGCTTGCCTTTTATTTTCGCCAAACCACCTGTGATACACCAACCGGTTATTTATTATCACCGTACTGTATTTGAATCAAGATAAGAGCCGCGATTTGCGTTTATAGGTTTTAATTCCGTGTCTCTCTGACGGCTAATCTTGAATAGGCCAATCAATTACTCCCTCTTCGATTAATCTTGAATAATCATTTATTTCTGCTTCCTCCTCCTCCTCCTCCTTCCTCTTCTTATTTTTCTCCTTCTCTTCTTTATTTCTTGAACTGGTTCCCTTGCTGTGATAATCTTGAAAATTGTTTCCAATTTCCCTGAACTGATGACGTAGATAGTTTGGTGCATCACCCAGACTTGGAAAATCTATGGCTCATTCTCTGTGAAATGTTTTAATTCTTTAGTAGACGATCTTCCATGAATTCACATCATCATTCGTTAATAAAGTTATAAAAACCGTGAAGTTTTTAGCTGTAATAACGAGATTGTAAAGGTATTTCTTTTGTTTTGAGACACGTTTTCAAAGAAACGATGATATAACTCGTTGACTTTGCTAAGGCATCTCGAATGAAAACGAATTATTTTCATTACAACTTTTTACCATGTCCAAAGTCTATAAGTTTTCATCCTTTATACAATATTAATACGAATGCACCCATAGTTAATGTCCTTATTTACTTACTTCGTTTTTGAAAATAGTTTTGTGTAAAGCACTTCTACTGACAATCAATTATTGTCATTACAACTTATGGAATTCTTCATGCATTCATCCACTTTGCAATATCAACATGCCTTCATCATAGTGGATGAATTTTTATTCTCGTAGTAAATTGTAAAAGCTGTAATGAGTTGACTCACTGTCAGCTCAGGTGTCTTAGAAAATGAATAACTATACTGTAATATAGCTGGTTCGGAACCCACCTAAAGCTGTAGGTCCACTCATCTCTCATCATCATCCGTCCCATTACCCTCGCACAAGCTAAGAGCTTATGTGGGCATCATCACAGCAAAAACAAATGTATGTATACAGTATTATTTTGCAGTTATTATAATAGGTTTTTGAGACACACAATTCATAACGACTGCCCCAAACATCAAATAATATCTCCACAGTCATCTCTAGTAAGATGTCCTAAAGAAAATACCTGTGATTTCTCACAATCACGTTTCTTCAACTTTATCATCTTGTTTCTCAACTCTCAACTAATCCTAATAACGTTTTCTGCTACCCCTTTTTCAAGATCAATCAGGTTCTCAAAGGAGATCTCAACCAAGGACGCACTAGAGAATTTAGACCTATGAGGGTCTCTTTTAGAGACCTCCAGTACATGATTATTCCTCCCTTTATTATACAGGGTTATCATAAAAGAATGGTGCGAAGATTGACTTTTCATAGAAACCAGTGTTCAAGCCAAACAACCTAAATTTGACAGGAATCGTAAACTGATTCGCGTCAAATGTTTGTCAGAAAATCGCACCAATTCTTTTGAAACCGCACCATTCTTTTATGATAACCCGGTATATGTACCAAGGCCTTGCAACACACCTACTTTAGCAAGACCTTGGCCAGGACATATGTCAACCACTTCCGGAGGGTTGATTGCAACACCGCCCGAACCCACCAAGCACCTATTTCCGTTCACTAACAGATTTACGTCATTTTTTACGGCTCACTCTGACCAGGCGAGGAAATAAGTGAGAAGGGTGAGCATTCAGCCAGCACTGCCACCGGTTTTAGTTTTTGTGAACTAGGTGTGTGTTCAATGTATTGGAATTAATTATGCTCAACAAGTAGAACAGGCATAATAAGGCATGCAAGGTGTGTTGGGGCATTGATTATATACCCTAAAGGGTATATATTCAATGGTTGGGGGTTGTTAGTTCGTTAGGGGTGGTTTGTAGTTGATAATAGTAAAGATAGGCAAATATTAAGGTACGGAGAGAAACAGGTTTTGGCTAAGCCTGTTGTCTCTCTCTCAAATAATATTGTGATTTCTTTAGGCTAGGCGGACACCGGTTAGTCAAGACAAGACAAGACGAGATTAGTCACGTTTAGTCACAGTAAGTCACATAGTTGCTTATGAAGCAGCACACACCAATGCAATGACTAATTGGTGTATACTAATTATGTATCAATCGATGAATAAATTAAATAGGAGTTCTTATGTTGGGTTTTACGGACCGGTATCAGCTGGTCTCATTTGATCATCAAGGCAGTGTGAACTTCTACTTCATTCTGATACGGTTGCTTTGAAGAATTCTCCTCATTTGGTCTATTGTTTCAATTAAAGTTGGAGAATATTCCTTCATGTTTCCTGCTATTTTGGATACAGTGATTCACTTTTCCCGATGTTATATAATTCGTACTATACCTACATCTTAATACTAAACCTATTCAGAACTGATGGTGTATTACTCACTATAGATCCACTGATACACTGATAGTGTATTACTCACTATTTACTCACTTAAGATCCTACCAATATTCATCAGTGCTATCTGCTTTGTCTAGATCTCTGGAAACTCTCGAATTAGTATGGATTACAGTTTGAGATTATCCTATCGGTACCGAATTATACACTTTGATTTAAACTGCTTTAGGACCGGCCTAGAGCTGTTCACCACTTAGGCCAAGCGGGCCTCAGTCTTAAAGCAGTTTTAATCAGAGTATAGTATCGATTAACAAACATTTTAGATTATCGTATCGATACCGAATTAATATCGATTAACAAACACTTTAAGATCATTCTATCGATACCGAATTAGTATCGATTAACGAACTGTTCAAAATTATCATTTCAATACCGAATTAGTATCGATTAACAAACAGTAAAGGTTATCCTATCGATACCGAATTAGTATCACTCAAACTCAGTTCGAGATTATCCTATCGATCGGTGGATTACTCATACCGCTAATCCAAACAATAGATCCATTAGAAACCCCCGACAAACAAAGACAACACTATTTTCGACCCCTTAAAAAACGCCCGTCCAATGGTTGCTGTATGATTCATGATTGTGAATCATTGAGAGGAGGCTGAGGGTCGAGTATTCAATTTCGAGTATGACTAATGCACACGAGCGATGAAAGGCCTAATGAAGAAATTTAAAAGATAAGAGGCCCTTATTAGTTGTGATGCCGCGGGGAGAGAGGGAGGGGTGGATAGGGTGGGATGGAGGGAATGAAAAGGAGGCAGGGGAGGGGGAATGAAAAGAGGATGAGTGTGAAAATTAGATTATTCACTTTATTCGTGTGATTCTAGATTATGATAGTCGTAAAAATAATGTAAATAATTACTCTATAAATAAAAATTGAGGAATTCCAAAAATAGGAACATTTTTCCAAAAATCGGGACATTTTTCCAAAAATCATGACATTTTTTCAAAAATCATGACATTTTTTCCAAAAATTGTGTGCAAGAAATTTTGACAAAATGTCATCAACTATGGCCACTTTTTTCTGAAAAAGCTATTAGGGAACGCATTGATGTATTTGAACCATCATTGTTGGAATTGAAAGTGGAGTCGTAATGTTATAATGAAGCTAAAAATGATGGAATTACAATAATAAAACGGTTAATACTTATTCAAAAGCTGAAAATTCAGACTTTGTTAAAATATGTATTGATATCGTATTTAACTTGAAATTGTCATAAAATCTTGATAAAGCAATGGACATTCCTACATACAATTATCTCCTTACCAATAAATAATTCAGTTAGCAAATTTCATGTTTAATGGAATTATCAATGTTTTGATTATTGACATTATACAATTAATTTCTGTTTTCTTGATAACAATTTTCCGTACGATGCTTTTACTGTATTCTGCTTTCCTCTTTTTTGACAGTTCCTCTTAAATACAAGTTTTTTGACAGTTTTGTTTCTAATCAACTTATTCACAAAATAATATGATAACGTTTAGGTTTGGAAGTCACTTAGCTTGTTGATTCAGGTACCGCCTTTCTTTGATAACAAGAGTCATACGAACTCGTTATCAAAATTACACATGGGTTAGAGTGATACTACGAAAAGTATTAGTGACTAAACGCAACGGGGCTTAGTCACCGGTACTTTCCGGTGTTATTATAGTGTTTACCGATCACATTGTAAACATGGATTACAATTTATTGACACCTTTGGATGGAATATACCTACTGGAAATAGTATACAGTCAGCACTTACTAAATAGACAACCCGCTGGGTTTGAATTGGCCACACTTCCAGAAGTCGTCACACAATTCTATTGTGTTAGTTCCGCATACCTGAATGGTTTGTCACATTAGAAATGAAGTTCCATGGAAGAATTTCTGTTCGTCCTTATTTTAGCTGGAAATTGGGTTATAAATCACATGAATGGGCGCCAAAGGATGAATGAATGAATGAATTAGCAGGGAAGAAGGAGAAGAGGAAGAAGAAAAGATAGAAAAAGAAGAAGATGGTGAAGAAGAAGAAGAAGAAGAAGAAGAAGAAGAAGAAGAAGAAGAAGAAGAAGAAGAAGAAGAAGAAGAAGTAAGAACAATGTGAAGCCATAATTAGCAAGGACGAACGAAGGTGCGTGGATGAATCATGCTATGGTATTCTGGTATTTGAATCATATTTTGGTATTTCTTGTTGTCGAACTATTTTTGTATGGAAATATTTGCGATGAAAACTGTAGTAGCTTGTTTCCTGGTAGCCTTTGTTGTGGGAATGCTACGAATATTCTATTGGTGGAATAAATCGTAGTAGAAATCTTCTAGCTCAATAATTCAATTATTCGATGTCAGTTTTGGTAGCTTATTTTGTTTAACTATTTCTAGTGTGGGTGAAGTATTTGGGTATTGGGTGAAGGGTTTCATCTTTCTTTCTGCTGGGGATGATGCCCACATAAGCTCAAGTCTTGTGCGTGTGTAATGGGAAGGATGATGAGAGATGAATGGACCTACAGCTTTAGGTGAATAAATACTTTATTATTTGTAATAATCAATTTAAGAAATTCAGAGAAATAAGAGAGAAATTACTGCCAGTAATTATCCTAATAGGCTTACAGAAGTATTAAAAATTTCCCAACAACCTTTAAGATCATTATTTAAAGAACGATCATTATTTTCTAGAAAAAATCAAAAACCGATTAAAAAGTTTCATTTTCCAGTAATTCATTAGAGTAAATGAATTACCAATCTTGACAGAGTAATTAGTGTCATGAATCATCAATATTTTCAACAAACGACACCTTGAAACCCCATTCAGTTATCAAATATCTCGTTGTTTACGTTTTTAAATTACGCGGTAATTCTGAAAGCAAATATTTATTGTTTATTCTATCTGGACACCTTTTGTGTTTAAACCTGGCTCAAACCAGGTTTGCGCAAATATCGTTGTCGTGGCATAACGAGCGAGTATGCATCACAACTGATTTAGTAAAAACTATTATCAGATTTGTATTTATTCAATGACAAATTCCGATCGTTTAGTAATTTATCGATACAATTTGTCCGATTGATTAATGAGTGAGTAATTTTAAAAGCACTAAGTACTGAGCCAATAGAAAATTCCTGAATGTAGACTCAAATGAATCAGACTTATCACTCGCACATTTATTTAATTGAATCATCATCGTCTCACTGATTCATAGGTTTGGAGTGTTTCCAAGCCCCTATATTTGTATTTCTCACATTCTGAGACACTTACTGCCCATGTGAATTAATTGATATGACGGTTAGTCATCAATGTCAGGAAGAGACTTGATGCTGAAATACTGTTCAAATCTGTCTTGAATCATGAACTTTCTATTGAAGTGATGGTATTTTTTATTGAAGATTCAGTGATGGTAGTATTAGAAATCATAATGTTTCTTGTGGATCCATCTATACGATAGATAGCTTGTATATTGTCATCTACACGATGGATATATCGTGAATTATCGATTTATAAAATTATTTATTATATACTGATGTATTCTAATTAGTAGATTATTGAGAGAATCAACTAATTGAACTAAGTATTCTCGTATACAATATGCTGTTGTTATTGAACTAATCATTGTAATTATGATCAATGATTGAAATGATTGTATACCCCTTGGCTCTTTGTTCTATATATTTTTTCACATGATGATTAAGAATATTTCTCTCTCGTGTGACTTTAGCTTATCAAAATTATTCATCCAGAAGAGTTTTCTACTGACACATTCTCAAGTGAAATATGTTATCAATTCTCTTCTCTTCAAAGTCTATCAGCTATCGAGAATCGAATTGATGTGAATCCACCATGAAATGACGTCAATTAATTGACGTCAGATTCTTCATTGGTTTCTTAGATGACATCATTTTACGGCGGTTAAATTCAATTGGATTTCGTGCAACTAGTCGTATTGGATATGTTTACAAGTTTACTACAAAATATTACCTCCACAGCAATTTCAATCTTCGAAAATATTTTCGTACCCAAGTACTCTCAACAATTCAACACCCATTTCATTTTCATTTCCGTGAATCATGGCATGCCAAATCTTCAACAATTCGCGTATCTTATTGCGTATTTTATGATTTTCTAACTCACAACAGAACATTACACACTCAATTTGCGTATCTCATTGCACTTCTACAACCTTTTTACGTTTACGACAGCTTTTTTACGTTTCAAGTTAACGTTTTTCAAGATCGTTTCTCGATCGGTTTCGCATAGCTGATAACTAGAGAGAGATAGATATATTCAGTTACAGAGAGTCAGAGAAAGGGAGAAACAAAGACAAAATGAGTGAGTGAGGGCTAGAGCGTGTCTGAGGAGAAGAGAGAAAGAGTGATAGTGAGAAAGAGTTTGAGTGAGAGAGAAACACCCTGTTTATAGACAGAGAGGGGTGTTTGTCACTTGGCCAGTGACTGTTGAGTGAGTTTTGGAGGGAAAGGGGAGAATTGTGAGTGAGCGAGAGGGTGAATGAGTGAGAAAGAGCAGTGGGTAGAGTAGATTCGTTTAGGAAGGCGGCTGAATCAATCGAGGGTAGTGGGGGTGAACATGTTGTTGGTATAGTAGTATTCATTCAAGTTGGCGGATGGCGATCAGCTGAGCTGATGTTACTACGCAGCTTTGACACAATACGTTTGAGTCTTAAAGACCTTTCAAGCCTTCAAAAAACCTTTTTGAAGAAGACCTTTGCAATAATCGGCGAGATTCAGCATTTGTAGGTGTGTCAAAGCTGTGTAAAATCAGCTGTTTACTGATTTTGATAGGCACGTGCCCCTCAACATTTTGTTAAAAAATGCTGAGATCAGCTAAATAAGGTGAATATCTCTTAAGAATTAAGAGCTAAAAGATAGAGATAAAGTTTATAACGTCATAAGCGATTACTTCAAAATCTTTATCTTTAAAGCTAAAGATAAAGTTCAGAGTAAAACATAACTGTTGTACGGACTACTACCGGGGTGTTTAGCCTTGACTAAAACTACTCTTAGGCACTACTACTCTACCGTAACCGTACTCTACTCTACCGCACTAACTACTCTAACCGTACACCGGTTAGTCAAGACAAGGCAAGAGGACATTAGTCAGGTTTAGTCACAGTAATTCACATAGTTGCTTATGAAGCAGCACACACCGATGCAATGACTAATCGGTGTGTGTTGCTTCATAAGCATCTATGTGAAGTACTGTGACTAAACGTGACTAATCTCATCTTGTCTTGACTAACCAGTGTACGCCTAGCCTAAGAGTAAACTAACTAAACTCTAGTAAGAGTAAAACTACTCTTTAGGAGTAGTTTTTCGGAGCTATTGCTGCTATCCTATTTTTTTACAGTAACACGTGAATATTGATAATAGTAAATGATAGCGTAGTTCTGATAAAGAGGAAAACTAGAACGAGAGTGAATAGAAACTACAAGAGGGAAGTTTTGAGAAAGAGAACTAGGAGAGTGAGAGAGCGTTGATCTATGAGTGAGTGAGAGCGACGTTTCGAGAAAGAGAGCTACGAGTGAGAGGGAAGTATGCAGTTTATGACGTAATCGGCGGGTGTGGTGGGGGGATGAGGAACTTGGCTGAATTCAGCCAGCTGGCTTCCAACTACAATCATTTGGTTCGGAGTGTGCTGCGCTGAATAACTGGCGATGAGTCACCGCCGTCTGTCGTGAAGTTTTTTGAGGTTAGGCATCGAAATTTAATCGTTCGTTGCATTGGCCCGCTCACTTTAGTGTTGGGTGTCTCTAGTTCTCGGTAGTCGTCACTTCCTAAAGACGCCGATTAGCCTTAATTTTTGTGATTTGGTTACCGTACATCGAGAAACTTTTGGTTTTGCGTGCAAATTATTAAAGTTGCTGGAAGAAACCTTTATTTTCGTGAAACATTACAACAAGAGGCATTTAGTTTTGTACAAAAACTAAGTTTGTTTGTTACTTGAAGTATTACAACCAGAGGCCTTCAATTTTGTGCAAAATTACTTCATCTACAACGAGAAACCTCTATTTTTGTGCAAAATTACAACGAGTTTTGTGCTGAAATACTTGAATTTCATCGATATCTGTGCCAGAATACTTGGATTACAACGATAAACGTTCAGTTTTGTGATAATTGTTGGGAGTTGAGCAAAAATTTGTCATTTTTGTGCTAATTTCAACTGCAAACCTTGATTTTTGTGCCGCATTACTTGGATTACATCGATAGATTTGTGCGAATTTCTTGGATAAATCACTGCAGCATCATGAAGAAGGATTCTCCTTGCCTTGTACTGCAGTTGACTCCGGCACCTACATGGAGTAGAACAGGTATAATAGTAGGCCTACTATTTTTTTTAATTTGGCGGATGCTAAATGACTTGAATTTAAAGTTTCTATGGTAACGGGTGATATTATGTTGAATTCTTTTCACAAAAATATAACATGTAACATTTATTATCGATTAATGATTTGGGAATGTCAAGGATGAGCCAACAGCGTTTCTGTTGATTGACTGCGCGTCTACCTGGATGAAAGTGGAAAGCTCACGATGACTAATCCCGCGAGAATGTCTAGAATCTAGGAGCAACAGAACAACATTCATTTCGGTCCACAAGAGTAGGTTTTGATATTGAGCGCGTATTGGTTGATTAGGCAATATTGAGCTATAATAAAGGTCAAACATTCAGAAAATTGAGATTTTTTCATCGTCTTAAACAGTATTAGGCCTATCCTTCATTGACACTATTAATCAATTATCCTGCATAGACAATAGTAGTTGTTTGTCATTCAGAGTTATCATTTTTATCATAGTTATAATCAGATTCATTCGATTTGACGCTTGGCATTAGATAGATGGAAAGATAGAGAGATATTATTTCTTGACGTTGCTGATGAGTGTAGTGTACAATGGCAAATAAATAATATCTTTCTATCTATCTATCTAATGCTAAGCTTCAAATTGAATGAATATCACTGTATCCATGTTTACATCTTCTATACTTATGAAAGAGGATGTTTTTGTATTTGAAATGAGTGAATTCGAAAACCGTTAGACTGCTTGCCATAAAACTTGGTATTTATGAACGTGAAAGTTCTCGTAGAAGGCATTTTTCCCATCTCAATTGGTTTCGCCCCAGAAGCTCAAAAAGGATCTTATGTTATCCTTATGGGAGAATAATGTTGTTTACAATCTGTGCAAAGCAAATAATGACATGATTAAACCAGCGGTCCCATGGTGTTAATGATTAGCATTCTGGACTTTACTGAACTTTGCATCCAGCGATCCGGATTCTTAAAAATTCAACAGGTGATCTTGCTGATCGCTAAAAGAGATGTTTTCAATATAATAATTTTTTTTCAATAATTATTGAAAAACCAGCGGTCCCATGGTGTTAATGATTAGCATTCTGGACTTTACTGAACTTTGCATCCAGCGATCCGGATTCATAAAAATTCAGCAGGTGATCTTGCTGATCGCTAAAAGAGATGTGACACATGCATAAGTGTGAATATGGTTCATTTGAAAAATTGTGACAGCACGTGTGAACCGGAGATTAAATTTAAACTGGCTTATTTACTACTATAGACTATATTATTTTTTATTGCTCTACTTATGTTTTATAAACCTTTTCGTTTCAAATTCTTATTATTGTGAGATTGTGAGGACAACTCTCACATGTATGTATAAGAAAATTTAATCGACTAATCTATGGTTGATGCTTGATGTCTCAACTAATTCCTTTTCATTTTTGTTTCCCCCCTCAGGAGGCCACAAGGAGTTCCTGCGCCGCCACCGCGACCTCTGCGAAGACGCCCTGCTCCCCTCCGGCGTCGGCACCGCCCCCACGGCCGGCCCCTCGACGCCCTCCACCCCCAGCGACTCCCTGGCCCCAGGTACGGCGCCGCCCTCGCAGGTGCTGCCCTTCCTGTTCCTGGGCAGCGCGCACGACGCCCAGGACGCCGACTGTCTCCGTCGACTGGGCGTCGGACGCGTGTTGAACGTCAGCTGTCAGGCGCCGCTGCGGCCCACCCTCACCACCAAGCATCTGCCCGCCGACGACTCGGGTCACCAGAACCTCAAACAGTACTTCGAGGAGGCGTTCCAGTTCATTGGTGAGTTGCGGCTAGCGATTTCTATTCTTAAGCCCGGTCTAGACGCAACGATAAGTTTGTCAAACTTTTTGTTCAAACTTATCAGGATAATTTTAAATTGTCATAAAACAGCTGATTTAACGTGAGTAAACTAGCTTACAACAATCAGCTGTTTTCTGACAAGATAAATGGATCCTGCTATATAGCAGGATTATTTTGAATTGTCAGAAAACAGTTGATTAGGCTGGTTTACTAACGAAATCAGCTGTTTTATGACATAAATATCCTGATAGTTGAACAAACGTTGACAAACTTATCGTTGCGTTAGAAGATTAATTTACCATAGATGGAATCAAGGTTAATAATTAGAATAGAAGGTAGTCTTCACGCGTATCTCAGTCTGTTAGAAGTTCTGTGCCAGCTCATTGTGTGACGTCACTGGAGATGTTCACGAGGATGATGCACAGTATAGTAGTAGGAAACTTCATTCGGCTGATGGTAGTCACGTCACTGGACATCGAAAGTTCGATCTTCCCTATCTTTTGCATGTTTTAAATTGAGCAAGATTGTATTTTCTTTTTCTAAAAAACTGCAAGCTTTTCAAGCCACCGAGACCTCTCTTGGGCTTCATTGCAGGCTTGCGGGTTTCGTGAAAAAGTTGCTGAATTTAATATATAAAAGGTAGGGAAAATCGATCTTTTGTCTCCAGTACAGGATCAACTGGCTCACAACTTTGAATCAATTGAGATACGCGTGTACGCGTGTAGTGTTCTATTTACCTTGAATGAAATTATACTACAGTAAAGGCCACGAAATTAGGAGGCTGAGAGATTTTACGCTGTTGTCAGATATCGAACGGTAAAACGTGGAAAAATCGAACTTTTTATCAAACATTTTTTTGATGATGGCGTTGCCTAAATAGACGTATGAAAGTTGAACTTACAACTGAACCAACGACGTGTACTCAGGCCTACAAACTACGCGTTTTCCATATTCCAATCAAGTTCAAAACTTGTTTTACAATAATTATTTGAAATTCATTGAAAACCACAAAGCACATTAATTACTGCACTGATATGGATTCTAATCAGATGACTATCGTTGATTTCCCATCTGAATCCCACACTCGTTCAATGAGTGAGAGTGAACATGAGAGGAAGTGGTGAAGTCCCTTGCCTCGTGCATTCACAGGAAGTTCAACTTGACAACACACTCACACAACAGATTGGTGTTGTCAATGATTAGTTGTGGGTGGGGGAGGAGGAGGGGGGGGGTAAGTTAGGGTGAGTCATAGTAGTTTGGCCCATTGAAACAAACGCATTATAAAAGCTGGGGAAGGAGACTCGCTGTCTGGTTTGGAGAGCATAGATCACACATGTGGTCGGTCTACTATCAACTCTTTTTTATCACTTTTTACTCTCTCTCTCTCTCTTTCTCTGTTCGTCTCTCTCTCTCCCCCCTTCGTACTGTTATTTTCCTCATGTCCTTCTTTACTTCTGTCCAAAATCATGCCAATAAACTAATTTTTATCTTATTGAAAACTCTACTCTTATCTCTCAACTTTATTCTCTCCCAATTCTTTCTGGTTCTCTCCCTCTCTATCTCCCTCTTTCAAACTGTATTTAGTTCACATGATTCCAATAAACCCTCTTTTACTTTATATTCACTCTTAGTACAGTATTATAAACCATACAGTATATTAGTAAATGTGTGGTATAAAAGTAACTTGTAAACAATTCGAGAAATTAAAAATAGTCTTGTATTTTTTAATGATCAGTTATGTATTGAGAATCGATACTTTTTTTAAGTAAAAGTTGTAAACAATTATATAATAATTGCCGCATTGACAGAGTAATAGTTGTAGTAGTAGTAAGTTGATAGTAGTATTGTGACGACGCTCTAGAGATAATCCATTCATAATTTGATTAGTCTATGGGAGTACGTATTTCATTTAAAAATGAAAAATACTGAATAATTGCGTAATTTGGATGACAATATTTATTGAAAAACGATATAATGTTTTTAATGTTGTAATGAAACTGGTTACCATCACAAGATTGTTTTGTCATCAGCTGTTTTTTTTTTGTGGTTATATAATAGCTCAATATCTGGTCTAGCCTTGCCTCCTCACCAAGGATCATTGTTACATAAGTACTGTATTTGACTGATATGAGTCATTCAGTTCTAGTCTAGACACTTGTACTTGAAAGTCGTTTCTACACAATAAATTTTGTCATCGAATTCTGTACGATAAAAACCCTTGAATTGAACATCTGACTTGTGAGACACACTAGACATGTGCTGTTACAACATGATTAATGCAACCCACACTATAGTAATGGTTTGTTGCGTTATAATAGTAATACTATTACGATTTTACTACATAATATAATATTGCTATAATTCTATAATCTAATCCTGTTTCACCT
This sequence comes from Laodelphax striatellus, assembly GCA_017141395.1. Lineage (NCBI taxonomy): Eukaryota > Metazoa > Arthropoda > Insecta > Hemiptera > Delphacidae > Laodelphax > Laodelphax striatellus. The sequence goes on from CM029536.1 coordinate 32,208,747, forward strand.
GCTTGTAATGTCTATTTAGAGGTAGATGAGTCAAGGTTCTCCGTGTATGGCATTAATTTTGATAGCGGTGTTTGAAAATATCCTATTTCAAGCTAAAAATAGATGAATGAATCATTAGCGATGGTTATCTTGTAGTCTGATGAGCTTGGTTTATAGCTACATAGTATTATTAAGTGTAGTTTGTTCAAAAGATCACAACTTGTTGGTATGTTTGTGCAACAATTACCATATTTTCGGTTACTTTGTAGGCCTTGTTTCAATTACATTTCTTGAATCATTACGTATCAAAAAAGTACTTGAAAGCACCCGCTCAATCTCTTTATTTGTTGGACTAATACTCTCTCTCTCTCCCCTTTCTAATTTTCTTTTGTTTTCTTGTTATTCTGCCAGTAACTTCTGCGTCTTCTTTAACATCCTTCTTCCTATCATCATACCTCTCTTTTTTCCATTTGACTTCTTTTTCTTCATTCTTCCTTCTCCTTATCTTTTAATTTCCTCATTTTCCTTCTCCTATTGCTTTTCTTCTTACTATCGTTATTCTTCTTCTTTTTCGTTTCATTCTCTTACTTCACTTTCTTTCCACCATTCTCATCTATTTTTCATTTCTCTTCCCCTTCTTCTCTTTTCTCCTCTTATTCTTCCTTTTTCTCCTTCCTCTTCTGCTCTTTTATCATCTTATTTGTCTTCTCTTCTCTTCTCCATCTTCTTCACTACTCCTCATTCTCCTTCTTCATTTCCTCTCTTCCCTTTTCTCTTACTTCTTTGTTTCCTAAAATTTTTCCCCCTTTCTTCTCTTTATCTTTCATTCCCTCCTCTCTTTTACTACTATTCAAAATCGTAAGAATAGTAGTTGAAATAATAAACAATCAATCAATCAATCAATTGAAATCTCCTTACAGTAATTCTTCTATTTCTTCAACTTCCTTTTTCTCTCCTAATTTTCTCCTACTTTTTGCAGTTTTTCTTCTCCATCTCTTTCTCCTTTAATTCCTTTTTCGTCTATTTCTTCTCTCCCTCTCTCTTTTCCATTTCCCTCCACCTTCTTTGTCATCTTACAGATAAATCCTATTTTGGTATTTTCCTTTCTTTCTCTTTCGGCATCTCTTCCCCCTATTCTCTTCCTTTTCTTTTCATCCTCGTCATCTCACAGTGCAGGCAGGCCTTCTTTATTTAGAGAGATGCCCCTCTGCTTGGCACCAGGCAGTCTCTTCTCTAGAACGATTCCTTATTCCAAATTGGGCAGTCACTAGCTAGCTAGCAGGCTGAGTTTCTAAAATGGAACACTGCTGGTAGTGTTGAACTCGTCGAAGATATTTTTAAAATGATGTTTTTAATATGATCTGTATAGATGGGGGGAGGGGGGGCGGTTTGATAGGGTGAGGTGGTTGAACGCATCTGTTGGAGGGGTGGGGAGGTTGATGAGTCACCCGGCAATATTTAGAATGGTGGTAGCTTTGATGGTGTTTATCGTTGAAAAAATGGGTCGAACTCTGTAGTAATAGTAGAGAAGTCTAGATTTCTTGGGAGGGTTGGAGTTGAAAATTATTACTGTAATACCATAGACTAAGCACATGAATGGATTATGAATAAATGGATCATCTTTACTAATACTTATTTAAATCACCCAACTTATCTCAATCTCTTTATTCCATCAAGGGGTATTTCTTCTTGTGAGTGTTGTTGTACTTGAGAATGATGCTCATTTAAGTCTCAGACTTGTGCGTGAGTAATGTGAAAGATTAGGAGAGATATGAACTCTAGTTTTAACTGGGTTTTGCACCTCTGGTTCGATTTTGATGGTTTAAACTACTCTATACCGTGCCGTGATCATTTTCTACTTGTTCTATTATTAAGGATGTTGTGTGAGCCGTAGATAAACCATTTAACCACCCAGCAGTGCCGCCTCAGCTTATGAGTAGATCAGTAGATCTCATTAGATGTGGTAGCCATAACAAATCAAAGCAACTTGAACTACTTCATCATCATCATCATTCATAATCATCATCATCATAATCATTCATAATCATCATCATCATTCATCATCATGTCTATTGTTTAGTTTCTCAATCTGATAGGAACTTGAACCCAACCATAAATCTCTTTACAATATTATTGAAAAATTATAATTTTTCTATATAAAGATTTTTTCAATTGGAGTATCATTTCAAGAGTAATATACAATAGAATCAAGGTTTTCTCTATTTTAGTGCCTCTTTCATCTCCTTTTCTGTACCATACAGGAAGATAATGAGCTCAGTGTTCTTCTTTTCTGGCTTAAAAAAAAAAACGCATCATCCGGGCTTTGGCTGCGTTTATTTCTGTCCCCGTCTGGTCAATCTACTCTCTCATCTCATCCTTCTTCCTCCTTCTCCTCCTCTTTTTCTTCTTTTTCTTCTTCTCCTCCTCCTCCTAATTTGCCTTTTGCCAACTTCTGTCAGCTTCGGCTCACTCACTCAACCCTATAAACCTCAGTACATTCAACTGCAGCCGTTGCTATTTTAAATCTTTGACTAGCGGCTGTTTCCAATCGTTCCCCTCTTTTCTTTCTACTTTCTGCCGAAATAGTTTTTCTGTCAACTGTCAGGCCACATGAACTTGACATTTTCAATATTTCAATCGTTGAATCGAGATAAATGTCTATTTTTAAGTACAGGGGCCCGAAAAACTTGAAAGTCAAGAAATACAGGAAAATGGCGAAGTCACACTAAAAAACAGTAGAACTTATAGCATAGACAGACTAACCATATTTGATGGATTATTTCTACTTATACTGTAGTATGCATTTTTCAAGCTTGTGATTGGGAGAAAGAAAGAGTTCTACTGATAATGGAAATAGTTTTCGTTATTGAAACTACTAATCGCCAATTTGATACTTTTTCGCCTCTTGATGGGGTTTGAAATATTTATTCTACATAACTGATTGATAGATAGATGGCTTTATTTTTCACTTTTTACATTACAAAAGTGCTGTGGGCGAAGTTGAGGCATACAAGCCCCCTATTCCACAATATTGGACTTAACCCACAATACTGCCCAATCCAGATATTGTACTATAAATAAAATATGAGCGAATATTACGATCAAGTTATTTGATACTCCAAAAACCTTGTAGAATTTAATGATTCCTCGGAATAAAATTTACGAAATCCTAAGCTAAGCACAGAGAGTAGAGAGAAGCAGGAAAACAAAATAAAATATTCAAAGTACTATTGTACAGACACCTGTACGCGCAATGACGTACATAATGTAAGTATGTGTGTGTAAGAGAGAGTGCAAGTATCCTGACCTTCCCACTCTGTATTATTGTGTTCGGTAAGAAGAATGACTCATACCGAAGTAGTGAGATGCGAAGTGCCGAATGGAAGGTCAACAACGCCAATGCTAAGTCCAGTTGCTACTTAACAGGAAGCAACTTGGACACAAACACACACACACTTACAAATATTCTTAACTGAAAACAGCTTAATAAAATACATGCACACCTGAATAATGAATAAGCAGTCGAATCTCCACAGTTTGAGATCTAAAACATTTCATTTATTTACACACAATTTCCAAAAACGATACAATAATATATAACTACAATACAAAATTAGAAAAAGTGGTTAGGTGACCTCATTAGTAATCGTGTTGAGGCACCAACAGAATATTTGACTATCAACCTGTAGGTTAATAGTCAATGATAACCTTCTACTGTGGCTCTAGCTGTTCGAATTTCAGAATTTGAAAATTATAAATGTAACGTAATTTTTTATAATTGTAACATTTTTCCAAAACTATATCATCGTGTACCAGATTCGCGAACAGCGTTCCGCGTTTGAACTCAAGTCGCGTAATCGCTTCGAAGTTTCAAAATAGAGATGACCCAACAGAAGTGTACAACTTCTGGCTCTTTACTAGAAAACTACTACTCTATCCCTCTTCTCCATCTTCTTCTTTTCCTATTGTTTTTCATCTTCTTCGTCTTTCTCTTATTCTCTCTTTCACTACCTCCTCCTCCTCTTTCTTCATCATCATCTTCTACATCTCAGTTTTCTCTTTATTCTTGTCTTTTTCTATCTGTCGAAACGCATCCTACACACAGACAAACAACACTCAATCCCGAAATAATTATTGCAACTCTGGTCGGTCGAATCCAAATTGCAGGCGGCGTTGTAGTGATATTGAACTGGCAAAATTGATGATGCGAATCGGGGGGGCATTTAGTGCTGCGTCTGTTCGATCACTTTCGAGAGAGTGCAAATCTAAATGATTTTGGTCTGTACTGAGACTATTTGCAGGCAGTGATCTCACACGGTGTGTTTGAAAATAACTAGAAGAAGAAGAAGAAGAAAAATTAGCAAAGTTAGGCGAGACGGAAACCAGCAAATTATTTTAGCAGGATCAGCAGAAAGTAATACTCGTACCAGACGAAACCCCAAAAGTGGCACGAAACCAAATCAGAGAAATCGGGCCACCAATGATAATATATATAGATATACTCACAGTCTTGAGACATATAGTATAGGATAGACTATTTAGATATAGTGAATAGTAGTGAATCAGTACTCTACTAGCTAAATCCTTACTAGTTTATGTAAGTGATAGTCTGATAGGGGTCGGTCTGGTATGAAATACAGAAGGGTGGTGGCCTCATGAGGGATGAGCTAAAAGAGGGCGAGCGAAAAATCAGTTAGGATTCTATTATATAACTTCAAGTTGGTCTTGATTTGCATCTCGAAACAAGCTCCTTTTTTATCATCTTCATCCAATTCCTTTTATCCTCATTCTCTTCTTCTTCCTACTAATTTTCCATTTCATTTCATTTTCTCTCGTCAAAACGTTTCATCAACTTTCTTTTTCTCCTCTTCCCCTATTCTTCTTCTTCTACTTCTATTCTTCTTCTTCTTTTTCTTCTTTCTTCTTCTTCTTCTTCTTCTTCTTCTTTCTTCTTCTTCTTCTACTTCTTCTTCTTCTTCTTCTTCTTCTTCTTCCTTCTACTTCTCTTCTTCTTCTTCTTCTTCCTACTACTTTCTTCCTTCTTATTTTCCATTTGATTACACTTTCTTTCTGCGAAAAGTTTCAAATCAAATCGGTAAAACTTCAAAAAAACACGGAGAAAACTTCCAAAGACCGGATAGTTTGAGTTTTTAATGCACTCAAGTAGAAAATTATACTCTTTGCTCAGAAAGTTCATAGCATATTACTGTATTTAAAATGTACATCAATTCCTACTGACAACTGCAACTAGGGCAAATGCTTGACAGTCAGGAGAGTCGGTGAGCAGAGGGTAGTTCGGTAGCCAAGCTTGAAGAAGAAGTAGCCAACAGAAGAAGAAGAAGAAAGAGAAATGGAAGAAGAAGAAGAGGATAGGATAGCAGGAAGAGTGTTGAAGTTTCAAACCCACGTGTTTGAAATGGTATCGTCTATTTTTCAACTGCTGTTCAAAAGTACTTCTTTCACCCTTTCTTCTCTCTTTCTCATTCTCTCTCTCTCTCTCTCTCTCACTCCTTCTTTATCGAGCCGTATCTAAATTCAGAGATGAGCTGTACCTACTGAAATGATTGGACTCGAGATGCTCTTCTAAATGGAAATTGGAACAGCGAGAGATGTATGCGTTCCAGATACAGTAGTACTGTAGGCTATATCCGATCGTATTTAGAAATGTCTATATTTATTAATTTATCTTTTAATCTTGTGTGGGACCAGCCTTCATCATTTGATACAGTCAAAGACTGAAAATATTAACTAGGAAGTAGTTTGTGAATTAATAGTGGTGAATGAGCAACTGACAATTTGTTGAAACATTCTTCTAGCGAAATAACATAATTACATGGTCTTGTACAGACGTCTCAAAATAGTTGATAAATAATATTTCCAACCTAAAATTATCAACTATAGTTTGAATAAAACTAGTTGTCACTTGGCCTGGTGCTCAAGAACCACTCACTAGAATTGTTTTTGTCAGAAAACGACCGATCATCTGAACTGCTAACATTGAATCAAATAGTCAGCTGTTCGGACATCGGACTTTCTGACAAAAACAATTCTAGTGAGTGGTTCTTGAGCACCAGGCCAAGTGACAACTAGTTTTATTCGAACTGTAGTAATAGATGCGTCATTCGATAGATTTGTTAGTATCTTTTAATCTAGTCCTCCTTATAACTTCAAAATTTGTGAGTGAAATAACAGAAACCTAAAAAATTTATAGAAAATTTTATTTGAAATGTAAAATAGAATACAGTACTGTATAAGAAAACTCTTATGAATACGGCCAGAGTCTAAGGCTAGGCGTACACCGGTTAGACAAGACAAGACGAGATTAGTCACGTTTAGTCACAGTATTTCACATAGTTGCTTATGAAATGAGTAATCGGTGTTTGTTGCTTCATAAGCAACTATGTGAAGTACTGTGACTAAACGTGACTAATCTCGTCTTGTCTTGTCTTGACTAACCGGTGTACGCCTAGCCTAATATGAGTCGATTAGTCTCGGTATGATTCGATCGAAGGTATCAAACCTTTCTATGGGTGCCCGCCTCATTGATAAGGAATACCCTAGTTTGCGTCCCATCGCCCATTATCAAGCAAAGAAAGCAACCACTCCTGTATCGCTCTATTTGTTTTCTATCCTGTCAAACAAATAGAGGCCCGCCCCGCCCGTCATCATCATCATCAATCATCAGAGGCATTTGAATCGTAGAACTGCTTCCTGCCGATTCGATCTGTTCCGCTCTAGTAGCTGCCCTATTTCGCTTTCACATTCGGCTACTATTCATTCTAATTTCTCAATTCTTTGACTCCTTTTCTTTGTTACTCTAGTAACATTCTCACTTATTGTGGGTTGTACCACAGAAAAGAAGAGGAATTATTTCTGCTTATACTCTATTTGATGTAACTTCCGATTCGGAAACCGTTTATTCCCTATGTGCTAAGCCGACTCGGAAGTTACATCAAATAGAGTAAATACATACTTATTCATGCGACCATTCTTTTACGTCCTCTCCTATCTTCTCTCATTCTTCCTCATCATGACTTCATCTTCATTTCCTTATGCTTTCCTTCGTTCCTTTTTCTCTCCTCCCACGCTTATTGTTTATCCCTCTTTCACTCCTTTTTCGTCCTCTTCCATTCTCCCTCATCCCATTTCCATTCCCATTCTTTCTCCTTCTGCATAATACTCTCTTCATCTGCATATTCCTTTTAACCCTTTTCTTCACCTCACCTTCTTTTTTTGTTTCTCTTCTTCCTCCCATCTTTCTTTCCTCTCTTTATCAAAATCTTCGTACTCTTCCTTGATCGTTATCATTTTCTTCTCCTTTTCCTACTTGTCCTAATTCACCTCCTTCTTCATCTACATCTTATTTATTTTTCCCTCATTTATTTTTACCTATTCTTCTTTCTCATCCTTCCTATTTCTTCTTTAGTCTCCTATTTCTCTTTCGTCATCAAAAAAGCACATATTTGAGAAAGTTTAGAATATACTGGTAATACCTGTATTAATATCAAAGCTTTTATCAAGGCGTAAATACCATTATGATGTCTATACTATTAGAGTTTTATTTTATACTGACTATTATAGTATAATATTATTAGATGATGTTTCGGGGACATGGGGATATTTTGCGTTGTTTATGATTTCGGTTGGCAACAGTGCGACGGCGCGAGTCTCAACTGAGCACGTGTTGCATGACTCATCCGTCAGACTCTATCTTGTCATTATTTGTTATTTCATCTCTCGCTTCTTGGCAGCGCAATTCAATACCAAAACGTGTCTAGTTATAGTTGGCTCTAGTTCTATATAGTTATAGAAAAAATGCTAATGGCTAATGCAGTCGCTATTTGAATGATGACATTGGAATAAAAAATAGGATTAGTTTGAGGTCAAATTGGTTTGCGTTTAGCTGGCAGATTCAATTGGTAATTGAAACTTGAAAGAATTCAATGAGCAATTGAGCTCTTTATTATAATTGGATGATTTTATGGTATTTGAAAATAATTATATTGTTTTTGAAATTATGTTTAGTTCTCGAAATTGGTTTATTGTCATTTGCGAGTTTTGATTTTCTATATGCTACTTTTGCTCAATCAAAGTCATGATTGAATTTTCATCATTATACAATATGACAGAGCCATTTGTTATTATTTCTTTGCCATTGTACTCTACGGTCATAAGCAACGTCGAGAAATGATATCTATCTACCCATCTACCATTCTATCTATCTAATGCCAAGCGTCAAATTAAATTAATGTCACTGTAGTTAGGGCTAGAGATTCATCTCTACCACTCCATCTTAGGCTAGGCGTACACCGGTTAGTCAAGACAAGTCAAGACGAGATTAGTCACATTTAGTCACAGTATTTATGAAGCATCACACACCGATTAGTCATTGCATCAGTGTGTGCTGCTTCATAAGCAACTATGTGAATTACTGTGACTAAACGTGACTAATCTTGTCTTGTCTTGACTAACCGGTGTACGCCTAGCCTAAATCTTAACCGGAATTCAGACCTCTTATCGCTATCATTACATTCATTTCCTTATTCCTCTCAATTAATCAGTTATCGCTATCATTGCATTCTTGTTTTCAATCTTTCTATTCTATTGTCTCTAATTTCCGTTCTCTTGTTGTATGTTAACAGACGAGGCGAGAAAATCTCTAATTTCTGTTCTCTTGTTGTGTGTTAACAGACGAGGCGAGAAAATCGGGCACGAGCGTGTTGGTGCACTGTCAAGCGGGAATTTCGCGATCGCCGACCATGGTAATCGCCTACGTGATGAGGCACCGTCAGCTGGGCATGATGGACGCCTACAAACTGGTGAAAAGCGCCCGGCCCATCATTTCGCCCAACTTCAACTTTATCGGCCAGCTGCTCGAGCTGGAACAAGGCCTGCGTGCTGCCGAGCTGGAACAAGGCCTGAGAGCCGCCGCCGCCGAACAAGGCCTGAGGGCCGCCGCAACGGTGACGTCATCCGGTGATTGCAAGCCACTCATGCACCATCAGACGTGGACGACCATTCAGCCGGTCAGCGAAGAGGTTACGTCGGGCTGTAGCGTTTAGGAAATATTGTCAATTGTGATTATCGAAAAAATCACACACACAATTGTATGGGCAACAATAATGACGTCATGAACATGGACTTTTTCGAAAAAAATTGCAAAATTGTATGGGTAACAATAATGACGTCATGACCGTGTAAAAAATTGTATGGTTAACAATAACGACGTCATGACCATGTAATTTTGTCGTGAAGATCACGAAATTGAGCTAACGTAATAAGACGGGAAGACGTAAAGAAATAACGTCTTAAAGTATAAATTAATAAAGTACGGGAATAACGTAATAAGACGGGGAAATTTGTCGTAGTTCTAAAAAAAAAGAAATGACACAAATTGGTCTTTTGTTAAGTACCCATATGATGTTAATTTGTCGTAGTTCTAAAAAATGACACAAATTGGTCTTTTGTCAAGTACCCATATATGATTTTTCGAAAAATATCACAAAATTGAGGTTAAATTTGTCTTTAGCGTTCAAAATCAAGGCAATTGTTCGTAGTTAGAAACACGAATTTCTCGATTGTCAAGCATCCATTATGACGTCACGATCATAGATTTTTTTTGGAAATCGGTCTTCTTGCCTTTCTGATCGAGGAGGTACAGTGTAGGTGGGGAAAATGCTGTAAAAGCAACGTGTTTCAAATGTAATAAAGATTGTTGGGAGGGAATAGGAGCAAAACTTGATGCAAACAGACTAATACTTGATTATTTACATTGAAATAAAAGTCCTAATTTAAATAGTATACCTACGTTGCTTTGATTTAGGTAACAAAGTTTTCAAATCATACAGTACTGATATTTTATTGAAAGAGTGATTCTGAACACTTGTAATCTTGAAAATTCATTTCATTACTCCAGATTTATTCGAATTTATTATCAAGTTTTGCATCTATGTCTTCTCATGAGTAATAAACCTAGAGTGAGAGTAAGCTTCAATCTGTTGCTTGATCCATTTATGAATATAAAAATTAACGATATTTAAGAAGTCACCGTATATTATTCTATGTCAATAAAAAAATTAAGATTTATTCTCGTGACATTGACTGACGTATCTGAGAAAATTAAGTAGGAAAGATAGTCAGATTATGATGGATAGCTGGATTTAGATTTCATTTTGGATCAAATGTGTATGATAAAGAAAAAATGGTTCAATGATAAAAATGAATCTATCTATTGTTCAAAATGAAAGTTTACTATTAAAAATTAATTATGTTTGCTATACTTGTTTGACTCATTTTTTATATTTTTTCGTGAAATTCACGTTTGTATAGTTTTGTAAGTCGTATGTATATAACAGGAGCACTAGTCATCAGAAAATCTAAGACAAATTTTCAGGCATCAGATTGAAGCTAAACTTTTGAACGTTTAAGATAAGCATTTCCTCGCGCTGATTGTAGTAATTATTAAGATTAAGTTGATCCAACATTGATTTTAAGTCATTGAGCCCCCGAATATGTGGCAAAGCCTTTTAAGAATATTCTCCTATCATCCTTGTAAATTATCTACTATTGTGTTGTAAATAAACTCTCGGAATGTATGTTTTATCTCTTTGCAGAATGTTGTATTGAAAATTGAGTGGAGATTTTAGACAACTTGCCTTATCAATTTGACCAGCTGTAGAAAGCTTAATTTAATTTTAAATATTTAGTAATAGCCCTTATAATCATATCACTGTTAATCATTCTAAATAGGACTCATTATGGAAATCAGAATTAATCACCACTGAAAGATTAATGTATATTCTAACATTTAACAGAAAAATTCATTGAATTGTAAAGAGATCAATCATAACAACTTGTTCAAGATAAGTATTTAATAATTTTGTAAATCAAAAACCTGTTCATATATTGTTGAAAACAAAAATTCTTGTGAAATTCTCTAATTTAACTAATAAAATTCATTTTAGTTATCATCAGTGTTGTCATGTTCTGTTCTCATATAAAATTAACTGTGTTACCTAGGCCTATTTTCATACTACTGTACTACAAAAAATTGTAATTATTTTTTACAATTAGGCCTGTAAATTATTCCAATTACGTTGTAACAAACTTCCATTTAATAGGATAAAATGTGATTGTCTACCTTTTAGACATTGCTGGCCTTACTCTGGACCATAATATAGCTTTAATGCTTATTCTACATGATACTTATTATTGAATTACGTATAAAAAATTGAGATATTTCTGGTTTACACTTTGCCTAGTATGAATGCGAAATTTGTATTATGATTACATTGCAGATCTGATTGTGATTTAGGTCTTGATATGAGTAACATTAAGATTGAGAGGGTTATTGCTTTAGATTTGTATTTAGAAAGTAACGAGTCATCAAATATTGTATTAAAGTACATTTAGATGATAACCTTATTAATATCATAGACACAGCGGCCTGGATTTGATTGAATGTTCCATTTAATATTTTTGAGTTTTTACTATTTTATTCTTTGAATCTTGAACTTATTTATTTGTAAAATATTGAAAACTATTGGCAAGACGGATCGTTTTAAGTATTATTATGAAAATGTGTGAAGGCAAATAATCAAGGATTTGTTTGCAATTTGTAAGATTTTCCTCTTATCGACTGTATTAATAATTATCGAACTACACAATCATGTAATATTGTAGGAATTGTATTATATAATAATAATTCACTTGTGTATAACGTTCTTGTGGACCTTTCAGAATGGGAAATGTATAATCAGAATATTCTAAAATATCAAAATTTTACTCGAAAAGCATCTTACCATTTTCATAAAATCAAACCAGATAAAGTAAGAGATGTTTTTTTATGGAAACGTGTGTTTATGAAATTTGTAGACATCATCAATTAGTACGTATTATTGATATTTGGAAAGTTTATTTTATATCTTGAAACCTATTTTTTGTAAGAAAAATAAAATGTTACCAAAGAGTTTAAACTTGAAATCGTCGTATTTTTTGTTTTTCTATTGCCTTGCCATATTCAACAACCAATATCCTTATCCTGTCTCATTTTTTCGGATTTAAACCTCTTTTTGTTTTTTGTTCGCCATAACTATGCCCACATATCGGTTCAATTTTCGTCTCGTCTTATTTCAGTTCGTTCTGCGCATGTGTCAACGACGGACCAATCACGTAGCAGTGACCGAATAAACGCATGCGCAGAAGGAGCTGAACTAAGACGAGCCGGAGACCGAACTGATGTGTGGCAATGGGATAGCCCTTAAGGCTCTGATGAATAGGAATAGCTGACTTTAATAATATTCTTAGCTGATGATGAATAATAATCATTATTTAGTACCGACCAAGTCTAAGCTCTGTGTCCCTGACGGCTGAAGAGGAGAGACGTAGAGTGCTATAAAATACACTACAAAAACGGTTTTCGATTACGTATTGCATTCCTCCCAGGGACACGGAGCTTATACTCGTAGTATGCCAGTAGCATACCGTGTCTAGTGTCACAACACAGCATACCGTGTCTAGTGTATGCATTTTACCTGAAAAGAGTGAAAAGTTGACTGTCCGATTCGAGCTTAATTTATTGGAGAGAGTTCTATTAATAATTATTTGATCGTGTCAAAATACCTCAACACAACATGTCGAACCGTCAAAAATCGTTTGATGTCCATGTATAAGAACAGAGAAATATTACATTATTTACGAATGTATTAACAAAATAATCGATTATTATCGTTGATAGAGAGTAATCATGGAGATAAAAGAGAACAGGGCCAGCAATACTGTATTGCAATCAACAAAAGTTTGGCAACATTTAAAACGTAAATTTTATAAAGATTTGAAACATAAATTTCAGGGCCGTATTTATGAACGTTACTTGAGTTTTACTCGAAACACTTGAGTAGATTTGAACTTCAATGTTTTTTAAGTGTCTCCTAATTTGAGTAAGACTAGGCGTACACCGGTTAGTCAAGACAAGACAAGACGAGATTAGTCACGTTTAGTCACAGTACTTCACATAGTTGCATATGAAGCAACACACACCGATTAGTCATTGCATCAGTGTGTGACTAAACATTAACATAATTGCATTACTGTGACTAAAGGTGACTAATCTCATCTTGTCTTGTCTTGACTAACCGGTGTGCCTAGCCTAATATTCATAAATTAATTATACGACTCTGGTGCAAATTTCACTAAATTTAACCGCCGTAAGTTGACGTCATGTCACATATAGACAAGACAATTAGCGCTTTGGTTCTGTTGGAAGACGTAATTCAACGGTGGTTAAACTCGATTGGATTTTTGTGCAACTGTGCCGTTAAACTTTGAATAAGTTGAGGTACCTAATGACTGTTGGCTTTACCAAGTGACATAGTCAATAAACACGTTACAGATGTGACTGGTCTATCATCGACTTCAATAGCAAACAAAAATCTGTCACAATACACCACTAATGACAATAGAGACTTTGATTATTTGACAATTGAAAGTAAACATTTTAGAATCGATGATGCGGTGATTTGATGCTTCATTTCCACAGCGAGATCTGAATGCATTGGTGAAATTTTCTTGTGCATATTTCTCGACTCAATGAAGTACCATGAGAGCGGCGGAAGTTTGGGGAACTTTTACTCTAGTTTTGTGCTCACTGCTAACTGATTCTATTCATGGATTAGTGCTGGATAAATCAACTGTGAAAGCTGTCAACATCGTAAGTAGTTTTATACTAATTCGTGGATTCAAAAACTGAGTACTATCAATTTTTATTTTTCATGTTAACTCGACTAAAAGGTCGACATAAAGCAAAAAAGCACCAAAAATATTAGTAAAAAGGATCGATAATACCAAATTTTATTGAAATCTTGGAATCGAAAAAAAACTTGTCTTTGTAAACGTCGTATCTAACTAATACTTGATATATTATGGTACTGTACCTAATTTAAGTTTTTTTTTTTATTTAACCAAAGTTTGCTAGTTTTATCTCTATAGCAGCATGAAAAATGCAGTTAAGCTTGTAATGAGTTTTTGATTCGAATGTTTCTATTTTCATAGCAGTTGATAGTTTTTCAGACATGGCGCTAGAACTCCAGTGTCCAAGTTGCCAAAAAGAGCTATTTTCACGGATCACGTGTGGAAGGACAGTTCTGGACAACTTACCAAGGTAATTCCTTTTAAATATTGTATTGATTCCCATAGACGCGTAACTAGGTTCATGTAGGGGGGGGGGGGAAATCAGCAGATTTTCACTAGCAGAATACAACTTTTGCCTACCAATTGGGGGGTTACAACCCCCAAAACTCCCCCACTCCCCTGGTTACGTCTATGTAATGACTCCTCCATTTCACTTTCCATTACAAACTGCCAGTTACTTTACTAATAGGTACTTTACTTCAGATTCAATTTTATTTTATTCATTTACTTTTATTTTACAAGACAATTTTACTAAAATATTAACTGCTATGTCGTTTCAAATAGTGAATTATTGACTTCAAACCGCATATTTTCTCTGTAAGTTATAGAATTGTTGTTAAGCATAAGCCTATATTATTTTTGTTGATAGCAAAACAAGTACGATCAGCATCTTCGACCAACTAACTGCACGAGAATACATTATTGAATATAACAGCCGTGAAATGACGTCACATCTTTTCATTGGTTTATAAATTGTTTTCGTTGGAAGAGGTCATTTAACGGCAGTTAAATTCAACAAGATTCTTGTAAAACAATCTTTTTTATTAAAACCCCGTTTTCTATGCATTCAGGAGGGCAAAATTCAAATGTACAGAGTGGGATTACAGCTGAGAGAGCTGTACGATGGATTTCTGGACAGCATCTACTCTGAAAGAGACCTGTACGCTACCACCACACAAGTGCCGCGAACTTTTATGAGTGCAGCTTGTCTGTTGGCAGGCCTGTACGCGCCCGACCAATACCAGAAGTGGAGCGATCTCATTTTGTGGAGTCCCGTGCCAATATGGACTGATAATCGTTTCATCGACCAAGAATATGTGAGTTATCAATATGTCAATCATTCAAAGATCAAGAAAAAAAAACTTTTCAAAACTGTGCAAAGACTTTGATGCTTCATCAATCGCACGTCAAAACATCATCATCAAATACTTGATCAGTGGCGGCGATAAGGGCCCCGCGGGTTATTTTAAATATTAAATAATCGAAATATAGATTTATTTATGTAAATCAAGAACCATAGTGTAGCAAAAATAAAATTATTAAATAAGTTCTAAAAATTATATCTATTTACATAGCTACTATATGAATAGATCTCTCTCCATATACAAATAGGCATTGAAATACAAATTCTTAGTAGTTGGCTCCTTTCCTATTATTATTGTTTCCGGTGAAATGAGTCACTCAACCTCTCAACGGCCGAGAGTAGATAAGAAATTTTTAGAGAGGATTTTTTAGTAATGCCAAACATTTAGCCCAGTCAATGGGGCATACCCGCATACAGGTAGCTTGCAACATGAAAAATAAAGGGAAGCGAATTGTAAAACGCTTCTTCGATGAGTTATGTATGGATCACAGGATTGACGACCCTTTAAAATCATTTGAAGTGAAAGTTTTCAATGATTTACATGTGAAAGGATTATTACCTCTTCTCTTTATTTCTATATAAACCTCTCAGTTTCCCGTGAAGGGCTGAACAAGAATATGTCGTGGGATTGACGAGATTCACTCCCGTTCAGGTGATAGAACCATCTGAAATTTGAGATTTTTTTCTCTAGAAACTTCCTCACTACGGACGGTTAATAAGAGTTAAATCTAGAGTATTTCACTCAGCATTTTAAAAATAATAAATAGTTTAATAATTATCTCATAAAGATTATACGTTTTTCAATGAAAATTTATCATTTAAGCATCGCAATAGATTCCGTTATCAATATTATTGTTGCTCCCAAATAATTATGAAATATATATGCGAGAGATAAATCATATTCTATAAAGAGAGAAAGCAATCAGTTATTATTTACTACACAAATATTGAAAAATATCTTCTCATAGACAACGCTCTGCTTTCAAACCAGCGAGAGAAACAGCGGGAGCGTTAGTAGTGCTCTCTCTTGGCAAGTATGGGAACTACTACGACTACTAGAAGTCAACGCTGGTCACTTGTGTAGAGGCAATTTCAAACGTCCGGCTCAATTTTTTAGTAATTTCGACTTTTCTATCGCGTTTCAACGACAGAAAGAGATGACTTCACATGGGAATCAAGATGAATGAATGAATGGTTTCCTGCTGCTGGGAACTCTGTTTCAATTTACGTTTGAATTCTCATTTTTGTATTTCAAAGTACCGAAATTAAAATTAAAAAAATATTGTTTCATAAACAATATTGTAGAATATAGATTATAGAACAGTAAGAACAGTAGCTCTTTAGGTATCTTTTGAACTTTGAACGTATATTTAAGTGATATTTAGGTGTGTTTAATTCATTCATAAATGTCAATTATTTGTTATTACAGCTAGTGCACTCAAAAAATACATGTCCCAATTTCGAAAAGGATCAAGCGATGTCAATAAGAACTTTGAGGAAAGAGAATATAAATAACTATACCGATGTTTTCGAGTTTGTCAGTTCGTATGGAGGCAAGCCTATCTACGACTATTTCGACTTGTTTGAAATCTGGGATAATCTTGAATGTTTGGTGAGACTCTTTTACTATCAAGTGAAATATATTCATACAAGAATAAAAGATAAATTTTTTAATATTTTTGTCTGGGATAGGCTCCATACTATTAATATTACTGTGTTATTACATAGATATTACTGTGTTATTATCTTGAGCTTCTCTCTTCAAAATAATCAGGAATTTTTCACGTAAAATGAATTCTACTATCTAATTTCAAAGAGTTCTTGTTTTGTCGAGAATTCTAGCACCAACTAATTTAGGGTAAATTTTTTCTCATCTGAATCTTGAAGTTTCTTAAAGTTACTGAAATTTGAATAGTCGTCATGTTTTCTATTCCATCTTATCCATTATTTTTGGGCTATGTTCCTGATTTAAGAGAACAACGAGAACTTGATAGTTCATTAATTAAATGAGAGAATGACATTACGCTATGCGTTCTTGCCTGGAGATTAAAAAAAAATAAATTCTAGTTGAAGTAAAATAACTTGTTAAATAACTAGTTGTTAAATTCTAGTCGTAACATCCTATTGATGGGAATTCTCAGAGCACTGAACAAATGTCGATGTAGTGTCTGACATGACATGGAATAATAAATTGTACCTATTTTTTTAGAACCACAATCACCTACCACTGCCACTGTGGTCATCAGAGGTTTATCCAGAAAAGCTGACCGAAATTCAAGGCAAAGTACTAAGATCATTCATCGTTGGTACTCCAAGAATGATCAAATTAATGGCAGGTAATACTTCAACAATACCGTACCTATATAAATAAATAAATAATAATTTTATTTCCATTCATAAATAACATGTTACAAATGATTCCAACTTCTTGGAAATGAAATGACCACTTTTACAAATGTTAGTATTTATAAGTTAATTAAATTTATGTTTCTAAAATAATTTATAAGATACAGATTAAGTTAATTTCAAGTTAGTATTGAGATATAATCAGATTCATTTAATTTGAAGCTTGGCATTAGATAGATGGATATTATTTCTTGACGTTGCTGATGACCGTAGAGTACGATGGCAAAGAATTAATACCTCTCTATCTTACTATCAATCTACCTATCTAATGCCAAGCGTCAAATTAAATTGAATCTGATTATAATAATACTATACACTGCAGAGTTTTCATTAAAAATCTCAGAGATCACTTCTAGGTGTCGTACTTATTGAGACAAAAACTCCCTACGAAAAGTTCCGTAAATGCTTTGTTAACCGTGTACCCACGTATACCAGAATATAGGGTAGGACTACTCCAGGACATGGCTTGCCATAGCGGAGTAGGTCAATTTTCCAAACAACCACATGTATTGTAACATTTTGCTTTTGATTTTTTTTACTAACAAATCTTTGTATAATTAACTGTAAATATTTTAAAATTTGTATTTGTAATAGATATAGGTATTTTGGAAAATAAATCATTTATTCATTTATTATTTATTCACTACATTTCCATTTTATACTCGCAGGTAACTTCATGAAAAGCCTGCATGACCAGTTTGAAGAGGCCAGAGAAGGTAAAGAAACGCCGAAATTGTTGATGCATGCTGGTCATGACTTTTCTATGACGTCAATACTCGGAGCTTTGGGCATTTTCGAGCGAATTGTCAATCCGAGTGACACTCTCATTTTGGAACTACACAAAACTGCCAAGGGTCACATAGTTCAGGTGAATTATTAGCCTACACCATAGACTAACTATACATAGAGTTAGTCTATGCCTATACGTATTATTATTATCGTTCAGGAAGTTTATTGAGTCTTTTAATTTTTTATTATCTCACTCAATGTTATAGAGATCTTCAACAGTATTCAACAGTATTTAAGGTATAATTTTTAATCTTCAACATTTTTTAAAGATGTGAATCTCTCAGATTTTATCATTTGAAATTGTAATAAGTTACAGTAGAAAAAATTATTTCAATTCAGTAAAACTAAATAGTAAATAAATGAACTTAAATATAAAACCTAAAAATACACTGATTTGTTTCACTCTTGATAGGTCTTGTGAATATTTTCTTCTAATTAAGTTTTCAAATGTTGCTTGTTTTATACAGCATTAATATAATGTATTATATAATATTCATATTACACAATAATTTATTATACAGTATTATAAAATAATGTTATATACAGTAATAGCAATGCGAAAAAATTCAACGGAAAATCCCCCATAGAAATTTCAAATGAAAGTTATTTGCCATCCGCCAAAATGAATATTACTATACATACCGTATATTATCATCCTCTATCGATTCGATTTTCCCAATTTTCAGTCCGCAATACAAGTTATTTATTTCTTCCAAGTTTTTTTTTCGAAATAATTACAGTATGTTATTTTTGAAGGGCGGTGGCTCTACTCTCTGAGTTTCATTAAAAACATTCAATTAGGGTAGTACACCCCTCTCGGGCTTAAGCGCATTTTATTTTGCACTTATATTCATCTTATTGTTGTAGTACAGATAACGTAAATCCAGATACGTTGTAATCGTTTATAACGATTGTAACGTAGAATCTGGATTTACGTTATCAGTGGTTATACCACAGATAACGTAAATTAAATACCACAAATAACGTAACACACATATCACACACAATAACATATCACAGATTTACGTTATCTGTGGTTGTAGTATCATTTTTGTAATTGGATTTTTTCAATTGCAACACTGAAATCATGTTTGTAAACTGTTGTGTGCAAAATAAATAAATTTTGAATTGAAATTGAATTATTGTATTTTCGGTAATAATTTTGATTTTCTTTCATTTCAGTCTCTCTACATTGACAAAGGCGGAAGAAGAGTTTCCACTTTCAATATTCCCAAGTGTGGCAATCCGTGTTTCCTGGACACGTTCATAAACATAACAGCGCCCATCATATTCTCAGACTGGCAAACTGAGTGTGGCAGAAAGGCTTAGATTAACCTGAGATTATAAACGGAACTAAAATTGGAATAAAACTTATTAATTTAAATAACTTTACGAATTAATAATCAAAATTAAATTCAAGGGGCAGCCGCACAAAAATATTATTTGACGACTGTAAAATGACGTCATTGCATTGTTTCATAAGATGACATCATTTAACGGCGGTTAAATTTAAATGGATCTTTGTGCAACGGGCCGCAGTGTTCTTCAACAGCTTTGCTACGTCTCAAAGTCCAGAATAAACTTGAGATTGATATAAAATTAAAAAAAATTACAATAATGATATTTTTTGCTGGGGATGATGCCCACATAAGCTCTAGGCTTAAGGTGGGTTTTCGTTACTGCGACCGAGTGCCGCAGCGGAGCCCGACCCAGCGTTGCCAGATGCAATAATTGATGAAAAATCCCAACCCCAATTATAGTGAGGATTTTTCATCAATTGCATCTGGCAACGCTGGGTCGGGCTCCGCTGCGGCACTCGATCGCAGTAACGAAAACCCACCTTTATGCGTGGGTAATGGAAAGGATGATGATGAGAGATGAAAGGACCTATAGCTTTAGGTGGGTTCCGAGCCACCGGGAAGCGATTTAGAAGCTCATAAATTGTACTTAGAGGAACCGGTCAGCGTTACAACAGGAGTGGTAGGCGCTGTCTCTTATAGCAGGATCCATTTAACTTGTCATAAAACATATGATCGACAAGCCATATCACTATACTCAACCTACAAATGCTGAATCTCGCAGATTATTGAAAAGGTCTTTTAAAAAGTTATTCTTTGAAAGATATTCTTCAAAAAGGTATTTTAAAGACTTTAAAGGTCTTTAAGACTTTTAAGCCTTTTGATTATTGTGTCGAAATCAATGTTTAATTATTACCAAAAACAGCTGATTTCTGACAAGTTAAAAGGATCCTGCTATATCTAATCTCACCGATTAGACTCGCCAGCTACCACTCGCTGGGACAACCGCTTCCCCTAATATTGAAATATGCGATCAGTGACGTCAGTCAGCACCCTGAAAATAATGCTAAGGATAGGGAAACAAAACAATGTACTACCGCTTATTTGAGTATAAACAATATCTATGTTTTAATAGCTATGACTTTAACAATCTGTAAAAATATAAAACCTGTATTTTTCAATATTATTCTTATCTTTCAGTAAATGTATAACAATATCAATTAAAAACTGATTTCAGCTCAACATGGAAACAATATTATTATTGAACACTCAATAACACATTATGAGAAACAAATAGTAGAAATAATTGTTTCTAAAATGATTGATGATAATAACTGTTCTCACCATAAGGCATATTTTTTATTTTGTATCAAGAACAAAACGCGCACTGCCACATCTTGAGGCTTTTTGGCGAGGAGTTGAATTCGTGTCCGGACTCTTGAAATTCTATTGCATATTACAACGCTTCACCATGATACAAGCCATAAAAAGTGTCCTGAATGTTTAAACATGGGTCTTAAACCCATCGTTAATTGGATCAGAATCTCGTACAATTTGTACGAGTTGAATTCGTCTCCGGACTCTTCTGTGCTCTTAAATCCATCGTCAACTGGATCAGGATCTTGTACAATTTGTACGAATTGCTTTTCTCAGGATGCTTCTTGCTTAGATGCTTGCTCACCAAGTGTCTTTGATAATGATAGTAAGCACAGTAGGAGCATCTGTACATCCTCACGTCATGCATTCGTAAGTGAAGCGTGATTTTGTCTACAGGTAATATCATATTCAAACAATGGGGACCCTTGTAATGGCTTGTATCATTGTGAAGTGTTGTAACATGCTAAAATAGCATTTGATCTGTAATTGCCAAATAGTTGCACACACAATATGTGTATCGCAGCTACTAGTTTCCAATGCCGTACTTGGGCACTTGGATATCAGACAGAAACTACATGCCTATCACAGAATTTTTGATCTGACATCCAAGTGCCCAAGTACGGCATTGGAAACTAGTAGCTGCGGTACACATGTTGTGTGTGCAACTATTTGGCAATCACAGATCAAATGCTATTTTAGCATGTTACAACACTTCACAATGATACAAGCCATTACAAGTGTCCCCATTGTTTGAATATGATATTACCAGTAGACAAAATCACGCTTCACTTACGAATGCATGACGTGAGGATGTACAGATGCTCCTACAGTGCTTACTATCATTACCAAAGACACTTGGTGAGCAAGCATCTAAGCAAGAAGCATCCTGAGAAAAGCAATTCGTACAAATTGTACAAGATCCTGATCCAGTTGACGATGGATTCAAGAGCACGGAAGAGTCCGGTGACGAATTCAACTCGTACAAATTGTACGAGATTCTGATCCAATTCACGATGGGTTTAAGACCCATGTTTAAACAATCAGGACACTTTTTATGGCTTGTATCATGGTGAAGCGTTGTAATATGCAATAGCATTTCATCTGTGATAGGCACATATAGTTGCACACACAACATGTGTACTTACCAGTTTCCAATACGAACCTGAACCCTTGAATCTCAGACTGTGATGATAAAAAGTCGATTCGTAAAAATTGTATGAGATCCTCCTGATCCAGTTGACGATGGGTTTAAGAGAACGGAAGAGTCCAGACACGAATTCAACTCCTTGCCAAAAAGCCTCAAGATGTGGCAGGGTGTGTTTTGTACTAAATAAAAAAGAAAAATATATGCCTTACGGCGAGAACAATAACTCTACAAAAAGAATACAAAAAGTGCACAAAGTTTTTTTGCCTGAATTCATAATTTGAAATTTAAATACCTCTTGTTAATGTACATTTTGGCTTGAAAGGAAAGTATAGGGTGATCAAAAAGTTCTTCCGCAGTGAAACATACAATGAAACACTACCTTAATCACTTGAAAACAAATTATTAAAATTTACCTGTTTATTACAGTAGATGTTACAAATGCCTCTTTTTAGTACTCAAGTAGTATTCACAATTCATGTTGTTTCTAACCAGAACACAATACACCAACACATAGCTAATGCGGAGAGACTTTATGATCACCCTGTATATTACAATTGAAATATCAAAAAATGAGTCACTGAATTCAAGTATAAAATATTCAACATCAAACAAAGCGAAAAATGAAAATCGTCACTGGAAGTCGGGATTATACAGAGAACAAAAGTTTGGTGCAGAGATTTCAATAATATTGATAATTCTCCAATACAATGATGAGAAAATTATCACTTTTATATTTTGTTTAAAAATTATTTTTAGGCAATGACAGTTTTCCAATTTATTAAAGAGAAAGAGGGAGAAAAACTGAGTCGTGGAATCTAAGTTTTCATTCAGTTACTACAGTTGTTAGTTGTTGTTATAGTTGTTGTTAGTTGTTGTTACTACAGTTGAAGAGAAAGAGAGTGGCAGCTGTTATTGCCAAAAGCCATCCGCTATGGCGTTCGCAGATATGGTGTGTGTGGTTTATTGGCTTGACTAGTCCGAAGATGTTGAAACGCCAAGCCCTAGAGAATGTTAAGAAGCCACACACAACCATACCCACTTGCTCAGGAAACCGGAGGATCGCCAAACCCCGGGTAGTCTTACCCCCCTGCGGTCAGTTGTTTTCATTGAAATACAGGGTGACGCAAAAAGAACGCATGGATTTCAGTAGGATAGTATCAGTGGAGTAGAGGTGTCTGTGACCGCCATTTTGTACGTTAAACTATCCCGTTTTAATAACAATGACGCAATTCACCTTGCAACTCCCGTATTTGCTGTTGAACAATATTTCAAATAGAATAAATCTGCAATATTCGTTCAATGGAGCTTTATTAGAGAATTTTAAGTCGAGCTTATTGGCATGTGATTCTTCTTCACTTGAAATTCAAAGTTTACTGTCGTAAATATCGTTCAATTCAAGATTTGAATACTGCAATATATGAATAAATTGCTGCTGTATCAAAAGTTATGGACCAATTTTAGGCTTTTAATGAGCATTAACGCATTAAGGGCGCCATGTTTCCTATGTAATTTATTTTAAAAAAAATACTCAAATGTTTTGGAGTTTTTCATAAAAATTAACAAATTGGTTTATTTGCTTAGTATTTTGGTGTAGGATAAATGTATGATTCAAATAAACTTTCTTATAACACTTTGAAAAACATGCGTTCTTTATGCCGTAATGCGTCACCCTGTAAAAGTGACTGAATTCTTGATTTTCCAAGCAAAATAAAAGATAACAACGAGCAGTCTGATGAAAAGTAAACTATGCACACTGAAGGGTTCAATAAGGAAATAAAGGTGAAATATGAACAATGTAAAGGCGGTAATTAATTTTTCTGATTTGATTTCAACTCCGAGTCCAGAAACGATCTCCAAAATTATTAGGCTACTAAATCCTACGGAATTTTGAATAGATTTCATATATTCACTTCGAGAAAACGTTGAGTTTTTAAATAACGTTCTTAAAAAATATTTTCAGAAATTTCAAAACAATGTCAGTGTTTTTGCAGAAACACTTCTTCTTAAAAATCTATTAATATCTTATTGAGAAATAAATAATATCTAAAGGTATTGACAATGAAATAGTATAATATGTAATTATGGCAATAACTATCAGCTGTAATGAAAAATATTTCTTGAAGAAATCAACAATTAAACCAACAGAATAAATTAATTAAAACTACGATACTAGTTAAAAATTAACATTAAATGTCAATATTACTGTGATGATGGTACAATGAATAAAACAATATTGAAGTTATTAGCTCTAACTTAGAACTAAACTTTAAAAACTGACATAAAAACTTTTGAAGTTATTGTTGGGAAATAAATATTTTTGCATATGAATCATAAAAATTGCAGCAATTAAAATATATTGGTTTCAATGATGGTAATATATTTCAATAAAATTATAAAATTAAAATTAAATGTCAATATTACTGTGATGATGGTACAATGAATAAAACAATATTGAAGTTATTAGCTCTAACTTAGAACTAAACTTTAAAAACTGAAATAAAAACTTTTGAAGTTATTGTTGGAAAATAAATATTTTTGCATATGAATCATAAAAATTGTAGAAATCAAAATATACTAGTTTCAATGATGGGAATATATTTCAATAAAATTATGTAATATTCTATTGATAGTCTTTAAACTTTAAAGACTGAAATAAAAACTTTTGAAGTTATTGTTAAAAAATGAATATTTTTACATATGAATCATAAAAATTGCAGTATTCAAAATATACTAGTTTCAATGATGGAAATATTAATAATTTCTAACGTACAGTACTACACTTTAATCATAGGAAAATAATTATTGTAAATGGTTAAACACACCGTCAAACGAAAATAATTCAAGTAAATATGTACTAATAATTACTTCATAAAACAAATGAAATACGTGAACTAAAGGCAGTATAAAACCTCGCGTTATCTTCTTGATTCATGTAATGGCGGCTAATATTACTGTTAAGGCAACCGGTATTCTCAAATTAAAAACAAATTACAGGCACAAAAACACAGTTAATCACAGAATAATAATTGTACAATTGTAATAATTGTTCTTGCAATAGTCTACTTACAATGTTTTCAAACCAGTTCAGCAAGTAAAATTGTTGATTATCACATGACAGACAAATTAATATCAAAAGGACACAATAAATTTCTATGAAATTAATATTCTAATTTGCTATTACCAGTGATGGAAAATTCACTACGGAAAAATATGAATTAAGAGAAACACTGCAATCACTTCATCTTGATTGAATAAATCGTTGAGTCTATTTACAAAAATATTAATTTAAATTATACTTATCATATTCATTTGGAAAATATCAAAAAAACTGAAATAGCTAATGATCATTGAAATGTAAATGAATGAATTCAGTAATCATTAATCAATAACTGTAACTTCAATAATTATTGAGAAGTATCTGACCAGTGATAAAACCTTAATCATAGATTTCAACTAACAAGATCTATTATCTCAACGGTTTACGCTATTTTCATAAGTTAAAACATATCTTATATTGTTAATCAATTTTACAAATGAAACAATTATATCACATGACGTATGGGTTTAAGGCATTGTATGGGAAGTGTACTGTGGATGGTTAATACTTCATTCTGTTCAGCTTGGACTTTTTCGAGTACTAGATTAAGTTTTTCCGAGATCACAAGATAGCGAGTAGAAAATAATAATTGAAAGATAGCTTCAAACTATGGCAGTGAACGAGATAACGGAGTAAAGAAGTTACTAGCTATTTTTTTCTTGTACAAGGTAACGCCTGAGACTTGTGCGTGGGTAAAAGAAGAGTGGATCTACAGGTTTAGATGGGTTCCGAACCATCCAAGATCTACTCCAATCTAGTGATTTTTCAAAACTTAACTTCAAATGATTAAAATATTGATTTCATCAATCATTGGTGACGGTCGCACAGAAGTGGATTAAAATAAATCTTTGATTACTTATAAGAATGATCATTTTTAATATTAGATTAACTTTAACACACCTTCGTGCAACTGGAATTATCTCTCGGAGAATTGGAATAATAATTGAAAAAATACAATCTCCTCTCAATCAAAATTGGTAATAAAACATTGATGATCTCGAAAAAACGTCTGATCTATAACCACGCAGTGTCATTATACATAACCGGCTACTCTAAATATTCATTCCACTATAAAGACACTTACCATGCGATTACAAGTACAATAATACATGAATAGAATATATTATTATCATGCATTACTATATAGAACCCCCATTTTTTTTTCAATTTTTGATATTTTTACATAATTACTACAAATAGACCTAGCCTATAAAGAATATCTCACGACTAAAGTGTAATAAGTCAAAATGATAAAAAAGTTCGAATAAAAAGCAATGATAAATTAGTTACTTTGATAGAGTTAAAAATTCAATGTTCAAAACGATTATTGTAAAATAGTTACAATAATACAGTATACTTCTCAAGTATAGCTGCAAATTGCAGAAGAATTCCCTTTAAAATTCTATAAATAAAAGAAACACAGTTTCGAGGTTTTCTATTTTTTCAAGTACAAGACTTAGATTAAGATTTAAAATATTGAAAAATTTGGATTTAAAACCCAGCACGCTAAATTACTTTTTAAAAATGTACGTTGCAACCAACTAAAAAGAAATATTATACCGCTTCAGAAAAGTAGATGGAAAATTATTTATTGAATTTACATAAATAAAATTATTAGGCTATTATCACTATAAGGACTACCACTTACGATAAATGGATAGAAAAACACAGCGAAACAAAAATTGAAACTAATTATCACAAATGAAATAAATTGGAACGTTTTCGAAAAACCGCAATTTATGTCAGCTAGATTATGTACAAAGTTAGGAGCATTTAGGCCTATGTTGCGAGAAAATTGAACGAAAATCTTTCAAACTGAACAACACTCTTTTCCTGTATAATTACTTTACACAACACACTAGGTTATTCCAAGGTCAATAGATACTATATTAATTATCCTTATTAATTACCTGGTTAATCGACATTGATCCAATTACAAAAAATCCCCTATGATTATGAAAACAATATTCATCTCAGTTTTTTCCAAGACCAGCTTACTGTCAGAATACACAACCTCTGTGTAGTTTCAATACAATCGATTATTTTCAGTTCCTATACATTTTACAATGGCTGAAACTCACATTAAAACTCCCAACCTTTGACCAAAGCAAATAATAACACTCGAAGCATTAGCAGAAAAATAAATAATTACTTCTTAATACAGAATCCTCCAACTAATAATGCCACAGCTACAAGCTGGTCGCAGGTTTCCACCTAGCAATTACTTTATTTTGTTTACATTATACATGCTATGTACTCATAGAACCCCAAATCTAAGTCGATTACAATGGGATCAACCATGTCAACAAACTGGGATCAACTTAGCGATAGGTATGATTTTCGACAGAAATGCGTGAACTTCATATTTGACTATGATAGAACTCCGTGAACTTCATTAAAACTTTAGAAACTTTAAATTTGAGTTCGATAGAATTCCGTTAACTTCTCTTGAACTTAGCAAACTTCACATTTCACTTTGATAGAATTCCGTAACGTCTCTAGAACTTAACTTACTTCACATTTGACTTTGATAGAGTTCCGTGAACTACCCTACAAATTTGCAAACTTTACACTTGACTTTGATATAACTCTATGAACTTCCCTGAAATTTTGCAAACTCCACATTTGAATCTGATAGAATTTTGTGAACTTCCAATTACTTTGCAAACTTCACATTTAACTTCAACACCTCGTCTCAACATTCAATTGCGACTCACTTCGCCAACATTATCTTTGACTCACTTTTGCGCTAGCCCTGTTGTGAGCCTCTGACCTTTTCGACTGAAGTTGCCGCCCCAACCTAGAAGGCGCCCCGGGCAAACGCCTCAATGACCCGCGGCACGTTCTTGTCGAATCCGTGAACGGCAAGTAGACCGTTGCCTTTCGACTTTGCCTCGTTTTTGGCTGGACCGTTCAGATGTACGTGCACTAGTCTGCAAAAACAGTAAATAAATAATAAAAAATTAATTAATCAAATGGAATAGGTCAATGTTACTGATAAAGTCAGTAGAAGCGAAATTACGAATTTATAGATTAATAAAATGCAACTAAACATCATGAGAAAAAGACGACTAGCCTTTTACAGTCACCTAGTAAGACTCCCAGAGGAAAGACTAACGAAGAAACTACTAACATACCAACAGAAAAATAAAATTAAAAATAACTGGCTGAAAGAGATAGAAGAAGATCTTGAGGAACTTCAACTTACGGAGGATAACATTTTGAATAGGGAAGAAAAAATTATTCTTAAAAATGAGACAACTCAATTGAAAGTCAGAACTCCAAAACAGAGAAATTACAACATCACAGATGAGCAGAGACTTCAGAGATCCGAGAGAATGAAGACATATTGGGCACAGAAGAAACGTTTCCGAAAATGATCTTACCAATTTCGACTAGATTTGCTCCAATGAGGGCTTAAAATATTAAAAAAAATGGAACCAATTTATTAGAATCCCAAATAGAATTATTAATTCTAGAAAAACTATTTCTAAAAAAATCGCTCACTCTAAACCGAAAGCCGCTCTCTGTATTTGGTGGATGGTACAAAGAATTCAGGATAAATGTAGAATGAAGCTCAGGAGAGTTCGCACATACATTTTCTGAGAAAAGTTGCTGAATTTAACATGTGAAAGATAAGGAAAATCCGTCTCTCGATCTCCAGCACCGTCACACGAAGAGAATGAGTATTGAATAATAAGTCACATGTTTACGTGTTTATGAGTATTAAATGAATCAAATCAAATTCATTCATTTCCAGCAATATATCACATATATACAATATTATGGACAAAATTATGAAATAACACTCACATGGACAAGCAGGTCTGTTCGTGAGTTGTTTGAGTTCATAATAAATAACTTAAATATTGTAACTAAATTGAAAGTTCTTGAGAAGAGAGTAGGCTATAGGTACATAATATATATTCAAATGGAATATAATGTGTATATAAATAAATATGTATAATTAAATGAAATATATATTAGAGTAGTAAAAATTAATGAGAATTGAATTATAATATATTTACTAAATTCAAAGATTCAAGAATACTAACACATTCATTCGACTCACTCATACCGGGAAGAAAGTCACAAGCACACCCAAAACACACAACACAAAAATAATAAAAATTCACAATTACATAAATATTAATAATTATTATTAATGAAGGAGGAAAAATAATAAACGTCAGCCTGGAGATGTAATGGTCAGACGTAGATGGATCTCATGACCTGACTACACTTAATGTAGATAGCCACCTCTGTAGTATTCTTTTGTATTGTCGTATAGAGCATTCCCCCGGCTGGCTAACAATCGTAGGAGCATTCCGCAACATCGAATATTGAACATGAACATTGAATATTGAGGGATACATTTACTTATTTTACGATATAACATTGGTTGTATTCTAATTACCTTGTATGAAGGTATTCTACTCTAAGCCCCCGGAGCCGTTACTCACTTGGCATTCTGCAGCCGCATGACGCTGCGATACCGGTTGAGCTTGGTGGCCAGATCGGTGGTCGACAGCTGATTGTCGCCGAGCGCGACAAACACGTCGACGCTGCGCTTGTTCTGTTCGGCCCAGTCGAGCATCTGCGCCGCAATCGGCGTCTTCACCGAGTCGGCCAGGCATGCGGCCAACAGCTTCATGTCCAGCGCGTCTTCCGCTCCTGCAGCTCTGCCACTACTGCCGCCTCCTGTAGTTGTCGATGATGCCTGCAACAAACAAATAAATAAAAGGTTTATTTTCCCAAAAACTAATACAGTAAAAATACAAATTTACAACCACATACAGTTATTAAAACAAATTAGTGTTGGTAAAAAGACAAAAAATGTGTTATAGTACATGTGTGATGTACCTAATACTCTACTATCGCAAGCCATGTTCTAGAATATAATCATTTTTAAAATTGACGCTTGTTAAAAATATAGTGATAAATAGATAGATAATTTATTCATATTCATTTATTTAACATGCATACATTAATAGATAGATAGATAGATAGATAGACAGTTATTTCTTGATGTTGCTGATGACCTTAGAGTACGATGTAAGAGAAATAAAATTATGAAATAGTTTAAAAGAAATAATATCTATCTATCTAATGCCAAGCGTCAAATTAATTAAATCTGATTATAGCTTTGAATTTTTGTGATCGACATAACATTGCCAAAGACAACAAAATACTAATACAAAAACGACAGTTGTTCAGTGAATGTTTTCTATTTGTTCTATCTTATACAGGTTACCAATATTCTAAAGAATTGTCTTTGGTGAAAACATACCAATCTTCAAGTGTTGTCAATTTGGACTACAGTTTCTATTTTTTTCGCACCATTCTTTTATGATAACTCTGTATATTAAAAGAATTTTGTGTCCAACTTTGGAAAGTTCGTGGAGAAGATTGAGTGGACCGATTTTGATTCGCGAAAAGATAGATGAATAATCGAGACTCCGTAGCGAAGCACGGGTGACCTGCTAGTCTCTGATAAAGGTGGCAATGGAATGAGTAATAAAAAGATTGCTAGAGATGGATATTTTCTCACCGGTTCGCTGGCGGCCGCCTCGTCCTGCTGGTGCTTCTTCATGCTGGCCACGAGGGCAGTGAGCGTGGTGTCGGCGGGCACGTCGACCACTGTGAACGGCGCGTGCGGCCCGGCGTAGAAGCCGACGGTGACGTCACGCTCGCAGCGCGCCACGCCGAGCGCCAGCAGGGCGGCCGCATCGGCGCAGCTCACGTAGCGATTCTTCCAGCAGCGCTTCGCCCACATCTTGCTGCGTGTGTCCACGGCCACCACGTAGCGCTGGCCGGTCGGCACCAGCAGCTGGAACATTATGAAAACATTGCTGATTGTTAAAAGTGAGGCACTACTCACACGTAAGGCACACTCAGCGACCTAAAAGAAATTAGGTTATACACGGCGAGGTGGAACAACCTTCGGGTCTCCCCACCGACAAAAGCCATACGCTATAGCAGGAGCCAATTAACTTGTCAGAAATCAGCTGATCCAGTAATAATTAAACAGTGATTTCGACACAATAATCGAAAGGCTTGAAAGTCTTAAAGACCTTTAAAGTCTTCTAACTTGCATTCTAACTTGTCAGAAATCAGCTGATCCAGTAATAATTAAACAGTGATTTCGACACAATAATCGAAAGGCTTGAAAGTCTTAAAGACCTTTAAAGTCTTTAAAGACCTTTTAAAGAAGACCTTCAAAGAATAACTTAAAAGACCTTTTCAATAATCTGCGAGATTCAACAAAGTATTGTGATATTGCTCTTTGAGACAGCTGCTTTCTGACAAGTTGAATTGGATCCTGCTATAATTAATAATGAAGAAAGCTGAATTGATATACTACATCAACATACTACATATTATGTAGAAGTAGTATGTACATTAAATAAGTATGAGAAATGCAGTCGTTCAATTCATCTCACATCACCCTTCCATCCCAACCAAGCTCAAGCCTAGGACTCATGTGAGAGTCATAGATTCTGAGCTCTCCTGGAAGCCTCATTTGACACAACTTAAGAAAACGTTAAATTGGACAATTTTTGCAATCAGGAACGATTCTGAAAAAAGATAGATTCAGGATCGATTCTCAAAAAGGAGGCTCTTCGAGAGGTGTATTTTGCAATATTTCATTCCCTTTTTAACATATGGAGTTGTCTTCTGGGGGAATTCGAGTGGCATCATTGAGATATATTTAGACTGCAGAAATGGGCGATAAGAGTGATGGAAGGTGAGACAATCACAACCAGTTGTCGCCCACTTTCTAAATAACTAAAACTCCCTCTTCTACCATGTTTGAATATTCTCGGAATCCTTTGTTTTATAAAAAAAAAACCAAGAAAACAGATTCAACACAGGTGATTTAGTTCATAAATATGAAACAAGGTACAGACACAACTTGAGAGATGATGCTTACCATACAAGTCTATATGCAAAATGCGTTAAAAGCTCAGGAATACGATTGTATAATTTATTACCAGCTCATTTAAAACAACTAATAGGAAGACAGTTGAGAGTACAATTGAAAAAGAATAATTATAATTATTAGATATATGTGCGTACTCAACTGAGGAGTTTGGTGCTCATTTTGACCGCCGACCACTGTAGTGTATGCAGTGGATATTCATCTATTTTAATTTTTTTCAAGACTTGAGCAATAATTTTGACAAATCCGCATGCCCCTTGTATAGGTGATCAATGGATGATTGATGATGAAAAATGAAAATGAAAAAAATGTGGGTATCACCCTCAGACAAGTGCATGTGAGATACGTTAATGAATGGAAATTATTATTTGCAAAGCAATAACATCGTAGGCTTGCTAAGATGACGCAAAATATGTCCATCTATGACAGAAAACCATACTTCAATGGAAACTAAGTGATGAATAAATTATTTATCTTATTTCTTATTTCATTTTAAAATGTCTAGAAAACCCGTTGCATTATACATGAAATTACACAAAGGCAAATATACGTTTTGGAATTGTTCTACAATAGATAGGGAAATAAACATATAATAAATAGGAAACATTTGAAAATGTCAACTGAATTACCTTGAAAGCAGAGTCCATCACTTTTGCGAGTTCTTCGGCAATTTGCTCGTTGATAGGAGGCGGCTTGCGAACCGCAGCCGTATGCTTCAACTTTGAAGCCAGACTGATCTTTTCTCTAATAAAAAAATTAAAGTTCCCAGTTATTATTGTGAAGAAAGTCATGAATACTTGAATTAAGTGTGGAAAAGAGTTTTACAATTGGCACTCCTCATGCAACTCCTACGAAAATTCCCTAATTTGTATTAGTGTTTTAGAATATCAACAATGTACAAAATGAAAATGCCGAATAAACCTTCACAAATTTTCAATATGGGTTAGTACAGCTGATCTGTCTGTAATTTTCTGAATTTTCATCTTAAAAAAGGAACGTTTACGAATACGACCCTGAATTCAAATTCATTCTATTGCCATTAAAACCTAGGCCTACATATTTCAAAATGACAGGCCTAATCAATTTAGAAATAACTTTAACCGGAAATAACATTTTCTAGTAAGTCTTAATCAGGCATCACCAGCAAAAGAAAGTCTATGACCGCTATTGGGAGTTGCGAAAAGTACGAATAAAACAAAATTCAACATACCCATTAATTAAGCTTAATCATTCTGTTTACAAAATAGAATGAAAATCTCAACAGAAAATAGAAATAGTAATATAGGGTGTTTACCGGGAACCGCATGTTTTTGAAAAGGCCACAAATTCTTTAATGTTGAAAACAACAACTTTTTCTATTACATGGAATGTGAGCTACAATCTCGGAGTTTTTAGGATATTGTAAAAATTAAGTTGAAGAATAAACTTCATGTAACGATGGCGGCCTTTCAATAATTAAAAGCATGTCTCCAGACGTTCCCGAAGTTACGCATTGAATCTCGTTACATTGCTGGTGAAATGGCTTGATTTTATTTTTCATTAATGATCACGTTGTGCTCACATCATGCATCCACTTCAAAATAGTGTTACGATCTGGAATCGACCCTCACGGCGGAACTTCGAAGTGCCAGCAAGAGTCTGTGTCACGGACTCGTTTTTTACGTAGAACCGTCTCATAACAAAGACACAATGTTCGGGATCCCCCATCTTGAGTGTAAATGAAATTTCCAACTATTCTCCACATCATATGATTTTCCCAGCTGCCACCTCCCTCTATATAGCGCGATCCATTTAACTTGTCAGAAATCAGCTGATTTGATAATAATTAAACATTGATTTCGACACAATAATCAAAAGACTTGAAAGTCTTAAAGACATTCAAAGTCTTTAAAAGACCTTTTTAAAGAAGACCTTTCAAAGAATAACTTTTTAAAAGACCTTTTCAATAATCTGCGAGATTCAGCATTTGTAGGTTAAGTATTGTGATCATATGCTCGTCGATCATATGTTTTATGACAAGTTAAAAGGAACCTGCTATAGCACGATCCATATAACTTGTCAGAAATCAGCTGTTTTGGTAATAATTAAACAGTGACTTCGACACAATAATCAAAAGGATTAAAAGTCTTAAAGACCTTTAAAGTCTTTAAAGACCTTTTTAAAGAAGACCTTTCAAAGAATAACTTTTTAAAAGACCTTTTCAATAATCTGCGAGATTCAGCATTATTGTAGGTTAAGTATTGTGATCATATGCTCGTCGATCATATGCTTTATGACAAGTTAAAAGGAACCTGCTATAGCACGATCCATATAACTTGTCAGAAATCAGCTGATCCAGTAATAATTAAACAGTGATTTCGACACAATAATCAAAAGGCTTAAAAGTCTCAAAGACCTTTAAAGTCTTTAATCAAAGTTTAAAGACCTTTTAAAGACCTTCCAAAGAATAACTTTTTAAAAGACCTTTTCAATAATCTGCGAGTTTCAGCATTTTTGTAGGTTAAGTATTGTGATCATATGCTCGTCGATCATATGTTTTATGACAAGTTAAATGGATCCTGCTATAAATGAAATTTACAACACTATTCTCCACATCATATAACTTTCCCAGCTGCCAACTCCCTCTACTTTCCATGTACTGCACAATACAAAAACATGCGTTTCCCGGTAATTAGCCTATTTAATCATAATCGAAGTTAAAATAGATATTGATAATAATTGTTATTTACTTATCAAGTGGAATCATATTTATGATAAAGTGAACATATCGTATGTTTTAATCATTATTATAATCTTCAATTCAAGTTTAAAATCGATTGTATTTAAACAGACTGAGCAGACAATAGTTCAAATGCTGAGTTCATGATTGTATTATTTCGAAATGGATTATCCTTTCAAATCAATCATATGCTTTTGAACTATTTTCACTGATTAATTCAAAACTAGCTGATTTCTTTGTTGAATCAATTCACGTTTAAATATGAAGGAATAGAAACAATTACTATTGTGACTATTTATACATCTGAATCGATAATACAAATGCATTGAAATGCTTATTATTTTCTCATGTTAGAATACTGCTTTGTTCAAAAATATTGTGAGTCGATTTTATTTACGTAAAGCGAATATTATCAAAATAATCATAATCGAACAGCTAGATGATTTAGAAGCGTACTTGGCAATAAGATTGTAGGTGCTGAGCTCGATGAGGAGGCGCGCCGGATGCACACGGGACTCGGCGAGCGCCTTGGCGTGGCTGATGGCGTCGCAGTAGCGGCGCGTCAGGTTGCGAGCGGAGCCGCGCCGCCCGCCGCTCAACAGCTGGTGGCGCGACACAAACTGCAGCCGGTCCAGCATCTCTTCCAGCGGCATGCCTAGCAACAGCGCACACCACACCTGACCAACACAAAACCAAGCAATTTTATTCACTAAAATGCAACAATTTTCGAGCGTAAGAAAGTTCTAGTAAATTATATATACTCACCATAATACTAATAATAGATTACTCTCATAAGAATGAAAACCTATACATCAGGAAGCTAAGCTAATCTATTGACTTGTTTATCATAATATTCAACAATATCTATATATATTAATAAAAGAGAGTTGGTGTCTGTACGCTCGCTTATAACTCGAGAACGGCTGAACCGATTTAGATGATTTTGGATTAGTTTGAATTGTTAAGCACTGGTTAACATAATATGTATATTAAAATATAAGAGACCTTTATAATTAATAAATAATTAGTAAATTAATGACCTAACCTATCAAACATAACATCCATTCTGATCCAGTCAAACAATAATGCTCTATAAAATCATGTGTAGTTGAAGATGCTCTCATAGATTACTCTCATAAGAATAAAAACCTATACATCAAGAAGCTAAGCTAATCTATTGATTTGTTTATAATAATATTCAACAATATAATTTAATAAACCGATACAACGCAGTATCCAAGGACCCGACATGGTAGTGTCCTTCCCTTTCAAGTGGCCTGGAGATTGAGCTTCGCTCAATAATTCGTGTATTTGAACCTCAGGATTGCTAAGTATTATAATTATATAGACCTCAGTACATTGTCAAGAAAGCTATAAACTATTATCTCCAACTGGAATAGAGTACGATGGCAAAGAAACAATATCTCTCTATCTATCTATCTAACGCCAAGCGGAAAAATTAAATGAATATCACTGTAACTATAGTAGGATTAATATTTAACTAGGCAGAAAACATATGTTTCGGTTACAGTATCACAATACTTGACCTACAATAATGCTGAATCTCGCAGATTATTGAAAAGGTCTTTTAAAAAGGTATTCTTTGAAAGGTCATATTTAAAAAGGTCTTTAAGACTTTCAAGCCTTTGGATTATTGTGTCAAAGCTGCTTAAAATCACTGTTAATACTTTCTGCCGGAACAGCTGTTTTCAGAGTACTATAGCAGTATTCTTTCAACTTGTCAGAAAACAGCTGATTTAACGTTAGTAAACGAGCGTACATCAATCAGCTGTTTTCTGACAATTCAAAAGAATCCTGCTATACTTTAATTAATCCTGATATAAAAATATATTGCAATATCAGCTGTTGTTTTCAAAACGAATGCCAGCTGGGCCGATAAGCTCTCGCCGATTGCTCGCTGAGACTATCCCGACAGAGCTGAGCACACATAAAATCAGCTGAGCTGTTTATTAGATAAAACAATCATTTGCCAACCGCCAAATTATAAAAAAGAAACTATAAAAAGCTCTAATTTTATAACCGTAATTGCCTAGTACTAGATCATAGAGTTACTAATTTTATATTGTATTTTTGTTTTCTATTTGAATATTACCATGTAATAACATTTGAAAAGAGTTACTAATTTTATATTGTATTTTTGGCTAAATGAAACGAATTAAATTGCGTGATGAGCGGTAGGTAGCTAACCTCGTCAGAATGCAATATGTCCTTGTTGTGATGTGGCAGGTGGCCCATGGAGAGTGAATTCGACTGTATGGCCCTGGCCACCATGACGGGGTCCTGACTGGTGCGCACGTCGGCTGCCACCTTCAGGTACTGCAGCACCGGCTGCGCCTCTTTCACGTTCTTGTACTTTTCCTTCAGCTCTTTGATGTTGCCGGTGAACGCGTACTGTATCACCACTTGTCTGGCTGCACATGGAGTAGGAAACAAGTTACAAACTATAACTATCAAGTTAAAATTCAAGCTAATAAAGATATAGCCTAGATAAATATATATATATATATATAACTTATAGCTACCATACAGGGTGTTTCTAAAATAGACCGACAAACTTCGTGAGCGGTTTTCTGACACTGAAATTAAGAAAAAAGTTCCAGTAAACCATTTTTTTCACTTTCTATTTTTCTCCAGAATGGTTTGGATAATTTTGTTGAAATTTGGTATGGTCAAGGCCAAGATGAAGGTCTGCTGTAAAAAAATGAAGCTACCTTATCTGACGAAATATTTCAAAATGGCGGGCAACAACAAGTATTCGAGTTATTTAAATTTGAAAATTTCAAATGCCTTTTTCTTAATTTTTTCAACATTGAACTTTTTTCTTAATTTCAATGTCAGAAAACCGCTCACGAAGTTTGTCGGTCTATTTTAGGAACACCCTGAATTTCATTCTATTTGCTATAGTATTGCACGTTTTATTGCAATATTGTAGATAAATGGATTCGATAGACGAACTCATTAATCCATAGGCGTGAGAACACTTCAATTATATAACATTATTATCAGAAATATTCAAGAATTTCAAGATGTATCCAAGATAATACTAGACATACGACTCAAAATATTATACTTCGTGTTATTAGAGTCAGAGTCAAGGCCAGTTGCACGAGAATCCATTAAATTTGATTGCCGTAGAATGATATCACGTAACGAAACAAATCTGACGTCAATCTAATAAACGTCATTTTTAATTCAATTGGATTTTCGTGTAACTGGCCGTAAGTCATACACACAGTACAATAGATGAAAAGAAGATACGATATTTATTTATTCAGCAGAGCATACATAAATATACACATAGCCTAGTACAATACACAATTGAATATGGCAAAAATTTGGCCCATCAAGAACAGTACAGTAGATATTGCAGATATAGACCAGCGTAGGCTGGATTGTGCTAGCTGGGAAAATTCCTTTTTATCATGAAATGAGTTTATGCTCAGCGACTCACACATTGCGCTTGTGAATTCCTTGAAACCAAGGTCCCTATAATAATGATATTTTATTGTATAAAACTTCAATTCAATGGGGCAATTTCTTATGCGGTGAGGAAGAAAACCATTTTTTATTAAATCACTATTTGGCTGGACTGCAGTGGAATTCAAGTGATAAAAATTGGTAATTAGTAACAACTCACCAACGTCGTCTGACTTGATATGTGCAATTCTCATGAGGTCGACATGGGTCCAACGGTAATAGCCTCGTTTTTTCGATATTATTTCGGCAAACTCCATCACGTCTTTCTTCAAATACCAATCCGATATTGCTCTTCTCAGGCCATTACCTGAGTCAACATACACAGTAAACAAATGAACAATAAGCACTACAAAGTGAGTATTAAACTATGCTAAAAACAATAATTCTGCAAAAACAAAAGTTCAACTTATGTCAAAGAGAACTTTTATAACTTCATAACTGCGCACCAGCGAGCACGTTTTTAGATTGAATTTTAAATATATATGAATCTCAAAACCCACTATTGACATACTGTATTAAACCCACTATTTTAAATGTTAACTTTGACATAGAACCACCCGAAAAAATGTACATGATTAGGCCTGTTTGATAGATGTAAATTAAGGAGGTTACTGCATTTGATCATACTTTCAACATAATATGTTCTCAATATCACAAAGGCTCTAATAAGTTTTAGAAAATCATATGATTTTGATCTCAAAATTACCTTATTAATGCTTAGAGCTGAATTTTAAATCCTTTAAAACTATCCTTGAAATATGTGAATAGGCCTATGACCTACCTTTGTAAACAGATAAAATTTCAGCTTCATCAGTCAAGTATTCTATGTGTAATGGACCCATAGACAGACCCATCTCATTTTTAAAATAGTAAAGATAGATGACATTTTCTTATTTCATCAAATTTTTTATAAATATAGCGCGATCCATTTAACTTGTCAGAAATCAGCTGATTTGATAATAATTAAACAGTGACTTCGACACAATAATCAAAAGACTTAGAAGTCTTAAAGACATTTAAAGTCTTTAAAATACCTTTTTAAAGAAGACCTTTCAAAGAATAACTTTTTAAATACCTTTTCAATAATCTGCAAGATTCAGCATTTGTAGGTTAAGTATTGTGATCATATGCTCGTCGATCATTTGTTTTGTGACAAGTTAAACGGATCCTGCTATAACTATGAAATAAAACGTTACAATTTCCATGTAAAAAGTGAGTGAATTTGTAGAGTTGATGTTTATATTGTGAAACCTCTCCATAATTAGAACAAAGAATCGATTCTGTCAAATTTCACTTTGGTGAAATAAATAAGTGGAATTCGACAAAATCGATTCTTTGTTCTAATAAAAGTGTGATTTGAAAAAACTAATTTCAAACTGCATAAAAATCAGAGCGCCTACCCGAGTGTATTTTATTGTTGTTAAGGTCGTGCAGATAGTTGACAAACAGAAACAGATCCTCCGGTTTGGCGCAGACCATTCTGACAGCGTTGTAGGTCATCTCTCTGAGCGAGGCCGACGTTTTATTTAACGCGCATAGCGCCATTGCGTGAAGCAAAGCCTCGCGGCGCACTGCGTAGCCATCGCTGTGGGCCTGCAATTTTTCAAATTTAATTATTCAATCACACAAAATACATTCAATATAAGGGGGAAAACAATAGTACAAAACAACAAAGAAAATACTTTATATTATGTTCCCTATGTCCACATTTGGTCGATTGCTGTGTGCTGCACAGCATGCGGCCAATGCTTGAGCCGCACACGAAATCGACCAAGATTGGACTTAGGGAATCATATCACTACATGTTCCCTATCAAGGGATAATTGGTTATGTTGGTGAAGTGGAACAACCCTACTCGGGTCTCCCCACTATAAAAAGCCATACGCTAAATAAATAAATAAATCACTACATGATGCTTACTTGATACTTATTCTTAAAATAGCCATGTATAGAATCATTCTTGCTTTTTATCAACAAGAAAAATAATCCTAGAGAAACAGTCGACAACATTGCAATCTAGGCTTTAAGCTGTCAATACAAATCAAACAGTTTTTTAAAGACAATTTATGTACACCAGAAATAAATTAGTAAACTTCATACCAGTCAACTTCAAATATGACAGCCAAATTACAAAATTTATCACATTATATAAATATAAATTTATCACAATTTATACATTATATTATATATACAGTAATATAATTCCACACTGGATTCTTCCTAAAAAGTAGTTTGTCCTTATTTTGATATATTTTTTCTTTTTCACTGTAGTTTTACTTTGGAATCTTATCAATTCATTTCTTATGCTATTATTATCAATTAGATATTTTTATACATATCTTCAGTTTGTAGTTTTAGAGCGGCTTTATATGTTATACTGTATAATGTTTACTATTATGGCGCGGTTTCACGATACCAGTAGACGTGTAGGTTACTGGCAGGCAGGTCGGTCATGTGATCGTCCACTCTATACAAACAAATAGGGGGCAATGCACACCAGTCAGTGTGCATTGCCCTATTTGTTTGTATAGAGTGGACGATCACATGAGCAACCTGCCTGCCAGTAACCTACACGTCTACTGGTATCGTGAAACCGCGCCATTAGACTTGGAAAACAAAAATATAATTATGCACAATCTCACCCTCAAACTATAAGCTCTTTGAGATTTCAGTCTCCCATATAATTCAACTGTATTACTAAAATAAAATTTCTGTTCTTATCAATTTATTTGTTCTTTTTAAATAAATAACTATAATAGATTCAGTCTCCCATATAATTCAACTGTATCTAATATTTTTCTGAAGTGTTCATTCTGTTCTCTTTGTTAAATTTTTATGTGTATTTTTTTGTAGAAAGAATAAAAATTGATTAATTGATTCTTGTACCAAAGATGTTTTTCTGCTGGGGATGATGCCCACATAAGCTCTAGGCTTGTGCGTGGGTAATGGGAAGGATGAGAGATGAAAATGGACCTACAGCTTTAGGTGAGTTCCGAACCATTTGAAACTCATTATCAAATCTCAAGGTAATTATTTATTTTGCATTTTATTTCTAGTGTTGTACCGATTTATTTCTGTATTGTTTTTCTTTTCTTTTTGGCAATAAAATATTGATTGATTGATTTGTACCTTAATGATTTGCAGGCCGACCTCCTTCTCCTTTCCGGCAGTGATCAGGGTGTTGATGGACGGACACGACTTCTCGTTGAACTTGAGCAGGCCGCGCGACGCGCTGTAGATCGGCAACTCGCTGCCATAGTGCA
The DNA here is from genome assembly GCA_017141395.1 of Laodelphax striatellus. NCBI lineage: Eukaryota > Metazoa > Arthropoda > Insecta > Hemiptera > Delphacidae > Laodelphax > Laodelphax striatellus. The sequence continues at coordinate 32,250,315 of CM029536.1, forward strand.
GAAACCGCTTCAGGCGCACCTCGGGCGAAGCAGCCATGCTCTGCCTTCCCTGTTGCTCGACAAATCTAGAGAAAAAACAAAACAAATTATAACCTACGTACAGATCTGTAAGTCGAGTATTTTAGTCCTAACCATTTCACTTCGTCGCTCTCTTGATCTTCAGTGACGTCACTACTATCAAACTTACTATAGCAGGATCCATTCAACTTGTCATAAAACATATGATCGACGAGCATATGATCACAATACTTAACCTACAAATGATGAAACTCGCAGATTATTGAAAAGGTCTTTTAAAAAGTTATAATTTGAAAGGTCTTCTTTAAAAAGGTCTTTTCAAGACTTTAAAGGTCTTTAAGACTTTCAAGCCTTTTGATTATTGTGTCGAAATTACTGTTTAATTATTACTGGATCAGCTGATTTCTGACAAGTTAATTGGATCCTACTGTACTGCGCATCATCCTCGTAAACACTACACTGTATTCTATTCACCTTGGTACTAATCTAAAGAGACCAATTTATAGCAATCATTATAGATTTGTGGAAAATCGACTACATAAAAAATTACAAACACTACCATTCTGAATTAAAACTGCAACACAGTAGTATAATATTATTATACAGTTATTGAAAAGAATTATTACAACAAATTATATTTTTGACTAAAACATTTAATAGATGTTGGTAATTCTGTTAATTTAGGTTGTTTCTTGAACGCTGGTTTTCTATAAAAATTCAATCTTGGCACCATATTCTTTTATGATAACTGTATATAGGCTACAAGTTATTGATTATAAAATTAACAAATCATAATCTATATATTAATTATAATTTAATATTACTATATTATTAATAGGAGAACATGTTTTTTGTATACAGAACTCCTCCGTGGTTTCTCAACCCAATTTGTTCGTTCACATCTCATTTGAAAGATCTCATTGAGTAGATGTTTGATAAGGTCTTACATTTTGAAAGAAGCTATCGTGGAGATGAGAAATGAGCGATCACAGTTTCAATTTTTGTCATTGCTTTAACATAGGGATAGGTGAGCCGAAAATTTTTACATTAATTTCAACTTATGATTTGATGATCAGCTGTTATGAAACAAAAATTCATTTTTCATTGTTCATTTCAAGGGCATTTGTGCAGAGAAATATAGCGAGTGAGAAGAGAAGGGGAAGAATGAGAAAAAGGAGAGGAAGAAAAGGGAGGAGAGGAAGGAGGAGGCGGCGAAGGAAAATGAGAAGCAGAGCAAGGAGAAGAAGAAAAAGAAGAAGGAGAAGAAAAATGAGAAGTAGAAAAAGGACAAGAAAAAGGAGAAGAAAAAAGAAGAAAATGAGAAGAAGAAAAGGGAGGAGAAGGAGGAAAAGGTGAAGAAGGAGGAGAAGAAGAAAGAGGTGAAGGTGAAGATAACTACTGGGAACAATAGATAAGAAAAATGTGATATTATTTATTAAGATAAGTGAGCGGTACAGTATGAAGTCTAATTCGCCTTCAATTTAATGTTCTCAACAATTATAATAATTTAAAGACATCCTTAAATAATAAATCAAATTTTCAAAATACAATGAAAATTTTAAAAACATTCAAATTAAACAATGTTGAATTCAATTAAAAAATGAATTTCAACTCTATTCAATTTAACTGCTTTCAGAATTTGTCATTGGAATATCTTATTTACTCATTTTGATGATAGTTTATCCAAATATAAACATAATTGTTGCAATTTAAACATTAAGTTAATATTAGTAAATTACTCCATTTCATAATCTGCGAAGAATTCAAACAATTCAATTTCAAGAAGAGATTCCCAATTAATCGATTTCTAATAATTATTATATGTTACACTAGGACCAGGGTTTTATAATGAAGCAATGCACCGTCTCAAGATCTAAGTTGTAAATCATGATAATGGGGCTGTAATACCGCAATTACGTTGAATGCACGTCTGTACAAATTAAAATCGAAATGTACCCAAAAAATACATACATATTCTAGAAAACAACTGGAACAAGTGAAAAAGCCACTTTTTGACCAACCAAAAGGTTTAAGCACAAAAATCGTTTAAATAAAATCTTGTGTAATTAGTAGGTTAGTTTTTTAGTAGGTAACTTAATTAGGTTTATTTTTGGTGGAAAACAGGAATTAACACTGCACAAATAAAAATGAACGTTCAAAGAAAATGTATCTTAAATTCTTTCAAAGAATAACTGATTATTATTATAAAGCAGCCATTTCTGTTCTAATTAAATGTGTTAAGTTAGGCAAACTGGTACTTTCTGTTATGTACACAACATTCTACAGAATAGAGTTTCCATGTGGAGTAGCTTTGTTCAATCCAACAAATCCTGTTGAACTTTTAATAAATTCTGTACATATTCAAGACAATGTTTCTAAAATACGAAATCACAGCTTTAAATCGTACGGAGTAGACTTCTTTTTTCTAACCTAGTCTTCTGTACAATGATTGTTATAGTAGTAACTTGAATGATTGGTGTGTCTTTCAAATTCAATCAAAAGTTATAAGATCTCACAAGTACCGTAATTAATATGCCACGATTCTTTCGAATAATGTAGACTGAAATAACTTAGCACCAGCGTGTAAAGAATCGTTCAGTAGTTCAATATCGGAAGAGAATGATAGTAAGCTATCCATTTCCATGTAAGCATATCCATTTTCTAAAGGAAGTACTGCTCAACTTTCACGAACTTTCCTTGACAATGAAATACTGGTTGAATGCTTTTATATGTTTTTATAGCACAATTCTTCAAAAGCAAATAAAACAATACTTACAAAATGGAAGATGTCCGATTTACGATTACTATCTATTTGATAGAAGGTAGTCGTAAATTTCGATTCGTTCGTTTCTCAATTTGAGTGAATGATTCATTCACTCTTCTTTCAACACAGTCTGCTCTGCTGAATTGTAATTTCCAAATTTTTGTCGTCGCCTGCAAGAACAGCTGACATGACTGCAGCCATTTTGAGACAGTTCTGCTTTTACGGCACTTGCTTTGTTGAGATCCCTAAAAAATGTCAAACAGTAAAAAAATAGAATGTGTTTGATTGGAAAAAATAGGAATTATAAATTAGGAAAGACAATTACTTCTCTGTAGGAGAAATGCTTTTGAAAAAACATACAACATGTGTTAATTTTATAGGGACGGTCAGTTGGTCACACTGATTATTTCCGTTCGCGATCAGAAAGGATTGTTTTGTTTCTTGTTTACGAATTATACATAACCAAATCAAACTTGTTCGTTTTCGTTTGTGATCGTTTTTGAGGCAGCAAGTTTACTGTTTTAAACTTAGACTTTTCTGCAGTGTTTTGTGATTTTTTTAGTTTAAAAATTGCAACATCATGAGTAAGGCACATGCTCCTGAGTTGAAGAAGCTGATGGAGAAAACTTTTACGCTGAAATTGAACGGTGGAAGGGTAGTCACCGGTGTTCTTCGGGGTTACGACCCATTTATGAACGTTACAATCGCTGACGCCGTTGAAACGCGAAAGGATGGCTCAAAAGAGGAGCTGGGCATTGTTGTGATTAGAGGTAACAGCATCATCATGATGGAGGCTTTGGACAGAATCTAATGTAGGCTAATTCATTTAGCACATTTCTCCCTATCTTCATCATCATTCTATTTTAAAAGTGTTGTCCATCCACTGACTCATCTTGCAACTTTGTTACCTGAGTATTCCAAGTTTTTTTGTATCAATAAATGTATATTATGTAACACATCTTTTCGCTGCGTAAGCCTATTCCTACTGTACTTCATCCTAAATATAGAAGGAGATATGATCGCGATATTTCAACTATTCAATTGCTTTTTAAATTATAATAATTCATTGAACGGAATTCCTAAATAAAAACTAGAAAGCAATTGAATAGTTGCAATATCGAATATCCCATCTCTTTCTATCTTCATATCTGGCCGAATTGACTTATTGATGTTCAGTGGTCTAGAGGCGAGAGAATTGACCGGCAATCAAGGGGTGCTGGGTTTGATTCCCGCCCGGACAAAAGTTTTTTTGTACAACAGCGTTCATCAAATTTCCTTACAAGCCAATTCTATTGTCAATATTCGCAGTAGCAAAATGTCGTTCCAATATAATGTTTAATGTATAACGTTCCAGTATAATGAAGAGATTTATTAAATAATTAAGGGTCCTTCAATATAATAGCCCACTATGCTGCGTTTCATTTTTGATCTTGTATAATTAGGCTGCGATTACATATGATGCGAGTTGCAAGCGAAAAGTATCAATACACCAAGGTTAGTGAATTTACCACCAACATACACTACTCTGTTTCTGCATATACCTTCCCGTAAACTTTTAATGCTGCAGATAATATAAATATATTTGTGCCTGGTCTGGTACCCACACATACTACTTTCTCATCTTGCATCCAATGTAATGTCAGGTCTTAGCCTCTTACTGGGCAAATTATGAACATCTTACGAGGTAATAATTATTGTTCAGAGATCAGAATTTCCTTGTTAAAAAAGGACGTAGTTAATGAACTAAAGCAAAATTGGGCACTTTCCTGTTATAGGACACGTCTACTCATCTAGAGATATCGATAGTCGATAACCTATAATAACCAATAAGGTTATGTTAACCTATAGGTTATGTTAATAACCTATATTTTTCTCATATCGATGAGTATCGATACTTTTAAAGCTCGATATCGACTATTGATATCTCTAGATGAGTAGACGTGTCCTATAACAGGAAAGTACCCAAAATGTACATATACACTTGAATGAAACACACATTTTGAAAGCAGTATATACTAAAGACCGACGCAAATATGCCATTCATATACCGTAAGTTAAGTAATATAATTATGTGAAATCAATATTGTTTTCCATGACAAAATACTTGAAGAAAATTCTGTTAAAGTATTGACTTGTATTTCACTGTAAATAATAAATGCTATGACTTACATTATTGGACACAATTGTGATGCATTTCACTCCTGATGAGGAGCTTCATCAGCCGATGAAGGACATCAGGGCTGATGAAGCTCCTCATCAGGAGTGAAATGCATCCAAATTGCGTCCAATAATGTAAGTAATAGCATTAATTATTTACAGTAAAATACAAGTCGTTACTTTAACAGAATAATTATGTGCTTTGAAAAATCATGCTCTTGACAATAATTTTCTTCAAGACTACAGAAGTTATTCCATCTTAAATATAGTTTTCATTTTATCCAAAGTAAATAACTTATTCAAGTGACATACTTGTTCTATTTGTTAATTGGAAATTAACAAATTACTCTCTACTGATTCACACATATATGACTGCGTCAAGCTAGGTCGCACAAAAAGTTAAGGTCAATTCACACATTGACCGACACCGATCCGACGGCAGCTTTTTGTTCTGCGCATGCGTCACAGAATCTGAGATTACAGATGGAAGCCGAGCATTCGTCAACAACGATGGACATGAACTAATCAGAGCATAGGGCTCGTAACGCATGCGCAGAACGAAAAAGCTGCCGTCGGATCGGCGGCCGGCGCATCGGATCATGTGTGTATTGACCTTAATAGTACATGCAATTTGTCTTGGCTATGATAATTCACATTTAGTATAGCTAGGTTAGGTTTCTGAATTAAAGAAACCATTAAAGTAGTATTTATCAACTATAGTGCGATTCACGCCAAGAAGTCAGCATTGCTTATATGAGGAGCATTGATGCCAAGTTTCATTGAGAGAGAAAGAGAAAACTGCACCAAACGTGTTTGTTGGGACTCTGTGCTTCAACAATGCACAGTGCGAATAGGATAGAGACATCAGCAACTGCCTTGTGCTGAACAAACTCCCACCTAAGTAATGCTGACTTCTTGACGTGAATCGCACTACAGTCGACTGGCAATGTATAACCCCTCCATTACACCAATTACACCAAATATTCAAGTTACATTTTTAATAACATCATTCTGCGTTGATCGAGTGTAGAGAACACCACTGCGCTTTCTCGATACCAATTTTTCACCTCTCCAAAGTCTATTCAATCTTCTCAGCAGCCAACGTAACTAGAAAAAAAAACAAATTACTCAATCATCATATGAAGCAGTGAGAACTGTTGTCTAAGAACTAACAATGATGGTTCGGAACCCATCTAAATCAATGACCATGATTTCAGATTCAACCAATATATTATATTTGTCTGCAAAGTTGTCTTAGTTTCGGTTGTAACCTTATTAATATCAAACAATCTACTCTTCGTTCAAAACTATTTACTTTTGAACAAATAGTACTATTTACTCACTGTTTCAATACATCTAAGGCAGCGACAACATTCAATTCTTTTTCAAACATTGTTGTTTTTAGAAGATGAAGGGCCGGTTCATGAGCTCGGGATTTAGCTAAGTCCTAGACTAAAACGGGTGGCCACCGTAGCATCGACAAACGTTAGCCTCGAAACTATGAACTAAGGGCTCTCTATGCTGCTTACCCACTAACCTGTCAAGACAAACGTTTGTCGAGGCTACGATAGCCACCCGTTTTCGTCTAGGACTTGGCTAAATCCCGAGCTCATGAACCGGCCCTTAGATTTTAGAAGTTTTAAAATTATATTTTAGATGATTCAAAATAAGGTTTTAGAATCTTACCTCATTTTTGAAAATCACCACAAAAGCGACACCTCCTATAAGTACCACGGCTATTGTGATGCAATGCGATATGAAATTGTGATGCCTTTTCCAGGCAAGATAGTCGTCGTAGTAGAGAAACCGGTTCACATACTCAGCCGGCAGTTCGAATTGAGATGGTTTTGGAAACAGAGAATGATAGAAATCTATCAACGCAGCCTTCACTATTTCATTGTCCTCCACTCGGTTTGGATCCATATTGTCGTTGAGACAAATGAATTTTCTGAAAAAAAAATTAGGCTACATTAAATTTATTCGCAGAAGAAAATAATTCATGTAAAATAACATGTCTCGAGGTTCAACAAAATGCATTATTGTAGACACATTGAATATTGTGTCTTATATAGATTCGTTTTTCTATTGACGAAATTACACTGACTTTAAGAAACTTTCAAGTAAAATTTTCACTTTGATGTAAGTCAAGTTGTTTTCTACTTTCAAGTTTCTTAATCAGTATAACACATTGAATAACTTGGAAAGTGAAAATAGTAATCATTACTCATATTAGCATTGTTGTCATATTTTCTATTATTTAAAGGGTCTACAATTTAATCAAGTGAAAACGAAGATGGATCCACACATGAAGGTACTCGAACATTAATTGATGTAACAGCAAATTATGAAATGAATAAAAATAGAAACTAAAAATACAACAGGTGTTGTAGAAAATTTTTATGAATTTGAGAAGTTTAATAGGTACTGAAAAATCAGTAATTTTTTACATTAATGGGCTTAGTTAGGACAAGTCCTGTCTTACACTTTGAGACAGCTGTACAAATTCTTTTTACATGCTTTCAAGTTCAAAGGAAAGGCAAATATTCAGTAATATTTCAAGGTACAAAAATAATAATTTAAGGAAATGAGAGACAAAGCAACGAATAACAAGTAAGCTGGGACCTGTTACATTAAGTTTTGAAGCAATTTAGAACAGGAAAGAGTACTACACACACAATACAATTATATAACGGTGTAATTATGCAATAAAATTCCAATAAGTCCAGTGTGATATAGCCTTTTACTGGTTTACAGGACTAAAATTTATGAAACAGGTTCCTGGAATCATTAACAAAATAATAGAGACAGAATCAAATCCAGAGATGAAAAGTGATCTACATTTAGTTTCTTTTAATATCAAAAGATGTAATATAATTAATCATTCAGAGGTTTTTGCTTTTTCCTGTTTACTGTTACATTCAAACGTTTATACCTACTTTTCATTACTTTTTGATATGCAATGGAGAGGTCACTTGTGTGGTACATTGTCAATAAATAAAGGAAGTATAGCCTAACTGGTTTATCCTACTTAGGCATCTGGGTTGATAATGTATTACGGTACCTCATTAGGCCTACAACTTTTTACTGTGTTCAAAGTGGACTGCAACTCTTCCGTTAAGACAGATATGTCGATATTGTGTAGTGGATGAATTCTCATACACTATGAATATTGTAAAAATATGTAATGAAGCAATTTCAATCCTGGTCTCTTAGCAAAATGAGCCAGTTATAATAACAGCAACCAATCAACTTACTTTGGTTTGCTACGTATGGAATCCAGTGACAACAGTAGTTCACTGAGATTGGACCCGACCATGTAGAAGCCAACTGTTTCCTGATGCTGCATTACAACATGCTGGAATCGCTTCTTGGAGCCAAACTTCATTCTTAGCACGTGACTTATCTCTTTACAATTCACAACCAATGATTTGGGTATGAGAGGCTGAAAAACAAAACAACATCAAATAGGTCTAGATTGATATCAAATATCAATAAAAAATATACAGGGTGGGTGAAAAGTTTGGAAACAGCTCAATATTTCTTATACGAAGGTAATTTGACAGTAGGTGACATTGGGGAACGTAATAAAAAATTGAAAATACTACTGCTTAGCACTTGTAGTGTGGCCTTAGCCTTAAAGAACGTAAGCCTATAGTTGGTTCATTTTGCTTAGTGACCTGAGTTTGAATGAATTTTAAAATGAATTATTGTTATCACAACTCATTGCAGCTTTTTACAATGCAATGTCCAAAGTGTTCAAGTTCATCCACCATGCAATATTAACATGACTGCATCATATTGGATGGTTGAACTCTCACAAAACAGAACGTGGATAAACATAGTAAAATACTGTGATTAGGTAATAATTCATTGCCAGTCCAAAAGAAAAATTAGCAAACTGTTTCATTTAGAGCAAAATTAAACAACCACACTATAAAGGTGAGTCTTGCTAACACTATTTTTGGATTTTAGATTTGCAAAACTTTACTAAATACTCACCAACACAGATCCCAGGTAACGTTCATACATAGGAGTTATAGGTTGAGGGATCGTTGTTTGTTTGTTGGCACAATTCAACAGAGCTTGCTCAAACCAAACAATGCTATTACGCTGCAGAGGAATAGGGAAGATACGAGTTAGTATTGTTCGTATCTCTCTGTCTGACCAGGTACTGTAACAATAATATTCGAGTTTTCAAAGTTTGAATTTAATCAACAAATAGATTATATTATGCATTTGTTCAAGATTCAAAGTAATAGGAATATGATAAATTATAGAAACTTAATAATATTTCGCTTTGAACAAATAATAATAAATACACAATAATAATTTTTCATCTTTTTCTCAATATCTGTATTATTTTCAAGCCTCCGCTAGCTGCTACCTCTTCTATGATTCATTGAATCTTGGCTATCTTGAATTAGTTTTTGTTTCAATACTATCAGACAACTAATTGTTTCAGAGCATTTCATTACTCAATGACTTGCGTATCACATTCGAAGTAGGGTTCTCTCGATCATGTAATTTGTCAATGGTACGCATTCCATTAAACAATTGAGTCTTCTAGAATAATGAGCGGTCTGAAAGTTTTGAAACTATAAAAAATTCTACATAAATATACCACGAATCGTAGAGGAGGTTTAAGTGGTCTATAAACAACTGGAGAAAAATACTTATAAATTTACTGTGCGTTCACTTTGCACGCATGAATTACTCTTTGAATGAAAAAAATCATTGGATGAATTACCTCATTTCAACTTTTTGCGATGAATAAAGTATACAAGAATCGTCCACTATGATACAACCATAATCAGATATTATTGTAAAGTGGATGGAATCTTATACACTAAGAACATTGTAAAAATCTATAGTGATTTGTAATGAGGTAAATTCATTGTCAGTCCCAGGTGCCATAGGATAGTGAAGGCACTGTAGGCTACCTTCTAAACTTAATATGGGATGGAATTCACCTAGAATAAACTTGAAATCAGTACAGTTCCAAGAAGATTGAAATAGATCAATGAAACATCAGTAATTGATCGAAACTCACCCAGATTTGTCAGTATCGAAAATATCGAATATTTGTTCAGCAGTCAACTGTGTTTCTTCACTCATCAAAAAGTAGAAGTAGGAGAAAGCGAACTGCATATCATTAGAGCTGCGGATTTTTCGAGACGAAGTTCGCTCAAATTCATCCGGAAAGCTGGGGAAAATTGAGTAATTAAAAGGTTACAAGGCTGCTCAATACAAGGTTACATTATAGGATCAAATTTGTTGAAAAATCGATTGTTTACAACAAACGTCTTCTTTATAAGGGAGCATCCTAATCATTTTTCTACCTTATCATCAACAAATCACAGCCACTCTTGTTACCTTCTAGCATAGGTTGGTCGTTAGTGAAAAGGTTAAGACAGATTATGGTGATTATTTGAGCGATATAAAGCATGGAGAGCTTTAGGCTAGGCGTACACCGGTTAGTCAAGACAAGACAAGGCGACATTAGTCACGTTTAGTCACAGTAATTCACATGGCTGCATATGAAGCAGCACACACCGATGCAATGACTAATCGGTGTGTGTTGCTTCATAAGCAACTATGTGAAGTACTGTGACTAAACGTGACTAATCTCGTCTTGTCTTGTCTTGACTAACCGGTGTACGCCTAGCCTTATGGTTGATGCTAAGTCGTGTCGCAGTTATGTTGGACACACTTTTAATAACAGGTGAAAAAAAACGAATGCTATCCCACACCACACTATAAAATCAAGTTTAATTAGAATAATGTAAAAAATTATGAAGTTGATATCAGTATGCTTACTAATTTTTATCAAAAGTATATAATATAAAATGTGAATAAAATACAGTACTTACGTTGTTTGCAGTTCAGTGATGATTGTTTTATCAATAAGATGAGGCATATGAGCTGGTACTTTCCTTCTTTTAAAGCCATATTTATCATTGAGCAACGCATTCACATGTAGCAATGATTCAGCATAAGTATCCAGCTTCCGAGGACGTTCTGTATTATTGTAGAGAAATTGTTTACCCAATTCTTTGGCTCTTGCTTTGGCAGCGTTTTTGCTGGAGAAAATAAAACAAAAATGAGTAATGATAAAGTAGATTAATAATGAGAAGTATCTAGTTTTAAATCTTTCTAAGCTACAAAATAATACCCATTCATTAGACACACAAATTCGCCCCTCCAACACCATGAATGTTCTGCTAAGGGTCTACAGCAATCTTAAAAAAACATCTCTCATAAATTCATTTTAAGTGATAGGCCTATTAATATTACACTTCACCCAACATTGCATTAATCATTATTAGTATTAAGAGTGAGCGGTAGTAGTCGGCCATATTGGATTGATGTCCCATAAGATCAATGTAATTTTAAGCTAAAACGTGCATTTTTCTGTAACACATCACGTCTACAGTTTACGTCAGATCTTTTTGAAAAATATTTATTTGATAAATTATTAAAATGTTACAGGGGCATGTCTTTTTCAAAATGTAAATATTTCTTCCAAAAAACCTCCAAAAATGTTCAAACTTGAAAAAGTTTATTTTTGCTGTAATTATTGCGGCAATTTTCTAATTAAAAAAATAAAAAGAGAAACCCCTAAAGAATTTTATTGTCTTTCCAATGACACTTCAAACGTAATTTTCTGTCCAAAAATAACGGCGCTACATTTTTCAAAAGATTACATTGAAAACATTACACTGCCCACTCTAAATCAATCATGATGCTCAAGTGCTTGAAAATTTCCATAAAATTCTACCCAATAAAATAACATTGAAATAAACAGCTTACTTGTCAGGTAGGCCTACCAATATACTAGACATGTATGTACATAATAGTTTTATGCGTTATAAAAGTGCACATTTAGTGTATGGGTACATTACAAGTCAGCTATTCAATTCTAAGTTATTTTATTGGATGAAAATCTATGAAACTAACGAATTTTATTCGAGTACGAACGTCTTTACTCAAGTCAAAATCTTAGCTTATTGACATCACCAGAAAACAACATTCATAGATAAAAATTATTGATAAAACTCTTCACAAACAAGAATAAAGTACTAATATTTGGTTATTGTAGCTATTTTTGTTATTCAATCTTAGCTTATTGACATCACCACAAAACAAAATTCAAAGATAAAAATTTATAAATGGATAGAACTTGTCACAAACTAGAATTATTTAAAATGATATAATATTATTATAATCATATAAAACATTATTTATTACTAATAGGTTACTTACATTTGGTTATTGTAGGTATTCTTGTTATTCTCCACGTTGTCAACAGAAATATTTCTTTCGCCTCCATTCTCATAGTTTTTCAGCACAGTATCATTACTAGCACTACGACGAAATCTCCCATGTAAAGCACTATCACCTCTTTTCATTCTTAAAAGTTTTCTTCTATAAATACTCCACACATATTTACACTTCACTACACTAGAATTTGTTACACGTCTAAAATAATCATATCTAAACTTTTTATGACGGTAGGGAATGATATCATTGTACAACTGTCTTGAACTGAACGAAGAATTTGGATAGAAGTTCACATATTTGTCAGAAACTATCCTTTCTTTCTTCTCCTCCTTCTTTATCGCCCCTCCTTTTTCTTTTCTACATTGTACTCCTAATTTTTCTCTGGTTCCCATTCTATCTCTTCCTCCTTCCATTCTTTGCTCACCCGTCCTTTCTCCTTTTCCTGCAATTTCCTGACTATCCTCTTTTATTCCATCTTCTCCTCTTCCTGCTCCTTTGATCCTTTGCTCTCTTGGCCTTTCTCCTCCACCTCCCATTCTCTTACTATCCTCTTCCAATCTATCTCCTTCTATTCCTCCTTCTACCCTTTGCTCACTTGGCCTCTCCCCTCCCTTCCCCTCTTCTAATCCATCTCCTCCTACTCCTTCTTCAACTTTCTGCTTTCCCGACTTCTTTCCATCCATTTTCATTTCTTTTTCATCTCCATTCATTTTATATCCTACTTCACCTCTTTCTACTCTTATCCCCAATCCAGACTCTTCTCCCACTCCTCCTTTTCCTCCTCCTCCTCCTTCCTCATCAACCCCATTCCTCCTCCGCCACCTCTTCCCCTCCTCTCCTTCTCCCACTTTTCCACTTCCTCCTCCTCTTACTCCTTTTCCTCCTGCTTTTCCTCCTCCACCTTCAAGTCCTCCTTCTTTTCCTCCTAATACTACTTCTCCTCCTCCTCTTTTTCCTCCAAGTACTACTTCTCCTCCTTTTCCTCCTAGTACTACTTCTCCTTTTCCTTCTAATACCTCTCCTCCTCCTCCTCTTCCTTTTCCTCCTAATACTAATTCTCTCCTCCTCCTTTTTCTCCTAATACTACTTCTCCTCCTCTTACTCCCCCTTCTCCTCCTAATACTACTTCTCCTCCTTCTCTTTTTCTTCCTAGTACTACATCTCCTTTTCCATTTCCTTCTAATACTACTTCTCCTCCTCCACGTCTTCCTTTTCCTCCTAATACTACTTCTTCTCCTCCTCTTCCTTTTCCTCCTAGAACTACTTCTCCTCCTCCTCTTCCTTTCCCTCCTAATACTACTTCTTCTCCTCGTTTTCATTTTCCTTCTAACACTACTACTTATTCTCCTCCTTTTACTTCTACTACTACTTCTCCTCCTCCGCCTCTTTTTCCTTCTCGTCCAACTCCTCCTCTTTCCCTTCCGTCTCCACCTCCTCCTCTTCCTTTCCCTCCTAATACTACTTCTTCTCCTCGTCTTCCTTTTCCTTCTAATACTACTTCTCCTCCTCCGCCTCCTCTTCCTTCTAATACTACTTCTCCTCCTCCGCCTCCTCTTCCTTCTCGTCCAACTCCTCCTCTTTCCCTTCCACCTCCTCCCCCTCCACCCACATCCCTCCTCCGCCTTCTCTTGCCTTCCAAGTCATCATAGTCAGCTGCGGCGGCGGCGGCGGCATAGACATCGTTGAGCTGTGATTTGTCGTCGTCCGCTGCGACAGCGTCCTCCTCCCGACAGTCGCCGGCGTCAAAGTGGCACGTCGACACGTTGCAGACGGGGTCGCAGGCGCCGTCGCCCACCCACGTCCACGGACACGAGCCGGCGCAGTCCGGTAACGGCCACGACAAGTACACCTGCCACACAAAAACATCACAACTATGAGATTTCCAAGGCAATACGGTACTTTCCTGTTATAGGACACGTCTACTAATCTAGAGATATCGATAGTCGATATCGATAACCTATAATAACCTATAAGGTTATGTTAACCTTTAGGTTATGTTAATAACCTATATTTTCCTCATATCGATACTTTTGAAGCTCGATATCGACTATTGATACCTCTAGATGAGTAGACGTGTCCTATAACAGGAAAGTACCGGCAATACTTGAGTAGATTGTTTCAGTAACAAAATTCAAAAAAATTCTCAACCATCCAAATTTCTACAACATACGACGTGGACCTGGCGGGGAGGGGGGTGCAACCCCCTGCCGAGCACGCGGAGCGCGAGTTTTATTTCTAAAATTTTAGCTGCATGGAAATCTTCTGTTCTTGAAAACGGTATTTACATTAGAGTATTATGGTGTTATGAATGAAATTTTTATTTCAAATTTCTCATTATTTCTTGTGACTAAGGCAGCTCGTACACCGGAGCAATAAGCAATAGGCAATAAGCAACATTTGGATCATATGATCGTCTACTCTATAAAAACAAATAGTCCAATGCACACCTAAAGCAGCTGTTTCGGTGTGCATTGAACTATTGGTTTGTATAGAGTAGACAATCATATGATCCATATGTTGCTAGTTGCCTATTGCTTATTGCTCCGGTGTACTACCGGGGTTATAGTTGCATTCCGATATCTTCCTTGTCGGAATACATTGTATTCCACATACATTATAAGTACCATATGCTACACATATACATTGTAAGTACTCCGCCGATACGGAAGTTATATATATTCAAATATAAAAATAGTCTCAAAAAGTAAATTATACATAGCTGAATAAATAAATAAAAGTTGCCAGCTGGTTTAAACACACGTTCAGTAAATAAGTTAGTCAATGTTGATATAACATTCATCTATAAACATGAAATAATATTATAATTACAAATAAATCAAAATTCACCTTCTGTCCCTCTCGGTGTGAAATGAAATCTTCTGGCAAGACATGATCTCCAAATAAAATATCATCATTCAAGTAGAGGAACTTCTCAGACAGGCCGGGGATTCTGAAAATAGTAATGACATTTAAAATCACTTTTTTTTATTGCTTTATTCCTTTGTAAAGAGCATCTAGATCTTTATTATTTTTGAATGAAGTTCTATTACAACCGAAAAGCTCTGCTATATAAACAATCATAATACAGTATAACATTATTGACATTTTATTACATTGTTAACATTAGAAATATTCGTTATCAAAATATTAGTTATTGTATTGAAATCGTAACAAGAAGGACACTTTGAATCAAAAGTTTAGGGAAGCGGTTGGTCCCAGTGGCAGAGGCGAGGCTAATCGGTGAGATTAGATAAGAGACAGCGCCTACCACTCCCTTTGTAATGGTGACCGGCTCCTCTAAATACAAATATTTATGAGCTTCAGAATCGCTTCCCGGTGGTTCGGAACCCACCTAAAGCTGTAGGTCCATTCATCTCACGTGGTCCCATTACCCACGCACAAGCTTAGAGCTTATGTGGGCATCATCCCTAGCAAAAAAAAAATATAGAAAAGTGATGTAATATGAAATGATTTTCCGAAGTTACGAAAGATTATTTGAATATACAAAATGATTTTTTTGAGTTTCAATTGATGATAGTAATATTTTTCAATTAATTGTAAATGAGAAAACAAACAAATGTGACTAAAACCAAAGAGAATCAACCAAATTAAATCAACTTCACGGTGTGAATAGCAAAGAATGAGAAGAAAAAAGAAACTAACCTATGCAGATGAGTTTCAATAGCTGGACTACTGAACGTGGGCAGATGACTTCTATTGGGAAAAATCATTTCATGAGTGATCACACTTAGTTTGGGATTTTCCAACTCGAGCCAACTGGGAATTTGTCCGTTGGTGACCAAGAAAACCTTCCTCACCCAAGGAGCGTACATTTCGAGAGACCTCAGTGAGTATCTCAATTCCTGGAGAATAAAATAGAGAACATCGAATAGTAAAAAGTTGATAGAATGGTAGTTCATTGAAAACTCAAGTCTTTACAATAAGATACAAAATTTTTCAGTCCAAAAACAAGTAATGGATGATGGAAAGAAAATGATTGACAAAAATTTGGAGATGATTGAATTTGGAGATAGTATTGTTATTGAAATTGGAGATAGAAAATAGCGGAATGAAATAGCTAGCTAAATATATAATAGTAGTTTATAATGGTTCACCATTTATCTACGACCAACTAAAAACCAATAATATCTACATTAACAATCTAAACTAACCTTGATTCAAACGACCATTGTTCTATTTCAATGTTTACCGTAGGTAGCCTATGGGTTAGGACAGCTGCTAGCCAAATACACGCATGAGCTACACAGTGCTTTTATCAGTGTTTCAAAACTGGAACAGATTGAACTAGAACCGTTTCATAATACACAATCTGTATCCTAATGAGGCCATTACGATACAAATTTAAAATTCCATTTCGAAAAACCAACTGTATCGATTTCAATTATGAAACTGTAATGATTGCGTTATAACACATTCGTAGATAAAATATAGTTGATTGAAATTACCTCTTTGTCATCATATCGGGATGCTTCATAGTCACTTCGTTTCATTTTAGTTGGCAGTTCTAGCAGCATATGTACGGCTGTCATATTCAAATTCATTCCATTCACATGAAGCATTGACCATGATTTACCCTGTGAATGCAAATACAGTAGAAACTACATTTAAATAGAAAATAGAATCATACAAGCCATAGTATGAATTTTATTAATAGAAGACTATTTTGTTTTAATATTAAGTAAATAATTAATTTTTAAATCCAAACAAAGTATAAACATGGAAATCCAACTGAAGCACCAAAGTGATCAATATCATCATAGTGGTTCTACCATCTACTGTATGGTCAATTCTTAAGATATTGATTCAACATTTTATACAATCAGATTCATTTAATTTGACGCTTGGCATTAGATAGGTAGTTAGATAGATAGATGGAAATATTATTTCTTTGCCATCGTACTCTACGGTCATCAGCAAAGAAATAATATCTCTATCTATCTATCTACCTATCTAATGCCAAGCATCAAATTAAACGAATCTGATTGTACAATAATGTTATATGAATCTGATTATAATTATTATAAAAGCATCTTTTTATACAATAACTTCCAGTTCAAGAGCATCTTTTTGAACATTACACACACAAGTAAAAATCCAACAAACAACAAAACAAGGGTCATTAACGGAGTAAAACTTATCACAACATCTCAAACATCAATACAATAATTGATTGAAAGTCCATCTTGAAATAATGAATGAAACCATATTTGAAAAAAACGACAAGTAAACAAATCAAATACTTCTGAATCTAACATGCAACGACTTGAAGAGCAACAATAACAAAACAATTTAGAACAATTGAGTAATTGATGGAAAATTTTTAAAGTATTAAATTGATATTTGTTGTGCTTGATGGGATGTGTTATTTCTCCATAATGAAAGAAAAATACAGACATATTGTCAAGACAGAGGTACTGTAATTTTTAATTTAAAATAAAATAGTGGTTTGACAATATATCTGTCTTTTTCTTTCGTTATTAAATTGATATTCTTTTTGGAACTAGAATTCTGATAAACAACCGAAATACGAGAAAATCCAGCAAGCAATAAATTAAACAACTACTAATAACAGCAAATAACAATAATTGAAATCATTGATATTTATACCAACTCACTTTCAAAATAAGAATGGCACCGATTTTCAACTGTACAACCACTTTGCATGCATTCTTGTACATCCAGAAGTCTTTTACACTGTCTCTGAGCCATGATCTTAAAACAGATCTACTGATTTTTGGCATGTAACTGCATGGCACTTGAAACATGATTGTGTCATTTGGAGAGTAGATGTTTGCCAAACTGCTATCTGCAACACAAATGTAGATAATCATAAATGTAGATGATCTGTTACATAAATAGTGATCAATTTCAACTCTTACATAGTTATTGTACATACATCAGTGATACAGAGTAGCCTACAATTCGAAATCATTCTGATAAATGGATAAGTAGAACTTCAACCTAAGTGGAATTAGGTTAAACACGGCGAGGTGGAACAACCTTCGGGTCTCCCCACCGATAAAAGCCATACGCTAAATGAAATGAAACAATGTACAATATAGGTGTTCAGGTGATAATTTGATCTGAATTCAGTTAACTCAAGAAATTTCTTGGGCTAGTTTTGTGGCCCAAATTAAATTCATTAAATTTAATGAGAACTGAATGACAATTGCATGATAAACAATTCGAAATAAAAATTAGGAACATCGCATTCTCTTTTTTTTTGCTATGGGTGATGCTCACATGATCTTTAGGCTTGTGCGTGGGTAATGAGAGGGGTGATGATGAATATGACTACTTTTCATACAGTTGGAAGTGGCCGTTTTTTGGGATCAAAATCCGTTCTATCAACTAAGATTGATCTCTAAACCTTTGGATTATCAGACCGGCACTTATAGTATTTGGCTATTCATTAAAGATATCAGGAACATGACATAGAATAGAATTGAGTTGAGCTTGGAAGATGACATTCATAACAGGTATTCAACAAGACATTTTATATCATAAAGGAATAAAAAGTCTTGTTTCAAGAAATAGCCTAATAGTCTAGTAACTGGGCATGAAAATGATATTCTTTTACTACATTATTATAATGATATAATAAATTATTCTCATTCAATATTATACTCTTCTATTGGACACACCACCTGCATTCCAAAGTCAATGTTTCCTGGTGAAAATTTACTCCTACGTCTCTTCTCACACTTGGATACTCGGCGACTGAAATAAGAAACATGTGTTTTCAAATGATGACGTTCAGACAATACGGTGGCAGGATCGTCTGAGCGTCATAATTTGAAAACACATGTTTCTTATTCCAGTTGCCGAGCGGCGCGATTTGAGAATCGCAAGTGTGAGTGGAGCCTAAGACTGAAAAGCTGCTGTAATGTAAAATACAAGTTATTGAGAAGTTTCTAATTTTCAATAGCGTATGAGCATGAAGTTTGAAAGATCATATAGGCCAACAAATTTGGAGATTGTGTGTTATATTTACCAAGTGATAATATCAATAGTCAAGCATTTTTCTTGAGTATTAGTTACCTGTAGTCCAATGAACCTGGTGAATATCTCCTTCGGTATCTCTCAATCTATTCAGTACCGACTCGGGTGAATCCAAAGCAACCATCTTCCACTTATCAGCAGACATTATTGGGCTGACAATTTTAAAATCTCTGAACTCGCTCAAACTGTCAACACCAGTTCCCAGTTTTGTTGTAATAAAAATCGAAGGCAAACAGTTGACATAGGGACATTCAGCTGATGACGTCATAGCTAAACTTCTACGGTAGTCGGCTAGCTGGGATCTGAACCTAGGGTCTGATCCGTTAACCCAGGTATAGACCACATCGATGGGTAGATATTGAGATAGGTTTCCTTGGAGTTTTTGGTTGCCTATGTTGTTCATGAAATTGTTGAACCACAGCTGGTCTTTCACGGACCATGAACGTTGCAGCCATACCTAAGATTAAGAAAAATCAAAGTTTTAAAAAGTACGTTGAATACATTACCTCCATATTTCTATCGTTACATAGGAAAACATCGAGCAATCTATGGGCAGACAAGGACCAGTTCATCTGAATTATAATTATGCTTATTTGTATTTGTGTGGGTAAAATAATGTGATTTGGATTTAATTTAACATATGATAATCTAGGCGATGTTGATTTTCAATCAGGGCATTCTACAAATTGTTCAATTGCAAGAAAGAAAATGGAAGGAAATTAGATAGTACGGTCTTGCAACTATTCAATTGCTTTTTTTATAAGTCATAATAATTTATTGTACAAAATTCCTCATTAATCATGCCATAAAATACTCTGACGACTTCCGCTACTGCGAATATTATTCTCGTACAATGAATTATTATGGTTTATAAAATGTGAAAACTCATAATGAGTGCGGTACTTACTTCACAGATATGAACCAGAGATAGCAACGTTGTCAGCACTAGAAATGTGAAACAAACAACATAATACTTTCGAGATAGAATATTGTAAATCTGTTTCTGTATTGCTTTCCAGAAATTCATGGTGGATTTCGTATAATATAATACACCATCATCCTAGTATTAGATGTAAACGGTCGTCGAAGTTTTCAAACTATTTCCACATGAATTGCAAGTTTGACACCATCGTCAAAGTTCAAGTAAACAGGAGATAGTACTGCACGCAATGTATGAATGGAAAAAATCATAAATTGCTAGTAATAAGCAAATTGTGAACAACATTATCGCAAATGATAAGAGAACTGATTGAATTTGTATCGGCGTCCATTTCTTAATTTTTGTAGGTTAGTTTTCTTTTGCTTGTTGTCTGTAGTTTGAGATTCAGAGGGCCTTGGATTGCTTTCCAACTCTTTGCTAGACAGCGGGAAGATTTGAAAGAGAATCGCTTGAAAGATACTGTACAATAAATTTATGTACGGTAAATTTACGTAATAATTATACCTTATATTGCTCTTTTATTAGCTTATAATATAGCTATATTATAAGAAAGCTTCAGAACAAGTTTATTAGATAAAATATCTGAATAGCTTTATTTTAAAATGCCTTCCCAAAAATATAGCTTGTAAAAAAAACATCTAAAAACAGCTCTTTTCTTATTAATAAAGTTGTATGAGTATTGAGAATTCATTATTGTTGGACTCAATGATAGATCTTCACTTTCTCCAAATGCCTTCCAATTCTTTGGAAATTTAAGTTTATACAAGAATTTAACAGTTAAATTTATGTAAAACATTCAACATAATATTTCAAAGATGTTCGATTACTATTGGTTTATAATAAAAGAAATAAAACCACATTGTTTTTAAACTTGAGGCTATTTATTTCCTCAACAACTTTATTTTCATGCTTATCTGAAACATATTCACATCTAATACAGAATGTTGATTTTCTAGAATGGCACACAATATCTGGAATCTATTATTATTGTTGAACTTGCATGAGCAGCTATGCAAACCTGCCAAGGATCATTAATTTTCGCACCAATTAATACATCAATTGTTTTGACATAATTATTATCGCTCATGTATTTACTGTCAAAAGTTTTGTTTGATCAAGCTCCAATAGATTGACGCTCATGTCCCATAATTCTTTAGCAGTTTTTGGATCTTCACACTTTGAAGCAGCATGCTTGCGTTTGCAGTCACTGTGAACAAAATATTTACAGAATAGATTAAAAAAATAAAATCAATATTCAGAGACTGGGATTATTATAACATAAGTAGTAAACCGTTTCGAATATTCACTTCAAACTTCTTAACTAAATAAGATAATAATATATTACCGTATTCAATGATATAGATGTAGAGGATTAATTACTGTAAAAGAGCTTACAAATAACATTTTAATTTGTAATCTTATAGTATATTGTCAATAAATGATGAATTCAACAGTTACGATTAATTTATGGAACAAATAAAACATAATATTCAAGAATTATTGGTCTTTAGTCAAATGTATAAAAAACACACAAAATTGTTCTTAGACTTCAGGCTATTTATTTTCAAATAACTAAAAATTAAACTAAGTTTATTTCTTTCCTTAATGAATTATTCTAATATGGAAAGACTAGAATTAGTTCAAATTGTAATAATTATTCTAGAACGTATAACTGTTACGGTACTTGTTATTCATTGATTAATTGATGTACAATACCTAAATTGCTACAAATATTAATTATAGTAGTGGACCTAAAACAACAGGTAATCAATTCAACTCATGTAGAATAATATTGTTATTGTCCAATTATAATTTATTCCATAATTTTTTGTTTAGTGTAGATTTGATTATATTGGAATATTGTTTTCATATGATCTATACTTCACCGAGATCTTCTACGATACTTGAGCTACTATGTCCCGGTTTTTCAGTCGTTCAATAAACTTATTGAATCAATAACATTTTTTGCATTTGAAAACACATGGTTATTGATTCAATAGTGCTATTGGATCCATAAACTGTCTATTGAGCGACTGAAAAACCGGGCATATGAGTTGTAGATAGATATTAGAGTAGATATGAGTAGATACTGTATATATACAGGAGATATATTACTGTAGAATATATTTATAGATACTATAAGTTGTATGATACTTCGAGATTCATCTCACCAATAATAGAACCCAGATTCAGCCGCCACTCCATCATCCAAAGCACAGTAGAGAATTGTTTCAGCAGCTTCTTTAGGCGTTTTGACAACAGGTTTGGCTACAATTTTTATCGCTGTTCTAATGAAAAAGTTGTAGGATGCCAGGAATTTTTCCGACATAGGTGTATCTACTATACCGGGATGGGTGCTGTATACAGTTACACCAGTTCCTGAAAGCGTAAAGTTCAATTTCATTGAAAATTTCGATGAAGTTGAACAAAGTTTTCCTTAACATGGTATTTGTATGATACTTCCTAACATTTTTCCTTAACATTTCCTTAGTATGATATTTTTTCAAATTACAATATGATTATTCAAAATTGATTCCTCATACTAATTTATTCCCTCATGATTATTTCAATTTAATCGATAATAGAACAGAACAGACCAAGGTATGTAATTAGAATGCAATTATTTGATAGGAATCTAATTTTGTTCTACAAATTCTATTAATTAGAAATTCATAATACAGTGTAGGAATCACGCGCTTCCTTGTATTCTATTAACCTTGACCAAATCTAATGATTATAATAATATTAAAGTACCTAGACAAATCATAAACTCGAGAATTTAGAATAATATGAACTAGGGCTCTATAAACTTGGTCTTTTTATAGAACCTTAATATAAACTGAATGTCAGCCTCACCTTCTAGTTTCCTTGACAGCTCTTTTGTAAACGAGGCAACAGCAAACTTACTATTTGTATAACCAGCCAAAGCCGAATCGTTAGCTTTCTTTATGTAGTCCATATTGATTGGTTTGCCTGGAATGTAATTCAAGAAATTATAAAAATAATTACAATTGAACTCAAATACCTCATTGAAATACTGATACTTTGTTTAAAATTGGAATATTGCAAACACGTGAAAGGCGCACTACCACAGCCCCCTCTAATACATAGGTGGGTATTAGAGGAGGGTATTGCACCACCAGGGGCTATGGCACTACACATTAATAGAACTGAGTACTTTGTAAGAAATGTATATAAGTATAAAGAGTGTCCGCCTTTTGCCTCTGTATTATAGGACTTTAGATTTTTTAAGAAATAAGGCCCCTGTTCAAAACTAGTTCCTACTTATTTCAAATATTGCACTGATACTATTCACCCTACTTTCTCGTTGTATATTGATTAAATTATAAATGATAATATTTTGAAGGTTGACTCCGACACACAAATTTCATTACTGATTCCAATATCAAACATATTGATCATGATCACAATCGTGAAGTTATTAACTGTCGAAAGATCTTATGTTAAAGTACGTAGATATTTGTACATAATTTTCATAAAATAATGACTTTTTCTGGTCGTTATTTTCGATTAAAATTATGAATTATTTATTTAGTTTGTTCAGCAGTTCATAATGTCTGGTCATTATTTTCCATTGAATTGATAAATTATATATTCAAGTTATCTAACTAAAAACAGCATATCAGTAGTTTCCACGTTTTAATGTTAAGTCAGCAATTGTAACTAGGCAATAGAATCTTAGCAATAAGTCAGTTCTGTCAGACCATCGAGCGTCGCAGACCTCCTCTGCATATGTTTATCAGAGTATTCTTTTATTGTAAAAGTATAAATTAAAAATAAATTTAAATATTTTAAAAAAGTGTTTCGTTTATTGTAACAACATAGATTTCATCAAAGTTCGAAGTGGTGGATAACATTAAAGATGTTTTTCAAACCATCAACTAGACTTTTTGATTATAATATAAGTAGACTATTTGATATAATTTACCAACTCACACAACTGACATAGAAACCTATCAAGAATTTTATTTATTAGATATAAATTCACATCACTGTATTAACTTTTTTTATTCATGTTTTATTGAGTGTTTGAAACAATAAAACATGAATTAACTTTTTTCAACATAGATATATTTTCTCACCTAGGTAGTGTACATCAGATGCTGTATTCAGTATTCTTGCCGGAGCTGATTTCAATAATAAAGGCATTAACAGCATTGTAAACAGAAAGTGACCGAGATAGTTGACGGCGAAATGTATTTGGTAGCCATCTTTTGACAAGGTTTCATCGCTGATAAATACACCTGAAATAGAACAATTCATTCATTTATATTATAAAATACCTGTTAAATGGGTTTCTATGGGTCTATGGGTTTCTAGAAACCCAGACCACAGTTATAACCAGAACACAATTTATGTACCATCACAAAGCTACTGTGGAGAGACATTCTCATCACTCTGTATAAATATTACAATGTATTGAATAATAGAGATTATTATTGCAAGTATCAAAATTTCCTATAGAATGCTTTCCTCAATAAAAACAACCAATTTGATAATGGATGGAAAACATAAAAATTTATTGTTCAACTTATTAGCTGGCATCTTATGAAAGGTATTGCGTAAGCTTCATAATACTGTATTTAGATTTTGTTTCTACGGCAAGAATTTGATCATCTGTGTGCATTTACCTTGATTTTATAAGATTTTTTATTAGATATTGTATTTGTGAGTTTTGGGAGAACAAATTGATCCACTTTAAGCTTTATTTCTTCATTGTGCTTCATATTGATGAATCATCTGAATTTCAAAAGAAAATTAACGGCTTTGATAAAATAATTGAATGAACTATTGCGTAGGCTACCATAAATTGATTTGATAGATTTTACAAAATATGCTTTTTTTGCGGTCACCAATATTTTCAGTATTCAATTGACAAAATTAAGTAAATGATTAATCGAGGGAAGGAAAAGATTGAATATTATTAGTAATTGTTTAACTTTTTTCCCTGGACGTGATGCCCACATGACTTCTATGACCTCTCTAGGTAATGGGAAGGATGTTGATGAGAGATTAATTTTCTTAAAACTACAGCTTAATGTCCGACGGCTTAAAGTGTCTTCCGAAACTCGGGACACACTAAATATGAATAATTCATAAACCAATGAATTTATTACCATACATTTTTCTGCTTATGATGCCCGCTTGACTCTTTGATAGTAACGTGGTTTATTAAAACAATAATAATCATTATGACCGGTTTGAATCAATATATTCACCATTATAGATTATAATAATGTTGTTATTATTTCAATGTAATAATGTAGGCTACCTATATTATTCTGAGGTGAGGATTGAAAAATTATTATTATTGATCCGATTCATAGATTCAACAATATTATACATATTTTTTAAACCAGATATTGTTAATGATGTAACAACCGACACCGGTATCTCGTTATTTAAATAAATTCATGATTTTGACAACTTCAAGTCTTTTTATTGATTATACGTAGTATTTTATGTATTACCAGCGTTATTGATGAGAAAATGAATGGCCTCTTCTTCTTGCAGTAATTCCTGTGCGCATTGACGGACAGAGCTCAAAGAAGAAAGATCCATCACTTTTATGACCAGCTTCCCCCTCTCCTCCCCTCTCATCACCTCCCCTCCAACCTCC
Source organism: Laodelphax striatellus (assembly GCA_017141395.1). Taxonomy (NCBI): domain Eukaryota; kingdom Metazoa; phylum Arthropoda; class Insecta; order Hemiptera; family Delphacidae; genus Laodelphax; species Laodelphax striatellus. The sequence continues at coordinate 32,276,139 of CM029536.1, forward strand.
TCTTCAATGCAGGCAACAGCTGACTCTGCTTCATCAAGCGACAGGCATGGAATAATAACTCGGGCACCTATTATACACAAATTGAATCAAAATAAATGAATGAATAAAAGCGCAAATATTAGACAAAAATTCAACATCTAACAATCTAGAAAGAAGCGTGATTGTCGTACTATGATCGTGTATTATTTCATATATACATAGTCTAATATATGAATTATAATTAATAAATATTTTCAAGAGTGATGATGCACACGCATGAGCTCCAGACTTGTGCGTGGGTAATATGGAAAGGAAGGGTGATACAGTATAAGACGAATTTAACAACTAATTTTTGGCCAGCCAGGATCGACGCCCTTACGCGTCCTCCGAAACACGGGAGTCGACCGAAGAAAATATCTTGGAGTCAACTGGGATCGAACCAGGTCCTTTGGCTTTATCAGGCCAGCGATGGATAAACCAACTCAACTATAGCCTAACAATTGAAGAAATTGAGTGCACATGAAAAGAAACTGATGCTAGTTTATAGATATTGATATTCACAAACTCATTTCAGTTCTTGTAGGTCCCTGGTCCATCAACATTTTTTCTATCTCAATTATTTAAGGGGGCCTACTCATACAATTATTAGAAGTAATAAATAAATTTCAAATGCATAGTTTTCCAAAATACAAATGAAACCTGTACATTAACAGCATCAAGGAACACTAACATTTTATTCTTGTGGCACAAACCGCATTTAAATGGTTTTGTCCTAATACGAGTACAATGGCCGCACATTCTCACAGTGGCTGTCATTAGTTTTGCAGACTCTTTTAATACATATATGAGGATAGAATGAAGTGAAATGATACCTCTTCTGTATAAGTCCATGGCGACATATTTCCCAATTCCTGAACTTGCCCCAGTTATTACGGCAGTTTTTCCTCCAAGACGTATGTCAGTATGCCAGCCCATGTCTAAAAAATAAAATTTTAACCAGCAAGATTTGATATATTCTCAAATTCAGCTAGTATAATATTATTTATACTTCTATCAACCAAAATGTTATGTAAACTCCATTTCTGTAATAGGAGAGGCCTACAAAGTCATAGTTCTTTTTCATTAATTTTCATCAATATTCAAATTTAAATCTCTCATTTTATAAACAACGTCTTTGCAACAATTTTCATTTCTTGCTTCTCTGCTGAATATCTCATTCAGATAGCATTTAGTCTATATAGGCAGTTGTAAAGTTCTTTAACAATAACCTGAAGGAAGTCTAAATTGGAACTACTGTATAAAACGAGAATCCTCTATTGCAGGAGATCATACAATATTGTAGTAAACAAAATAGGAATAATAGCAGGAGCAATTACAATACTTCTAACAGACCGAAATTTGAACACTTCCTTTCAACCAATTAAATTTTGAAAAATCAATAGCATACTCATCTATCTTTAATTTAACCTGAATCTCCTCTTGTTCAACTAAAAATGTTATTAGAGATAGCCAAATTGGTAATCCTAATGCTAGGGATTAGATCTAATCTGTGGGCTACTGGTGAATTTACTTCAAAAATTTGATAATATAAGCGGTGTATGAAAATGGGATATTATTTGATCAGTTAATCTCTCCTTTCAAATTTGATATAACTTTGTTTAAGGTCTCAGTGGTACTGTAAATTTTTTGTGAATTTGATCGAATAAAATTTGATTTTTTCAAAAAATTTCTAGAAAAACGAAATCTTACCAGTCGTGTAAAGGAGTGATGGAAAATTCCTGTTGAATCGACGAGCGCTCCTACCGTGCATTTAGGACAAGTAACTAAATCTCTCTGAATTCAATCACTAGAGCTATATGTTCTCTCCTTTCTCTCTTCTCCTCTCCTTCCTCGCCCTCAATTCTACCTTTCCACCGCGATTCGTCTGAAAGAGAACATAATAATATGTGAAACAATAATGTGAAGCGAGAATTTCTGGTTGTAAGTGATACCGTATCGTGTAGACTGTATATATAGGTATACTTTAATTGCAAAATTTTACTGAATAGGAAATAACTTATGTGCAGATATTATTATGTATATAGATGAACTGGTTGTAAATGATACAGTGTATTATAGTTATATTCTCTATTCTAGGGCTCCTAGGCCTATTCTTACTACACTTTGCAAGATAAGAAACGAATAATTATGTGGATATATTGAGATGTGATCGAGAAAGAGAATAAACTGAAAATGAACAGGTAGAGAAGAAGAAGAAACGAAAAATAAGAAGAAGAAGAAGAAGAAGAAGAAGAAGATGAGGAGGAGGAGGAGGAGGAGGAGGAGGAGGAGGAGGAGGAGGAGGAGGAGGAGGAGGAGGAGGAGGAGGAGGAGGAGGAGGAGGAGGAGGAGGAGGAAGAAGAAAAAAGTTTAGAATGATTTCAATGAACTCACCACAATGAAAATGAACTATAATGAACTGAGAATGAACAGAAATAGAAGAAGAAGTAGGATAAGAAGAAAAAAGAATAGATAGGAAAGACATTACATAGCTTGATGTAATTGATAGTGCTGAAAACCTGTTTTTGTTTTTTCAATAATTATTATTATCTCTATCATTACCATCCTAAGTTTTCTAGAAACTTCTGTGGTGGTTACTCAGTCTTAGAAGATATAACTCAATTATTATTTTAATTGTGCATTTTCTAGAAACTTCTATCAAAGACAATATTAACTATACTTAAATGAGTTACCTAAATGGCTAAAAAATTGTCTTTGCTTCTATGGTGGTTGATCAGCCTTAGAATATATAAAATTCCATTCACTATAGTTAACTGTGCATTATCACAAATATTAATTTAGCATTCTAATGTAAATTTTTGAAAAGCAGTTTGACAATGTCATGTAATTTTTATTGATATAGTATACATTTTCATATCCATTATGTTCGATTGTAAATTTTTCTTTTTATGTATACAAACTGTATGGATACGGCATTGAAAAAGAGTACTAGTACCGTACCTACCCACAGTAAAGTTAAAAGAAATATATTATATACACTTGAAAAGAAATATATACCAGCACAAAACACTTGTGGCGCAAAAAACGTAAATAATTTTTGACTTGGTATGTATAGAAAGTGTACTGTACATTTCATTTAACTTGAACGTTTTTATAAAATCAGTGTAATTCAACCGTTAGATAGAAGAATAGATTCACCAAAAAATAATAATTCATTAATATAATACCAATATGATATGATAGGTCTATTAGATTTATAATTATTATTGTAACTTTCGATTTATTATTATGTTTCTTCAATTTGTGTCATAGTGCAATAATTATCTCAACAATTATTTGTTTTTCAGTAGTTAATTACCAATAGTTATGATTACAGAGAGTGTATAATGTATGACTATAAACTCTCTGTAGTTATGATTAGCTGAAAAAATATAATATAAAATATATTTTATCAAATAATCACATGAAGCCTAGAGCAATGGTATCTGATTAGTTTGTCTTCGGTTTTTAACTTTATTGAGTTGTATATGCATAATCTATTCGTTTTAAACTATGTTCAACGTTTCTATAGATGTAGATCAACAGTTTAAACCAATAGATCAAATTTTCTTTCCTTTAAACTTTGATGGTGCATATACTGGCTTCGAAATAATAAAGATTGGAATAATGTATGAATGATATCTTGTATAATAATATAATGCTTACCTCTGTGGGCTCCCAGTCAACAAATGAACCATTTTTATTTTCATTAAAGAAGAGATCACCTCCGGGTTCTTTCTTCATTGTCTTGAATTTCTCACGATTTGGCAGTACCGTACTTGTATTTCCATGTGAAAAACATGAATCTCGTATAGAAAACAATTACCTTGATATTACTATAAAGAAATGAATAATTAAGATATAACGCAGATGGAAGTAACCAATAATAATTGGAGATTACTTATTTGGTTGAAAATCTAAGAAACTTGATTGTTGATTTATTCCCATCTGTATGCAAACTTCAAGCAATTTTTCTGTTTAAAAAGGTGCCACAAGACGATTTTGAATGGGGTTTCCCAATCATTTTCCCTATATTGTATCTTATCTATACAGAATGTTTCAGAACTCCCTACTAATACTCTGGGGCATTGTTCCTGGTTGAAAACCATATCTAAATATCATATTTAAATTGTCCAGAAGTCCTTAGTTACTCACACAGCTGCCATTTTGTTTTTTTCACTAATTATTTTTTATCTCAATAATCGTGAAACATATGGAATTGGAACTTTGCACCAACATTTATGACAACTAGACAAAGCTACAAACAAATTATGACAATTTTTCAAATCCATAAAACAAAATGGCGGCCATTTAAAATTTTGTTTCTTGAATAACTCGAGAACCGTTGATATAACGAAAATTTTACAAGAATAACTTTTTTTAGTAAATTTAATCACAAATCTATTGAATCCTTATTTGTTAAGATTGGACCAATATTGACTGAGATATGGCAGCTTTAGTGATAGATGACTGCTGGAGTCTGGTTGATGCAGTGCATCCTGGGCTTGCGGCTAAAGTCTGTTACAACAATGCAACAGCCTCCGTCTGCTTTGCATGTTATTTTAAAGCGATTTTAGATTATTTTGTGTGAATTTTAAAGACAGTAAAAAAGGGTGCAAGTAACCTCCAGCGGTCACCAGCCGCTGGAGCCAGGGGGTCACCAGCCTTTAACATAGGTAATATTCGCTGTGAGCCTCTACGGTGTTGCGCTCTGGCGGATAATCGTATGAATCTTCCCGAGAAGATTAACATGAGAAAGGATAGGCTTATGTATGTAAAAATTAGTTTATAATTGAAATAGAATTCCCTGTCGCTATTTTTCCTACTAATCGATTGTGGAATTGTATTTAGAATGATAAAATGAACATATCGCATGTTCTTAATCATTATTATAATCTTCAATTCAAGTTTTAAAATCAACTTTGAAGGTTATGTTTTAAGCTGACTGATCAGATGAAGTAGCCCAGATGAAGTCCACAGCTGAGTTCATTCCCATTGGTTATTATTACGAAATGGATTATGGGCGCGAGACTTCAAATCAATTATTATATGCTTTTGAACTGGATTTTTCACTCGATTAATTCAAAACTGAGATTCGATTTCTTTGTTGAATTTGTCAACGATATTTATACAATTAGGAATACGACAGTACTTTAAATGCATATTCCCTATCCTTTCTCATGTTAAATTTCCGGCTTTCGTTCATAAAAATTCCGCGTGAGCGCAGGAGTCGATTTTATTATTCCCACCAGCTACGTGCACACAGCGAATAGGCATCTTCCTCTCCATTAATAACAGCTCCCTGGTCTGGACGTCTGGACACGAGGCTAAATTTGAGTTTGAGGTTACGTTGCGTTCTTCAGTTGCACGTGCAAGTTGTAGTTGTAGTTGTTATGAGCACGAACAATTGAAAGTGTCAGCCGAACAATTGCAGGTGAGCAAAGCATTGGTGTATAATAGGTTTCATTTAATTTGGCGGATGGCATTAGATAGAGAGATATTATTTTTTGCCATCGGACTCAATGATCATCAGCAACGTCAATAAATAAACATCTCTCTATCTATTTAGATTTTATGCCATCCGCTAAATTATATGAATCATATTATAAATTATTATAACATTTTCTTTGTTCGCCTAAATTAAAATATAGGTTGACACTGCATTCCGCTATTATCAAATTAATGAAATAAAACATAGGGGTTATAACGCTATTTAACTACTAGGTATAGCAGGAGCCAATTAACTTGTCATAAATCAGCTGATCCAGTAATAATTAAACAGTGATTTCGACACAATAATCAAAAGGCTTAAAAGTCTTAAAGACCTTTAAAGTCTTAAAGACCTTTAAAGTCTTTAAAAGACCTTTTTAAAGAAGACCTTTCAAAGAATAACTTTTTAAAAGACCTTTTCAATAATCTGCGAGATTCAGCATTTGTAGGTTAAGTATTGTGATATTGCTCTTTGAGACAGCTGATTTCTGACAAGTTGATTTGGATCCTGCTATACTAATAGACTAAAACAAACTTTCCAAACCGAAGTTGGACTCAAAATTCTCTTCATACCATTAGGTATAATTGACCGAGCGAAGAGAAGACTGAGCGAAGCGATGTCTGAACGAAGTGAAGTCTTGTTTCAAGTCGATTGGCTTTCGTCTGTGGATTTGTTTGTGTGTTTGTAATGCATTTACGGCTAAACGCCTTGACAGATTTCAATAAGATTTGGCAGGAATGTTCATTTTGAGACTGCGCGACGATGTATATGTAAGGTTTTTTTTTAATTTTGCATTTTGAGGACGAAATAGAAGGGAAAGAGAATGGCTGTATGAAATATAGCTATATGGAATATACAATAGCTATATGGAACACGTGATAGGATTTATTTTGAATTGAATAAAAGACTATAAGTTGAAAGTGGAAGTTGAAAGTTGCACGAGCATAGAGGACCACAAAGGATCCCATGTTAATCTTATGATAAGATAAAGACTATAAGTTGAAAGTTGCACGAGCATGCGTGCGTTAACAGATGATTATTAACAGTGATCTGTTTGAAGAAACATTTTTATAAAATATGATGATGGAATGTGTCTATGCACATGTCAAAAAACCATTCACAATATTTCATGCAATCCTCATGGGTTTCAATATTCATCGTTAATATTAAGAGTGAGACTAATCCTGCTTCAAAGTTTATTCGACCTACCTCTGGGACTGGAACTGGTGATGTTTTTGAGGTTTTAAAGCATAAAGTTTCAAACGTGTGAATTTTCATAACCTTATAAAATTAAGTGATTGGTTTGAGTTCGCGGGGTCAGCTAGTTGAATATAAACATCGTCATATTATAGAATGATCATCAGCTGGGTCAGAATAAGATTTTTCGCTGCAGTCAGAGGGGCGCTGCGAAAGCGGCGGCGCGACTGTGGCGCCGCAAAAGCGGCGGCTTGTGGAACGTCGCGTATCTTTAAAAAATAAATAACTAAAGAATAAAATAAATAAATAAATGATGAAAAAAGAAATGAAAATTAAAAAATATTTATAGAATATAAAAAGTAAATAAAAATGTAAAAAATTAAAAAAAAATTAAATTAGATGTACATATCGTATTTTGGGGGGCGCCTGACAACATCTCTCTCGATACAGTTGACAGGGCCAATTCTGTACACATGGACAAGAAAACCGCTAATTTACGGCTAAACGCATTGACAGCTGATTTCAGCTAGCATGGCTTTTTCGCGAGGTCTACTGTTCACAGAACTACTAGTTAGGTATAAGGTATACATTAGGTATAAGGTCTTCATTAGGTATAAGATTATACCTACACTATGCATTAATTAGGGGAATGAGTCATGGTTTTTTTGGGGAATTATGCCATCAGCCGTGGGGGGATGGGCACCCCTGGGAGGAGGTATATTATTTTTTTGTTCTTAAATCCAAGAATTTAGAAGACATATGCCCGGTTTTTCAGTCGCTCAATAGACAGTTTATGGATCCAATAGCACTATCGAATCAATAACCATGTGTTTTCAGATGCAAAAAAAATTTATTGGTTCAATAAGTTTATTGAACGACTGAAAAACCGAGCAATAGATAAATAAAAAATGAGGTTCTTAGGTTGAACCAATGATCTTCAAATGATTGAAAGATTGTCAGACAATCTAATATTTCTGTTCAGTATGATTTGACATTTGAATACCATCGTACGGTCGTTATAATGATTATTATTCCTATGAATTACCTGTACTAGAAGAGTGTTGTCTGCTTTTCAGAGAACTACCAATACAAATAAATGGGCAAGGAAAGTTGTGTGTGTCACACCAGATATTTTCTTTTGTTTTTTGATTTGATTTTGCTTTTAAGAAATGATTGTTCATATGTTATATTTTTTCTTTTGTTTTTTCAATGCATAGGTATGAGCGCCGAAACAGGAAATGAAGTTATCAAGCAAAGGAAAGTTATTGATGAAAATCCTGGAAAAATAGCTTTCCAGAAACGCTTTCTTCGCTTTGCAGAAAGTGACATCTACAGTGATTGCCAATTCATGGTTGGTCCCGAAAAAACAATAATCAAAGGACATAAATTGATTTACTCTGCAGCCAGTGAGGTATTTGAAGCCATGTTCTACGGCCCACTCAAGGAGGACATGTCAGTTAATGTTGATGATCTAAGTGCCGAAGGATTTCAATGCATGAAAACTTTCATCTATACAGGTGACATTAGTTTTACATCGGCAATTCAAGCTCTTTTGACCTACATTGCAGCCCGCAAATACCTGGTTACCCATCTTGACACAGTGTGCAGGAATTTCATCGAAGAAAAACTCCAGTCTTCAGACGTTTTAGAGTTCTGCGATATTTGTTTAGCTAATAACATCACGGAATTTAAAGATTTGTGCCTGAAAATTATTCAAGACAAGACTGATGAGGTGGTTGACAGTGAATATTTCGTCTTGGCCGAATCCGACACGATTGAATTGATTCTGAAATTGCCCGGCCTGAAATTGACATCGGAAATCGAGCTTTTCGCCCACTTCGAACGATGGGCTCTGGAGGAAGCAAAACGTAGGCAGATCAGTTCCAATGAAATTGCATCGAGCTTCGACAATCTCAAGAAACACATTCGATTTCTAACAGTCAACGGAGATGAGTTTGTGTCAAGAATTTATGAGTCCGTATTGCTGACTCAAGAAGAGAAGCACGCAATCGCTATCAATCAAATAAAATTAATGTCGAAACCACTGCCAGATAGTATATCATTGATCCAGCAGCCTCGTGATTTTAATCTTCCTCCGTCAGAGTATCATCAAAGCTCTCATAAATTTACAATCCCAATTGACAAAGTAAGTAGTTCCGAAGCATATACGATGACAATGACTGATCCTTCTCATTCAAGTTATACCAGCCAATTCAACGCATATTGGGATCATCAGTTTGGTTTAATTTATTTCAGATTAGAAACATACCACTGTTACAGAAAAGCAATGTTCATCATTAAATCAAAATTCAGAGCTTTAGCTGACGATAAGTGTGATGATCTTGTGTTTGAAAATGAGTACAAAGACATTGCGAACATTCCACGTTCAAGCGTACAGAGAACAATTTACCTGGCAGTGATTCCTATCATCGAACTGCAAAATGAACGTTTCCTGAAGAGTATCAGTGATCGAGTTATCAATATTGAAGGTGAATTCAAAATCAAGAAAATCAATTTATAATGGACATGCGGTAGGCTTACTCAAATGTATACAGACTGATCAAAAAGCTTGAAACACAGTCATTAATATTAGTTTATGCCATTCAATTCAATTAATTTCCAATGAAAAGACGAGTACCGGTAGCCTACTACTGAGAATAACCACTTTCATTTATTATTCAATTACACATAAATTTAATGAACTATTTTGTACAATGATTTTTTTCAATAATTGCTTATCACTTTCATTGTTGTATGAAAAGTAGTACTTTTGTACGAATCATGTATTAAATTTTGGGAAATGAAAATTGTCTTAAATGTTTTCATACATGTAGATTCTTTAATGAATGCGTTTCCCAAAGGATTATCTCCTCTCTAAGAATTCTATTATTATTTCTCGCTGAAATTATCGAGTTTTATTCATCAACTTAACTAGCAACCATTGTAAAATATTACTAAACACTTAGTTATTTCCAATAACTTAAGCTAGTTTAACAAGATAGAACAATAAATTTCGATTCAAAAAATACATTTCATAGGCTACTATCAATTCATTGAAATGAGTTAGAAATAATTGTTTGAAACAAAACTGATGCCACACAACCCTGAGCCATCATCACCCTTCCCATTACCCACGCACAAGCCTAGAGCTTATGTGGGCATCATCACCAGCAAAAAAAAAATATATTGAAAAGAAATTAAATTGTCCTTCACTCTCACTGGTATACATAATTATTAATTTCATCAAACTTTACACCTATTATAAAAAGTATTTTATAAAATATTATAAATATATTTTTGAGATAATTTTTAAATACGTGTTTTGTATGAACTATGATTCCCAAAATAGGTATTATTTGACCAATAACAATACATATTTTTAAACCTTTCGGAATTGCGATATTCTGTACTATAAGTTTCGTTCTAAAACACTTTTTGTGTAGAATTGAAAATGATTAGGATAAAATAAAAACGAACTCTATGGATTTAATTCGATATTAATTAAATATATTAACAGTGATAACAATAAAATGTCACATGTCTAATGTCTTTGTAATAATTTCAAGTCTATACAATATTGAAGCAGCATTAGGTCTTCATTAATAATTCATATTCCGGTTGCGTTATTGTCGGGGGTATAGGAGAAAAGTACCAGGAACACCCATAAATGTAGTACAATCTGTGAAAAAAAAACATTATCGATTCAAGTAGGTACTGAAATATCATTAGACAGAAATGGACAAAGGCTAATAAAATTAATATAAAGATAAATGTAGAACAATTGAGAAGAAGCTCATAGACCTGTTAAGCGCGCTCTAGTGAGAGAGTGGCCAATGGGGGGTGGGATTTTAACCACTGTGAGATAGGAACAAAACACGATTTTGAGATAGAATTCAATTACATCATTAAAGCCTGGTTTTCATTAGTAGAGTTAGTGGTAGAGTTCTGCTAGTAGAGTCATTTTAAGGTTAGGTCTGTTCACTAGACAACACACTTTACCTACTATTCTCAATATTGTAGTGAAAACAGTTACTCGACCAAGTAAGTAGAGTAGAGTTAGCTCGGTAGAGTTAGTATGCCAGTTACTTGACCACTAACTCTACTAATGAAAACCAGACTTAAGGTATCATCAATACTTTATTGCTATCTATTATTTAGTGGTTTCAAGGTGTTTTAACGAATGTATTAATTGGATTAAAGTATTTTTATCAGAATTTTCGTCATCTTGTTGCTAGACTCTTCTTGAAGGTTATGATGTTTGAAGTTTGAACTTCCCGCTCCGTGCAACAAACGATATCGCAAGTATAATAAAAATTATAATTTCAGAGACGTAAACTATTTCACACAAATAATATTTAATTCAATTACAACATTATTATTTACATCTTATATTTTCCATATTTCATCTATTTACGTTCAATATTATATTTTATATCACTACATATCTCACTCTCTTTTGGAAAAGAATGCTTTTGGAAAGAGGATCAAATTAAAATTATCTTTGCTTCTTTTCTCTTGAAGAGACAACTGAAGTGTCCTTAAACATCGTAGCTTTGATTTTATAAGTTACTGGAATATTTTGGCTGAATATTTATCAAATAGGATGGGTTTGAAAACAGGCATTTTTACATTTGATTCAATGATAACCTAGCTTCAATCCCCCCGGTTTTTCACTGTCTCTCACTTGAGCGCGCTGATGTTTGTGAGCTACTTCTCAATAGAATGGAAAAAAGAATATTCAAGTAATCGAAGAAGAAAAAGAATAAGAAGCAGAAGATGAGAATGATTATGATTATAAGATTAGATTATTCTAATATACAGGGTTATCATAAAAGAATGGTGCGAATATTGACTTTCTATAGAAACCAGTGTTCAAGCCAAACAACCTAAATTAGACAGGAGTCATAAACTGATTCGCGTCAAATATTTGTCAGAAAATCGTACGAATTTTCGAAACCGCACCATTCTTTTATGATAACCCGGTATTATTTAGATTATAAATTTACTAGATTATAATTATTATAATGAAAAAGAGGAAGATGAGGATGAGGAAGAAGTGGAGGTGGAGTAGCAGGAGGAAAAGAAGGATGAGGTAAAGAAGGAGAAAAAAGAGAAGGAATAGGTGGAGGACGGGGAAGAGGAGGAGGAGAAGGATGAGGAGGAGACAAGGAGGATGATGACTTAATAGAAAATAATATTTTTCTGAACTGACCACATAGAGAAGTACAATGATCCTGGCCAGTGGATAGCGGCGTAGAAATATGCTGGTGCGAATCCCGACAGCATCCAGTGAGGAGTAGGCGCGCTTCACTCGCCTCGTCACACTTGTGTCGAATGGACTCTCCATTAGGAATGTCGGCACTTGCGCTTTGGCTAAAAAAAGCAGTAACATTAGTTGAAAAACACTTGAAACAAAACAGAAAAGTGTCATCAAAAAAGCCTAAAACACTTTCAACCCAATTTAAGCCCAACGCGGCTTAAATAATAACAGCTGACGCTCAATTTTTTTTCTATACTTTTTCTATTCTCCGAATGAGGCTTAAGCTAGAGTTTAGGATAAGCAGCGTTGGGGAAAGCAGCCCTTTGTGTTTAAGTTATTGAGGGCCGCTGATGATGATGACTTAATCAAAGCGGCCCTTTGTGTTTAAGTTATTGAGGGCCGCTTTCCCCATCGCTGCTTAAGTAGTAACAGCTGACGCTCAATTTTTTTCTATACTTTTCCTATTCTCGGAATGAGGCTTAAGCCAGATGTATTGCTTAAGCAGCATTGGGGAAAGCGGCCCTAAAATATATTGTCAATTCCACTGTTTTATTATTTTCAGCACTGGACCGCGGTTTCGTGGCTACACCAGTCACATTTTCAACAATAAAAATAAGATTTGTTTTCAACAAGATTTCTACAAATAAGCTGAACTATTCAATAACTATTCTAATTCTAAAATGAAGTATAATGTATTTAGATAGGATGACAGTGTTGTATAGGGCGTTTCTATGAATTAAACTATGATGTGGATGTCATGTATGTGGGTACCGACATAATCAGCTGTTAAGCTGAGGCCGCACTGCTGGATGGTTACGTATAGCAGGATCCAATTAACTTGTCAGAAATCAGCTGTTCCAGTAATAATTAAACAGTGATTTCGACACAATAATCAAAAGGCTTGAAAGTCTTGAAGCCCTTAAAAGTCTTTAAAAGACCCTTTCAAAGAATAACTTTTTAAAAGACCTTTTCAGTAATCTGCGAGATTCAGCATTTGTAGGTTAAGTATTGTGATCATATGCTCGTCGATCATATGTTTTATGACAAGTTAAATGGATCCTGCTATACAGTGACATTCATTTAATTCGACGCTTGGCATTAGATAGATAGATAGAGATATATCATTTCTCGAGATGCTGATGACTGTAGAGTACGATGGCAAAGAAATAATATATCTTTGTCTTTCTATCTAATGCCAAGCGTCAAATTAAATGAATATCACTGTACGTATACGTCATTAACAATCTAAAGATTTGAATCAGCTGATTGGGCACAGACAATTTTTCATTGCATCTTCCAAAACACAATAATCGATTGCACAAAAGACAACACCAGTAAGGCTAGGCGTACACCGGTTAGTCAAGACAAGACGAGATTAGTCACGTTTAGTCACAGTAATTAACATACTTGCTTATGAAGCAGCACACACCGATGCAATGACTAATTGGTGTGTGTTGCTTCATAAGCAACTATGTGAAGTACTGTGACTAATCTCGTCTTGTCTTGTCTTGACTAACCGGTGTACGCCTAGCCTAAGATGACGCCACTTTACAGAGCTCAATCAAATAATCTATATTCAAAAAGTTATATTTACAAGAGTCTACGCTCAGCAACATTGAAAGTGTCATGATAATACAAGAACAATAGATATTATAATATTACATGATTTTTTTATTGAGGTGCAATTGGTGGGAGAAGACGGGTTTAATTACAATAGTTTCGTTGGATGACGTCATTTTACGACGGTTAAATAAATTTGTATTTCGTGCAAGTTGTCGATATTATGAGATTTCATAAGCAACTAAGGCCCAAATGCCAAAAAATAACAAACAACAGAATATTGTGCCGACTAATGAATGGAATACATAATTAATTTGTTGATTGAAATAATTTTGGTAAGGACAGTGATTTGAACATTACAGCGCATTCTAGCTACGAACTTAGTCTGTAATAATTGTGCACAGCCTCTTCTCCCACCTCTCCTAAACAAGCCTAGTCTATGTTGCTACTGTCTTCAACGGGAGGCCACCGTAGCCTCGACACTATGTACTAAGGGAGGTGGCACAGGCACTCTATGCTGCTAACCTTCTAGCGAGTTTAGCTACCAAGAAAGGTTAAGACCGGTGAGAACATAGAGAGCTAACCTGTCGAGGCTAACGTTTGTCGCGACTACGGTAGCCACCCGTCTTCAACGTCTCAGTTCTACATCGCAGAGTCAAACCGCATTTCGCCTATTCTCTCATGGTAATTCGCAAGTTTTCACCTATTTAATCTGTTTATCCGAGGTCCTTCGGTTAGTTAATTGTAAACCGTTCTTAACAAATTTGATTTAAATTAATAATTTGCTAACTGAAATAATTCATAACTTGATGATTGAAATGAATAATTTGCTGATTGAAATTAACTTACCATCATCGGTGTCATTGACATTGATCATCCTTCCTTGAACATGATTCAACATGTTTATTGCCTCCCTGTATTTGTGCTGTGGACAGAAATCAATACACTGATATTATCAAGGTTCAAGAAATACTTCATTATCATTCTTTCCAAAATAGGAACTACAAAATGAAATACTATTGAGGCGTATGTAGGCCTATATAATGAAATTTTTCATCCAATATTCAATAAAATAGAAGAGCTTCAAATCCTGTTCAATATTTAATACTGGGCCCACTTAAAAGAAACTTGTGGAATAACGGATTTACAAGGCAAAAACATTCAATGTTTTACCTTAAAAACGCACCGTTCAATGTGATTAAAAACGTATATTTACATGGCAAAATATATATTTTGTTAATAATAAATTTTATTTATGATTTACTGAGCGCATTTCGTTAAACACATTATTTTCCTACAGTTTAAAAAAAATAATAACCGGTTATCTGGCAATTGAATTCAATACGATATTATTTTGTAAGTTCGATCAAAGACGATAGGAAGTACAGTACAGAGCGTGCCATCCAAATTGGCGTCTAGGGGAGGGTGTGCGAGAGAGATAGATAATCTCTCCCACCACGCTTCCCCTCCAGCCGCTAAGGTTAGTACAGTCACCTCCAAAATTCTCATTGAAAGATAACATCAGTGAAGCAAGTAATATCATACTACTGCTGGGTAACCCAGCATATGAAATATGAATTTTTTTATAAAGCTGAGTTTGCCAGCTGAATGAACTATTGAAATTTACTGTACCGCGAGTCAGCAGGCACTGTAGTGGGAGAAAGCGATCAACGCGCATGATCCAGTGAGAGGCCAATTTGGATGGCACGCTCTGTATTAGGTATTCTAATTGTCTTTGGTTCGATACTCGATATTTCGACTCTCGATACTTCGACAGTCGATATCTGACCTCAGTCTCCTCAAGCTGCAGCCTGAGCGCGTTGCGTTCACTAGCCGCCACCTCCAAGCTGGTCTGCTTCTGCACCAGGGTGGCAGTTAGCGCCTTGAGTCGAGCCTCCACTTCGCCCCCTCCTTGACCCGAGGCGGTGGAGGGGGAAGAGGTCATTGACCCCAGCTGCCTGCGCAGACGGCTCAGCTCCTGGTCGCGTTCGCGCAGCCGTGCCTGCACCTGATTGCGTTGTCGATTCAGCTCCTCGCGAATTGACTGCAGTTCCTGCGGCAACAACAAGAAAATAATCGATCAGATTCATTCAGGAGAATCACACATTTGTACATCAGGATCCGTTTAACTTGTCATAAAACATATTATCAACTCGCAGATTATTGAAAAGGTCTTTTAAAAAGTTATTCTTTGAAAGGTCTTCTTTAAAAAGGTCTTTTAAAGACTTTAAAGGTCTTTAAGACTTTCAAGCCTTTTGATTATTGTGTCGAAATCACTGTTTAATTATTACTGGATCAGCTGATTTATGACAAGTTAATATTGGATCCTGCTATATGAATAAAAATGTTTTTAAAAGTTTTACCCTCTTTGGTCTTCTTTGTTTCTATTCTATTTTATTAATACACTCTTCATTATCTTATTATTTAATAAAATAATTAAATTATTATTTGATTATTGGTCTATTATTTTAATTTAGTCTGATATTAATGGCAATTTCATTATTATTACAAGAAAAGTTTTAGATATTAATAAAACTTCCCTATCTAAATATGGATTTAGAAATTTCACATCATCACAAATTTAATTTTCCATTCATTTTTTTTATAATCGCAATTTATATTCTTCAATTGATATGATTACAAAATGCATTTGATTATTAATACGATTTTATTATATCTATTTTTTATTAATTAAAATTTTTCATTGTTCTTTTAATTGATTTTGTTTCAAATAAATGATTTGATTGATTGATATAATCTTCTGGATATTAGATATTGAAATCTTACTGCCCATTTTTATCTGTTTTAAGCTAATACAAATTTCCCAATGTATAGTTGTAGTGATTTTATATTGGAGTTTAGTTAATGGTATCAATTTATTAGTTGTATTTTTAAATATTGATATCAGATTGTTATTATTATTTGTAATCAGCTTCATTTATCTGTTATGTTATATTTGTTTCATTTTTGTATGACGATTGCTGTTATGACTTATTGTACCATCCATAACAATATTTGATGAATAAATAAAAATAAATCATTTCAAAATAAAAATAAAAGAGTTATTATTGCTTATGAATACGTCTATAAACTATTAACTATACTCTATATAATATAACTTCCGATTCGGAAACCGGTTATCTTATACGTGCTTTGCCGAGTAGGAAGTTACATCAAATCTATATTAATAAAAGAGAGTTGGTGTCTGTACGCTCGCTTATAACTGGAGAACGGCTGAACCGATTTAGATGATTTTGGATTCGTTTGAATTTTTAAAGCACTGGTTAACATAATATGTATTGAAATATAAGAAAATCTCTTTATAATTAATAAATAATTAGTAAATTAATGACCTAACCTATCAAACACGACATCCATTTTGATCCAGTCCAAACAATAATGCTCCTATGAAATCAATGTGTAGTTGAAGATGCTACAATATAGGTCTTCCCAAAGACGACCACGGTGGTCTGTTGGACAGCGACTCTGCCTTCCACGCAGAATTCTCGGGTTCGATTCCGAGACGGGGAAAATTTTTTTGGCAACTTTCAGCATTGATTGATATTGATTATTATCCACTTGCTTTATAAAAATTAGTATATTGCAGATTTCTTTTAATTTTCCATCAATAAAGCGAGTGGATATAGATATTTTTACTTCGTGACATTTTTTTCGTGGGGGGGGATATGAAGGGGAGTCATTTGGGGGGAAGAGGTGGGTGACATGAAGGGGGTTATTTGATGGTGACATGAAGGGGGACCTTTTGGGGGGTGGTGACATTTTGGGGGGTTACACGAAGGGGCCAATTGGAGGAAGAGGGGGGTGAAATTTGGTGGGAAAGAGGGGGTTGACATGAAGGGGGATTTGTGGGGGAATGAAGGGGGGGCATTTGGGGGATGACATTTTTTGGGGGTGGCATGAAGGGGGAACATTTGTGGGGAGAAGAGGGGGGACATTTGGTGGGGGGGGGAGAGGGTGATACGAAGTTCGCCGGGACAGCTAGTAATAGAGTATAAACATAAAGGCCTACCTCAGTTTGCGCCCTGCAATCATCCTCAGCCACTTGGCGCCTGCGCAGTTCATCCTGCACCGCCTCCCTTAGAGTGCGCTGAGTGTGACGTGCCGCCTCCAACCGCCCCTCGCAGGCGGCCAGCTGCCCCCGCGCCGCCTCCAGCCGACACCCCATTTGCTGGTTCTCTTCGCTGAGAGCGGCCCGTTCCTCTCTGCCCCAATAACAAAATCAAATGAGGATCAGTTTTACTTTGCTGGCTGTGCCAAAAATTTCTTATACACTATTGTTAATTACTTATATGTGTATTTTTTTATTTTGGCGAATTCAATAATCTATTCTATTATTTTCTGCCTCAACCCAATAATTTTTCGAAATTCGAAAAAATGTCGATTCGAATAATCGAAAAAAATTTCGACTCAGTAATTTTCTTTAGACGCTGTTCCTGTCATTTATTATAGGGACCTACTTCTTTATTAAATGGAATAGAATATAACTGAATAGAATAGGATAGAATCTAATAGTTTTTATAGTAACCGTTTCTGAAGTCTTACAATATACAACAAATGTAGTACACCACACATTATTTGAAAATCATAATATTCAAAATACGATCCAATAATTTTGAATAATAATATTCACATAATAGAAATCATTGTCAATTTCTCGCGCACAGGTTATCTTCTATGCGAGAATTATATATTTCGTATATGTTGCAATTATGTTATTTTGATGAAATGTTCTATTTGTACTTCATTGTACTTTATTACCACTTGAAATTGTATTTTATGTGTTTGTATGTATTTTTTTACGAAATAAAATTCAATTCAATTAAAAAAATATTTTTCAAATACGATTGGTTTGAAAAACAGGCATTTTTACATTCAATGATAACCTAGCTTCAATCCCTTTCGATTGTTCTCTCTGTCTCTCACTTGAGCGCGTCACTAGTTTACACATGCTCACCCTCAATCTTGAGATAACGATATTATCAAACTTATATATAGTCTGGCAACAGACAAAAGAACCTTCGCGCATCGTTGCACTCAAGTGATACAGTATCACTACTCTAGTGAGCGAGTGAGATAAACTGCTGCATTGCATAACGTGCGCTCTCTCTGCGCAGTAGAGAGTAGTATTTTGGAGGCTCTTTTGTCTGTTGCCAGACTATAGTACCGTATCTAACCAACTGTAGTACGGTTACAAAATTAGACTGATGAGAGATGTTGCGCTGTTGTCAGATATAGAACCGGTAAAGCGTGGGAATGTCGAAAATTGGTTTCTCTTGTTCACAAATTGACAACGCTGGGCTTCCAGCATTGCGACGGAGTCGATTTCCCTGCATGATTTGATTAGTCAGCTGGCAAGACTTGACAACAGTGCAAAATCTCTCAGCCGCCTTATTTCATGACCGCCAATACAATGCTTGATCGACCAAAGTTTATTCTAGAATCAAGAATCAAGATCTTTATTTGCCTTTAAATAACATTTCGTCACATTTGGCATCGTCGAAATACATGTAAAATATACAATAATTCTTTACAATACAGTAATACACTGGATAATAGTATACAAAATAACAAATCTGAAGAGAGAGAAAAAAAACATTAGGAGTTATAATAGGTTTTAGCTAACAAAGTCACACATATCACTCATAATAAACTCATCTATTGAATAAAAAGCATTTTGCCTCAGCCAAGCAGTTAGTGATAACTTGAACTTATTAAGAGGTAACGCCCTTACTGCAGCTGGCAATTTATTGAAGAGCTTCAACTGTAGATAATTGAAACTCTTCAGGGAATTGGAAAGCCTCACGCTAGGAAGTACAAGATTCTGTCTAGACCGTGTATTATAATAAATAATAATAAATAAAAATAAATAATAATTTTATTTCCTTTTCAAAACTAAAAACCTAAGAATACATTAATAAAATTGACTACAAAAATATAAAAAGAAACATATAATTTTTATCAAGAATAAAACGTTATGGAAATTAAACCACTGAACTGTGGAATTCCATGTACTAGAGTGTGAGTAGTATTATGCAAATATATATGGTGAGTGAGCTCACATACTATTATTTGAAATGATTTGTTCCATACGTCGTCTTCCTGTATGTATTATCCATTTTTGAAGTATTTTTTTATATGTATATTCTCATTTAATGCAAATTTATTAATATTTACTTTTACATATACCAAATTTTGAAAAACATAAATGCAGGCAAGGGTCATAATTTTTAGATTCTTGAAAGATTCTCTAGATGATTCCTGTGGTGAAAGCCCTGCTTTATATTCTATTATACAGAGCGTGCCATCCAAATTGGCCTCTCACTGGAGCATGCGCGTTGATCGCTTTCTCCCACTACAGTGCCTGCTGACTCGCGGTACAGTAAATTTCAATAGTTCATTCAGCTGGCAAACTCAGCTTTATAAAAAAATTCATATTCGCTTCGGTTACCCAGCAGTAGTATGATGTTATTTGCTTCACTGATGTTATCTTTCAATGATAATTTTGGAGGTGACTGTACTAACCTTAGCGGCTGGAGGGGAAGCGTGGTGGGAGAGATTATCCATCTCTCTCGCACACCCTCCCTAGACGCCAATTTGGATGGCACGCTCTGTACCTCTATTATATTGTATCAGAACGTTGATACTGAACAAACGACTCAAGTAGATACAGTATCAATCAGTGCTACCAACCTGATCTGCTGCATTTCGATTTGGAGGAGGGAGTCGGCGTCAGCAGCTGGCGATTTGCGCAGTTCGGCGATCAGCTGTTCCTTGCTGGCCAGTGTGCGCTGGGCTCGCGTGCGGTACTGCGCAAACTCGGCCTGCAGTTCGGCGAGCCGCTGCGTCACGCACTCCTGTTCCGTCTGCAACGCCTGTTCTGCGCGCAACTTCTCCTCTTCCACCAGCTGTAATCTGAATTCAAGTACAAATAATTACAATTTTTGTAATTGTGTGTGGAAATAAATTAGTTGAAAAATAAAATTGACGTTCGGTTGCTTAGTTGCTATCAAATTATAGGTAATTTAAAATTCACCGTTTCCTTATTTTTATTGTTATTCTTTCTTTTTCTTTTTTTTTGCTAATGGTGATGCCCACATGAGCTCCAGCATAGCCTCCTTTAAACTATAGCAGGATCCAATCAACTTGTCATAAATCAGCTGATCCAGTAATAATTAAACGGTGATTTCGACACAATAATTAAAAGGCTTGAAAGTCTTAAAGACCTTTAAAGTCTTTAAAAGACCTTTTTAAAGAAGACCTTTCAAAGAATAACTTTTTAAAAGACCTTTTCAATAATCTGTGAGATTCAGCATTTGTAGGTTAAGTATTGTGATCCATATGTTTTATGACAAGTTAAATGGATCCTGCTATACAACTAATTATAGCAGGAGCAATGAATGCTGTCATAAATCAATGATCGACATATCAGCTGAGCATATGATCAGTACAATACTTTACTCTACAAAATGCTGAATCTCCTGCAGATTATTGAAAAGGTCTTTTTAAAAAAAGTATTCTTTGAAAAGGTCTTCTTTGAAAAGGTCTTTTGAAGACTTTAAAGGTCTTTAAGACTTTCAAGCCTTTTGATTATTGTGTCGAAATCACTGTTTAATTATTACTGGATCAGCTGATTTATGACAAGTTAATTGGCTCCTGCTATACAAATAATTACAATTTTTGTAATTGTGTGTGGAAATAAATTAGTTGAAAAATAAAATTGAAATAATAAATGAAAAGACAAGATGTTGTCAAACCACTAAATCAGTGGTTTGACAACATCTTGTCTTTTCATTTATTATGGATAACTACCACAATATCACCTTCACAACTACTCAAAGAGGGAAAATTGAAATAATTATATTTCAAGTCATTTCCAGAAAAATTTACGTTCGGTTGCTTAGTTGCTATCAAATTATAGGTAATTTAAAATTCACCGTTTCCTTATTTTTATTGTTATTCTTTCTTTTTCTTTTTTTTGCTAATGGTGATGCCCACATGAGCTCCAGGCTTCGTGTGTAGAATAGAGAACAAGCAGAAGCGAAACTCACAGTTAATGTAGGCCTACTTTTATCACCCTTTGCCAAAATTCCTCCATTAAAGATAGTAGAAACTATGAAGTGACATGTTTTTCAAATCACAGAAGAGTATACTTTTTCATATAATGCAGATAATCAATTGATAGTCAAGATTATAATATCTTTAATTAATTAGGGCCGCTTTCCCCAACGCTGCTTAAGTAAAAACAGCTGATGCTCAATTTTTTTCTATACTTTTCCTATTCTCCGAATGAGGCTTAAGCCAGATGTATTGCTTAAGCAGCGTTGGAGAAAGCGGCCCTTAATCGTCTGGTCAAGAACAAATTATCGTTATTGATGATCCTCCATCTTGAAAGATAGTAGAATTTGCGCATAAGGTTGAAAAGCACATTCATAAAGGTGCTAGGAAGATATTCTTCGAGTAAATCGGCAAGAAAGGTATAAACTATTGTCTCCAACTGGAATGTTTTTTGCGATTTGTTTCGGCTCAAAAATAGACATTTTTTGAAACAAATCTTTTCAAGTTTTACGCCTGCATCATATATGGAAGTTTTCGAGTTTGGGACTGCAGTGACGTCATTATCACGACTTTCCTAGCATGCTGCTTCACTCCGACCCACCTCTTTTATTCTATACACCTTGGCTAAACACTAAAAATCCAGTATATAGATTGTTCTGTATTTTTTAAATTTATTTTTATTGCTACTATTAATGATATTTTAAGATGATTTCGTGTAAAGCCCGGTCTAGACGCTACGATAAGTTTGTCAAAATTATCGTTCAAACTTATCAGGATTATTTTTAATTGTCATAAAACAGCTGATTTAACGTCAGTAAACGAGCTTACATCAATCAGCTGTTTCTGAGCTTCCTGCTATAAAGCAGGATCCATTTAACTTGTCAGAAAACAGCTGATTGATTTACGCTCGTTTACTGACGTCAAATCAGCTGTTTTATGACAATTTAAAATAATCCTGATAAGTTTGACAAACTTATCGTAGCGTCTAGACCGGGCTTTATGTTTTAAACAATAAGTGGTCAGACCTAGAAACGAATGATAATAGGCCTCCTGCACACCAGTGAGATCCGGGCCCAGATTCGACGAGATGAAAATGTTTTGACAAATTAATCTAATAATATATGTGTATTGAGAGGGTGAAGTGTGAATATACCCATCAAGATACATCAGCCATCCGGGCCCGGACCGTAGTAGTGTGAAAGAGGCTTGAAAACGATCCGCTATTAAAACTATCTCTTCCAATCCAAACAAGGACAATGACTCAAAGCTGAGTAATTGAATTCAAATACGGAAAATAATTCAAAACTAACCTGCTCTGAAGAGCTGCCATTTCCGAAGCAGTCGCTGCTTGCTTAGTTTCGGCATCGAGAAGTTTCTGACGGAATTCCTCAATTGCCTCAGTCTGTTTTCCACTGGATTCAGATGTTTGTTGCGTGAGCCTTGGTGAGAAAACAAAATTAAGGTTTCAATTAATTTAAAATCAATGAAACAGAGAATATTTATTGAGAGAAGAACATAATTTTTTCAATCTTTGGACTATTAGAGGCTCATTTCCCACAGAATGGACTTGGGGAAGGGAAATGGAACATAATATGTGAACATATTATGAACATAATACATATATGTATGTATGTAACATATTATGATCGTCTACTGTATACAAACAAAAAGACCAATGCACATAGTATAGATTAGAGAGACTGTATAATAACAGTGTGGCCATTTGATGTCACACTTTTGATTGATTAGCTCAGACAAATCACACTTTTGCCAATTCACATAAGATTGCATTGAAACTGGAGATTTTAAGTCCAGTAAAATTGTCATCAAAACCAGGGCCCCCCTTGCATGAAATGGGTTAGTCGGTTTCTTTTTTCAACGCTGTATATGATAGTCCTGGAATGTTGAATCCAGCGACCACATAATACAAATTATGAAAAATTTATACAAATTATAAAATTACATAATTTGTATTATGTGGTCGCTGGTTGAATCTAAGTTTCCGACCTCGACGGCAAACTTCCGGATCATCTCCTAAAACCTTAAAACTGGCGGAATATTGCACTTCTTTATTTTTGGCCAATTTTGACCTGAAGCATCACATAGGTCACCCAACATAGGTTTGTAAGTAAATTGAATTACCTACGACTTGAAACCAATTCGTATATTGTAAAATTGTGTATTTTGTACTTTTTATGATTTTGTTTTCGTTTCTTTTCTTGTACTGAGTGTATTGTATTGTGTTCTTTGGAAAAATAAATATCTTGTATCTTATTGTAGGCTCAATAGTTTGTTTAAGCAATATTGTTTTGCACTTAAACACAAGACTATTGGTGTATCCTTCAATACAATCAAACGAGACTGCTGCCTAGCTAATAAATCAATATTATTCTTTTAGTTTTTCAAAAATCAATTCAACTAAAATCAAATTAAATAGAACTCAACTTACAGTTCATTGGCGGCTTGTAGTGAACGTATGAGTTCCGCATCGGACAGAGATTGAAGTCTGGATCCCTGAAGGTCAGCCTGTAACCTAGATATCCTAGCCTCAGCCTCCATTAGATCACTTTTCACTTTTTCTGTTTCTGTAAAATTATTATTGAAAATATGATATAATAAAACTAAATTAACAGTAAAAAAATGATGTACAAACACAATAAATCCACACCCACCATAACTTGTTTATAACGTCATTCCACAGATTTATAAGCAGACAGTTATTGAGGCTGTAGGCTATGAGCTTTTCAACAATTTCTACAGATTCCTCGGCAAATCCGAGGTCCTACCAATGCTTGACATTAGAAATGACATAATCTTGAGAACGAATAACGTTATATTCTACAGACATAACATGTGTAACCATTGGATGTTTCGCTTTTGATTGGTTAGCTGTGTATCTTTTGATTGATTTGCTTGTAATCCCATATCAGATTTCAAAATATTGGCAAACTTATGACGGGGCTGGGGAAAAATGTTCCAACACCCTGTTGCGGACCGTTTCACATCAATAGCCACATTGTGATTATACAGTCTCTGTATGTATAATAACAGTGTGGTCATTGGTGTGAAAAGGTCCTTAACAGTGTTTTGGAACACTTTTTATTCCCGAAGAAGAAGAAGAAGAAGAAGAAGAAGAAGAAGAAGAAGAAGAAGAAGAAGAAGAAGAAGAAGAAGAAGAAGAAGAAGAAGAAGAAGAAGAAGAAGAAGAAGAAGAAGAAGAAGAAAGAAGAAGAAGAAGAAGAAGAAGAAGAAGTTAGAAGAAAAGAAGAAGAAGTGAAGAAGAAGAAGAAGAAGAAGAAGAAGAAGAAGAAGAAGAAGAAGAAGAAGAAGAAGAAGAAGAAGAAGAAGAAGAAGAAGAAGAAGAAGAAGAAGAAGAAGAAGAAGAAGAAGAAGAAGAAGAAGAAGAAGAAGAAGAAGAAGAAGAAGAAGAAGAAGAAGAAGAAGAAGAAGAAGAAGAAGAAGAAGAAGAAGAAGAAGAAGAAGAAGAAGAAGAAGAAGAAGAACAAGAAGAAGAAAAGAAGAAGAAGAAGAAGAAGAAGAAGAAGAAGAAGAAGAAGAAGAAGAAGAAGAAAAGAAGAAGAAGAAGAAGAAGAAGAAGAAGAAGAAGAAGAAGAAGAAGAAGAAGAAGAAGAAGAAGAAGAAGAAGAAGAAGAAGAAGAAGAAGAAGAAGAAGAAGAAGAAGAAGAAGAAGAAGAAGAAGAAGAAGAAGAAGAAGAAGAAGAAGAAGGAAGAAGAAGAAGAAGAAGAAGAAGAAGAAGAAGAATGAAGAAGAAGAAGAAGAAGAAGAAGAAGAAGAAGAAGAAGAAGAAGAAGAAGAAAACTAAGTAGTTATATGAGACTGAAAGATACAGAAATATGAAAGGGAGGAAGGAGGACGAGGAAGCAGTGGAGGAAGAAGATGATGAAGAGGTGAAGATAAAGAAGAAGAAGAAAATCGGAAACAATATTAGGCCTAATTTAAATTCACCTTTTTCAGCTGCCTTGGTGCGGTGTAAAAGCAACGACATTTCGTTATTCAAACTCCTGACTTCATTTCTCAGCATCTGACACTCCTTTTCTGTAGACGAGATTTCAATGTCGGCCGCATTCATGTCAATGTTCGTCTCTTTTGAGCTGGCCACGTTCTCCTTTTCGTTCAACACAATTTCTCCATTCTCTTTATTCGTGGTCACCTGCAAAGGAAAGGTAGATGGGAATAAATGAAGTTGAAGTAAAATAATAAAATAAAAAGATAGTTCGTCGTATTTATTGGAGAGGGGTTTCCAGGCCTGTGCATCAGCATAAAAAACCTTTTTTATGTTGATATTTTTTAAAGTTTTACGATTTGGATACTATCAAGCTATCAAAATGAAATACATTTCAGAGGAAACTTTTTTTGTTCATGAGTTTGTGAGATATGGGCGCCTAAAGTTGAAATTTTTGGAACAGATCATCTCAAAATTGGTTGCAAATACAATCATGGAATTTTGAGCATACATACTTGAAGGTATTGTCTAGCAGATGACATAATTAGTTTCTCAAAACATCAACTTTTTAGAAAAATAACGAATTCTCCATTTTAATAGAAAATTGAGTTATATTTTGAAGAAAGTATTTTCGAAAATATTTTTTTCCAAATTTGATATTTTGAGAAACTAAAACTTGCTAATAGAATAAACTTTAAAATAGCTAAAACTTGAAAAAAAGTTCTGACTAGGCTTGAATTAAATAATGATTTATTTTCCAAAAAACTAATACTACTACAAATACAAATTTACAAACATCTACAGTTAGGCTAGGCGTACACCGGTTAATCAAGACAAGACAAGTCATGTTTAGTCACAGTTATTCACATAGTTGCTTATGAAGCAGCACACACTGATGCAATGACTAATCGGTGTGTGTTGCTTCATAAGCAACTATGTGAATTACTGTGACTAATTTTGTCTTGTCTTGACTAACCGGTGTACGCCTAGCCTTATTAATACAGAATTGTGTTAGCAAAATTCGTTTTGTATTCAAGTTTAGTAGCACACTGGCCACATTCACAGGATGTAGTGGCCAGTTAATTTTCTAGATTTGCTTTCAAAATTTATACACTTGTATTTTTGTTGTTGGACGGAGATAAAATTAACTAAAATTCAACTAACCTCAATATCAACAGTGGTCGGATTGTTAAGAAATTGCATGAGATGATCTTCATCGGGTAGTTTGGCTGCGCTTAAATTCGGCGACGATTTCACCAATGGAATTGCTGTCTTTAGCGGGCTTGATTTCGGAGGAGGCGGTGTGTATCTCTTCCTAATCACAAAAAAAGAAAATAATTGAGAATAAATAATCATAAGAATAAATAACTAATTTGAATAACTGGAATTCTCTGTAAAGTATGATTTATTAATCGAGGGTGTCTTTCTAGGTCAGTGTTGATTTCTAAAAGTTGAAGAAATGTCAAACACAGTTTTTAATCGAGCAAAATGTTGTAAAAATAAATCTTGAAAGTTCAATTTCGAATATTATTGTTCACTTTGTCTTATTATGTTCTTTATACATATAATAAAATCTTTGAGTTTAGTATAACAGTACATAGCATTCTTCAATCTTCTGATCATTTTTAGCTGATATCAAACTTTAGCAAGTCCGATCTTACTAGGTGTCAAATCTGCGACTCAAGCAGAAACCAATATCAAGTGTAAGGCTAGGCGTTCACCGGTTAGTCAAGACAAGACAATACGAGATTAGTCACAGTAATTCACATAGTTGCTTATGAAGCATGACACACTGATGCAATGACTAATCGGTGTGTGTTGCTTCATAAGCAACTATGTGAATTACTGTGACTAAATGTGACTAATGTCGTCTTATCCTGTCTTGATTAACCGGTGTACGCCTAGCCTTACAGGGAAATGTCTTTATATGTTTTAAATATTTCTTCCAAGAAACCATCAAAATGGTCAAGTTTATTTTTTTGCTGTAATTATTGCAGTAATTTTCTAATTTAAAAAGTAAAATTTTATTCTCATTCCAATGACACTTCGACCGTAATTTTCTGCCCAAAAATAACAGCGCTACAGTATATGTTTCAAAAGATTACATTGTTCTTTTGGGACCATTTTTAATATGGCTGAGTACTATTGCCCACTCTTAAAGGATTTGTGCTAAAGATTCAGAGAATGAATGAGAGAGCATGTCGTCAATTCTAGTGTTAACTTCGCAGTTCGTTATGGATCCAAAAATGATTCAGAGAACTTGAATAAAACAGAAGATGTCTCAAACAGGTGGTGTCACTTGAAAAAAATTAAACTCAAGGTTATATGGAGAATATGTGTTTAGTGTCATATTTTAGTGTTATTGCTAGTGTCTGAAGTGGAAACAAACTTACACCATGTTCCCTATCAAGGGATAATTGGTTATGTTGGCGAAGTGGAACAACCCTACTCGGGTCTCCCCACTATTAAATGTCATACGCTAAATAAAATAAAAAATGGAGAATATAGGACACTTACTGCAAATGTTCAGCCGATGTAGTAACTTCTACAAGTTGCTCGCTGCTCAGTTTCTTGGCCGATTTTTCTTTCTGCAGTACAACAGCCGCATTCTGGTCCAATTTATTCAGAAATTCCTCGGCCTTTCCCGTTATACCAGTTAACCAAGCCATATTTCTGGAAAATGTCGTTCATATTATTGCAAGTGGAGTGAGAAACCATTAACTGCTGGGTTCTGTAATAACTTATTCAATTGCTAACAACTAATGAAGTAATTGCTCATTATGCAATTAGCCTAATATGATATAAGAAATATAATGTACAGTGATATTCATTTAATTTGACGCTTGGCATTAGATTCATTCGGTCAGAATGTTTATGTAAGGTTGGGTTAGGTTGAAGCTTTGTTTGTATTTGAACATTTCATTTCTTGATTATTTTTAAACCGAATCAAACTCTATTCATAAATAACCAGACATTACATGTCTTGGTAGTTCTCTCTATGATTAAATTTGAAGCCAAGAAATAAGTTTAGTAATGTTATTGAAGGTGTTTATTAGGTCATTCTTAGTTCGAATACCTTGATTCATTATTATTTCATGGCATGTACGACGGAGTTATAGTAAAGTACATCTAATTACAACATCATCTCACAAATAATTATAATTTTATCATCTCTAGTTACAACTTTTAAAACAAATGATATCGTTCATGGGTTGACCAGTATCCTACTTTAGTAATCTAAGTACTTACCCGACTCATCTACAAGTTATTCTTGATTATAAATAGTATACTAGATAGATAATCGAGTCAATAACAATTTTTAATAAACATTTCATACAATTTAATACACAGTTGAAAGGAAAACTGAGCTAAATGTAAATACAAACATGGAATAATCAAATAATGTCGTCTACATCTTCATCATCGACGTCAAAAAATTACAAAATAAATTAACAGCTGATTGCAATCGACTTCTTGTAATCGACTTCGCTAGTATCGATGCTTTGCCATTTGATCAGAGAACATATCGATAGTACCGTAATCATTGATCGATCGTTCAAAACGACGCAAAATATTAATATTTTTGTTTTGAGTCAGAAATTCAATAGAAAGAGAATAAATAGAGGAATTAATAAGAGAGGCAGTCTTTTATGTATGAAAAGGGGATTTTTATTGAAAAATGGTGAAATAATAATCAAGAATTCTAAAACATGGATTCACATTTTGCATGCGTCTTCCCACTCGCCTTCAATCTCCAGCAGTCGAATAATGTCAAAAAAATTGCTGACTGAACAAGGATTCTGGCATTTAGGCATATTTAAGCTTACAGGCTCCTCAGTGTCACTGTTGTTATAGTAGAGCATCTGAAAAAATGAATAAAAATTTAAAAAATAGATTATTGCACTCAATAACGAGAATAATTATTCAATCAATGTATTGGCAATCAAGCGATACGTCATAAATAAAAATTTATAAAAAATATCATTATCACATCCAGTGGCACGAAAATCCAATTGATTTCAACCACCGTAAATTAAATTACCAATTGAAAATGTCATAACACCGTAATTAATTGATGTCATCCAATTAAATGACCTCACAATCTTCAATATGCATTACGGTATTGAACGAATAAAACTACTAGGACACAACCTAGGATAGAGAGAAAACAAATGTCTAATAATTTTCATCTTCTACATTGCTGAAAGACACCATGAATAAATAAACTAGGAATGCTGATTTGACTCCGATTTCATGTCCTTATTTTTTCTTTGATTATTCCTACATGGTGAAATTGATTTCAAATTGAATTATTCTATAACCTTCCCATCGTTGATATGCATGTCCGAGCCAAATTTCATGGAAATCGGCCGAGTAGTCTAGGAGGAGTTTGACTTGGATCACTACCGATTTACACAACTGGCCTGAGATTGAGCTTCGCTCGACTACCTGTACGTCTCGCTCCGCTCAATAATACAATATACATAAATACAATATTAAAATTAAATTAAATTTAAAATATATAAAAGATACGATAACTAAATAGTCCATGACATGGTTCTGCTCGGATTCTCAAACCACCAATGAATAGAATTTTTATTAGCCTATCTGTTAAAAAGAATCAATATTGATAAGATTATACCATCTGTGAACTTCATGCCCATAAAAGATCTATGCTGCTTTATTTTCTTGAATTTAATTTATAAATAATTTGAAAGGTGTGAATAATTGATAACATTACTGACTCTAACTTCACGCTCATGAAGAGCAGAGGTGTGCAGTTCAATGATAAGGGTAGCGGCCGGCTGGACAAACGGAATGTCCTTGAAGCCGACCGCTGACAGGAGGCCTGTCAGAGTGACGTCATGAGCTCCGTGTATAAGCATTTTCTCGCTCACATTGCCGGCTATCTTCCTTGAAATCCATCCATCGAGATCAGTCAGCAAAGGTCCTATGTGCACGAATAACAAATGAAAATATGGCAAGATTAGTGTAAAAACTTTCACATTTACAGCAGTATTCACGGTTTGTGGCCCAGTAAAAATATAGAATATTTCACCTTGCATGAAATGGAATAGTGGGTTTAATAATGTACCTATGTGATAGCCTCCACTCACACTTGGAAACTCAAATCGCGGAAACTGAGCGACTCGGATAACAAACATGTGTTTTTAAATAAATGACGTTCAAACAGTACGGTTGCAGGATCGGTATGCACGGTATGGTGGGTTCGATTCCCGCCCGGGGGCAAAAGTTTTTTGTACAGCAGCATTCATCAAATTTTCTTACTAGCTATTATTCTGTTGTCAATATTCGTTGAAGCGGAAGTCTTCAGAGTATTTTATAGCATTATCAATTATAGGAATTTCGATCAACAAATTATTACTATTTCTTTGTGTTGAGTCTGTACCAAATAATACCACAGCTTAAAGCAGTTAGGAAATTGGGCTTCACACAGTGTGTAGACTGATGCTAGCAAAGATAATCCATTCTCCACATATTTATCTACTACTACAGATAGCCTAATAAGGAAGGGACTCTGAATTGTCTTTGCTACTACGGGATTAAGCTTGAAATCTATGTAAAATAATAAGCCTAAAAAATAAATTTCACATACTTTATACAATGAAGGTCATGCTACAAACAGGAAGAATGATATTGGTGTTTGAAATCTGAAGTAGAACTTACCTGAAAACAGTTTATTCATTATTGTTGTTCCGGCTACAGACAATCTGTAAATCTCGGAGGCAATTTTGTTCATTTTCTCTGGAAATATCGGATCTGTCCAGCTTGGTGGAGAAAAACCATGAATGTCCTACAAAATAATTATTTTCAATTATAATAATCACCTTCAATAATTGAGAAGATTCTTCAAGATGATGTAAAAATAGACAATGAGAGGACTTGCAAGTCTCAACTCTACTCCAAAATTCAAAATTCAAAATTATAAATGAAAAAACTCAAATACAAATAAATGAAAAATTTGCTTACACTAGTTATTATAGGATCCCATACTGTGACATAATCAATAGCAGTAGAAATAGCAATTCCAGAATGCTCTCCCACATAATTGAAAAAGTCTCTATTCTCCTTAAAATAATCAGCCATAGTTTCATTTCCCAATTTAATCCTTTCATTTGCGAACTTTGGACACCAATCTATGGACGTGACAAGCTGAAAAATAAAAATAAGATAGAATTAATGTTGAAAACGATTGTATCAGAGAAACAAACATATTCATGATTATTTTAAAAATTATTTCGTAACGGTCAAGCTTCAAGCTTCTATTGTAGATGATGACAATGTATTTCCCAGTAAATATTGCATTCCATTTTGCAACGCCAGAAAGTAGTATTGTCAGATTCATTTAATTTGGCGGATGGCATTTGATAGATGTTTAGAAGATAGACATTATTTATTGACGTTGCTGATTGCAAAAAATAATTTCTATCCATCTATCTAATCCTAATGCCATCCACTAAATTGATTGAATATTACAATATCATAAAATATAAACATGATAGAATTCAAATAAGTATTTCGATGTAGAAAAGGAAAAAAACATCAAAGCTTTGAGTTTGGTATGACAAAGTGAACTACCCTTCAAAATAAATCATTCATATCTTAGATACAGTACTCAAAAAGTTTCCTCATTTATTTCTTGCAGGCTATATTCACTGATGTATTCGATGTAGGCCATATTGATTTTTTTATATACGGTTATTATTTACAATTAGAATTCTATGTCCATTACCAATGTTGTTGAACTATAATTTGTTCTAATATAGCCATTGTCTGTTTGTGAATTTCAATAATTTCATTTCAACCACACCTCATTTTATTATTGATTTACAGTTCTATTGATGAACAATTAGGGCCTGGTCACATACGATTGTGGTTTGCTTTACTTTACTTCACTTACAATGCTACTTTGATTGTGGTTTGCTTTGCTTTGCTTCATTTACTATATACCATACGATTGATATAGATTTACTATGCGAGTAAGTGAAGTGAGTGAAGTAAACGAGTTATCTTTGTTAGTGAAGTGAAGTAAAGTAAAGCAAACCACAATCGTATGTGACCAGGCCCTTACATAGTAATGGTAAATTATAATAATTGGATGGTCATCACTACCAAAAGTAAATTTTGAACTTTATACTTTAAAAAATTAACTATAGGCCTATCAATGACTATAACTATTTATACGACTTCAACTTTACTATAATCCCTATTTAGGGAAATCTGTTGGGTTTGTTTTATTATTATGTCAAAACATTGTATATTGGATAGGTATTCCTTGCTTTTGAATTTTTTGTACTATTGTATGCAATGTTTCAATTTTCTGTAATGTTTCTTTTTTGAAATAAATTCTATTCTATTCTATTTCTACACTCGGTCAATTTAGTGTGCGACTCAAGCAAGCTGCACCTGCAATACGGAGTGGTCCGTAGCCGAGGGCGATAAGTGCCGTTCCAATAATCCAAAGGTTCCTGGATCAAATTATACAATCTAATATGCATTATTAGTTTTTATACTTCACTTATTTATTCATTTATTCATATGCATTATTATTGGCCGCATGCTGTACAGCACACAAAAATCCACCAATTGGGATTCAACTTAAACGTAAACTGTATATCTTCAATACCAATCTCACCTTAGTTTTATCCAAATGATAGTCGGTGAAAATTGGAATGGGTTGCCAAGCGATTGTTGGATGCCAGATATTGATTCCTTCTGGTGGAAACATTCCAGCCAATAGCACGGCCACACTCATGTAAGTCCTCACTCTGGGTGTGCTCCTCACCATTAGATCTTCGCTGCGGTAGCCGTGACGCTCGAACAAATGACTGTAGCGTTTGCGCAGACTCTGTCCAATCTGGTACATTTGCTCTTTGCCTTTCTGAAATTACAGAAAATCGTTATACATTAAAAAGTATATAAGAGGGAGAAGGAAAAGAAGGAGAAAAAGAGGAAGAAGAAAGAGAAAAAGAGGAAGAAGGGGAGGAGAGAAGAAGAAGAAGAAGGAGGAGAACAAGAAGAAGGAGGAGAACAAGAAGAAGGAGTAGAGGATGAGAAGAAGAAGAAGAAGGAGTAGAGGATGAAAAGAAGACGAAGAAGAAGGAGAAGAAGAAGTAGTATATTAGAGGAAGAAGAAGACGAAAGAGAAGAAGGAGGAGAAGAAGGAGGAGTAGAGGATGAAGAAGAAGAAGAAGAAGTAGAGGAAAAAGAAGGAGAAAGGAGGAGAAGAAGAAGAAGAAGAAGAAGAAGAAGAAGAAGAGTAGAGGAAGAAGAAGAAGAAGAAGAAGAAGAAGAAGAAGAAGAAGAAGAATTAGTAGGAAGAAAGAAGACGAAAGAGAAGAAGGGAGGAGAAGAAGAAGAAGAAGAAGAAGAAGAAGAAGAAGTAGAGGAAGAAGAAGACGAAAGAGAAGAAGGAGAAGAAGAAGTAGTGTTATTAATTGTTATGAATTCAAATTATATGCATAGATTTAATGTGTGAATGAGTGTGTGAATGTTAGCATTCGAAAAACTCTTTTTTTAATATTATACTTTGCTCCTGCTTGCAAAGAAATTCTAATTGAATTCTAGCAAGCAGTATCTTATTTTGGATAACATTAGTCATTTTATAAAAAAACAGTACATTATTCTGTCCTCATAAGTCAGTCACTCCCTATATTTTGGAGGCATATTAAATTGTTGCATTGCACTATATAGCTGCTTAACACAATGTTATCCAGCAGTGCTTTGTTCCCATCACTGGGTTGCGAAGACTAGCTTATGGTTGAGACGTCAATGTGCTAACCACACGTTACATCTTTTCTGGTTAATGATCATTCACCTCTGCTGATTCAGTCAAGTGGATGTGAAACTGGAAACCAGCTGGTAGGCTTAAGCCCACATAGGGCTGTTGAGCCATTGACAAACAAACAATATTCATTATATTTTATAAAATACTTGTATGCTTATAATATTTATATATTTCAAGTACATTACTTGTAATATTGTTTTTCTAAAATAAAGAATTATTTGATTTGATGAAGAAGAAGAAGAAGAAGAAGAAGAAGAAGAAGAAGAAGAAGAAGAAGAAGAAGAAGAAGAAGAAGAAGAAGAAGAAGAAGAAGAAGAAGAAGAAGAAGAAGAAGAAGAAGAAGAAGAAGAAGAAGAAGAAAAGAAGAAGAAGAGGAGGAGGAGGAGAAGAGTAGAAGAAGAAGAAGAAGAAGAAGAAGAAGAAGAAGAAGAAGAAGAAGAAGAAGAAGAAGAAGAAGAAGAAGAAGAAGAAGAAGAAGAAGAAGAAGAAGAAGAAGAAGAAGAAGAAGAAGAAGAAGAAGAAGAAGAAGAAGAAGAAGAAGAAGAAGAAGAAGAAGAAGAAGAAGAAGAAGAAAAAGAAGAAGAAGAAGAAGAAGAAAAAAATTAGGGGCAGAACAGAACACAGTCTGTCGTGGCTAGAAGCGATTTGAATGCTCTGTGTGTTTACTCCAGTATTGCAGTGATTTTTTGAGTGCTTCATGTTTTTGAAATAGTACATTTTAAAGTGCTAATAATGTCTTATCTATATCTTAATAGCATTTCGATAAAATAGTAGGTGAAATAATGTTGATTATACAATTTCTTAAATATAACTACAAAATTACTGCTGTAAATTTGTTAACGATGTTAACTCATTTTAATTTGATTACATTAAAATCAACATTATAATGTTGATATAATCAACATTAACGATTCAATAATGTTGATTATTCACAATTTAAAATAAACTATGGTTAATTTGAAAGAGACCTTTGTAAGAGCACCTCTTCCTTCCGGCCAATACTGAGGACCTTGGTAGGGGTCGGTTGGAAAAGTAAAAATTGGAACTCTAGCCCCATGTCGAGGTACCTGCAAATATTTCAAAATTTGTCAAATAATCAAGCCGAATTTATTCCATTAAATCAGTACTCCAATACTATAAAATCAATAGATTCCAATTTTAAGCACACATAACACAAATTTTAAAAAAACGCACAAGTAAAACACTTATTTTAAAATACAATTTTAAGTACACATAATACACATTGAAAACCACACAAGTAAAAAACTTATAAAAATACGTAGCAAAAAAAAATTAAGGGTGATGAAAACGAAAAGCATACATGGTGTTATTGAAAAGTAACCGAACTTTTGCTGTAACAACAGTTTTATTCAACTCTTGTACAAAAACTCTTGAAACTCTTCAAAATACATCCCTTGGGCATCGATACACCGCCGATAGCGGTCTTTCCACCGTTGGAAACAATTTCTGTACTCGATCTCCGGAATGTCTTTTAGCTCATCGGTTACACTCTTCTGTATCGCTTCAATTGACTCAAACCGCCTCCCCTTTACTTGCCTTTTGATGTGGGGGAACAAAAAAAAGTCTGGGGGAGACACATCTGGACTGTATGGGGGGTGTGGAAGCACTGGGATGCCATGCTTGGCCAGATAGGACATGCAGACGAACGCAGTGTGGGCCGGCGTGTT
Organism: Laodelphax striatellus; assembly: GCA_017141395.1. Classification (NCBI taxonomy): domain Eukaryota; kingdom Metazoa; phylum Arthropoda; class Insecta; order Hemiptera; family Delphacidae; genus Laodelphax; species Laodelphax striatellus. The sequence goes on from CM029536.1 coordinate 32,312,203, forward strand.
GTCATAATAAAGCATCCATCTGTCAACAAGAGCGGGCCGGCACCGAGCAACACGTTTCCGGAGCCGTTCGAGGACTCCTTTGTAATTGCCTTATTCACTAATCTCCTAGAGTATTGTCCGACGGTCCAGGTTCAAGAAATCACGAACTCGGACAACGTTTTCAACTGTTGTTGATGTTGAACGCCTCCCAGAGCGTGCTTAGTCATCGGCGTCCTCCCGGCCTTCCTTGAATGCCTTGTGCCACTCATAAATTTGGGTTTGGGACATAACATCATCTCCGAAGGCTTCCTCAAGCATTTCCTGGGTCTGGGTGAATGTCTTTTTGAGCTTGACCCATAATTTGATCGCAAAACGTTGATCAATCTTTTGTTACCACTTGAAAAACGTAACACACCGCTAAAAAGGCTATTGCGCGGACGGCGATGTAGACTCAACCACTGCTCGCAGCGTGCTGAGCAAAGTCACACCTGAAAGAAGAAGGTTCTGCCTGCATTTTCCCCTCATCCTCACATTTCTAGGATGCCTAGGAGCCATTTGGCGGCAAAAGTTCGGTTACTTTCCAATAATACCCTGTATACGTATCGCAGGCAATAAAATATTATTTCATCATGATTGCAAACTATGGGAAGATATTCAAATTTTATTTTTGATCAAACAAATGAATATAAATGATATGCATACTGGTTTATAACTTTGCATAATAGCAATAGTTCGTAGTATATAATATCTAGATTTGGACTTGAACAAAATATCTGAATAGTGTATTTCGATAAAATAGTAGGAATCAATATGTAATTAAAATAATTACTAAATAATGAGAGTGTATGAAATAAAAACAATTTCACATATTCCATCATGTTATTTTCAAATATGAATGAAATTGTGCAGTATACTAGTTTTTATTCTGGAGTTTTACACTATAAACTGTATATTAACAAACATAGGTAGATAATGAATATAATTTATTATAGAAATAGAAGGGACTGTATATTACGTCATAGAAACAAATCAGGTAAATGTAAATATAAAAAGTAATGTTGTAGGTTGTGATGAGTAAAAAGTCTACCGTCAAATACGAACTAATTTGAAAACTGTTTATGTTTATGAATAATTCAATTATATACGGTATATAAAGGTATTGAAGCTATTAATTACTTAAACTTGAATTTATGAATATGAAGGACAAATGCCTATATATATTTTCTACTTGAGGAAATATATATTATCGGGTAAAATAAGATATATAAAATAAATACTAAAAAGTATTTATCAGTAGATAGACAAATATCAGCGGAAACGTCATGAAACTGATTATTAATGTATGCGTAATTTTCTTTGTTTTTTTTTTTGTCACTTACCGCTATAACAAACTCCAAAGATGTCACTGAAGAGTCCGTTGATACAAAATTCAGCGAAATCAATACCGCAAAACCAATAATGCCTAAAATTAAAGTGATAATACTACCACAAAATATCATTCTGGTATTAGGAATATTTAAAAATGTTGCCATATCAAACTTACTTCCTAATAACGATATGCCTACTTCTTGTTTATGATATTCTTCTTGATAATAATTATCTCTTGATAATGTTTCAATTCTTTACACTCATTGAATGCACCAGGTAATAATGGATTCTCAATAAATAAGATGAGAATAATAAGATTTGTACAACATAGAATTATCACGTTAATAAATGTTTTTTCAACACTGTTTATACTGCGCACTGTGTATGATGAAAATTCTAAGACAGAAGCAAGTATAAGTTATGAAAGTAACTGTGTACACTAGTATAATTTCAAGCTAGAGGAATGAAATAAAATAAAAAAAAACTAAATCAAGAATTAAATAAGAATGTAAAATTATATAAACAGAAATTTATACATTATATTGATTCAATGAAATCAAAACTGGAGTGTGTTCTTGCAAACTCTGTACCTTAACTAAATTTGATAGACTTATGTTGAGTTTGAATACAGCTAGTGCTAATAATTTCTCTCTGTTATATAATAATGAATATTTAGAGAGTTTAAGATAAAAGTGATTAAGAGAGTAATAAAGGTATGCCTCTAATGAGGACAAGATAATGCTGGCTATATATGAATAGTACGTGATTGGTTTACGAAGTTTGAATGAAATAATTCTACAGCAATAGTTGCTAGATACGGTAAGTTATATGGCAGATCATAACACACTAACTTATATCTACACTAACTCAAATGATTGTCTCTGATGATATATAGAGACAAAGAAACATATATAGTAGTCTAAAGGATTTGAGGACTGAGGAAATGAATAAAAACAATAATTGAGAAGCTTGTGATAATATATGGATCTATTACTGTTCATGACATCTCTCTTGCCAAGCTCTTTCGTCGATTTCATACTCTTTTAAAAGCGCCTGAAAGTTTTCCAGCGTGCATTTACCGCTACATTTTGGCATATCCAAGTGAATCGGCTCAACTGGTATTTCGACCTCACTGTTTTCATACTGTACTGTAGAGTTGTAGAACATCAACTGAAAAATATTGAATAAAATATTTAGGGCCGGTTGTACACAAAATAAAATGAATAAAAGTTTATTTTCGATTAACTTACACGCAGAAAAAATTAACTTTAACTTTGTTAGTGGGACAAGAACAAGAAGAAGAAGAAGAAGGACAAGAAGAAGAAGAAGAAGAAGAAGAAGAAGAAGAAGAAGAAGAAGAAAGAAGAAGAAGAAGAAGAAGAAGAAGAAGAAGGAGGAGGAGAGGAGGAGAAGAAAAAAAAGAAGAAGAAAAAGGAAAAGAGAAAAGAAAAAGAGAAGAAGAAAAAAGAAGTGCTGAATTACCTTAACTTCGTGTGATTTGTGGGCCTTATGAACTTCGAATATTAGCACGGACGCAGGCGGTATGATAGGAATATTCTTGAAGCCGACCGCACTGAGCAAACTCATTAGCGTAAAGTCATGTCCGCTGTGCATCAAAATTTTCTCCGTAGCATTGCCCGACAATTTCTGAGTCAGCCAATTACTGAAATACTGAATTAGTGGACCTGCAAGTTGAAAAACATCTCATTTATATCTAAACTTTCAAGAAAGTACCTACTGTATTTTTTATTTATTTGAAAATTACTTTAGCATATAAGTAAATAAAGTAACAGAGATAAGTACAGGTTATTGTTATTCACATTAGTCAGTAAAAATAAGCTCTTCTACTAAAATGACGCATCTCTAAGGCTAGGTGTACACTGGTTAGTCAAGACAAGACGAGATTAGTCACGTTTAGTCACAGTACTTCACATAGGTGTTTATGAAGCAACACACACCGATTAGTCATTGCATCAGTGTGTGCTGCTTCATAAGCAACTATGTGAATTACTGTGACTAAACGTGACTAATCTTGTCTTGACTAACCGGTGTACGCCTAGCCTTAAGCTCAAGAAATTGTAAAAACAGCCTGAACCAGGAAACGATATAATAACTGTTCAATCAATCATTGCCTCACAACGAAAATCGAAAAACCTCTCTCAACATCAAACTTTTAATTGGATTATAATTAAACATGCTTTTTTTCTTCTTATAATATCAAATTATTATATTTTTACCTTCCACGAAAGTGGTTGCTCTTGGCGTTGAAGCAACGAATAAACTCATGATTTTCTCAATCTCGTTTGTCAATTTATTTGTCACGTTCTTAGTTGCCCAATCGGGTAAAGGAGAACCGTCCTCCTCCTGAAATAAAACATATAGATTTCAAAGTTTAATCTGAAATTTGTAGTTTTAATAAATTTTCATTTGATTCAGAAATGTTGTAGAATTTCTCCATAGTTGGAGACGAAAAGTTTGAGAACCATGTGGAATTCAATTTATTTCTGAATTGTGGAATACACAACATTGGTCTCATTCTTTCACCTATTACAGTTTTTAAAATAATTCATGAGGAAAAGTTGAAGCGAGTGTCCATCTAATCCATTCCTCGTATGGCCCAACAAGAGCTTCCAGAGAAGCTCTATTGAATGATGATTTACAGTAAATCAAATTGCTGAAATTGATTCATGAGATCATAAAATTTGATTTACTATACACCATGAATTCAGTGTCCATTAGCAAAGACCACCTAATCTACAATAAATTATTCAAAGTTCTAATTTTATTTGTTATAGTTTAAATTGTTAATAACTATTTGTAAATAGTTATTATTATTACACTAATATATTTGTATTTAAGACTTAAGAATAACTAATAACATAGACTAACTATACAAAGTGTTGTCTGTGCTAATAAATAGTAGAATTGTCTACTCATGCTACGGTATATTAATGTATATACTCTTGAAACACACAAAAGTAACTTATTCAATGGAAAAGGCAGTATATAATCGAGTAGCAATGCCAAGATTGGAATAACGACACATTCATGTGCGATGAGAGTCTTAAAAAATTAGAAAATTGGAAAATAGCATAATCTCTTAAAAAAAATAGCTTACCGAGCAATTCAAGACATCCCAAATAACTAGCATGTCCAATGGGTCGCCGACGAGTAATCCGGTTTTTCTAAAAAGGAAACTGATGAAATCTCGATCATTTTCAAGATATGTATCAAACTGAAAGGCTGCAAGCTGTTCTGATCCATATTTCGGGCATAATTCCGGTTTAACTATAATCTGTAAAGATGGTTAAAAGGTGTAGATAACTTAAATTTAATTTCAAAACTATCATTTATTCAAAACAGAAATCATAATTAACTTACTAAACATGCTCTTCCTGTTGTATAAGATATTGATAGTGTTATTGAATATTGATATTTTTCTTAAATGAATAGGCTCCACTGTAATAAAGTATCAATATCACCAGAGACAATTGGAATACTTATAGTTCCCATCGAATTATAAGTTCCTATCGTATTCCTATTGGAATACTAATAGTTCCTATCGTCTTTGATATCACTGAATTGAATATGTAGTATGGAAGGAATATTAACGCAAAGGCATCAACGTACCTACTCTCAGCCTTTTTCAGTGATTAATTCATACTTTCCTCTCCAGTGTGTAAGAAGAGTAGTGTGTTCCTTCATGCACATAATAATTATTGATTACTCATGTAATAAATAATGCTATGGTGTTATCAACTATTGTAAAATAAATCAAGGGTAGCCTGCAATACGAAATGACTGTAGTAAAAATTTTTAATAGTCACTTTATTAAATATTAATATAAAATATTCACTATTGTAGACTGTTCCATAATTAATACAAAAAAAGGAAAAAAATTAATTGACAAAATCCTGTTTTTTTTTTAATTTTTATTATTATGAGTACGGTAATAGTTTTGCTGAACTTAAGCTCTAAGCTTGTGAATCATTTCATTGCATGGTAATTGGGATGATGAGAGTTCAATTCTAGGTGGCTTCCGAAGCACTGGGAAGCTATTTTGAAGCTTATAACATATAATTTATAATACATAATAAATCATAATTTAAGCTTATAATATATTATAATGTAATAATTATTATATTTTAGAGGAGCCAATCTTAAGGTGGGTTTTCGTTACTGCGACCGAGTGCCGCAGCGGAGCCCAACCCAGCGTTGCCAGATGCAATTGATAAAAAATCATCAAATAGTTGGGATTTTCATCAATTGCATCTAACTGCTGGAATCGCTCCGCTGCACTCTCTGTCCACCCTCCAAAGGGAGTAGCAGGCGCACGTCTCTTATCCAATCTGAGCGACTCATTTCCACATAGGAAAAATTTGAACACATTTCACAAGCGCATCCACTGGCGACACATGAATGGGAAAAATATGAAACTAAATGAAACAGCGCACATCGAGGTGAAGTGCGCTGTTCTATTTAGTTACACATGTTTTTATATTTAGTATTTTGCCATGCCATCGTCACTCCACCTCAGTGGGCGCTTGGTATATACATTCTGTCTTGCATCTTTTTCTTACTTTTTGCAAATAAGTGTTGTCATTATCTGTAAGTAACATGGAAAAAATGGCTATGTTCTTGAAAAGAAACTCAAGTAATTGAATTCATCATTAAGTCGGACCCGGTAATGAATAAATTTTGAATAGGTTAAAATCTTACAAGATGTTTATCGAAGTTATCAGTCAAAATGTCGACCGGCTGCCAATTACCAGGTCTGTACAAATCAGCCGGGAACATTCCGCTGAGCAAAATCTCCAAACTCATTCTGGTTCTAGAACTGTTTGTAGTTCTAATTAGGAAATCTTCCTGGCGGAAAGTGTAGTTGAAAAAGTTCCCATAGCGTTCCCTCAGTGTCTGGCCTCTTTTCAACATCTGAGATTTTCCCTTCTGTATTGAAAATGGCAAATGAAGAACAATAATTACCACAAATTATTATTATAAGTAGGTAGTAAAGCTATACAGATTTAATTTTATTCAATAATGATAATTGGTTGCCAATGCAATAACATTTGTTAACATTTTCTGGCAACGCCAGCATTAAATTACAGTAATTATTGTAATGACAGTAGAATGCCGACCCCATTTAAATGGGACAAAGGCAAAGCCAAAGAAGAAGAAGAAGAAGAAGAAGAAGAAGAAGAAGAAGAAGAAGAAGAAGAAGAAGAAGAAGAAGAAGAAGAAGAAGAAGAAGAAGAAGAAGAAGAAGAAGAAGAAGAAGAAGAAGAAGAAGAAGAAGAAGAAGAAGAAGAAGAAGAAGAAGAAGAAGAAGAAAGAAGAAGAAGAAGAAGAAGAAGAGAAGAAGAAGTAGTAGAAGAAGAAGAAGAAGAAGAAGAAGAAGAAGAAGAAGAAGAAGAAGAAGAAGATTGAAATGACATTAAATTTACTTTGTCAAACACCTGGATTGTTAATGAATTGCCAGTAACTCATAACAGCTTTTTACAATGATGAATGTGTATAAGAAATCTTCCGCTGTACATGAGCATAATTGTTTTTCTATGGTGATATTTTTTCAAGTTTTTTGATTTGGATATTATCAAGCTATCAAAATGAAATACACTTCGGAGGAATTTTTTTTTTGTTCATTAGTTTGTGAGATATGGGCGCCTAAACTTGAAATTTTTGGAACAGGTCATCTCAAAATAGGTTGCAAATATAATCATTAAATTTTGAGCATACATGTCTATCATATGACACAATTAGTTTCTCAAAATATCAAATTTCGAAAAAAAATCCAAAAAATAACTCAATTATTGAGTTCGTTATTTTTCTCAAAAATCCAAAAATTTCAACTTCAGGTGCTCATATCTGACAAACTAATGAACAGAAAAAAATTCCCCCTGAAATGTATTTCATTTTGATAGCTTGATAGTGTCCAAATCAAAGAACTTTAAAAGATATCATCATAAAAAATGTTTTTTTTTCATGCTTATGCACAGCCTTGATATTGTAAAGTGGATGGAATCCTCTACACTTAGAACATGGAGATAAATAGAAATAAGAATTTGGTATAATTCATAATTATTTTTTCTTTAATTATTCATTTCCAGTGCAGATGCCATACCAAAGTGAACGTACTTCTAACATTAAGCTGTGAGTTCTCTTTATCTTGATGTGAATATTCACTGTACTAGTATGAACCATTCGTCTTTCAATTTTGTTTTGATTTTTGATAAAATATTTGCTATAAAAATGCGAATGGAATTTCACTGACATTATTGAATATTTTCTATATTTCTTATCAAAGGTATAATAGAATTAATAGTTATAAGACACTTATCAATAACACTGATCTATAATCTAATACACTGATCTAATTGACCAGTCTAGATTTGATTTGATTTGGTTGACTAGTAATTGATTAGATTTTATAAAAGTATCATATTTTCTATGTAATTTATGATTTGAATTTACCGATGTTAACGCTAATCTTCCTTCCGGCCATTGAGATGTGTCAGTGGGAAATGTGAGGACTGGTGAACGTGAACCATGTCGGAATACCTATAGATAACAACAAATAGAAATGAATAGACAGAATTACAAAGTCTACGACATAATCGGACTGTATGAAAAAATTATTAAAATGAGTATTCAAATATAATATAGGGAATGAATGAATAGAATATAATGGCCAAATGACCATTTACAATACAGTATAATAGCACAGAATAGAGAGTATTCTCTCCTCTGTGGTAATAGGCTACCCTCATTTCAGAAATTGGGGTCTTCATATAGAGCTCATAAAATTGTAATGAGAAATAATTATTTTAATTCATCGCTGAAATGACAAATTCAACTAAAATATCCAATTATCAACTGAATAGCTAAACAACTAACTTAATATTTCATTTATACCTTTTATTAAATGAGTGGCTGAAATATTTCAAATTATACCTACTGTTTACTCACAATTATAGCAAATTCCAACGACTTGGGAGCTTCATAGCTTTTCTGTGCATTCGCAGAATCGTTATTGACAAAGACTATGTAGATAATCACAATACTAGCTGTGATTGTAAAAAAGTTGAGAAATATGTACAGCTTGCTGTGAGGAATCTTGCCATCCTCTTCCATTTGAACTTTTTCTTTTCTTCAAACTTAAAACAAACAAAATATTTATGTATGCTACAGTAGTTGATAACGCCTACGAATACAGCTCAAGAATAATGATTATATTGTTGTATGAAGCACGAATGATATTCACGATGGTATATAAATCTGTTCCCGAATCAATTCACAACTTGAATCTTAAACCGAAGTGGAAATTCTAATTTTCAGAAGTTACTCTTTGAAAGCAGTGTTGTTGATTGTTGTAGAAATTTTCACACACACAAACACTTTGTTAAAAATACAGTATTCTTTTCGTGATTGAATCTGGCCTACGTTATTTTAATGACTCTCAAAATATAAGAATTAAATATTACACAGTAAAGAATTACGATACTAGGTACTTTTTCAACTTCTTCTAAAAATTCACAAGGTATTTTTTATCTCCAAGTGATTTGTTGTTGATTTTCACTTTTCGAATGATCTATTATTTAATATTTTAATGAAGGTAGTCTACTCAATAGAATTCACCGGCTTTACTGACAATAAAATAAAGATCACACCCTATTTGATTTCACATCTTCACTAAGTGTATTCAAAGTAAGTTTCATTGTACTGATCAATTCCATCCAACGGAATAATTAGATAATGAATTGAGACCAAGGTTATAGGCCAAGTTTATTTAATTCGGAGAACCAACTATACTACTGATAGTGGTTAGAGTCAATGAAATGAGTGATGATATGGTTTTTTCTGGAGTTTTATTTTATAAATAGACATTTATTAAACACTCAAAATAATGTTACCAACTCATTCACATGAATTATATTTGGATAGATGACATCGCATAATAGAAATTTCTTTCACCTACCGTAGTTCATAAACAATCTGCTTAAATCTTGTAGAAATCTCTTAAATGTTGTAGAAAGTTTAGATGGTTGTGAATTTTTTTTAAATATTGAAAAATATCATTGACACTGGAAAGATTGACATTTTTCGGCTTATACTACCCTGCCTTATCAATGATATGAGTAATTAATTAATCTCTATAAGTAATTAATTAATTAATCTTTAATCAAGTAATTGAACACCAGTGGATATCCTCCAAATAATGATTTTTATCTCAATTTTGATAATGGAGTAAAAGAAATATTGAAAAAATGCTAACAATGGCTTATGATCAGAATTTAGTCTACTTTCTCGTGATAATAATTAATAAACTTGAAGTTTCTCATAATCAGGGTTTATACAGAGTGTTACATGGGAAAAATTTTGTCGCCTCGTTTTTCCATCTCACTCTGTAACTATCAAAACTTTTCAAAGAAAAAGAAAATCCAGCTAGCAAAGCGCCATGAAATGGCATTTGAAATTTTTCCTCCTCCTCCTCTCCCTCCTCCTCCACCTCCTCCTCCTCCTCCTCCTCCTCCTCCTGCTTCTTCACCTCCGCCTCCTCCTCGTCTTCCTCCTCCTCCTCCTCCTTCTCCACCTCCTCGTCGTCCTCATCCTCCTCTTCATTCTTCTTCTTCTTCTTCTTCTTCTTCTTCTTCTTCTTCTTCTTCTTCTTCTTCTTCTTCTTTTCTTTTCTTCTTCTTTTCAAGTGTTTTTCTTTTTAATTTTTAATATTCATATTTCTTCTTATTTTTCGTACTCTTTTTCTTCTTCTTCACTTTTCTTTTCTTTTATTTTTTCAAGTGTTTTTCTTTTTTAATTTTTTATATTCATTTTTCTTCTTATTTTTCTTTCTTTTTCTTCTTCTTCTTTTTCTTTCTTCATCTTTTTCCTTTCTGTTCCTTTTCCTTCTTCCTTTTATTCTTTTTTTCTTTTTCTTCTTTTCCTTTCTTCTTTCTTTTCTTTTCTTATTTCTCTTATCTTCTTCCTCTTTCCCTACAATTAGCGCCAAATTTGAATCAAGCGCATTTTTTGAACGCCTCGATACTGTTAAGTCGACATTTCCATCAAACGATAAGTCGAAACTTCAAGTATCGATAGTTCGACACCTTTCATGTCGATAGTTTCATCCCCCTACACCACTAGCACTCGCACACACAAACAAATCACAGAGCTAACGGGCGAAGCAGTTCTCAAATGCTCATTCTCATAGCAACTTAGCAAGGAATTTTCCCAAGTTCAACTATCAAATTTCCCTTGCATCTGGATAAAAAGAAGAACAATACTTGAGAGATCGACAGGTTAGTAGTACCGGTAATGAAATTTCAACAGTACTTGATTTTTTCTCTCAAGTTTGGTTATTACTTGATAGGCCTTTGAACCTGCAGAGGCGTAGTTTCGATTTTGCTTTATGATTCACTCTTGAAATTTTATATTGTTTCAAAGAGAATATCAACAATGATATGAGCCATGTAGTATGTATCTAAAATTTCTAATTTTTAAAATGTACCAATACCAGTTTAGCAGTTAGAGTGATTGCCAATGCATCTTCAAAGTCTATAACCTGTAGCTTCTAAAATAATAACCTCTGCATCTGCAAAATGACAAACTCTTCAAATTTATTGTGCTTATTTTATCACTCTATTCTTGGATAAATTTGAATTTTTATCCAAATTGAATAAAATTGATTTCATTCAACCTTAGAGTTCATTTGCTTAAATTTCACCGGCTATTCTTCTGAACTGAGTAGGCTACGGTACCTACTTAGGCCTACATCAAATTTCAGAATCGGCTTTGAAAAATAGCGCTCTGAACTTTTTTTTAGAAGGTGACAATTTACCACTATTTTAATGACTTCCGTTTATCTCTATTGAAATGTTTTCAAGAAGACTCGAAATCAACCTAAAGTTTTCACACTCTCTCATAATGAGACTTGAAACATTAATTTTGACGTTTAAAGAGGTACCCTGAAAAATCAATAATTGATCAAAAATCAATTTTTGTATTTTTTCTTTGAATTATATTAAGCGATTAGCTTTGTGATCGGGCCGGTGTCTAACCGCAAAAAGATTAGACTTGCACCTGTTATTCCCATAGTAAGGGTGACCACTTCAGGTCTTTTTCCGCTGAATGTAATTTATTTAAGAGAATCAAAATTGCTTCTCGGTGGATCGGAACCCACCTAAAGCTGTAGGTCCACTCATCTCTCATCATCCGTCCCATTACCCATGGACAAGCTTAGAACTTATGTGGGCATCACCATAGCAAAAAAATCATCAGCTATTGAGTTTTGAATTCAACTGTTGCGTTGTGATTGAATTTTGAAATTCACTGTTGGAATTCAATTCAACCTTTGATTTCTAATTAGCCCACGTTTTTAATTAAACCTTTATTTTTTGTAGAATGGCTACTACCAGTGCTAAAGATAAAGATATTGAAGACATTGAAGGAGGCTATGATCTTATGTCAGAGGTCCACCCAGCATCTCGTAAGTAATGTAACACAAAAATTATTTATTATACTTTATAATAATGTATACAGTTGCCATTTAATTGAAATAGGTACAGTGACATTCATTTAATTTGACGCTTAGATAGATATTAGGTATTAGATAGATAGAGATATATCATTTCTCGACTTTGCTGATGACCGTAGAGTACCGGTAACGCGGGGCGAAGTCGATCAGTATGGGTGAAGTTGATCACACCTGACTTTTCAAATAAACTGCTTTCCACCCTTACAATGAACACTTTAAAAACTAGGAAAAAATATATATCTATGAAGAATGTAATTCTCTTTGAACTTTATTTACTAAAATTACAATTAATCCCCCTATGGATGCTGGAAAAAGTCCAAAGAAAAATGAAATTGATAATAATTGATCGAAATCACCTCATGTGTGGAGTGAAGTCGATTTTACACTGTATTATATGGCTGATCAGCTTCGCCCCACTATATGGGGTGAAGTCGATCAGTCTTCAACAAAAAAATAAGGACTGTTTAAAAGGTTGAAAATTATGTTCAAACTGTAATAATAAGGACAAGACTGATAGAATCAATCCTATTTTTTTAGAATTTTATTAGGGCTTCTAAAGCAAATTTATCACAAAAAACCGTAATATTTGATCAACTTCGCCCCGGTTTACGGTACAATGGCAAAGAAATAATATTTCTCTATCTATCTAATGCGAAGTGTCAAATTTTTTTATCGGTGGGGAGACCCTTACGGGTAGGTTCCACCTCGCCTAATTAAAGTGTCAAATTAAATGAATATCACTGTAGTTCATTGTTATTGTACGATAACAAACAATATTGCATTATATTTATTTCTTCAATTTTACATTGATATCAAATACTCTTCTGTCATTTCTTCTATTTCAATTTCTGTTAGTTTACTGTTTGTACTCTCTTTACCTGAGCAGTGACTACAAAGAACTGTGCATCCAACACCAGACCCCTGCCAGTCCCACATGGTTCATTTGTTTTAGTACTGCATGTGCAGTAATTTCTCTGGTGCAGGTCCCATTTCACATGGTATAGGCTGCAGTTGATTGTCTACTTTCTTCCAACCCCATTCTTCTCGATTATAAGCGTCGGTGTTCAGAGTTTTCCAGTAAAGACTTCCTTGATGGTGTCTGTTTAACATACCGTACTGAAAGTCTAGAAAATCTGACTATGCAAAACGCGTTTTTTGGCCACCATATTGGAAAAATCTGAAAATATTGCTGTTACTAAGCATACTTTTTATACCTCACATTACCGACGTATACTCAATACTCTTACTACTTAGGCTAGGCGTACACCGGTTAGTCAAGACAAGACAAGACGAGATTAATCACTTTTAGTCACAGTACTCCACATAGTTGCTTATGAAGCAACACACACCGATTTGTCATTGCATCGGTGTGTGCTGCTTCATAAGCAGCTATGTGAATTATTGTCAAGATTACTAGACAAAAGGTTCAACCATCGCCAATGCTATTTCTGTCCACAAGCCGTTGGAGTGGGGGGACTGCATCGATGACGTACGCTGAATCACAACTTCAGTCCAAATGCCCCAGTCCAGCACGCGCTCAGTGCAAATTATGATTGCTATTCATCGGTTTATGATTGCAATTCATCGGTTTTATCGAGGAGAAGAAGAAGAAGAAGAAGCCCTAAAATATGTTGCAGGATATTTTTATTTTATAAAGAGACTTCTTTCAATTTTATTTTTATTTATAAAGAGACTGATGCCCAGTTCAAAGAATCTATGTACTTCAACAGTGATTGGATTGAATCTCTGAGTTGAGGGAGTTTAACATGTCCTACTGATGAATTTTCGAGAATAATACATCAAGCGAATGATATATCCATTATTCATGGGAATACAGTTTCAAACAACAGTAGAGTGATTGAAAGCTATTTAAAAATTCTAAAGAAAACATTCCCCCAAGTGAATGACAGAATAAAGAAATTTGCACGTACGAGAACATTAAATTAGACTTAATTACATGAATGAGAAACAAAGAATGGCAAGTGAAGAATGAAGAAACAAGAGGAAAAAAATCAGTTTTCAAATTCATCAAAGCTTTAAATATAAATATGTAGACTTTTTCAGATGTAGTTGTGTAAATGATGAACACATTATTATTTCATGTAGGTTTAGATATCATGCTACTATCTTTTGTGCTACCGAAATCGAGTACCAGTGATCGAAATAGAAGTCAAATATAATTTTACAAGTTATTAGAGTGAAATAATTCCTGTGAGAGACAGTTCCTGTGCAACACAAAGTTGAAGTGCCTTCCGATTGTAAGTTAATATACCATCTTATTATTACGGTAGTTTAATAATAATTGTATTTATTAGACTTAATTCACTGTGGATTAATTAATCATGAAATCATTATTTAATCATTCATATTATGATTAATTATCAATGCTTACTTCTTTGTTCTTTGTGTGTACCGTATACGATTAGGGTACTTTGAGTTAATTATGACCATGTATAGTAGCAAATCGATGGTTTGCCTTTGGTGGTTTCGCCTACGTTCCGCCGACTATATCAGGAGAACGGCTGGTCGTAGAGAAAAAATGTTCAAATGAAAAATTAAATTCATCTCTTTATCTACAACTTTGCCGCTTACAAAACTTGCCTACCATAGAAATGTGAAAATTCCTCGCTTACTAACTTTTTCATGTCGCGTTTTCAAATGTGTGAAAATCTGTTTACTTTTTCTTCTCCTAGGAGTTGAATAAACTTAAGATCGGTATATTTAATTACACCATTGGAATCAGTGATTCATTCGCTTCAAGTACTGTGAATTTGAAAATTCTAACTCAATTCTAAGAGGGTTAAACGACGATTTATTCAAAGCAGAGTTGAGTGAACGGTATACGAAGTCAAGTTACTGTCTAGATTTTGTGATTCAAGTGACGTCACGCTGGCGTTCCCCCTCCACTTTGCGTCTTATACCAACGATGGCTTAACCTTTTGTCTAGTAATCTTGAATTATTGTGACTAAAGGTGACTAATCACGTCTTGTCTTGTCTTGACTAACCGGTGTACGCCTAGCCTTATACTATACTACTAACTTACTCTCACTTCTCCTACAACATAATATCTCAGAAAACTCACTACTCAATTAAGTTATCTCTGATAATAGCCAATATACTTTCCTCAGTTATTCTCTACTCTATTTCGGTACTTCCTAGTGGGCTAATAGTAATAGCTCAATATTAAGTTACCATAACTTGACAACTACTTGGTATGGTCAACCTGAACCTGAATTGTACTACTAGTGTGTACTAATACCAGTGCTCGGTTTCTCAGTCGTTCATTAAAAGATTTATTCCTCCAGTAAATGTACTGAACTAGAACAACTCAAGACAGGAGCATTTTTATTCACATCAGTGTATAAAACAGATATAATGTAGTAGTTGAATAGCTCAGTAACGCATAGACTTGAATAGCCTATATATTCAATAGTCTTGTATAGACTTGAACCAATTAAATAGAAATAATAAAATTAATGTACGGTCAGAATTAAATAAATTGACGGAAATTGAAATAAATAATGAGTTTATTAGCTTGATGATGTCACCCAACGATATAATGTAAACTTGAGTAGTCTTTGCGTGAATGCGTCATACCGATTATTCTATTTATTGTTATCAGCTATTTATTCATGTTTGACTCATTAAAATATTTACCTATCTATATTATTCATGAGTTCTAAATTGAATTATTGTAGAAAAATTCGAAAATCAGATAATTGAATGCGGAACATGATTTTATTATAAGTTACTAATTAGTCATCATCATCATTAAAATAAATACTGAAATAATAATAATAATCATCATCATTATTATTATATTTCATCAATAATCAATTGTGAATTTGAGGGAATCGATCGATAAGTGAAATAAAATTGATTGATAAGTAGTTGACTCATTAATTTTATTATTAATACTAAAACAATATTGTAAAGTAGTGTTGAATTACATAGTTTTAAATACTGTAGTAATAGATAAAAAGGTTTTTATAAAATAGTATTTAATAGTAAAGTAGTTAACGAACAGCAGTTATGTTAGGTTAATTATTCATAATTCATACTTTTTGAAGTAATGAGTATTATCATAGACTAACTATACACTATACCACTAATACGAATATACACTATAATACACTAAATACAATACCACTATACACGAATACCACTAGACAACTATATTGTTGTCTATGGTATTATCAATGACTATCATGCTTTGCAACGGAGCTCCACAAAACAGAGCTATAGGCTATTGAATTCTCCTCTACTGCTTGTATCAAAGATTTAATTAAATTCTGTTCTTGATTAGTCCTTTGAAATATTGTTTAACATTATGTTAAAACTGAATATCAATTTTGACTCGATTGTAATCAAGGTATAGGCAAAAATAGTTAATTGAATTGAGAAATGAAACTCACCAAATAAAGTAATGAATTGAACAAAGATATGTAATACGGAAAACAGGCGTACATACACTAGATAGTACGGCTTAGTAAGCAATAAACTTATGGCTCTTATGAGTCAAGTGTTTGATCGCCTTTTTACTGTTTTACAGGACTTCTAAGATTTATGAAACAGGGACCTTGTCATGATAATGAGTTTATTTATCTTTGTTACAGTCCCCAAAGTATTTATATTACAAATCGTAAGCTATCTAGAACATCTTACAGCTTCTCGACTTGCAAACAACCTATTGTAAAATTCATACTATGAAACGAGTCCCGTACCTTAACGCTGTACGCCAACCTATGCAATTTAAAGCAGTTCTATCAAATCCACTTGTGACTTTATCATGGGAGCTCATCTGTGGGATCTGAATAGTTAGCCTAGCTGCTTGATGAGATTAATACATAGTGGTTTGCTTGTAGAGATCACTTTCCCGAAAATCATTGAATTCTGAAAATAGAGGAGTTCAGCAAACTCACGCTTAGGCTAGGCGTACACTGGTTAGTCAAGACAAGACAAGACGAGATTAGTCACGTTTAGTCACAGTAATGCACATAGTTGCTTATGAAGCAGCACACACTGATGCAATGACTAATCGGTGTGTGTTGCTTCATAAGCAACTATGTGAAGTACTGTGACTAAACGTGACTAATCTTGTCTCGAATAACCGGTGTACGCCTAGCCTTAGTTTTACCTCAGAGAACAGATTAGAATGATTTGATGATCTAACAGAGATAATGATTTTCACAATATTTATGGTAAGAATTGATCTGATAATATTTTCAATGTCGTAAAAATAAATAATCAATACCTTTGATAGGACCGGCCATAGATTTGTTAGATAAATTTCTAAAGATGATAATAACAAGAGAAATATTAAAACATATGTCAAAAGGGTAATTATGATTAGATACGTTTTTGAAGATAATAATATTAATAAAAAATCATATTTCAGAAAAAATAACAAAATATGTCAAAGAGATAAGTAGCCTGGGTACTCCAGATTGATGGATTTCCAATAAGAGATTAATAACACCACTAGTGATCGAGTGTTCAAGCTTTATGTTTAGACAAAGCAGTGCAACAATTTTGTAAAAGCTAACTTCATATTCTACCTTATTATATAAATTCTTCCCTTTAAATTATCAATCATCATAATTATAATAATCAAATAATCATAATTCTTATAAATCATAAGTCAATATTATTATCACAATCACATGTAATAATGATTTGATAATTATCAGTTTTAGTACTATTACTCATTATTGTAATGATTTATCAATTAGGATAATAATTTAGGTTCTCTTATCAGGAACCCAATGTGAATCCCTCACCGAAATATAAATAGTAAACGTTTTCCTTATATACGTAGATTGACCAGTACTAATCAGTGCAACGTCTGAGTCACTATCACTGCTATACGCTTTTTATACAAAGTCCGCTTTTTTCCCTATCTAATAGTCAGTTGCAGTAGAGATCACGAACCAGTTACACGCCGTGTTCGGTTGTAATTTGTGAATTTCAATTCGTGAAGTTTTACAAATCCTCCATTCAAGATGGCGTCCTCTTCTTCTCCAGCACATGATAAGGATACGACCAGAGTTAATATCACTTCGGGCATTGAAGATAGAACTAGTAAGTTGATTTGGCAAAAATAATTATTCATCTTTCAACTAAAATTGGCAGCACTTTTCAAATTTTTTTCATATTTATTTGTAATTCACAAATTTGTTCACTTTCTTCAATTTTTTGTCATGCTTGCTGGTAAAATTGTCTCCAATTTAAAAACATTTTGTTATGTGTAACTCTGTCTTGGTCACTTGTTGGATTCACAAACTTGTCTACTTTCTACAATTTCGTTTTGTCATGTGTCACTATGGAAAATTGCATTTCTCTATCTTTTTTGTCATGTTGTAAAGCTGTTATGATTGTGGGGAGGTTCTCAATTTTTTCTCATTTTCTTCAAATTTCTGCAATTTGTAAGGCTATCTGCCGTCATGTTTGTATTATTTGTAAAATTGACAAATTTGTTCACTTATGCCCGGTTTTTCAGTCGTTCAATAAACTTATTGAATCAATAACTTTTTTTTGCATTTGAAAACACATGGTTATTGATTCAATAGTGCTATTGGATCCATAAGGCTAGGCGTATACCGGTTAGTCAAGACAAGACAAGATGAGATTAGTCACGTTTAGTCACAGTACTTCACATATTCGCTTATGAAGCAACACACACCGATTAGTCATTGCATCAGTGTGTGCTGCTTCATAAGAAACTATGTGAATTACTGTGACTAAACGTGTCTTGTCTTGTCTTGACTAGTGTTCCGCTCTTAATACTGCAACAAGTTGCAATGGAAACAGGCCTAGAGTAGGTGAGCTGTGCGTATCATGATGAAAATTGTTTGTAATAATTGAAAAGCGCTTCAATCGATTTTACCTATATCAATGTGGGTCATTTCAATAATTTAGTCCTATCACTTAGTCACTATCATTATTTTATTATTACAATAATTATTCATTTTAGTCTTATCACTGGTTTGTGCGCCATTTTTCCTCAAATTCATTTATCAGCTGTGAAATATTGATGCGATGTGTAACTGTTGGTCTCACCACAGTAATTTGACAATGATAGGCAGGCATTCCAATTTAAGCACGGTGGTGTTCAGTAGCCGGGGAGCTACCATTTCACCGACTAACCAGTTTATCGACATTGGCATTAACTTGCCTTTGACTCGGTTGTCCAGCTGTTTTCCGATGCACGCATGCACACTGCATCGTTTCGATGAACAGACCTTAGTTACTTTTGTCGGCCAAGTGTTTCATCTAATTGGTATGTCGGTCAAATGGTAGATTCCTCCCTGGTAGAAGGGGCTTCGATTGTTTCGTCCTATCGACTGTCGATTTGATTGATTGTATTGAATAATGGTTGCTAGGCAACAGATGAGCCGCTCCGTAATGTTGGATGCGTGTAGTCCGGCATTGTTGAAGCAAAAGCTGAATGATGATGGTGTTTGTGGTTAGTGGTTGTATGTTGTTTCAATTATCGAAGAAAACCTGTTGAATTTTCATCAATACGGTGAATATTTGTACGTCAATGAATATTTTTTACTCAATTTTAAATTCGTTTGGGTTAAAAATGGGTTTTGAAATGATCAGAGTGGATCGTTTTATTGTTTGTACATACAAAAAAGTCGTTCAATAATTATTTTGAATTGTTTTCTTCTTGAGAGAAATTATTGTTGTAAAGTGATTAGGATGAATATTGTTTGTTATTGAAGTGCAGTAACATCGTGAAAAACACGTGTGAAATGCGTTTTAATGTCGATTACAGTGAGAAAATTACAATTTATTTTTCAAGTTTTTGGGGAATTTTTTCAATTAAATCCAGTATGGATAAAGTATGAATGCTAAATGTAAAATTCAAATTTCAAACTTTTAGGAACCTCCTGTAAATGTTGAGGTATGCAAATTATAATGCATGACTTCAGCTTCATTATATAGGGCGTTTACTAAGAACCTAAACCACAGGGGTTTAAAAAGGCCACAAATTTTTAAATGTTGAACAAAAATTTATTTCTGACATAGAAAGTGATCTTCAAACTCAGAATTTTTAGGATATTACAAAAATTAAGTAGAAAAAATGAAAATAATTTTCAATTTTCAATATACTTTATTATTTCTCTATTCATATTATTATTCCATAATTATTCATAAAATTCATCTACAAAACTTAAAAACTCAATAATATAATAAACATACAAACTTCATGATAATATAAACTCGAATTTCCAAATTCATCTTTTCGTTTTCCTAAACGAAATACCGAACAAGTTTTTAAGTTTCGGCTCAAAAGCTATGCAATAATGTTATGTCAAAAATATATCTCTTTATAAAACAAAGACATTTTAAAATACAGTACCACTTAACTGAATTAAAAATTATATGGATCAAGAGCCACGCAATCGCGTCAAAATCTCTCTTTATTTTCCCAAAGAAACAACTTTTAAAATTAATTAAAAATTGGAAACAGATAGTTCAAGAGCCATGCAATAACGTGTCAATCTTGTTAATGTAATATTCAGGTATAGCCTATCCCAGGTCGACATGCAAATACATACGGACCAGCCTACATTGTCAGAAAGTCTTTAACCTAGAACTGAGGTCGTTAATTCCCTAGGCCGCATTTATTCATGGCCTGGCATTGGTAACGAGATAGTGAGCACCTGTTTACTCCCTGGGGAAGGCATGAATGGAATTGAGAGAGTGAGAGAGATAAAGTGAGAGAGAGAGGGAGAAAGAGAAAGAGATAAAATAGAATTGAAGTAAGAAAAAGGAGAGGAATGGGAAGGATGAAAATAAGGAAGAAAGAGAGAGTGAGAGAACTGAAGAGAGTTGGAGCAAGAGGAAAAAGAAGGTAACTAATGGAGAAGAGGATAAAAATAAGGAAGATGAAGAATGGAATTGACGAAAAAATGCTATTTATAAATTTAAAATATATATTTTA
Source organism: Laodelphax striatellus (assembly GCA_017141395.1). Taxonomy (NCBI): domain Eukaryota; kingdom Metazoa; phylum Arthropoda; class Insecta; order Hemiptera; family Delphacidae; genus Laodelphax; species Laodelphax striatellus. Next base: position 32,333,032 of record CM029536.1, read on the forward strand.
AATATAGAATTTAATTATAATATATGATGCCTTAGTAAAGTAAATGCAAAATATGTATGTGTTTGGAAAGTTTTTTATCGTTTTTAGACGCATATAATTTGCTAACATTGTCAAATCTACCATTTTTCATCACCAAAATAATTTTCGCTTCTCCTGTGTATGTGATACTCGAAGGGAACAGCAATTATTACGCAATAGTATCGACTTTGTAGGGTGAGGTACAACACGGAACTTATTAATTATTTACGGGCTTTTATTCTTATCAGATCTATTCCTGTACATATCTCGTGGTGTTGCATTATTGATGGAAAAACGTTTATTTAGAAGACTGACAGGTGGACTCAATGACCTTGACCGATTTATTAGGTTGTCCACTTTTTAACGATTCGAAAAATGACAAATAGAAGAAGAACTTGGAAGCTGATGAAGGATTGCGAATAATCAGAAATTTACATGTGATGAAAAATAATAATCAATCAATTTCATTGAAAATCAATGGCAGTTTTGGGTTTTGCTAAACCCGTAGCTTTTTCAGCATGTACCATTCCAAAACAATGATATAATACAATACTAATACAATAAAAAGATACAAGAGTATTAAATAATACATCAGGTCAACTAAGAAATAATTTGCAGAATAAATGAAGAATCAATAACAGAAAAGAACCATGAATAGGGAAAAAGCAAAGAAAATATTTAACCAAGGAATTGATTTTGAAAGATACGAGAATTAGAGGGGAATAGAAATGAGAATTAAATTTATACCTATTATCAATAATTAGTCGTTCAGGCTGGCATTATGAAAGTAATTCAAATGAAAAACATACAAGTATTGGATGCAGAAATATGAAAAACATGAATTTATGTGAAGATCGTGAATATGACAAACGCATTTTCAAGACTTCCCCCTTTAGCTTTAGCTCCTCCCATTTGTGGGTGAGTCTTTGTTGCCTATCTCGTTCCACCAATCACAAGCCACAGCAACGTAGCAGAGCTCTCGACCAATCAGAGGCTCCAGTATTGTCGGCCATTTTACGAGACGAATTTTGAGTAGACTTCATATTTCAGCTTTAGCTCCCTCCCATTTATGGGTGTGTCCTTCCTTGTTCCACTAATCGCAAGCAAGCAACGTAGCAGAGCTCTCGGCCAATCAGAAGCTTCCATACTGTCAGCCATTTCACAAAACAAATTTCCAAGACTTCGTTCTTCAGTTTTAGCTCACTCTCATTTTTGGGCGTAGCCTTCATTGGTCGATCAATCGCATACTGTATTACTGTATCAGTAATTCGAGTATTGCCATAGCCTTCTTCAATGCAGTATTAATTAATACTGATACTAATAAATGAGAAATAATAATAATAAAATAATGATAGTATTGCTCCTTCTCAAAAAATCCCAAGTTTCTCTTTCACGGCGGTAGGAGGTAATCTATTATGCATACATACATATTTCAATAAAACAAATACCGGTATTAAATACTGATACTAATTTTAATGAGATATAATAAGTATTGCCCCTTCTTAAAACAGACCATGTTTCTCTTTCAGGGGAAAGTAATTATTAAGTAATCTATTATTCATTTTCAATAAAACAAATACCGGTATTGTTTTCGTAAATTTTGTTTATTTGGCAATAAAAGCATTAAATTTATTTTATGATTAATGATTGTGAAAAACAACAACATTAACATCAATAAAACCACGTTCAAAAATATGGTCTTAGTATTTTAAGGTTATGAATAATAAATATGGTCCATCGCATTTTGCAAGGAGTAAATTGTACTGGTGAGTCTCAAATTAATCCCTGTAGGATTCTCTCCAGGGAACAGTCTTAAATGAAAGGTGGGAGGTGGAAGAAAAGTGAGTGAAACGGTGCAAAGAGGAAATCTCATCAGAGAAAGACGTGAACAAGAGAGGACCATAATTTCCTTGCTCCCCTTCAGTTCAGGTGAAGAAAGGAAGTCGGGAACGGAGGAATAAATTAACCCCTGGATCGCTAGATTGTGTTTTTGTTGTTTATTATCAAAGAAGCATTGATTAGTCGGCAGGGAAGCTGTGAATCAAAATTCTGTCTGAATCTCTCGAGACTTGAAAGTTTCAACTTCAGTGTAGCTGGCTCATAAAAATATATACTCGAACAATTTTAACGTAATTAGTGATATTTCTATGATCATTTTTACAAATAAGAGTTGAAATAATACTCTACATTTCTGATACACGCCAACAAGTAGTTCGTAATTCCATTACAATTTTTACAAGAATTGATAAAACAACCAGCAGATAATTGTTACATTAGTTTTCATGTTAATTTCTCACGATTGTATGTGATATTTAAATACATACAATAATAAAAAACTTTCACTCTACTTTTTCAATTCTTACAGAAAAATCATCGTACATCATCTTAACATCATCTATGCATCTATACAAATACATCATCTATAAAATCATCTTACAAAACAAATCATCGTAAAGATTTTCCTATCTACTGATTTTCTACCTGCTTCAATAAAGGCATAGAGACTAAGGCTAGGCGTACACCGGTTAGTCAAGACAAGACAAGACGAGATTAGTCACGATCAGTCACCGTACTTCACATAGTTGCTTATGAAGCAACACACACCGATTAGTCATTGCATCGGTGTGTGCTGCTTCATAAGCAGCTATGTGAATTACTGTGACTAAACATGACTAATTTAGTCTTGTCTTGTCTTGACTAACCGGTGTACGCCTAGCCTATAACGAAATAAAATCCAGAGAATGGTTCATATCTGATATAACTTGGTGATTCATTCTTTACGGAAGTTTCTCCTCAAGCCGTCAATAAATTCGTTATCAGCTACATTTTTGTGACTCATATCACATTTTCGTCGCAATTTTAGAATTTTTCTAGCCGCTGGCTTATCAGCTAGCAATGCGGTTGGTAGGCTGTTCAATATTTTATAGTTGGCTCTGGCTTTTGTTGTGAAGTCTGCTCTGAATAGTGAGTGAGTGAGTGATGTGTGAGTAAACACATCTCCTGTCACTCGCTCACTGTCTCTCTCTCTCACACACACTCTTTCTCTGCAATCTAATCTATCCCTCTCTCCTTTTCTTTTTCAACTCTTTTTTACTCTTCGAGTAAACACATCGAAGCGTCTGACGCAAGTGGCTCTACTTTACTAGTGTGAGTCATGGAGAATATTGAACCCATTCGGTTCAAGTTAGAAGAATATTGAACCCATTCTCTTCAGTCTATAAAAATGCGACTAAATCCATGGAATTGAAGATGTTTAGGGCGATGTTTTTGTCTGTTTCTGTTTCCAAAAATTGTTTTTGTTCAACTACTAATGTCTGATGAAGATATTGATAAAGTTGTTATTAATTGATTAGATTTAATTGTACCGATGGAGATTTATTTGTACCGTAAAATATAAGGAATAATTTTAATAATTTGTACCGTAATTAACATAAATTTGTATACGTCACACGTTTTGTCTTTTCAGAATTCCATCTTTTGGTATTTGACTAGTAATACATTACTGTTTTGCCTTCGGTTGTGTTATTGGAATTGTTTATCAAATTATTCATTAATCAATTCCTTTTTAATAGTTGGAATAAGAAACTCAGTTGAATTTCTCATGAAATTCTTCAATATTTTTTTCATATGGAATTGAAAATTAATTCTAATACAATAATTATCTAAACAGTGGCGGTCCCAGGGGGGGGGGGGGGAGTTTGGGTGGTGATATATCACCCTCCGAAATATCAAGATGGATCCCCCCTAAAAAAGAAATGATTCATAATTAAGCCACGCTCAATATTGATCTCACACACATCATACTGATGTGATGGTAAATAAAATGTTATTTTCTCTTTCCTTTCCTAGTGCATGCTTGCTAGCAATGGAGTGACTGAGAGAGGAATCATCCAGCTGCTATCTCTGCATGATAACGTTCCAAATCCAAAAGTGACGCTTCACAAGAGTTCTTGTTGATCTGAAATAATGACCGAACTGAATTCGAATGAAGTCTCTGATTAACTACGAACTAACAATCCAACTAATCCTACAAGTTCTTACTAAATAACTAGTGTTTTAACTGCATTTGTTCAGCGAACTTGAATAAACTTTCTATGAACTAACAATTCTACCAACTCTTATTGAAGAACCAGTAAATCAACTGGATTTTTTTGAAACAGTTTTGAATCAACTGAAACGAACTTTCATCATATTTCCAACTAACATAAAATAATCTCTATAAAAGAAATAGATAAAAAGACGGCGTAGAAAGGATATAATAAGGGTTTTTAAAGAAATAAATAGAATAAAAACATAGAAAATAGGTTCGAATTACCGTCGCGTAGGGCCTTCGCCTAGGGGTTCGGCCTCTGCAGCTTCAGCCATGCCAGAATCTTTCTCTTTGTCGGTGGAGGATTTGACAAGGGGCGGAGGGGGAGGGGCGAGTGGATCAGCTGTTGTGCCCGACACCGAACTTGGATCAGCTGTTAGCAGTGGAGACGGTCTGCGCAGGCGCAGCTTTCACAGACTTATGCCAGCAGGGAATACGCAAGCTGGCAATGGATCATCAGGCCATGGTGGTAATAGTTATGATTAGTTATTGTTTGATGCAGAGTGTTTTGAAAAAATTGTGCTTCTTGAACAGATTATTAGTAACTAAAGAAGTGTGTTAAGGGTACACTTATTTCAAAAGAGGTGAAGGTGCAGCTGTAGATGTAGGTTAGGTAAAGATGGAGGTGAGTATTGAATGCTTTCTATCGCGATGCTTTTCTCCCACTACACCAGTCCACTCCACAGACTGGAGTAATAGTGTGAATTGTATGTGAAAACTATATTATTGTATGTGACAATGCCTATTGTAAATCTGTTTTATTTTATGGCTAATAAAAATCTTGACGAAATGAGTGGCCTTGAACCGGTCAATCACGAAGAAGCATCGCGCTAGCCATCGATGTAAAATCAAAAAAATTCGTTTTTCAAAATAAGCATCGCGCTAAACCTTCATCTAAGGCTAGGCGTACACCGGTTAGTCAAGACAATACAAGACGAGATTAGTCACATAGTTTTTATTCACATAGTTGCTTATGAAGCAGCACACGCCGATGCCTAACCTAACCCAATGACTAATCGGTGTGTGTTGCTTCATAAGCAACTACGTGAAGTACTGTGACTAATCTCCGATGCAATGACTAATCGGTGTGTGTTGCTTCATAAGCAACTATGTAAAGTACTGTGACTAAACGTGACTAATCTCGTCTTGTCTTGACTAACCGGTGTACGCCTAGCCTTAACCCACACATTGACCTGTTTTGTTATAAAAGCGTGCAGATTAGAGGCAATGCATTTGTTGTTCCTTGCGGTCTCATCGACCTGCACCTACACCTCTCTTCACATAAGGCTAGGCGTACACCGGTTAGTCAAGACAAGACGAGATTAGTCACAGTACTTCACATAGTTGCTTATGAAGCAACACACACCGATTAGTCATTGCATCGGTGTGTGCTGCTTCATAAGCAGCTATGTGAATTATTGTGACTAATCTCGTCTTGTCTTGTCTTGACTAACCGGTGTACGCCTAGCCTAAGTGTACCCTAGTCAAGCTTTGATAGTCCGTGAGGAATAGCTTGACCCACGGATACTAGAATACACGGCAGCGTTCATGATTAGTTGCGCAGTAGCCTACCATTATGCGAAAAATACACTCGATTGTTGCACCACTTGAATTGTTGCAGTCTTGAATTGTAAGTGTGTTGAGTGAAGCAGGCACTACATTGTAGCACAAACAACAGATATTATGTATTTAGTATCATCATAGTTGATAGAAATACACTAGATTATGAGAATCTTGAAGATTGTTTCATAATTATCTTTAATGCTCCATACTCATCACATTTGTTGTATTCTCATTATTATTACTTCTCTCGAATATCTTCACGTGTTTCAAGAAACTTGAATTTCATGTCAATTTCAATTACACCTTAATAATAATAATGTTGTGTGCTGAGATTGAGTCTCAAAACTTGGGTTCACTTTGTTTTAAATTGTTATATTTTGTCGTCTCTACTGCTTGGAGTTTTTTGTCGTTTTCTTAGCACCATTTTTTAAGTTTGCGTATATTTTGTCTTCACAATTGTCTCATAGTAAATGATTGGAATTGTTCGACGTGGTATTTGTGCACTGTTATGAAAAGAAAGTTTCCACTAAAGCTCACCACACACGAATTTTAAGGCTAATTTTTTCTGTCACTTTGATTATTGAACAACGTTTTTCTTGTGATAATGTTATCACTGTTTGTTTGATAGAATCTGGCTCAAAACATTTTGTATTCATTCTTTGATCACTTTAATATTTGTCACACTTTTAGCACTATTTTGGATTTGATTGAAAGTGGATGTTTTTCCGATCACGTCAATATTGTTAACTTATAACTTAAACTTATTTCAAAGCACAATTATTTGTTTTATTCTCCTGAGATGTTTTTCAATATTTGTTATGTTTATGTACATACAGTTTTTGTCTCTATGTTTTGTAATTTTTTGTTCTGAAATGTTTCCCAATTGTTTATTTATATAATTTTGTCACTATGTACATTGCTATTGCTACAACATAAAATTATGTATAATGATGTATTCATATGTCTAGTGTGCTGGCTTTTTTCTGTATTACAAGACTCACAATTTTTTATGAAACAGGCCCCAGGGAGGTATTCAGCAACTAGAAATAAAAATATAGATTATATCTGCTTATAATTCGACTGTAATGTCTACAATATTTTCTCTAGAAAATTCTATTCTTTTACGGAGTCTTCAGATCTGCAGAATGCAAAGCAACCTATCAAAGATGTAAATCCCTATTGATTTGGTTTTGTTTTCCTTTCGCTCTTTCCATCCGGGAAAGAAAATACCTACCCACCTTTTTAACATAAGAAAATGGGTCCAATATCCTCTTCCACTTTTCTTCTTCCTCTCTTCTCTTCTCCTTCTCTTCCCTCTTTTCCTTCTTCTTTCCATCTCTTATCCTCTTACTTCTTATTTTCCCGGTTCCCGTCCTTATATCCTATCCGATCATCTGAATTTGAAATTCATTACCTTCAGCGATTTTCTTCTTCTGTTACATCATTCGAGTTTTGAAAATACAAAATTTGTTATGTATGGAACCAATAATCTACTCTCTTATTATGATCATTCTTGTGATTAACCGATTACTGTATTACTCTTACAATATCTGTTACTGTTACAATAATCTGATATGTGATTTGTTTTGTAGCTGGTAGAAGGTTATTTGTGAATGAATTGTTTTATGTATTGATTGTAACTTATTTTCTCTATCAATAATGATTATTAGGATATTGTAAAGAATATTTTCATCCTATCATTGAGTGTTTCAGCTAGTCAATTTTCATGATCAACTATTGAGTCTTTTTCCTCAATTTCTCATAAATTATTTGTAATGTAGGCTACATTTGAAATATAATTACATTACATTGTATTATAAAATATAATAGCTTTGAATATATTTTGTAATACAGTTTTCTGTTGGTTACAGGTTCAGACATGAGTTTGATTGAAATCATAGCGACTGTTGGTAGCATTGTCCTATTCATCGTCACATTTCCAATTTCGGTCTTCATGGCATTCAAGGTAACGTCAAGCGCATTCTTTTTCTGGCACAAATTCATGATAGATTGAGTTTTCAGTCTAGTCTTTGGATTTGGAGTGAAATAAGCTTCATAAACCCAGATTTATTTAGACTGATAAGCTTACCGCTCCTGTTGTAACGGTGACCGGCTCCTCTAAATACAATTTATGAGCTTCAAAATCGCTTTCCGGTGGTTCGGACCCCTCCTAAAGCTGTAGGTCCTTTCATTTCTCATCATCATCCTTGCCATTACTCACGCACAAGCCTAGAGCTTATGTGGGCATCATCCCCCAGCAAAACGAAAATGTTAAATGAAAGTTATTCGCCATCCTCCAAATTAAGTGAATATCACTATACTATAACAGACAAATCTATTCTTACTTCATCATTTCTGATTCTGTCTGTCCTAGTGCAGCCGAAAACACTCCATAGAAATCTAATTATTTTTTATTCTAATTTCAAACTTTTCTTCTAGCTATTTTATTTATTTCATACATTTTAATTAATAATTTGAGTTTAGAATAACTATTAATTTTGAAGTTTTTCATAACTTTCTATTAATTTAAGTTCTGAATTCGTCTATTACAGATAGTTCAGGAGTACGAGAGAGCCGTAATCTTCCGACTGGGCCGCGTTAGACAGGGTGGAGCCAGAGGACCCGGCATATTTTTCATACTACCCTGTATAGACTCCTACTGCAAGGTCGATCTGCGAACCGTCTCCTTTGATGTTCCACCGCAAGAGGTAGGTCCACTAATTACTTTCATATTTCTTCAATATTAATTTGTTAGATCCAGATTGAACTATCACCAATAATGATTGAAAAATATCGAGTAACCACTAGCTATATGCTTGGAACTATCACAAAATGCGATTCAAACTGAACCAAAATTTTTGCTTGTAAGATTGATATAGAATACTATAAATGCGTTTTAAGATATTAGAATCACTTTAAAAATATTAGAATCACTTTAAAGATATTAGAATCACTTTAAGATATTAGAATCAGCTTTTAGCTCTGTTTGCTTCAATCAAGGAAAGAGGTTTTTTGGACGTTCAAGGGTTTTGATTTTTGAAAAATAGTAGAGATCTCGATAGGATAGAGCTCAAAATAGAAACATCCTATTTTAAAAAAGAATACTTCAGTGTTAATTTAGTCCAGTTTGAAGAAATTTGAAAAAATTTCTTCATACGTTCGTACATTCTAGATAAGTCACTAACTTTTTAGATACTGTAATGATTTCTTGACTCACTTTTAGCCAAACTACTACTAGATTTAAGTTTTGATAGTTATTCTTGGAATAAATATAGAGTTTATTTAGCTCTTTTTCAATAAAATAGCTAGTGTTTTCTATTGAATTTCACTGGCACAAACTAGCGGCATTCTATTTATAAGATGCTTTGAAAAGCACTTAAGCCCACTACTATAGTGTTTTGTAAACTACTAGATTTCAGCCAAGTTATCAATTTTTTAAATTGAACACAAAAGCAGAATTATTGCAAGTACGGCAATGCATATAGAAGCACTTCAGTAAACTTCTTGTATTAGTAGTTTTTTTCTATAGATTTTAGCGAAACGTTATCCATTTTTTGTTAAGAATTTCAAGGTCATTCCAAGTTTCCCTAGACAGGCTTTTTCAGTACTACTAGAATTCAACAGAAAGTGGATAATTTTTTAAATAAATTTGCGGTAATTTGGCGTTTCAAATAGTTTTTCTGTACTATTAGGTTTAGAAGCATTCAGCTGTACTCTCAGCTATACTTTGATTTTAAATCGTATAACTTAGTATATCTTTTATTTAGAATAATTTTCAAAAATATTTTAATTATGTTAGGCTAGCCGAAATATACTTTGAGAAACTCTGCTCTAGAGTAAGCAGCATTATTGCAAGTGTAGCAATGCTTTTAAAAGCAATTCATCTAACTTCTAGTCTTGGTAGTTTTTTCTATACGTTTTAGCCAAAAGTTATCCATTTCTCAAAGAATTTGAAGCCTTTTCCATTGACAGAGTTTTTAAGAATTAGTAGATTTAAGCAAAAAGTTGCCGATTTTTTCGAAGAATTTCGCTGTCATTTGGCATTTTTAGTAGTTTTCCTGTACTACTAGATCTCAGCGAATAGTTACCAATTTTTCTTTGAGAATTCCAGTGTAACTTAGCGTTTTTCAAGTTAGTTTTGACTGTTATCTATCGAACGAACTTTACTGGCACAAATTAGTGGCCTTGTTTCTAGGTACTGTCTAGGGACTCAGTGACAGTGCATGTTGACGCTGTGGTATTCTACAGAGTTAGCAGTCCAACAATGGCCACCAACAATGTTGAGGACTACAGGTACCTCGACAAAAATTGAAAAAAATGTATATATATATCCTGCACAATCCCCTCCCCCTCCACCCATTCCTCACATGCTTTTGCTGTTAGTTGAAAATAAATTTTCAAAAGAATAAAATTGTTAATAAACTAGGTTGATGTTTTGGTTTCATTGTAACACTTGAATAACAAGAAACAATGTCAGATTCCTATGAATATTTATTTGAAATTTTCTGTTCTGAGATGATATATATTATCAATTCTTGATAGCTATATAATTTCGTTTGGTTGTTTATTAGTTCTTCATTGTGAGTTCTTCAATCTTATTAAGTTTCTTCATCCAAAACTTGAGAATGGTTCAAGTTACAGAGACCATATTGACTTATCAACCCCCCTCCCTCTTCCTAAAATAAGTAACTCCCTTAATTTGGTACTTTTACCTTTACCCCTTCTTCCAAATACCCCCCCACACTTTTTCGAGTCCAGAACAGCTACTTTTGTTATTTTTGTAACAAAATAAAATAATAGAACAGAAATCATTATCATAGGTTGGATTCCCATTTTGTTAGGCTTTATTGCATCATCCCTCACCTCATATCTATGCACAGATCAGGAGAAAATTAGGAAACCATACAGGCTATTTTTATTTTTATTATGTTTATTCCTTCTGTAATTATCATTATGTATTCAAATTTCGAAAATTAGGAAACCATACAGGCTATTTTTATTTTTATAATATTTATTCCATCTCTAAGTATCCTCATGTATTCAAATTTCGTGCCAATCATCTATTATTCATTATTGTATCTCAATACAATGTGTTCCTTTTTTCCTAGTGATAATACACTCTTAATTTTACCACCGTGTGAAACGTTAGCCACTGTACATTTTTCACTACGTGCTTTGTTTTGTTGAATTGTTTAGTTTTTATTTTGATAATCATCCTTCACTGATTATTTCAATTCTCATTTATATTTCATCTATAAAATGATTTATTTAGAATAACATGATACACCGTACCTGTATAATCAAATTTCGTGCCAATCATTCCTAATTTTATTCACCATGTGAGATTTTGGCCACTGTTGTAGATTACACGCTGCATTCTTTGTTTTGTTGAATTGTTCAGTTTTTATTTTGATAAACTATTCTTCACTGATTGCGATGTTTGATTGCACGTTGCGTGTGTGCGTGCGTGTGTCAGGTGCTGACAAGGGATTCAGTGACTGTGTGTGTGGATGCCGTTATTTATTACAAGGTCCAAAGACCTATGGCAGCCGTCATCAATATCAACAATTATGGGTACCGTATAAGAACATTTTCAAACATTTTATTTCTAACAATTGATTGCTCGATTATGAATTATTCTCAATCCAATAGTAGGCCTACTGTATACATTTTTCAAAAATGTATTCCCAATATTACTGATTGCTCGATTAAGTATACACTCAATCCAATATGTATCGTATACGTTTTCCAAAAAATGTACCTTTCTAATTGCTCGATTATGAATTTTTCTATCCAATTTTATCTATTCTACTGTACTATCTACGTTTTTAATCAATATTTATTTCATCAAGGATATGCTAAGAAAAGAAAAAAAACAGACGTTAGACCAAAACTTCTTCTAATTGCTTCTATGAATTTTCTATAAATATATCTATTTTACTGTACTATCTACGTATTTCATAAAGATATAGATCTTGCAAGAAAAGAAATTATGATTCTTTATTCTTTCTGAGATTGTTAAATTAAAAAGAAGGCATACTACCAGAATCTAAAAATCTGAATCTTTTGTTAGCCTTGATACCTTTTCAATCGTATCTCTAAAATTTAGATAATTTGACTTTTTTACGGCTCGTAGATTTTCCCTATGGTGTTGGTTCATTGCTTGACGCTCGTTACCCTTTACCATTTTTGCTTGAATCCTCATGTATATTTTATTTTAAATACTTGAATCTTTATGTATATTCTATTTTAAATACTTGATTTGTTTTATTACACAATATTTCACATTGCATGTTCATAGTCAATTAAATTATAAGTTTGTACAGATGATAATAATAAAATTTAACAATACTATTAGTAATTTCTGAAAATCATTTGAGCATGCCATGTAGGATGCTTTCAGATAACTTATTGCAATAGAAAACTGTCAAATAGAGCTTTATAGCAAACAAAATGCATACAATTGAAATTAGCAAATTCTCCTTGTATTCTGTTTATGGTATGTATAGTTTAACTGAGAAAAATTTCATTTTTATATAGATGAACTATAACTATAACACACGTATGTACGCATTAACGCATACGTTTTTACTGCATGCTATTTTTATGAGTAATTTGCATAAAATTGCAGCAACGGTTAATGGAAGTCAATTCCATTAATACCTTCCAATAGTAATTATTAATAATGATAATAGTTATTGTGAAATTATTATACAATTATATAAGCATTTATAATTGTACAATTTATTGGTTGCTAGCTGACCAAACCCTGATCTAACATAATAATCAATACAATACAGTCTAGTTGTATTCCAAGTAAACAATTCAAATATAAATATAAACAATTTATTTCAACTTCAATTCATGTTGTTTATTTATTTAAAGAAATGAAGCAAATTAGAATAATCTGCTATAAAATGTAGGCTAGTTCGATGTGAACTAATGAAGTTTTAGTAAATAAATTGAGGTTCAACAACTAGTATTGTAGTTTTGCAATAATAATGGTTCGAGATGAAGGGATTCATTGGATCAGACAATTGATATTGAATACTTAATAATCCATCAATCAAAAACTAAAATGATGCTCTCTGAAGACCCTTTAAATGCAAAAATTGAGAACGAAATAAACGGTTACACTATAACAAATTTATAGTGGATTTTATCTACATTACTTCAGCTCATGTGTTGAATACAAGTGCTATCGTCGTAGTACGATACGAGCAAAAGTCACTAACTTCGAAAAACTAGTTTTGAGAAAATTGCATTCGAAGTTTTGGCCAAATTAGAATGGCTCAACAACAAATAAAGAAAACTATTAATTCAGAATGAAAGTGATAATGTTAATTCAGTAAATAGCATCATGAACTCATAGAATACAATAATATTATATTTTATAAAATTAGATTTATAAAGATGTTGCACACTTAGGCTAGGCGTACACCGGTTAGTCAAGACAAGACAAGACGAGATTAGTCACGTTTAGTAACAGTAATTCACATAGTTGCTTATGAAGCAGCACACACTGATGCAGTGACTAATCGGTGTGTGTTGCTGCATAAGCAACTATGTGAAGTACTGTGACTAAACGTGACTAATCTCGGCTTGTCTTGTCTTGACTAACCGGTGTACGCGTAGCCTTAGTCTAATTACCTTTGTATAGACCTTAGTATAGTCTGGCAACAGACAAAAGAGCCTCCCAAATAAGAACTCTACTGCGCAGAGAGAGCGCACGTTATGCAATGCAGCAGTTTATCTCACTCGCTCACTAGAGTAGTGGTACTATGTGATACTGTATCACTTCAGTGATAAGATGCGCGAAGGTTCTTTTGTCTGTTGCCAGACTATAACTGTGAGTAATAGCAATGATGTGATTTAGCCTATATTCAAACTCAAATAAAATTTATTCACAAATTTAATAATATTATACAATTGTACCATTGTACAATTATACAATTGTAATAAATATCTTCAGTTCATATTATTCATATGCAAATGTATAATAATTAATTGTGAATTTGCAGCCATTCAACCAGACTGCTGGCTGCTACCACTCTTCGCAACGTGCTGGGAACAAGAAACCTGTCGGAGATTCTTTCCGAGCGAGAGGCCATCTCACACAACATGCAGACAGCACTGGACGAGGCCACTGATCCGTGGGGCGTGAAAGTTGAACGGGTCGAAATGTAAGTTTTCACACCAGTGCGCTCCAGCCCAAATGAAAATGTTTTGAATGATCAATCTGATGTGTGTATCCAGACGCTACAGTGTGAATACACCAGCAATTGGTGTATCTCAATTATTGAGATACGTTATTATTGTAATCGAGACGGGCCTGGATCGTTTTTCTACTTTGAAATTTATTTATTCCCATATAAGAGGATCTTATGGTAAAAACAAAACTGCCTACTATGCTATTGAAGTGCATATTATATTATCCCTGAGCGTGTATGATACTGATTGGTAAAATATTCAATTTTTTTCAATTTAAGTAGTAATATCATAGAGAAAGCATACGCCAAGTAGATAACTCATCAGATAAACATAAGGGAAAAATTTAAACAGCCGTCCCTGCTTACATTTTTACTGTGCGGCAAAAATTGATCGTGTTAGACGAGCCCACTTTACTAAGGCTAGGCGTACACCGGTTAGTCAAGACAAGACAAGACGAGATTAGTCACGTTTAGTGACAGTACTTCACATAGTTGCTTATGAAGCAACACACACCGATTAGTCATTGCATCGGTGTGTGCTGCTTCATAATCAACTATGTGAATTACTGTGACTAAACGTGACTAATTTAGTCTTGTCTTGTCTTGTCTAACCGGTGTACGCCTAGCCTTACACAGCAAATTCTGGAAGTACCAAGAAGTACTCAGAGATATCCCCACCATCACGTCGATTTTCCGTCGTTCACAGTTTAACATGAGGCTAATCATCTACTTAACGTATGCTTTCTCTATGGTAGTATTCATTCAATTTGGCGAATGGCGAATAACTATCATTCAACATTTCTATGATGTTCTGATGATTTCTTTATTCTCTTTCTTGCATCTTCTGCCTCCCAGAGGGGAGAAGGCCAAACTCATTACATAAATGATTGAACATTACTTTCCTAATAACAATCATATGAGGGTATAATTGACATTAATAACAATATATCAGTCTAATCTAATAGAAAAAATCATAACTTTTTCCTCTTACTCTAATTCATCAACTTTATTCTCTTTCTTGCATCTTCTGCTTGCCAGAGGGGAGAAGGCCAAACTCATTACATAAATGATTGAACATTACTTTCCTAATAACAATCATATGAGGGTATAATTGACATTGATAACAATATATCAGTCTAATCTAATAGGAAAAATCATAACTTTTTCATCTTTTTCAGCTTATTCATCAACTTTATTCTCTTTCTTGCATCTTCTGCTTGCCAGAGGCAAGAAGGCCAAACTCATTACATAAATGATTGAACATTACTTTCCTAATAACAATCATATGAGGGTATAATTGACATTTATAACAATATATCAGTCTAATCTAATAGAAATATCATAACTTTCTCCTCTTTTTTCAATTCATCAACTTTATTCTCTTTCTTGCATCTTCTGCTTGCCAGAGGCGAGAAGGCCAAACTCATTACATAAATGATTGAACATTACTTCCCTAATAACAATCATATGAGGGTATAATTGACATTAATAACAATATATCAATCTAATCTAATATAAAAAACCATAACTTTTTCCTCTTACTCCAATTCATCAACTTTATTCCCTTTCTTGCATCTTCTGCTTGCCAGAGGGGAGAAGGCCAAACTCATTACATAAATGATTGAACATTACTTTCCTAATAACAATCATATGAGGGTATAATTGACATTAATAACAATATATCAGTCTAATCTAATAGAAAAAATCATAACTTTTTCCTCTTACTCTAATTCATCAACTTTCTTCTCTTTTTTGCATCTTCTGCTTGCCACAGGGAAGAAGGCCAAACTCATTACATAAATGATTGAACATTACTTTCCTAATAACAATCAAATGAGGGTATAATTGACATTAATAACAATATATCAGTCTAATCTAATGGAATAAAACATAACTTTCTCCTCTTTTTTTAATTCATCAACTTTATTCTCTTTCTTGCATCTTCTGCTTGCCAGAGGCAAGAAGGCCAAACTCATTACATAAATGATTGAACATTACTTTCCTAATAACAATCATATGAGGGTATAATTGACATTAATAACAATATATCAGTCTAATCTAATAGAAAAAATCATAACATTTTCTCTTACTCTAATTCATCAACTTTATTCTCTTTCTTGCATCTTCTGCTTGCCAGAGGCAAGAAGGCCAAACTCATTACATAAATGATTGGACATTACTTTCCTAATAACAATCATATGAGGGTATAATTGACATTAATAACAATATATCAGTCTAATCTAATAGAAAAAATCATAACTTTTCCCTCTCACTCTAATTCATCAACATTATTCCCTTTCTTGCATCTTCTGCTTGCCAGAGGGGAGGAGGCCAAACTCATTACATAGATGATTGAACATTACTTTCCTAATAACAATCAAATGAGGGTATGATTGACATTAATAACAATATATCAGTCTAATCTAATGGAATAAAACATAACTTTCTCCTCTTTTTTTAATTCATCAACATTATTCTCTTTCTTGGATCTTCTGCTTGCCAGAGGGGGGAGGCCAAACTCATTACATAAATGATTGGACATTACTTTCCTAATAACAATCATATGAGGGTATAATTGACATTAATAACAATATATCAGTCCAATCTAATAGAAAAAAATCATAACTTTTTCCTCTTACTCTAATTCATCAACATTATTCTCTTTCTTGCATCTTCTGCTTGCCAGAGGGGAGGAGGCCAAACTCATTACATAGATGATTGAACATTACTTTCCTAATAACAATCAAATGAGGGTATAATTGACATTAATAACAATATATCAGTCTAATCTAATGGAATAAAACATAACTTTCTCCTCTTTTTTTAATTCATCAACTTTATTCTCTTTCTTGGATCTTCTGCTTGCCAGAGGCAAGAAGGCCAAACTCATTACATAAATGATTGAACATTACTTTCCTAATAACAATCATATGAGGGTATAATTGACATTAATAACAATATATCAGTCCAATCTAATAGAGAAAAATCATAACTTTTTCCTCTTACTCCAATTCATCAACATTATTCTCTTTCTTGCATCTTCTGCTTGCCAGAGGGGAGGAGGCCAAACTCATTACATAAATGATTGAACATTACTCTCCTAATAACAATCATATGAGGGTATAATTGACATTAGTAACAATATATCAGTCTAATCTAATAGAAAAAATCATAACTTCTTCCTCTTACTCTAATTCATCAACTTTCTTCTCTTTTTTGTATCTTCTGCTTGCCACAGGGAAGAAGGCCAAACTCATTACATAAATGATTGAACATTACTTTCCTAATAACAATCATATGAGGGTATAATTGACATTAATAACAATATATCAGTCTAATCTAATAGAAAAAACATAACTTTTCCTCTTACTCTAATTCATCAACTTTATTCTCTTTCTTGCATCTTCTGCTTGCCAGAGGAGAAGGCCAAACTCATTACATAAATGATTGAACATTACTTTCCTAATAACAATCAAATGAGGGTATAATTGACATTAATAACAATATATCAGTCTAATCTAATAGAAAAATCATAACTTTTCCTCTTACTCTAATTCATCAACTTTATTCTCTTTCTTGCATCTTCTGCTTGCCAGAGGAGAAGGCCAAACTCATTACATAAATGATTGAACATTACTTTCCTAATAACAATCATATGAGGGTATAATTGACATTAATAACAATATATCAGTCTAATCTAATAGAAAAAATCATAACTTTTCCTCTTACTCTAATTCATCAACTTTATTCTCTTTCTTGCATCTTCTGCTTGCCAGAGGAGAAGGCCAAACTCATTACATAAATGATTGAACATTACTTTCCTAATAACAATCATATGAGGGTATAATTGACATTAATAACAATATATCAGTCTAATCTAATAGAAAAATCATAACTTTTCCTCTCACTCTAATTCATCAACATTATTCTCTTTCTTGCATCTTCTGCTTGCCAGAGGAGAAGGCCAAACTCATTACATAAATGATTGAACATTACTTTCCTAATAACAATCATATGAGGGTATAATTGACATTAATAACAATATATCAGTCTAATCTAATAGAAAAATCATAACTTTTCCTCTCTCTAATTCATCAACTTTATTCTCTTTCTTGCATCTTCTGCTTGCCAGAGGGGAGAAGGCCAAACTCATTACATAAATGATTGAACATTACTTTCCTAATAACAATCATATGAGGGTATAATTGACATTAATAACAATATATCAGTCTAATCTAATAGAAAAATCATAACTTTCCTCTTACTCTAATTCATCAACTTTATTCTCTTTCTTGCATCTTCTGCTTGCCAGAGGAAGAAGGCCAAACTCATTACATAAATGATTGAACATTACTTTCCTAATAACAATCAAATGAGGGTATAATTGACATTAATAACAATATATCAGTCTAATCTAATAGAAAAATCATAACTTTTTCCTCTTACTCTAATTCATCAACTTTATTCTCTTTCTTGCATCTTCTGCTTGCCAGAGGCAAGAAGGCCAAACTCATTACATAAATGATTGGACATTACTTTCCTAATAACAATCATATGAGGGTATAATTGACATTAATAACAATATATTAGTCTAACCTAATAGAAAAAATCATAACATTTCCCTCTCACTCTAATCCATCAACATTATTCCCTTTCTTGCATCTTCTGCTTCCCAGAGGGGAAAAGGCCAAACTCATTACATAAATGATTGAACATTACTTTCCTAATAACAATCATATGAGGGTATAATTGACATTAATAACAATATATCAGTCTAATCTGATATGAAAAATCATAACTTTTCCTCTTACTCTAATTCATCAACTTTATTCTCTTTCTTGCATCTTCTGCTTGCCAGAGGCAAGAAGGCCAAACTCATTACATAAATGATTGAACATTACTTTCCTAATAACAATCATATGAGGGTATAATTGACATTAATAACAATATATCAGTCTAATCTAATAGAAAAAATCATAACTTTTCCTCTTACTCTAATTCATCAACTTTCTTCTCTTTTTTGCATCTTCTGCTTGCCACAGGGAAGAAGGCCAAACTCATTACATAAATGATTGAACATTACTTTCCTAATAACAATCAAATGAGGGTATAATTGACATTAATAACAATATATCAGTCTAATCTAATGTAATAAAACATAACTTTCTCCTCTTTCCTAATTCATCAACTTTATCCTCCTACTTGCATCTACTGCTTGCCAAAGGCAAGAAGGCCAAACTCATTACATAAATGATTGGACATTACTTTCCTAATAACAATCATATGAGGGTATAATTGACATTAATAACAATATATTAGTCTAATCTAATAGAAAAAATCATAACTTTTCCTCTTACTCTAATTCATCAACTTTATTCTCTTTCTTGCATCTTCTGCTTGCCAGAGGGGAGAAGGACAAACTCATTACATAAATGATTGAACATTACTTTCCTAATAACAATCAAATGAGGGTATAATTGACATTAATAACAATATATCAGTCTAAACTAATAGAAAAATCATAACTTTTCCTCTTACTCTAATTCATCAACTTTATTCTCTTTCTTGCATCTTCTGCTTGACATAGGCAAGAAGGCCAAACTCATTACATAAATGATTGAACATTACTTTCCTAATAACAATCAAATGAGGGTATAATTGACATTAATAACAATATATCAGTCTAATCTAATGGAATAAAACATAACTTTCTCCTCCTTTTTCAATTCATCAACTGTATTCTCTTTCTTGCATCTTCTGCTTGCCAGAGGTGAGAAGGCCAAACTCATTACATAAATGATTGAACATTACTTCCCTAATAACAATCATATGAGGGTATAATTGACATTAATAACAATATATCAGTCTAATGTAATAGAAAAAATCATAACTTTTCCCTCTTACTCTAATTCATCAACTTTATTCTCTTTCTTGCATCTTCTGCTTCCCAGAGGGGAGAAGGCCAAACTCATAACATAAATTATTAAACATTACTTCCCTAATAACAATCAAATGAGGGTATAATTGACATTAATAACAATATATTAGTCTAATCTAATAGAAAAAATCATAACATTTTCTCTTACTCTAATTCATCAACTTTATTCTCTTTCTTGCATCTTCTGCTTGCCAGAGGTCGAAGGCCAAACTCATTACATAAATGATTGAACATTACTTTCCTAATAACAATAAAATGAGGGTATAATTGACATTAATAGCAATATATCAGTCTAATCTAATGGAATAAAACATAACTTTCTCCTCTTACTCCAATTCATCAACTTTCTTCTCTTTCTTGCATCTTCTGCTTGCCACAGGGGAGAAGGCCAAACTCATTACATAAATGATTGAACATTACTTTCCTAATAACAATCATATGAGGGTATAATTGACATTAATAACAATATATCAGTCTAATCTAATAGAAAAAATCATAACTTTTTCCTCTTACTCCAATTCATCAACTTTATTCTCTTTCTTGCATCTTCTGCTTGCCACAGGGGAGAAGGCCAAACTCATTACATAAATGATTGAACATTACTTTCCTAATAACAATCAAATGAGGGTATAATTGACATAATTAGCTATATATCATTCTAATCTAATGGAATAAAACATAACTTTCTCCTCTTTTTATAATTCATCAACTTTATTCTCTTTCTTGCATCTTCTGCCTCCCAGAGGGGAGAAGGCCAAACCCATCACATGAATGATTGAACATTACTTTCCTAATAACAATCAAATGAGGGTATAATTGACATCAATAACAATATATCACTCCAATCTAATAGAAAAAATCATAACTTTCTCCTCTTTTTTTCAATTCATCAACTTTCTTTTTTTTCTTGCATCTTCTGCTTGCCAGAGGGGAGAAGGCCAAACTCATTACATAAATGATTGAACATTACTTTCCCAATAACAATCATATGAGGGTATAATTGACATTAATAACAATATATCAGTCTAATCTAATAGAAAAAATCATAACTTTTTCCTCTTACTCTAATTCATCAACTTTCTTTTTTTTTTGCATCTTCTGCTTGCCACAGGGAAGAAGGCCAAACTCATTACATAAATGATTGAACATTACTTTCCTAATAACAATCATATGAGGGTATAATTGACATTACTAACAATATCTCAGTCTAATCTAATAGAATAAATCATAACTTCCTCCTCTTTTCTCAATTCATCAACTTTATTCTCTTTCGTACATCTTCTTCTTGCCAGGGTTCAGAAGACCAAACTCATTACATAAATGATAGAACATTACTTCCCTGATAACAATCATATGAGGGTATAATTGACATTAATAACAATATATCAGTCTAATCTAATAGAAAAAATCATAACTTTTCCCTCTCACTCTAATTCATCAACATTATTCCCTTTCTTGCATCTTCTGCTTGCCAGAGGCAAGAAGGCCAAACTCATTACATAAATGATTGGACATTACTTTCCTAATAACAATCATATGAGGGTATAATTGACATTAATAACAATATATCAGTCCAATCTAATAGAAAAAAATCATAACTTTTTCCTCTTACTCTAATTCATCAACATTATTCTCTTTCTTGCATCTTCTGCTTGCCAGAGGGGAGAAGGCCAAACTCATTACATAAATGATTGAACATTACTTTCCTAATAACAATCAAATGAGGGTATAATTGACATTAATAACAATATATCAGTCTAATCTAATGGAATAAAACATAACTTTCTCCTCTTTTTTTAATTCATCAACTTTATTCTCTTTCTTGCATCTTCTGCTTGCCAGAGGCAAGAAGGCCAAACTCATTACATAAATGATTGAACATTACTTTCCTAATAACAATCATATGAGGGTATAATTGACATTAATAACAATATATCAGTCTAATCTAATAGAAAAAATCATAACTTTTCCCTCTCACTCTAATTCATCAACATTATTCCCTTTCTTGCATCTTCTGCTTGCCAGAGGGGAGAAGGCCAAACTCATTACATAAATGATTGAACATTACTTTCCTAATAACAATCATATGAGGGTATAATTGACATTAATAACAATATATCAGTCTAATCTAATAGAAAAAATCATAACTTTTTCCTCTTACTCTAATTCATCAACTTTATTCTCTTTCTTGCATCTTCTGCTTGCCAGAGGCGAGAAGGCCAAACTCATTACATAAATGATTGAACATTACTTTCCTAATAACAATCAAATGAGGGTATAATTGACAATTATAACAATATATCAGTCCAATCTAATAGAGTAAAACATAACTTTCTCTTCTTTCTTTTATTCATCAACTTTCTTCTCTTTCTTGCATCTCCTGCTTGCCAGTGGGGAGAAGGCCAAACTCATTACATAAATGATTGAACATTACTTTCCTAATAACAATCAAATGAGGGTATAATTTACATTTATAACAATATATCATTCTTATCTAATAGAGTAAATCATAACTTTCTCCTCTTTTCAATTCATCAACTTTATTCTCTTTCTTGCATCTTCTGCTTGCCAGAGGAGAAGGCCAAACTCATTACATAAATGATTGAACATTACTTTCCTAATAACAATCAAATGAGGGTATAATTGACATTAATAACAATATATCAGTCTAATCTAATAGAAAAATCATAACTTTTCCTCTTACTCTAATTCATCAACTTTATTCTCTTTCTTGCATCTTCTGCTTGCCAGAGGAGAAGGCCAAACTCATTACATAACTGATTGAACATTACTTTCCTAATAACAATCAAATGAGGGTATATTTGACATTAATAACAATATATCAGTCTATTCTAATAGAATAAATCATAACTTTCTCCTCTTACCAATTCATCAACTTTATTCTCTTTCTTGCATCTTCTGCTTGCCAGAGGGAGAAGGCCAAACTCATTACATAAATGATTGAACATTACTTTCCTAATAACAATCAAATGAGGGTATGATTGACATTAATAACAATATTTCAGTCTAATCTATTGTAATAAAACATAACTTTCTCCTCTGTTTTCAATTCATCAACTTTATTCTCTTTCTTGCATCTTCTGCTTGCCAGAGGAGAGAAGGCCAAACTCATTACATAAATGATTGAACATTATTTTCCTAATAACAATCATATGAGGGTATAATTGACATTAATAACAATATATCAGTCTAATCGAATAGAAAAATTCATAACTTTTCCTCTTTTTCAATTCATCAACATTATTCTCTTTCTTGCATCTTCTGCTTGCCAGAGGCAAGAAGGCCAAACTCATTACATAAATGATTGGACATTACTTTCCTAATAACAATCATATGAGGGTATAATTGACATTAATAACAATATATCAGTCTAATCTAATAGAAAAAATCATAACTTTTTCCTCTTACTCTAATTCATCAACTTTCTTCTCTTTTTTGCATCTTCTGCTTGCCACAGGGAAGAAGGCCAAACTCATTACATAAATGATTGAACATTACTTTCCTAATAACAATCAAATGAGGGTATAATTGACATTAATAACAATATATCAGTCTAATCTAATGGAATAAAACATAACTTTCTCCTCTTTTTTCAATTCATCAACTTTATTCTCTTTCTTGCATCTTCTGCTTGCCAGAGGCAAGAAGGCCAAACTCATTACATAAATGATTGAACATTACTTTCCTAATAACAATCAAATGAGGGTATAATTGACATTAATAACAATATATCAGTCTAATCTAATAGAAAAAATCATAACTTTTTCCTCTTACTCTAATTCATCAACTTTATTCTCTTTCTTGCATCTTCTGCTCCCCAGAGGGGAGAAGGCCAAACTCATTACATAAATGATTGAACATTACTTTCCTTATAACAATCAAATGAGGATATAATTGACATTAATAACAATATATCAGTCTAATCTAATAGAAAAAATCATAACTTTTACCTCTTACTCTAATTCATCAACTTTATTCTCTTTCTTGCATCTTCTGCTTGCCAGAGGGGAGAAGGCCAAACTCATTACATAAATGATTGAACATTACTTTCCTAATAACAATCAAATGAGGGTATAATTGACATTAATAACAATATATCAGTCTAATCTAATGGAATAAAACATAACTTTCTCCTCTTTTTTCAATTCATCAACTTTATTCTCTTTCTTGCATCTTCTGCTTCCCACAGGGGAGAAGGCCAAACTCATTACATAAATGATTGAACATTACGTTCCTTATAACAAGCATATGAGGCTATAATTGACATTAATAACAATATATCAGTCTAATCTAATAGAAAAATCATAACTTTTCCTCTTACTCTAATTCATCAAGTTTCTTCTCTTTCTTGCATTTTATGCTTGCCAGTGGTGAGAAGGCCAAACTCGTTACATAAATGATTGAACATTAATTTCCTAATAACACTCAAATGAGGGTATAATTGACATTAATAACAATATATCAGTCTAATCTAATAGAAAAATCATAACTTTTTCCTCTTACTCTAATTCATCAACTTTATTCTCTTTCTTGCATCTTCTGCTTGCCAGAGGAAGAAGGCCAAACTCATTACATAAATGATTGAACATTACTTTCCTAATAACAATCAAATGAGGGTATAATTGACATTAATAACAATATATCAGTCTAATCTAATAGAATAAATCATAACTTTCTCCTCTTTCAATTCATCAACTTTATTCTCTTTCTTGCATCTTCTGCTTGCCAGAGGAGAAGGCCAAACTCATTACATAAATGATTGAACATTACTTTCCTAATAACAATCAAATGAGGGTATAATTGACATTAATAGCAATATATCAGTCTAATCTAATGGAATAAAACATAACTTTCTCCTCTTACTCCAATTCATCAACTTCATTCTCTTTCTTGCATCTTCTGCTTGCCAGAGGGGAGGAGGCCAAACTCATTACATAAATGATTGAATATTACTTCCCTAATAACAATCATATGAGGGTATAATTGACATTAATAACAATATATCAGTCCAATCTAATAGAAAAAATCATAACTTTCTCCTCTTACTCTAATTCATCAACTTTATTCTCTTTCTTGCATCTTCTGCTTGCCAGAGGGGAGAAGGCCAAAATCAGTACATAACAGATTGGAACTCCAGTTCCTAATAACAATCACATAAGGGGATAACTGCTATTAATAACAATATATCAGTCTAATCTAATAGAAAAAATCATAACATTTTCCTCTTACTCTAATTCATCAACTTTATTCTCTTTCTTGCATCTTCTGCTTGCCAGAGGGGAGAAGGCCAAACTCATCACATAAATGATTGAACATTACTTTCCTAATAACAATCAAATGAGGGTATAATTGACATTAATAACAATATATAAGTCTAATCTAATAGAAAAAATCATAACTTTTTCCTCTTACTCTAATTCATCAACTTTATTCTCTTTCTTGCATCTCCTGCTCCCCAGAGCGGAAGGAGGCCAAACTCATTACATAAATGATTGAACATTACTTCCCTAATAACAATCAAATGAGGGTATAATTGACATTAATAACAATATATCAGTCTAATCTAATAGAAAAAATCATAACTTTTACCTCTTACTCTAATTCATCAACTTTATTCTCTTTCTTGCATCTTCTGCTTGCCAGAGGGGAGAAGGCCAAACTCATTACATAAATGATTGAACATTACTTTCCTAATAACAATCAAATGAGGGTATAATTGACATTAATAACAATATATCAGTCTAATCTAATGGAATAAAACATAACTTTCTCCTCTTTTTTCAATTCATCAACTTTATTCTCTTTCTTGCATCTTCTGCTTGCCAGAGGCAAGAAGGCCAAACTCATTACATAAATGATTGAACATTACTTTCCTAATAACAATCAAATGAGGGTATAATTGACATTAATAACAATATATCAGTCTAATCTAATGGAATAAAACATAACTTTCTCCTCTTTTTTCAATTCATCAACTTTATTCTCTTTCTTGCATCTTCTGCTTGCAACAGGGAAGAAGGCCAAACTCATTACATAAATGATTGAACATTACTCTCCTAATAACAATCAAATGATGGTATAATCGACATTAATAACAATATATCAGTCTAATCTGATAGAAAAAATCATAACTTTTTCCTCTCACTCTAATTCATCAACTTTCTTCTCTTTCTTGCATCTTCTGCTTGCCAGAGGCAAGAAGGCCAAACTCATTACATAAATGATTGAACATTACTTTCCTAATAACAATCAAATGAGGGTATAATTGACATTAATAACAATATATCAGTCTAATCTAATGGAATAAAACATAACTTTCTCCTCTTTTTTTAATTCATCAACTTTATTCTCTTTCTTGCATCTTCTGCTTGCCAGAGGCAAGAAGGCCAAACTCATTACATAAATGATTGAACATTACTTTCCTAATAACAATCATATGAGGGTATAATTGACATTAATAACAATATATCAGTCTAATCTAATAGAAAAAATCATAACTTTTTCCTCTTACTCTAATTCATCAACTTTATTCTCTTTCTTGCATCTTCTGCTTGCCAGAGGGGAGAAGGCCAAACTCATTACATAAATGATTGAACATTACTTTCCTAATAACAATCATATGAGGGTATAATTGACATTAATAACAATATATCAGTCTAATCTAATAGAAAAATCATAACTTTCTCCTCTTACTCTAATTCATCAACTTTATTCTCTTTCTTGCATCTTCTGCTTGCCAGAGGGGAGAAGGCCAAACTCATTACATAAATGATTGAACATTACTTTCCTAATAACAATCAAATGAAGGTATAATTGACATTAATAACAATACATCAGTCTAATCTAATGGAATAAAACATAACTTTCTCCTCTTTTTTTAATTCATCAACTTTATTCTCTTTCTTGCATCTTCAGCTTGCCATAGGCAAGAAGGCCAAACTCATTACATAAATGATTGAACATTACTTTCCTAATAACAATCATATGAGGGTATAATTGACATTAATAACAATATATCAGTCTAATCTAATAGAAAAAATCATAACTTTCTCCTCTTTTTTCAATTCATCAACTTTATTCTCTTTCTTGCATCTTCTGCTTGCCATAGGCAAGAAGGCCAAACTCATTACATAAATGATTGAACATTACTTTCCTAATAACAATCATATGAGGGTATAATTGACATTAATAACAATATATCAGTCTAATCTAATAGAAAAAATCATAACTTTTTCCTCTTACTCTAATTCATCAACTTTATTCTCTTTCTTGCATCTTCTGCTTGCCAGAGGGGAGAAGGCCAAACTCATTACATAAATGATTGAACATTACTTTCCTAATAACAATCAAATGAGGGTATAATTGACATTAATAACAATATATCAGTCTAATCTAATGGAATAAAACATAACTTTCTCCTCTTTTCTCAATTCATCAACTTTATTCTCTTTCTTGCATCTTCTGCTTGCCAGAGGTGAGAAGGCCAAACTCATTACATAAATGATTGAACATTACTTTCCTAATAACAATCATATGAGGGTATAATTGACATTAATAACAATATATCAGTCTAATCTAATAGAAAAATCATAACTTTTCCTCTTACTCTAATTCATCAACTTTATTCTCTTTCTTATCTTCTGCTTGCCAGAGGGAGAAGGCCAAACTCATTACATAAATGATTGAACATTACTTTCCTAATAACAATCATGAGGGTATAATTGACATTAATAACAATATATCAGTCTAATCTAATAGAAAAAATCATACTTTCTAATTCATCAACTTTATTCTCTTTCTTGCATCTTCTGCTTGCCAGAGGTGAGAAGGCCAAACTCATTACATAAATGATTGAACATTACTTCCCTAATAACAATCATATGAGGGTATAATTGACATTAATAACAATATATCAGTCTAATCTAATAGAAAAAATCATAACTTTTACCTCTTACTCTAATTCATCAACTTTATTCTCTTTCTTGCATCTTCTGCTTGCCAGAGGGGAGAAGGCCAAACTCATTACATAAATGATTGAACATTACTTTCCTAATAACAATCAAATGAGGGTATAATTGACATTAATAACAATATATCAGTCTAATCTAATGGAATAAAACATAACTTTCTCCTCTTTTTTCAATTCATCAACTTTATTCTCTTTCTTGCATCTTCTGCTTGCCATAGGCAAGAAGGCCAAACTCATTACATAAATGATTGAAAATTACTTTCCTAATAACAATCATATGAGGGTATAATTGACATTAATAACAATATATCAGTCTAATCTAATAGAAAAAATCATAACTTTTTCCTCTTACTCTAATTCATCAACTTTATTCTCTTTCTTGCATCTTCTGCTTGCCAGAGGGGAGAAGGCCAAACTCATTACATAAATGATTGAACATTACTTTCCTAATAACAATCAAATGAGGGTATAATTGACATTAATAACAATATATCAGTCTAATCTAATAGAAAAAATCATAACTTTTTCCTCTTACTCTAATTCATCAACTTTATTCTCTTTCTTGCATCTTCTGCTAGTCAGAGGGAGAAACTCATTACATAAATGATTGAACATTACTTTCCTAATAACAATCAAATGAGGGTATAATTGACATTAATAACAATATATCAGTCTAATCTAATGGAATAAAACATAACTTTCTCCTCTTTTTTTAATTCATCAACTTTATTCTCTTTCTTGCATCTTCTGCTTGCCAGAGGCAAGAAGGCCAAACTCATTACATAAATGATTGAACATTTCTTTCCTAATAACAATCATATGAGGGTATAATTGACATTAATAGCAATATATCAGTCTAATCTAATAGAAAAAATCATAACTTCTACCTCTTACTCTAATTCATCAACTTTATTCTCTTTCTTGCATTTTCTGCTTGCCAGATGATAAGGCCAAACTCATTATATAAATGATTGAACATAACTTTCCTAATAACAATCATATGAGGGTATAATTGACATTAATAACAATATATCAGTCTAATCTAATAGAAAAAATCATAACTTTTTCCTCTTACTCCAATTCATCAACTTTATTCTCTTTCTTGCATCTTCTGCTTGCCAGAGGGGAGAAGGCCAAACTCATTACATAAATGATTGAACATTACTTTCCTAATAACAATCAAATGAGGGTATAATTGACATTAATAGCAATATATCAGTCTAATCTAATGGAATAAAACATAACTTTCTCCTCTTTTTTCAATTCATCAACTTTATTCTCTTTCTTGCATCTTCTGCTTGCCAGAGGGGAGAAGGCCAAACTCATTACATAAATGATTGAACATTACTTTCCTAATAACAATCAAATGAGGGTATAATTGACATTAATAACAATATATCAGTCTAATCTAATGGAATAAAACATAACTTTCTCCTCTTTTTTCAATTCATCAACTTTATTCTCTTTCTTGCATCTTCTGCTTGCCAGAGGGGAGAAGGCCAAACTCATTACATAAATGATTGAACATTACTTTCCTAATAACAATCATATGAGGGTATAATTGACATTAATAACAATATATCAGTCTAATCTAATAGAAAAAATCATAACTTTTACCTCTTACTCTAATTCATCAACTTTATTCTCTTTCTTGCATCTTCTGCTTGCCAGAGGTGAGAAGGCCAAACTCATTACATAAATGATTGAACATTACTTCCCTAATAACAATCATATGAGGGTATAATTGACATTAATAACAATATATCAGTCTAATCTAATAGAAAAATCATAACTTTTTCCTCTTACTCTAATTCATCAACTTTATTCTCTTTCTTGCATCTTCAGCTTGCCATAGGCAAGAAGGCCAAACTCATTACATAAATGATTGAACATTACTTTCCTAATAACAATCATATGAGGGTATAATTGACATTAATAACAATATATCAGTCTAATCTAATGGAAAAAATCATAACTTTTCCTCTTACTCTAATTCATCAACTTTATTCTCTTTCTTGCATCTTCTGCTCGCCAGAGGGGAGAAGGCCAAACTCATTACATAAATGATTGAACATTACTTTCCTAATAACAATCAAATGAGGGTATAATTGACATTAATAACAATATATCAGTCTAATCTAATAGAAAAAATCATAACTTTTACCTCTTACTCTAATTCATCAACTTTATTCTCTTTCTTGCATCTTCTGCTTGCCAGAGGGGAGAAGGCCAAACTCATTACATAAATGATTGAACATTACTTTCCTAATAACAATCAAATGAGGGTATAATTGACATTAATAACAATATATCAGTCTAATCTAATGGAATAAAACATAACTTTCTCCTCTTTTTTCAATTCATCAACTTTATTCTCTTTCTTGCATCTTCTGCTTGCCAGAGGTGAGAAGGCCAAACTCATTACATAAATGATTGAACATTACTTCCCTAATAACAATCAAATGAGGGTATAATTGACATTTATAGCAATATATCAGTCTAATCTAATAGAAAAAATCCTAACTTTTCCCTCTCTCTCTGATTCATCAACTTTATTCTCTTTCTTGCATCTTCAGCTTGCCATAGGCAAGAAGGCCAAACTCATTACATAAATGATTGAACATTACTTTCCTAATAACAATCAAATGAGGGTATAATTGACATTAATAACAATATATCAGTCTAATCTAATAGAAAGAATCATAACTTTTACCTCTTACTCTAATTCATCAACTTTATCCTCTTTCTTGCATCTTCTGCTTGCCAGAGGGGAGAAGGCCAAACTCATTACATAAATGATTGAACATTACTTTCCTAATAACAATCATATGAGGGTATAATTGACATTAATAGCAATATATCAGTCTAATCTAATAGAAAAAATCATAACTTCTACCTCTTACTCTAATTCATCAACTTTATTCCCTTTCTTGCATCTTCTGCTCGCCAGAGACAAGGCCAAACTCATCACATAAATGATTGAACATTACTTTCCTAATAACAATCAAATGAGGGTATAATTGACATTAATAACAATATATCAGTCTAATCTAATGGAATAAAACATAACTTTCTCCTCTTTTTTCAATTCATCAACTTTATTCTCTTTCTTGCATCTTCTGCTTGCCAGAGGTGAGAAGGCCAAACTCATTACATAAATGATTGAACATTACTTCCCTAATAACAATCATATGAGGGTATAATTGACATTAATAGCAATATATCAGTCTAATCTAATAGAAAAATTATAACTTTTTCCTCTTACTCTAATTCATCAACTTTATTCTCTTTCTTGCATCTTCTGCTTGCCAGAGGGGAGAAGGCCAAACTCATTACATAAATGATTGAATATTACTTCCCTAATAACAATCATATGAGGGTATAATTGACATTAATAACAATATATCAGTCTAATCTAATAGAAAAAACATAACTTTTCCTCTTACTCTAGTTCATCATCTTTATTCTCTTTCGTGCATCTTCTGCTTGCCAGGAGGGAGAAGGCCAAACTCATTACATAAATGATTGAACATTACTTTCCTAATAACAATCATATGAGGGTATAATTGACATTAATAACAATATATCAGTCTAATCTAATAGAAAAATCATAACTTTTCCTCTCACTCTAATTCATCAACTTTATTCTCTTTCTTGCATCTTCTGCTTGCCAGAGGCGAGAAGGCCAAACTCATTACATAAGTGATTGAACATTACTTTCCTAATAACAATCATATGAGGGTATTATTGAAATTAATAACAATATATCAGTCTAATCTAATAGAAAAAATCATAACTTCTCCCTCTCTAATTCATCAACTTTATTCTCTTTCTTGCATCTTCTGCTTGCCAGAGAAGGCCAAACTCGTTACATAAATGATTGAACATTACTGTCCTAATAACAATCATATGAGGGTATAATTGACATTAATAACAATATATCAGTCTAATCTAATAGAAAAATCATAACTTTTCCTCTTACTCTGATTCATCAACTTTATTCTCTTTCTTGCATCTTCAGCTTGCCATAGGCAAGAAGGCCAAACTCATTACATAAATGATTGAACATTACTTTCCTAATAACAATCATATGAGGGTATAATTGACATTAATAACAATATATCAGTCTAATCTAATAGAAAAAATCATAACTTTTTCCTCTTACTCTGATCCATCAACTTTATTCTCTTTCTTGCATCTTCTGCTAGCCAGAGGGGAGAAGGCCAAACTCATTACATAAATGATTGAACATTACTTTCCTAATAACAATCAAATGCGGGTGTAATTGACATTAATAACCATATATAAGTCTAATCTAATAGAAAAAATCATCACTTTCTCCTGTTACTCTAATTCATCAACTTTCTTCTCTTTCTTCCATCTTCTGCTTGCCAGAGGGGAGAAGGCCAAACTCATTACATGAATGATTGAACATTACTCTCCTAATAACAATCATATGAGGGTATAATTGACATTAATAACAATATATCAGTCTAATCTAATAGAAAAAATCATAACTTTTTCCTCTTACTCTGATTCATCAACTTTCTTCTCTGCATCTTCTGCTTGCCACAGGAAGAAGGCCAAACTCATTACATAAATGATTGAACATTACTTTCCTAATAACAATCAAATGAGGGTATAATTGACATTAATAATAATATATCAGTCTAATCTAATGAAAAAAATCATAACTTTTTCCTCTTATCAGAATTCATCAACCTTTATTCTCTTTCTTGCATCTTCTGCTTTTGGAGAGGCCAAACTCATTACATAAATTGTGTTGCCATTTAATCATATGAGGGTATAATTGACATTCATAACAATATAATATAACAAGTAAAAACATGTTTGAAAAAAAATCAACAGAGCATCACCAGTTACCATAGAAATGTTAAATGAAAGTTATTCTCCATCCGTCGAATCAAATGAATATTACTATACTAGAATTCATTTCATGATATTAAGTTCATGAATAGTCAATAATTATGTTCAGGGTTTTGAAGTTTGTCTTGTACAGACCTCTACCAACCTCTATATTCACCAGTTTTCTTGACCCATTTTTTGTGTTTCCAGTAAGGACGTGCGACTGCCGCACCAGATGCAGCGTGCAATGGCGGCCGAGGCGGAGGCGTCGCGAGAGGCACGCGCCAAGGTGATCGCCGCCGAGGGAGAAATGAAGGCGTCCCGGGCGCTCAAGGAGGCCTCCGACATCCTCACTGAGAGTCCGGCCGCACTGCAGGTCAGCCATTAGCACACACTTCACATAAATAAAATAAATAAATAAAAACTTTATTGTAGTAGCACATGAGAACATCATCATACTGGGTGATTCAAAAAGAATACCACAACTTTAAAAATTTGTATGTTATGAAAGAAACATCATAGAACCTTCTGTTATACATCTTTACAAAGAGTATTTAAAGAAGTTTTCACTTACTAAAACAAGTTCAGAGATGTTCCATATGACCTTCAGACACTCGAGCAATATCAATCAAACCGCCGCCTCAAACTTGTTCCACACTATCTGTAGCATGTCAGGCGTAACAGTTTGGATGGCTGCTGTTATTTCTTGTTTCAAATCATGAATGGTGGATGGATATTGATGATTTGAAACAAGAAATAACAGCAGATTATCAAACTGTTACGCCTGATATGCTACAGTGAGAGTGGAAAGAGTTTGAGGGAGGTTTTGGGTTAATATTGCTCGAGTGTCTGGAGGATCATATGGAACATCTCTGAACTTCTTTGTGAGTGAAAAAAAACTTCTTAAATTACTCTTTGAAATGAAGTATAACAGAAGGTTCTATTATATTTCCTTCATTAAATACAAAGTTTTAAAGTTGTGGTATTCTTTTTGAATCACTCTGTATTATGCATATACATCGTCAAGACAGGATATAACAGAAACAAATAAATAATAAGATACAACAAACAATTCATAGCAAACAGTAATTATAAATAGAACTTAAAGACCTTAACTATAAATAAACTAAAGACCTCAGTCCGAGAGACATTTCTTCAACACTAAACTAGGTTCCACCTCTACCGTTCTCTGTAGAATCAGTAGAATCTGACCTGCTCAGAAATTAATGATCGTTGTCACTGCATTGGTCATGCATCATTTCGAAAAACGAAACAAACTGGTGGAGATGGGCAAAAATAATAGGGGTATTCACGATGTTGTTTCAACTAGCTAACTGTTACCTGGGGCATATTGCATGAGAAAATACCAACTAGCAAGCAAAATTGGCGTCGGAGAGTGTGCAGAGAGATGGACTTCCTCAGCCAGCCAGCTGGTGCAGTAGAGTCAGTCGAAGCAAATAACATCATAGTACTGCTGTAAATAAGAGCACAAATACGAATTTTTTTATAAAGCTGAGTTTGCCAGCTGAATGAACTTTTGAAATTTACTGTACCGCGAGTCAGCAGGCACTGTAGTGGGAGAAAGCGATCAACGCGCATGCTCCAGTGAGACGCCAATTTGGATGGCACGCTCTGTAATACTAGTTGTCAGATGGCAAGTTACCATAGTGACAACTAGTATTACTAGCTTGTATTTTCTCATGCAACAGGCCCCTGTTTGCTAACTTGGGATTGTGAACACCCCATCTTAAAACCATCTGCTATAAGTTAACTGCACTAGCGTTCCAAGCATAGATATTATGTGCAACTCCTGATTTTAACCAAAAAGTAAGATTAGAATAAAGATGGCTGCCGTTTTAACAGAGATAGCTAGAGTTATAGAGTTATTAGCGGACTCAAACCTGCGCTATCTGCTATCTCATCTGCTAATTTTTTTCTAACTTACTTCTATAGCATTGAGTTAACACTGACTTAATAGCAAATAAGCAAATAGCAAGAGTTAGCGAATAGCTCGATTTAGCCGGCTAACTCCAACATCGTGAATACCCTATTAGACCCTCTTAGGTTTGGGTGGACAAGATGGTGGGTTGGGGATGTTCTTTAGAAGAATGGCTCTATTCAAGTGTTGTCAGAGATAATCCAAATCTATTGGATTAGTCTATGGTATTGTTTAAACGGCTAGCAAGGCCGACTAATGCAGGTGGTAGTGAAAGGATAGAGCATAGGATCTCTTATACTTACCTAATCTTACCTAGGATCTTATACTAAATTTGAGTATAAATAGAGTTATAAACGATTATGAACAAACCAATTCATGAACAATATTTTTATTTATTTTTTTATTCAAGAAGGTACAATTAACTCATAGGATGAAAACAGACACATCGTCTTCTTTTCTTAATACTGTATTATTCATAGTAGGCTATTTATTCAAGTTCAAACATAATTGAGTGATAAAATTTGTAGAATGAATGTTGATGTTGTGGAATCTTTCCATAATTTTATTCGTATATCTTGTTGAAATTATCAAATTCCACTTTAATGAACACTTAATGTTGGGTTGCACCAACCTGGATCAACTATTCTGAATCAGCTGATCCCATTTGATTAGCATTGCACTGATCCTGGATCAGAATATTGATCTTGCTTTTGAATTGATGGGTGCAACCCAACATAAATGTTTCACAGGACCATGGTTTCATGCTACATATGTTTCATGATGTGTTAGGCTAGGCGTACACCGGTTAGTCATGATAAGACAAGACGAGATTAGTCACGTTTAGTCCATATGCTTATGAAACACCGATTAGTCATTGCATCGGTGTGTGCTGCTTCATAAGCAGCTATGTGAATTATTGTGACTAAACGTGACTAATGTCGTCTTGTCTTGTCTTGACTAACCGGTGTACGCCTAGCCTTAAGTGTAACATGAAACCATGGTCCTGTGAAACAGTTAGTTTTCATTATAGTGGAATTCGCAATCATTCTGAAAAATGGATAAAACTTCAACCTAAGTGAAATTAGGTTAAACACGGCGAGGTGGAACAACCTTCGGGTTTCCCCACCGACGAAAGCCATACGCTAAATAAATAATATAGTGGAAATTTGACAAAATTTATCAATAATCGAGTGTTTTTGAATTTGTGAGTCTCTTTTGAATTTGAATATTTCGTTTGATTACAGTTGCGTTATCTGCAAACCCTGACCACAATCTCAGCCGAGAAAAACTCAACGATTATCTTCCCGCTACCGCTGGACATTGTCACGCCTTTTCTCACTGGAATGAACAAACAATAAACGCCGACTCAGCAATTAAATCGGGCGCGCACTGCCAACGCTTCCAAAAAATGTGCTGAAGATGCACTTCCACAATCAGACTACACGCTTCTTTCAAACGTTCGACTTTTAATCGAATATAACAACGCAATAATATTCAATTTGTTTGTTTATAAGATTCAATTTGTTTGTTTATAATATAGAATTAGTTAGTTTATAATATTCAATTTGTTTGTTTACAATATTCAATTTGTTTTCTTTTTCGAAGAGGTTGTGTGTAAGACTGGAAGAGTACACTTGAGCGATTATATTGAAAAACAATACTATATTTTTTCATCATGAATACTGTGAAATAGAACTCTCATCATGGGGTTTACCAATGATAGGCCTACAAAAAACCAAAATATTTAGTTTCAATAGAGCTCTATGTAGCAGTATGAAGCTTGTCAATAAAGAGGTACAGTATTGAGAAAATCTTTGAAAATTTTGTATAGCTGGTGAATTTTGGTAAGGCATCTGGACTGACATTGAATCATCATCTCATCTTATTACTGAATTTTGAAATGAAAAAAAAATGGTATGCTAATTCATCCACTATTTATGCAGCCATGTTTATACTGTATTGTATAGAAGATGAATTTGTATATGTACTTTGAATCTTGTAGAATATTTTAATGACAACAGTTGATTTTTATTCCAGTGCCGTAGCAAAACAAGTTAGCTAAAGTAATATTTCCAAAATTACCAATGATGGAAAAATTATTAAAATATTTTTACCTTCACGTGTCAATGGAAGGTAATGGATTCGAAATGTTGGAAATCTAGTAGCCTACTGGCTGATATTATGAAAAACTTTTGTTGCAAAATATGGAGCTCCGTTAGTCAATGGTGGATAGTGGGGGAGAGGAGATTTATGTAGATGCTAAAATTACTAATGAAGAAATTGCCAGTAGATGATTTTAGAATGAAAATTTTAGGTTGGAAAACCCTTTTAATGCTGTTGTTTGTATCTCCGGTCTTACGACTCAACCTCTTTGCTTCTCATTTTGCCATGAGTTCATCGAGTTATGGTAAATTATGAAGATCTTATTTTCAAACTAGGACCAAATTTTTAACGAAACCTGTTCGTGTCATAACCTTGCTTAGTCCATTATTGGTTTTGTTGTGATGGGCCTTAAGGACCTTATGGATCTTAAGAACCTAATAAACCTTAATGGGCTTAATAAACCTTATTGGGCTCCTTTCTTATTACAGAAAATAGCCAGTGAAAAGTTTATTTTGGTTGCAGTTT
Source organism: Laodelphax striatellus (assembly GCA_017141395.1). Classification (NCBI taxonomy): domain Eukaryota; kingdom Metazoa; phylum Arthropoda; class Insecta; order Hemiptera; family Delphacidae; genus Laodelphax; species Laodelphax striatellus. The sequence goes on from CM029536.1 coordinate 32,370,274, forward strand.
ATGATCTAAATATTCATTCAAATTCCTATTAAGTATTTTTGTTAGCTTCATGATAGATTTAATAATTTAAGTTTTAAATTGTTTATTTTTTGTTATTAGAATTATATACTGATTTATCATAATCAATATGGAAATCACAATCAACACCTCATTGTTCAAACACATTGGTTGATTGAATTAAAGCCAGTTCAATACAACCGTCTTAGAATTTACGAAACAATCAAAATCCCTGTTACACTGTTTTACGACGGTTAAATTTAATTGGCTCTCAAGCAATCTGCCGTCAACTTTATCAAGTTCATTTTAGTGATAATGTATAGAAAATACCAAAGATAACAAAATTTTCGTTACCTAATTTTCTATTTACCCAGTTTTCCTTTTATAGTACTTTCAGTAATTTCCAAAATTAACATTTCTCACGCTCAAATACATATTAAATAGTAGGTTTTGATAAATACAGTACATATTAATTATGAGAAACACATTAATCATCATTATATTATGAACAATATCAATAGTGGGTACATATAAATAATTGATATTAATGAGTGTACTGAACTCTGTTATCAACTTCCTATCATCTTTACAGTGGCATTTTTCCATGCATTTATACATTTGTCATTAGTATGTATCTTTCAATAGATTATTCGCTGTAATCTTAATCTGAGATAATTCATAAGAATTAGTCTAACGAATTTGTTTATGTAGATTGAAGTAAACTCTACCATTTTATTATAATAAAACGTTATAATTATGTATATTTAAAAAAAAATATTCATCGAGTTAATGTAGAGTGAACAGTTCAAAAGTAACCCTGTAAATATTGATAGAGATGTGAAGTAGCGAACATGAAATGAATTTGTTGACCAGAATTTTGGAGCTGTTGAAAAACTTCAAACTCCTATTCTAAAATAGACAATTTTATTTAAAAATGAAATATTTTAAAGTATTATCGAGTACTGTAACTTGTTTTAAAAATATAATTTAATGCATTATTAGCGTAAATGCAAGTATTAATGTACATTATTTTCTTGTTTCATTTTAACTGAATTGAATTTTATCGTATTCCATTATTAGTAGCCCATTTTTTCTCAGGTTTAAGAGGCAGAGAGGATTCTCCAGTCCTTACTCCGCCTAATGAACAATATTCATATTTCATTTCTTATTTAATCAGCAGTGTCTGAATTATTATCTTCCATCACATAGTATTTTAAAATCAAACTTGGTAATTAGAATTTGGCTTTGGATTCTATCGCTTGTTTCTTCTTACTTTGTTAAGTTCATAGTAAAGAAATGTGAATAAATTATTGATTCGATCTCTGTTAATTTTCTTGCTAATAGAGAAATTTATGTAAACGTCTGCAAAAAAACACGCTTTTTTGTATACGTTTTCTGTGTAATATTAACAGAACCATAATTTTCACAAAGAAAACTTTAAATTTCATGTTCGCTATTTCGGTAGATTTTCTACTAATTGCAATATTATATTGTTGTTACGTCACATTTTTATAAATATAGCACATAGATATACTGCACAGACTAACTATTGGGAGCAAAATAAGTTTTGTCTCTACTTTGGCAATCATAAACATATAAAATGTTTACAAACTAAGAGTATAAATACATGTAGCCTTCATAGGATCATTAATATTATAGCAATGTTTTGTGAGTATTGAATTGTGAAAAACTATTTTTGTAATTGTTATAACATTGTTGAGGTTGTGGCTCATGTTTTTGGGTTTATTGATGCTTGCTGTCGTTTCCCCTTGCTGATGTTGAATACCTATATCAAATAATGTTGAATAGATATCACCATGTTTTGTTGAAATTTAACATTTTAGATTGTTTATGATATAATTCAAATATTTTGCATTCAAATTTCATGTCTTCTCTATGTTAACTTATGATTTTTAAGGGATCTCATTTCATAAGATGATAATTATTTTTACACTAATACATGAAAGTACATGTTGAAGTTTGCTCCATTGATTTTGGCCGATGTCAGGGAGATACACCAGGAAGATTCTCTTTATTTGTGATGGACCCGAATGAATCTATCTACAATCAATCGCGAAAACCTGAGGCAGAAGATAATTCTGCCGTAGGAGGTCCTAACATCGACACAAATAATGATACAGGCTTAGTTTCTGATAGTACTGATAAGGGTGAGACCGCTTCTTCAGAGGATGGGTCAGCTTCTGACGATGATAAGCCGTCTCCTGCCAAAAGGCCCAAGTTGCAGGAAAGTGCAACTGACGAATTACCACGAGGTTCACGAGGTGAAGGTTGCGGGAGAGGTGGTAGCACTTCGCAAGGAGGCGGTGCCTCTGGAGTAGCTTCTAGAGCAGGTGGCTCTGGAGGAGATGAAGACTCGTCTGACTCATCGTCTGCTTCATCTTTGTCCTCATCTTCTTCTTCATTTATTTGGTACTCTTCATCATCATCGTTCGGAGCTTCTTGCTCTGGAGGCTGCTGGGCATTGGGCTCCTCTCCGGGACCCTCTTCCTCCTCCTCCTCCTGTTCAGGAGGCTCGACTTCGTCCTCGTCATCACCAGGTGGATCATTGCCACCTGGTGCATCTCCCTGAGATGCGCCAAAATCAGTGAAACAAACTTCGACATGTACTTTCATGTATTAGTGTAAGAATAATTATCATCTTATGAAATGAGATTAAATCAAATCTAATTCATTTATTCTCCCAGTTGACACAATACATGTATACATAATCAATAATATTATCAAAGTATATTACTAAGAAAGAATTATAATATAAGCTGAAATGTTAATGTCAGAGAGATGCACCAGGTGGCAATGATCCACCTGGTGATGACGAGGACGAAGTCGAGCCTCCTGAACAGGAGGAGGAGGAGGAAGAGGGTGCCGGAGAGGAGCCCAATGCCCAGCAGCCTCCAGAGCAAGAAGCTCCGAACGAGGATGATGAAAAGGACCAACTAAATGAAGAAGAAGACGACGACAAAGATGAAGCCGACGATGAGTCAGACGAGTCTTCATCTCCTGCGGAGTTACCTGCTCTAGAAGCTACTCCAGAGGCACCGCCTCCTTGCGAAGTGCTACCACCTCTCCCGCAACCTTCACCTCGTGAACCTCGTGGTAATTCGTCAGTTGCACTTTCCTGCAACTTGGGCCTTTTGGCAGGAGACGGCTTATCATCGTCAGAAGCTGACCCATCCTCTGAAGAAGCCGTCTCACCCTTATCAGTACTATCAGAAACTAAGCCTGTATCATTATTTGTGTCGATGTTAGGACCTCCTACGGCAGAATTATCTTCTGCTTCTGATTTTCGCGATTGATTGTAGGTAGATTCATTCGAGTCCATAACAAATGAAGCGAACCTACCTGTTGCATCTCCCTGACATCCGCCAAAATCAAGGAAACAAACTTCGACATGTACTTTCATGAATTAGTATATAAAAATAATTATCATCTTATGAAACGAGATTCCATAAAGTTCATAAGTCAACACGGAGAAGATATCAAATTTGAATGCAAAACATTTGTATACAATTTATTACTCCGTTGAGTTTAATAAATGCTTCATTTAGGTCATTTTATGACTGGGATGAAGTACTCTATTATTTTATATAATTATATATCTCAAAAATATTCATATTCCATTTGAATTGGGCATTATTTGACGTTGTTCTGTTATTTGAACTCATTGTTAAATTAATTGTACTCTGAAAGCTTGAGACATTCATTTGTTGCAGTAATACTAATACAATCACTATTATGTGTGTAGGCTGGATAGCTTATTGAAGTTTGAAAAATCTTTATTAATTTTTATTTGTATATTTGATTGCTATAGTAGCCTGTAATAAGGAGATCATATTTGTTTATGCTTCATTACAGAATTGATTTATGTTCTCATTTGCATACATGTTATCCCAGTATTTTAATAATATACGATTTTTCTGTTCGAATCTGTAGTGTATATTTTCTTATTGAATTCATTCGATCCTACAAGTTCTTCCAATTCTTAATTTTTTATCTATTATTGAAATGAACGAAGTACAAATAGAAACAAGATAAGTCATTAATTAGCCTTAAGTGAGTTTTATTGGATTTTTTGGCTTTGGTGTAATAGTTAGGTAGGTGAGTTCTAGATGCCATTCTAGATGAATTAGGAAATTATTGTCATTTCACCTTTCATTGAAAAATTTCACTATACTTCGAAATTATTCAGTTTATCAAATTAACTGTACAGTTGTCAATCTATTCTTCAAATCCAACCTATTATTTTTTCAAACTGGTTTGTATTGACGACGCCAAAGCATTGATAAATTGATTCCTACTGAATAAGCCTATTGATTAACATAATAAATTGCTTAGTTTTTCTTTTTCGAGTATTTGTATAATCTTTTGCTTCGTTTCATTATTACATGCATTTAAATTTTACTATTCTGCACAATGTTGCTTTATTGGAAGACTGATTGAAATTCAGCCATTGTATTGTTGAAAATAATTGTGTTGTTTATAACAATCATGTTGTCATTATAATTTATATAAAATAATAATAAACTCATAAAATGTGTCCTGTTGTAAGATTCATTTGTACCTTATCCATATTATAGGCCAGTTGCACGAAAATCAAATTGAATTTAACAGCCGTTAAATGATGTCATTTAACGAAGCCATCGCAACGAGGACCAATGAACGAGTCGGACAACACTGCAAAGACGTAATTTTACGGTGGTTAAATTCAATTGGATTTTTGTGTTTTGGCCGTATGTGGTTTTCTTTCTTAATTATCCAGATAAACAGTAACTATGTGATGAAATCTCGCTCAAATTGAACATTATGAATATGTTAGGCTACACCGGTTAGTCAAGACAAGACGAGATTAGTCACGTTTAGTCACAGTAATTCACATAGTTGCTTATGAAGCAGCACACACCGATGCAATAACTAATCGGTGTGTGCTGCTTCATAAGCAACTATGTGAAGTACTGTGACTAAACGTGACTAATCTCGTCTTGTCTTGTCTTGACTAACCGATGTACGCCTAGCCTTATGATGAAGTTCTGCAATAGACATAAAAGGCACTTGAATGACACAGCGCTCTATGCCCTATGCTTAGTTTTAAAAATTTTCACTCCGCAAAGATTACCATTACAGGGTACTAAACTCATGTACCGTACTAATTGAAGATCACTTTCTTATTGTGAAGAAATACATCGAGTTACTTTTTCATTAAAATTTCTCACATTTTTTTTCAAATTACAGATTTCACAGTTAAATAAATGCTTTACTATAAAAGCCACCGTAATATGAAATAAGTAGCAAATCTGAGAGATTTTTATATTTTTGGCTAAAAAAGGCAATATGATCTTTCATAAAAATAATTCTTAAAATTGCTGCTCCACCATAGATGATACTGTAGTACTTGAATAGTTGAACTAGAATAGTCATCGGATTGAAGATACACTTTCCCGTTCAGAAGATAGGAACATTCGAAAATAGGAATACTGTATCTCCTCTGTCAACTTTTCATTGAGAAAAAGGAGAGGTACGGCTACGAATACTGTACTTGTTATGCACTCTTTTGATCTGTACAGAGTGTTTTTAAAATAGACCGAAAATAACTTCGTGAGCGACATTGAAATTAAGAAAAACGTTCACGTAAACATGGGTCCTAAAATGCATTGTTTCCCCCCTAGTCACCATTTTGTTTTTCATTTTTTTATCTTTTTCTCCAGAATGGTTTGGATAATTTTGTTGGAATTTAGCATGGTCAAGGCCAAGATGAAGGTCTTCTGTAAAAAAATGAAGCAACCTTATCTGACGAAACATGGGCTTACAGGCAAACAAGAACCCATTCAATCATTTGTCAAACTTATTTCAAGAGAAATATCATCAAAAATAACTTTTCTACCATTGAAAATAGTCTCTTTACTCTTGGTATTGCTTTTAAACGCTTAAAATGATGAAAACTAATACTGGCAAAGGCAAATGTAGGTGAGAAGTGAATCACTTATCATAACATAGGCCTATATAGTTTTCTTTTCATTTCAATGCAAATCTTATGAGATTTGGCAAAAGTATGGTGGTTTAGGGCCGGTTTCTCCAACGACAGTTAAACAATTTTTAGTTTAAACTTGGGTTTTACCACTCACTAGAAACTTTATAAATAATGATAACGCTCTATTAGGACGGGGTAGACGTATCCACCCAAAATTTTGGATTTTTTGAACATTTTTTCATCAATTGCATCTGGCAACGCTGGGTCACTCTGTCGCAGTAGCGATAACTCACCCTTACATAATTATGCAGTATACTTTAAACCTCTTGACTGATCTCGAGAGTTTGAGCAGTATTTACTCACTAATTCAAGCTGTTTCATCAACACCACAGCTGCCTGAAATCTACCACCAAAATGGCGGTGTTTATAGAGCCCTAATTTGTGAGTGTATGAAGTTCTTGGTCGTCAACATAATTATGACAAATCAATTCATCACTCACCAATCAAATTTTTGGCCTCCCCAGATACTGTACAATCACAGTGTGGCCATTAGTGTCAAAGGCCCATGAACAATGTGTTGTAACATTTTATTCCCCGCCCCGCCATACTTTGGTAAATATTTTAAACTCTGCTAGGAAAATTTGAACCTTTTCACACATTTGTCAAACTTTTACTATAGAAAAACATTGAAAATAGCTTTTCCAACATCTATAACTATTCATTTCTCTACCATTGTATAGTTTTTGAAGGCTTAAAATGATTTGGTGCTAGCAAAGGTGAATTACAAGTTAGAAATGTATCACTTAACATGATTCAAATATCTTTGCAATGCAAATCTCTCAATAGTTGACAAAAATATGGTGGATTTGATCGACCTGATCAATCAAAGGCAAGACATTCAATGGCCACACTGTGTTCATACAGTACCTGTACACCAATAATGGCTGGATTCCACGATTCCGGTAGACGTTCAGGTTACCTGCCTGGTAATTTGTAATAAGAATTCAATTTAAAAAGTATGAATTTAATTTAAACTGTATTACAAAGTTATAGATAGGCCTACTAAGAACAAAACGACAGAATGTAAGCAAACCCAATTCGAACATAGCCTCAACACCACCAGCAACCTGTTCAAGTAAGTGGTCTCACCATAAGCGTTCACAGGTAACCTGAACGTCTACTGGTATCGTGAAATCCAGCCGTAACTGCGCAGATCGTCATGATGCGCAAAGACCTCTTTATGAATTTCCTCCTCTCACTGTGCTAATTGTAAAAGAAATGGGTTCTCCCACCAGAAGGTACGTGCGTATCGTACTGAAAATCGATACAAAGAAAAAGTATCGATTCATTTTGGATCGATACACTAGGCCGTATTGATACAAGGAGCCCTGTATCAACACAAAAACATCCCTTCACCGCTCATCATCAATTAATGCCCTACTATACGATACGCGTATCGATACAGACTTATACGATACGTATCGATACGCCGGCCTGTATCACCCATCACTGTAGCAGGATTCTATTAAATTGTCAGGAAACAGCTTATTGATGTACGCTCGTTCACTAACGTTAAATCAGCTGCTTTCTGACAAGTTAAAAGAATCCTGCAATACCAGAAGGGAGGGGAACTAGAGCTTTCCAGTGTTTGGTATCGATATCAATGTTTTTTAGACATCGATATTTTTGATCGATATCGATGTTCTAATAAAGGGAAAATTAAGAATTCGACTGGTACAGGTTTCAGAATTGGCTTGAGCATTTTAGTAAGACAATTTGAAAAAATAATCATTGTCATTCAATTTCAAATTTTAGATATCGATATTACTATCGATGGTGAAGATTCGATGGCCAAACACTAGAACTTTCAAGGTTACGTCACTAAAGAGGTACTGTATGTGCATTTCTAGACCATTGGGTGGTGGGTGGGGGTTTGCAAATTTTGAGTGCTGGCACAAATATATTGCTGTTGCATCTATCAAAATAGTAAAATATATTTACGAATTAATATTAACTTCAACAAGGAGAGAGCCCCCCATAGTGCAAAGCAGAAGAAACGACAGAGAAGGGTGGAGTAGAGATGAATCAAAGGATGAAAGTAATAGACATGAGAAGAAAGGGCAGTTTATAGTGAGGTTACAAAGAGGCGAGATTTACAGAATGAAGATGGGATAAGTGAATGAATGAACTATAGCCTACCATTCTTTTTTCTACTGATGGAATTAAACTGATTATCCCATGAGAGGATATAGAATTAGAATACTATCAGAGGTAGGCCTAATTATTGATAAAGCTGGACATCAAGAAGTAAAGTATGAATAGATAAGAAGTGAGAGGAGTGATAGTGAACATGAGAGAGCCAACATCAGTGATAATGAAGAAGAGGGATTTTTATTGTATTGTAAGTTACCTTCTCCACTTCAAGGAGTAGTTGTAGGTGCAAATAAAAGAGGGAAAGAGTAAGAAAATAAAGAATGAGGAAATAATAGAAGGGGGAAATAATAGAATTCAGAGGTAGATGATTAAAAATGACAATACCGTACAGTATTAGGCTATTAATAGAGTAAGTGTGGGATAAGATGAACATGGAAGATGGAACATGCAAAAGAAGTAACAAATTGAAATGAATCAAATGCTAACCAGTAGAAATATATATCGGAGAGAAAGTTAGGTGAGTGAGGAGAGTGAGAGAGGAGTGAGTGAGAGTAAGAAAAACTTATAAGTATGTAGGCAAAGAATTGATAAAGTTTTGGTAAATCTTATTTTAAAATGGAATAGAACAAGAAATAGAAAGAGATCATTGATAAGTTAAAAATAGAAAAATTATTGATTTGAAAGTTAAGGGTAATAAAGGATTAGGCCCACCCTAGAAGGAGATCATGGAAGATGAGATCAACTTAATATGAAAACATAGAAGGTTATAAGATGGAATGATGCAAGAAGGTATAGGAAAGGCAAACCTACTGTACATGAATTTATAACGATTGACACAACACTTTAAATTAGTTGAGGAACATGAGAGAGATGAGAAGTTAGGCTAGGCACAGTTAGAGAAGACAAGACAAGACGACATTAGTAACGTTTAGTCACAGCACCATTCATAGTTGATTATGAAGCAGCACACACCGATGCAATGACCAATCGGTGTGTTGGCTTCATAAGAAACTATGTGAATTATTGTGACTAAACGTGACTAATGTCGTCTTGTCTTGACTAACCGGTGCCTAGCCTTAGCCGACAATATTCTGAGAGATGCAACAACAAACAAGACACAAGAACAATATAGGTACACTTTAGAAAGATGGAAAATATCTCCTAAAAAAGAAACAACTGTGGCAGAACTCAAGAAATTGAATAGCAAATTATTAAATTTGATTTGGATGCAAAATTAACTTCTTTATTTGAAAGATCAACCGATAGGCCTATATTCTGTACAATGAAAATTTAAGAAATCGAATAGACCCAATAGAAAAACTTTACAATGGGGAATAAGGGTCGTTTCAAGATGGTCAATGACTAAAAAAATTATATCTTTGATCTTGGATTTGAACGGAAGGTTCTCCTCCTATAAGCAGGACAGGTGGGGAGATTTGATTAAAAAAGGTAGGAAAAAGAATGATCAAGTACTGGATCTTGATCAAGGTCCAAGTTAATTAGATTTTCGATAAAAAATTGATGATGAGGGAATATCTAGAGAACAGAAGCGGCCAATGGTGCAGTATCAATCATTTCCTACGGTAAATGATTGAATGTTTTGAAAGAATGATTGGTGAAAAAAATTCAAATTGGAGTCGCCAGGACCGATTTAAACAGTTCAACAAGACATTAACAATAATTGTAATTACGCACTTTTTTCGATAATGATTGAAAACGGCAGTAGTTAGAATGGGAAAAAATGCAAACACTGCCCGAGACTAAGCTTCGTATCCCTGTGAGGAATGCAATACGTAATTATCACGTTAGTGAGAAGATAATGGTTTCTGGAATATAGGCTACTAAAATATCGAACTGATATATGAACTGGAAGATATTATGTATAAATTAAAAATAAACAACTATAGAAAAAAGCGATTGACAATACTTTTTGGAACTGGAGGCTCTCGTTTTAGCAACTAAAAGTAAAAAACTGAAAGAAAAGAATGTCAATTCATTCAATTAAAAGAAAATTTATAAAAGAAAAGGAATTAAAAGAAATTTTTAACGGGTCACTTCAAAAGATGCCGCTTGACTGATTCAATTATTAATAGAAGTTGAAGAATTTAAGATAAAAATTCCAGATGAAAATTTGGAAAATCTTGATTGAACAGTTGAAATCGGCCCAGTGCTAATTTACCTTTTTGAAATTCTGCGAAGGCCTCTCTCCAAGTCTGCATGGATGCCTGAAAAGACCCCTACCCCTCCCCGTTTGTATTTATTGCCATAAAAAACAAAGAAAACAAAACACAATAGACCATACAGAACATAACATATACACAATACAATAGACATATAAAACAGAACAATTTCAATTCAATAGAAATCAATTCATAGTGTCTTTTTAAACTCAATTGCTAGTATTCAAAATTGATAACTTAGTTCATTGCGAGTGAAACCACATTTGAGTCCATTCAATATCGTAGTACACTTTACACTTGTTCCAATTTTTTATCATTTCACTTCATTCAAGCTCCTTTTGTTCTTCTATAATCTTTGTCAACAAATCGAGTGCGAACAATCCTCCTCTTTTCGTTTGTGTGTGTGTGGTGTGTGCGTCTCTCTCCACAATTCCTAAAGAATAATAAAAACAAATATTCAGTTACAAGTAGACTCACATGAAACAATAAAAAATGACAGCCAACAGGTAGGCCTAGGCCCACTTGCAATAAAGTTCATTGAACCTAGCTCTGACACTATACTCGATCTAAATTTCAGTAAATCGACAAAGGTACCATTTGGTGGACCGAGGCTCAAGTTTAGTATGCAATGGAATTGCAAATTAATGCTTAAATATGTGTAGTACAAATAATGCATGAGATATCAATGGTAACCAGCAGGTAAGCCTCAGCCTACAAAGAGTTTTCTAACAGGACGAAATGTGGTGATACCTGATCAAATAAGTTGCAAGTTTAACCAACTACTTATTAAAAAAAAAAAAAAAACATTTAGCTTCATCATTGAAAAATAATCAAAAACATAGAGTTAGGTTAGCAATGCACCGGTTAGCAAGAGAAGACAAGATTGGTCACGTTTAGTCACAGTAGCCACACAGGGGCAAAGCAACACACCGATTAATCATTGCATCAGTTGTGCGCTCGGTGCCTAACCAACCATGCAAATGGCTGCATGACTCAAACGTGACTAATCTCATCTTGTCTTGACTAACCGGTGTTCACCTAGCCTTAGTTAAAAAAATATACCAGTATAAATACCAGTAAATATATATCATCTTCAGTGTGGGTTGAGCCGAAACTGAAGATTATGCCATGAGCATCGGAACTTGAGTTTGTTTTCTAAATATATTATGTGGAATAGACAAAATTGTTTTTCACTCTTACCTACAACTGGAGAAGTTTCATAAACATCTCTGATTGTTTATTGAATCGGTTAATGTTTGCCTGTAATCTCATGCGAATTCAGAAATTTTGCAAAAGTATGGCGGTGGTGGGAATAAAAAATATTCCAATACAATGTTATGTACCCATTCACACCAATGACCTCACTGTTATTATACAGTCCCTGTAATTAACAGCGTAATGAAATTAATATCAATTGAAAACACAAATAGATGACTTACCGAAGCCGCAAAGTTCAGAGGCTGGACAGATCTTCGATGAGAACTCACTTCGCTCGCTTCACAGTATCATTCAGTGCGTTGCGGTGGTCTCAATCTTCAAAAAACCACTGCTTCATTTTCTTTCATCCCACTGCAAAAGGAAAATTGCATAGATTTATTTCAAAATAAAAACAAATAATAATAATAATATTCAATACATTTCACACCACATCATTCTTTTCCAAATCCATCCCTAAAATCTAACAAATTCCAACAGCAAAATGGAGATAGCAAGCCAAACCATAGAACCACTAATTTTTATCCAATTTGGCATCAATTTTCAAAACTTCAAACAATCATTTTGTTTGTATTAATGCATGTTTGTTGAAAACAAATACTGCAACAACAATGTTCTTTGTTGATTTATAATAATGCATTTTTTTTAAATCATAAGATTATATATGCGATATTAGATGAGATATTGATTCATAATAACAAATTAATTAAAAATTTTATTAGATAATTATTATTGAATTCAAAAAATGGAAGATCTAAAGCGACTTATCCACAAACTTACGTGAGCATACAAAAAGATAGATACATAAAAGCATAGCCCCCTCTAAACTACAGTTTAAAACTGTGGTTATGTGGTTTTATCACTGGCTATGATAAAAATCAACGTGAAAAATGACATGACGTGTTAAACTAGGCGTACACCGGTTAGTCAAGACAAGACAAGACGAGATTAGTTACAGTACTTCACATAGTTGCTTATGAAGCAACACACACCGATTAGTCATTGCATCGGTGTGTGCTGCTTCATAAGCAACTATGTGAATTACTGTAACTAAACGTGACTAATCTTGACTAAGAGCATTGAAAACTATATCGGATAGGAATCATCAATGCAAGTGAATAGTAAGTAGTCTTCTAAACTTCAACTTAGTAATAAGAATAATGTTATTGGCCTATACTGATAACCTGTCAAGAACTAGTCAATCGCTTCGTGTTGTCTATAGTGGTGAGTCTCATTCCAAGAAGGCAAACAACCATATCAACAACTTTTCCAACCTGAAAAATAATACAGAAAAGTTTCAGAAATAATCCATTCTCACCATTCAGTGTCCTACCATAAGTGTTTGTTTCTTTGAATTGAATCTAATGAAATCTATGTAAGCGAATATGCTAAGCACACACAAGGCAGATTGTCTTGAGTCCCTGGAAGGCCTAGCCACCTCTCAGTATGTTTTGGTCTGTTGAAAAAAATATAATTATTATAGGTACCTATATAGAGTAGTAATTACATAATATAGTGTAACACTTATTATACTAATCATTCATAGTTAATCATACAAAATACGTAGAAGCAACGTAATTTCATCAATGATTTTATAGAATAATCTTATTAAAAGAATTTTGTGTCCAACTTTGGAAAGTTCGTGGATAAGATTGAGTGGACCGATTTTGATGCGGTTTGCGCCAAAAGATAGATAAAGAATCGAAGTTTGCAGGAACCATTTTTTTCCAATTTTTTTTTAATCATCTGTTGGCATGATGATTATGTATAGCAGGATCCATTTAACTTGTCAGAGAACAGCTGATTTAAGGTTAGTAAACGAGCGTACATCAATCAGCTGTTTTATGACAATTTAAAAGAATCCTGCTATACTAAGTTTTTAAAGAAAGTTTTTTTTGAAATCAAGGGAATTTTCCAAGCAAGTAGAACAGTGAGCAGTACAAGGCAGGATTTCATTGATACGGCAGAGCTGCTGTCAGCTGCAGATAGTCAGAATAGCAACTACTGAATTTAAAACTAAGTTAGAGGCGTACACCGGTTAGTCAAGACAAGACAAGACGACATTAGTCACGTTTAGTCACAGTAATTCAAATGGCTGCTTATGAAGCAGCACACACCGATGCAATGACTAATCTGTGTATGTTGCTTCATAAGCAACTATGTGAAGTACTGTGACTAAACGTGACTAATCTCGTCTTGTCTTGTCTTGACTAACCGGTGTACGCCTAGCCTTATGCTGGGTTTCACCAACCTAGGTCAAATAGAATTTGAGGACCTTCAAAAAAGGCCATGGCAGACATGGTAAAAAAGTTGTTGCAAAGGAACGGAAACTCCAGCTGATCTTTTGTAGCAGGATTATTCTAACTCGTCAGAAAACAGCTGATTTAACCTCAGTAAACGAGCGTACATCAATCAGCTGTTTTCTGAAACTTTAAAATAATCCTGCTATAATTGGAATTATCATACATAAACAACCGGATAAAATGCCAATACAGTATAGCAATGCACCAATGCACACAGATCTATTTTCTGCGGCAACTGAAAATTGACGGTCCGATTATAAAAATTTCACCTGTTGATGCGTTTGATCATCATTAAATATTTGACCAATCTTGGTGAAACCTAGCAAAAGAATTTTTTGAAATACAAGTGAGCGGCGCTTTACGCTGCACGGGGTGCAGCTCATATAATTTAAACTCATTTTATATTAATAGTAAAATCGTATCACAGTATAATTCGATTTTCATCGTGATTTCATCATAAATTATAGTTAATCTGATGGATGACTTACCATAATTGCGCAATCCATAGGCCAAAAGATGTGAGATCATTGTAGATCTGACTTCACTCGCCAAATAAGTGAGGGCGCTGTGGTGATCTTTACTTGCTTCTCTTCTTTCTGCGAAAGAAATAAGACTTGAGAACATGAAACAAACAATAATAACAGTCAACTTGATAAATCACATCGAGTCATGTCGAGGAGGAGGAGGAAGAATAGAGATAAGAGAAGTAGAGAGAGAAAAAGAAGGTGGAGGAATAAGGATAGAAGGAAGAGTAGAGAGAGAGAACAGGAGGAGGAAGAGGTGATAGGAGGAAGAGTAGAGAATGAAAAATCATAATAAAGATGAAGAACGAGATGAAGAAGGAGATGGAAAAGACGAAGAAGAAAAAGAAGAGGAAAGAGAAGAAGAACAACAAGAAGAAAAAGGAGAAAAAGGAGATGAAGGAGAAAAGGAGATGAAGGAGAAGTAGAATAATGAGAAAAAGATTGAAAATGTGGAGGAGAAGGCGAGTATGGTGTTGAAGGAGGAGAAGGAAAAGAAGAAGAAGGGAGAAGAAGAAGAAGAAGAAGAAGCAGAAGGAGACGAAGGAAGAAGAAAAACACGAAGGAGAAGAAGGGGGAGGAGAACAACAAGGGGAGTGTGAAGAGGCAGATGAAGAAGGAGAAGGAGATGGAAAAGAGGGAAGAAGAAGAAGAAGAAAAAGAAGAGAAGAAAGGAAGAGAAGAAGAAGAACAAAGAAGGAAAAAAGGAGATGAAGAAGGAGAAGTAGAATAATGAGGAAAAGATTAAAAATAAGGAGGAGAAGGCGAGTAAGGTGTTGAAGGAGAAGAAGGAAAGAAGGAGAAGGAGAAGGAGGAGAAGACGAAGAAGAATAAGAAGAGGAAAGAGAAGATGAAGAAGGAGATGAAGAAGGAGAAGAAAAGGAGATGAAGAAGGAGAAGTAGAATAATGAGGAAAGATTAAAATAAGGAGGAGAAGGCGAGTAAGGTGTTGAAGGAGAAGATGGAAAAGAAGGAGAAGGGAAGAAGGAAAGAAGAAGGAGGGAGAAGAAGAGAAGAAGGAAGAAGAAGAAGGGAAGGAAAGAGGAAGATGGAGAATCAGATTGAACAGAAGTAGTCGAAGGAGGAGGAGGAGTAGTGCTAGTAGATGAGAAAAAATGAGGAGTAGTAGGAGTTTTTTCTCAATACAATCCCTAAATTCAATAAGTACAGAAAATTTTGATAAAAATCGTTCACAACAAGATATTTTTTCAACTTTTCCCTAAGAATGTTTCTCAAATTCAAATGTCTCAATAAGATAGTTTTTATGATGAGAATAATTCCAAAACATAATGATTATTGAGAGGAGACATCAATCTTCAATAATTTTAATCTTTAATAGAATATGTTACAATAAGATAGCTCTTGAAATACGAGTAATTGTAATGCATAAGGCCAGGCGTACACCGGTTAATCAAGACAAGACAAGACGAGATTAGTCACGTTTAGTCACAATAATTTACATACTGTTGAAGCAGCACACACCGATGCAATGACTATCGGTGTGTGCCGCTTTAGCAGCCGTAAGTGCACTGTGACTAAACGTGACTAATGTCGTCTTATCTTGTCTTGACTAACCGGTGTACGCCAAGTCTAAGATACAAAGTAAACATCAATTTTGAAAACTTTCATTCACTTTATTGAAAATATTTAGTCCTTATAACATATATGTCATTAGTTTTATTTGCCGAAGTCAACAGCTTGAATTGAGAGGAAGTTGAGAAAAACAATTCTTGAAAAATCTTACGGGGAAAAAAGTTTTATAAGAATTATCATACATGTAGGGCTTAAAGGTGGGGTTTCGTTAATGCGACCGAGTGCCGCAGCGGAGCCCGATCCAGCGTTGCCAGATGCAATTGATGAGAAATCCCAAACTATAGTTCCATAAAAACGTTCCATAAGAATTGTCATTATATGTAAAGCTTTAAATTCAACATGCAAGAAATTCCTTTAGTTTCAATAATACGTTTGAAATAATAGAATACGATTAATAGTGTACTGTACCTTTTTAGAACTAGTCAAACTCTTCGTCCTAGAAATGAAATCAATTTTGTCGGGCTTTGTCGGATTCATTGGAAGGCAGGAAACCCTGTGACTGTGACCTTGAAAAGTAATACAATAAATTATTCACAAATCACAAAATTCAGCTGAAATAATGGCTTCAATTAGAATCTATGCATTGAAACATTAAGGAGTGCTTGTCAAGTAGGTTTAAGATTGATAATGGCTTGAGAACCAACATTTTTTTTAAATAAATCAATGATTATGATAACAGCTTCGAATGGATATCTACTACATTAAAGAATATTCATCACTTTTGCCACTACAGAAAAACTTCAAACTAAGTAACTGAATCAATCATGAACGAGACATTTCATTTTTGCAGTTTAGTTTCAATATAAATTCCTAGTTGTCCTCAAACTCATAATAGAACATCAAAAACACTACCATTTCAAGTTGAGCAATTCAAAATGTGGGGTTGAAAACCACTTTATCAGTGATTACATTACACTAACATTACATTAAGTATTGTATAGCCTGTAAATATTGGATAAACAGCTCTATAATTTGGGAACCATAAATGTCTGAATATACAGTAATTTATATGGAAAATGTGATTTTCGCAATGGGCGGATGAAGGGGAATCAAAACGCTATCTACCATCCGATGATCATGAAAATGATACCAAATTGTTCAAAAAGATCTGTAGAATTGCTGAATAACCTTTAAAATTTGGTCATTCAACTCGAAAATGCCAGTAGCCTATAAGTCGAACATGGAGCGAGCTTCATTCATTTAACCTTTCAATTGAGAAATTGATTAGTGATAATAATACTTTAAGGTTCAGCAAGAATTCTAGAATATGTCTATCTTCAATTCAAGACCATTCCAAATTTCTAGCTTTGAAAATAGCGACGGGAGGAGTAAACTGAGATGTAGGGCATGTGATCCATAAACATAAGAAACTAAATGGAACAGCGCACATCGAAACAGCTGTTCCATTTAGTTGCTTATTTAAGGTTCGGTGTTACGAGCCATCTCCACTCCACCTTAGTGGGTGCTGGTAATGTGATGCACGCTTGCATCCAATCGTGATCATCGCCCTAAGCCCAAGGTATGTAGAGTTCCAAATGTGGGTCTCTACCCTCAAATTTCACCTACAAAACGTTCTAAGAACTTACTAAAAAGAAGATAGAGAGACAGGACTCACCTCCAAGTTGAAGGCTAACCGTGGCTCATGACAGATGAAGAACTGCAACTCGGATATTTGTGGATTTGACTCGGATATGGAGTGGTCCATAGCCGAGGGCAATAAGCGCCTGTCTGATAATCCAAAGAGGTTCCAGGATCGAATGCAGTTGCCGGAACGGATTTTGACAGAAACGGCCACTCCCGCCTTTCGGAGAAGACGAAAAGCCGTCGGTCCCGACTGCCTTAAAACAGTCGTCATCTCTCATCATCACTTGGGAAGTGGCCCCTCCCCAGAATAGCAGGCAATGGAACATAGAAAAAAATGGAATTCAGTTTACAATGCATAAGTAAAATATCAAGCACTAATACAAAAAGTTATAGATCAATCACATATATATAAATAGATATCTGTAAACAATCAAACTTCTAATCATGCGCCATCCAATGAAGAAGTTGCCTTTTGGATTGAGTTATTGTTTTGTTGTTTTATGGCAAATAAATTTGATTTTTGTATGGTAGGCTACAATGTACATGCATAATATCAATGTTCAATGCGTTTCAACAGTTCATTTCTAGTGTAACTTACAAGTCAGCTTTTCTATTCGGAGGTTTTTTTTCTGAGAGAGCTTTAGGTGGGTTCCAAATCATGATGAAGCGATTTTTGGCCGTTCTAAACTATTTATTTCAGTAGCCATCAAACGGAGACTATTACAAAGGGAGTATTAGACCCTTATAAAGGTAGTATAAAGACTCGTATAAGGTAGTTATAGACCCTTTGTAATGGTCTCCATTTGATGGCTACTCAAATAAATAGTTTAGAACGGCCAAAAATCGCTTCATTATGATTTGGAAACAACCTAAAGCTCTCTCAGAAAAAAAACTCCAAATAGAAAAGCTGACTTGTAAGTTACACTAGAAATGAACTGTTAAAACGCATTGAACATTACCCAAAATTCTTCTTAAAAATTGAATGAATGGATAAATGACTGCCTTTATTTTTTACCTGGGAGGGCAAAGTTAGGGCGCATTCGGCCCTCTCTTACACTTAGTCCTCTAAATAAAAATTTATCCTCTTATACTAATCCTCTTAATACTAAATTTATATTCAACAAATAATACTGAATAAAAAGAAAACAATACATGCTATTTGAAGTAAAGAAAACAAAATGTCCATATATGTGATCTTCTCAAAGGTGTTGAATTTGATCTAAGTAAATTGAATTTGATCTAAGTAAATTGAATTTGATCTAAGTTTGCTTTTGGATGTATTATCATTGAGGTTGGAGAGAATGTGGATAAATGTTTTATTTTTTGTTATAAATTTTACTATTTTTTGTCAATAGTGATGTCATTTTATGTTATTCTACATGTGGCAGCATGTGCGAAAAGCTATATCATAAAATAGCATGAGGGAATTGGAGAGTAGTAGAGGCAATCAAGCAGAATAATTAGCATAATAGCAACATAGAAAGGAGCAACATAATAAAATAGAAGAGAAAGAGAATAAATTAGAGTATTAGAGGCAATAAAGCAAAATCACCAGCAAAATAGCAACATTTATAGAAGCATAAACATTCAATGCAGATTGCAGATCCTTGCACATGTAGCAGCATGTTAGAGGAGCTACGTAATAAAAAAGAAAGGAAGGTTGATTTAGTAAATTGATATAAACATTTTGAGTTAGTTTAGTAATTCAAATATTGAGTTAATATTGATATTAGTTGTGTCTTCACCTATTTATACTTGAAGAATATTTTATCATTAAAAGCTGGCTATTACTAATAGCCACAAAACGCGGGAAGGCCTAGAAAACGTAATTATAATAATTGTTTGTCAAATTTTATGTTTTGACTTCTTTTAATCCTAATTTGTAGAAATCTAGATGTGTTTTAGACTATTGAATCACAACACA